>OY982975.1:10445348-11695348 GCA_963890685.1 Plagodis pulveraria
GTCGGGGCGCAGCTCCCGCTCCAGGTCGAGCGAGCGCCGCTCCAGCTCCAGCCGCGCCCCCCCGCCGCCCGCCGCCCGCCGCGCCGCTGGGGCCTCTAGCGATGACACCTGGAACGAACACATTCATACTGTTACACATTTTATACCGCTTTTAGTCGAGGAGAATGTGACGTTTTGACTAAAACTTTACAAGAGTACATTAAGGTGCTGATAAGTGCTAATTGAACCGTTATTAGCAAAATATATTTAGTTTGTAGCAGTAATAAGATTAAATACTAATCTTGATCATATTCTCTAAGGCCAAGTTGATTCTGAAACACGTTTCTATAAAATTTTCACTTAGAATAAAAATAGAAAGAAAACTCTTAATTAAGTTTGAAACGAAAATATCTTAATTATTTATCCATGTCTGTATTTAAAAATATAACAATAGAATAGCAAAATCCTATCATTAGGAACAAGTTTTAGTCAAAGTCCTAAAAGTTCCTCTCTGCATCGAAGTATGAAGAATCTAATTCAATATGCGTTATGCTGTATATCCGAGACCTACAAACACTCCAAGATAGATATGGAAAACCTAAGGTAATGTACTGAGGTCGTGGGTTTTTTTTTTCTTTTTAATGTTATTGTCACAGAATTAAATCGAGGCCCCCCTGATGTTAAGTGGACTAACCTCTGCCTATAACAGATGCATTTCGTCACAAGTCACGAATTGCACTGCGCCTGTCACTTTAATAGTTGTTAAGTCTCATGTGCCTGTAATTTCACTGGCTCTCAAGGGCTGCTGCCGGAACACACCGTTCGGTGCTTGGCGACAGATTTTCTACTTGAGGGTGGTAGCTAGGCAGGCAGGGCATTCGCAAAATGCCCTTCCACCATGCGGTGAAGCTCAAGCCCGCGTCGGGATTCGTATCATGGACCTGCTGCGCGGCAGTCCAAAGCCAATGCCACTGACCCATCACTGCTTCAAAATGCTATCACTGCTTGTAGTTATGTTACCTTAGCGAGGCGGCGGGGCGGCGGCTAGGAGGGCGCGGGGAGGTGCGGCAGCTTCGCGGCTGCCCCGCCGCCCGCCCAGTACCGGTGTGCCCCGCTGTCCTCCGACATCGCCGCTTGCAGCTGTTTCGCTTCTGCAACAACAAACAAACTCAACATCATGCGCCTAACCACTACAGAACTCTTCAAAATAAGGGACCAGCCAAACGGGTACAAATGCCCATATCCTAACAGAACTAAAGGGATTAGAAACAAGGTAAAGTTTGCAATATTGGAAAAACAACTTGAAATATTGTATGGAGTATTTTGTATACAGACACAGAATGTACCGTAAATATCGCAATTTTTGAAATACAGTTCAAGATGCTTAAGCGTGGGGCTTCCGACCCACACTGTTGTAAGCTAGATGTTGGACTATAAATGTACCAAATTTGATGCGTATATAATATTACAGTTTTTACGATAAAGCCAATCCAAAAACGTCAAAACAAAACACGTTTCTTGTATTAGATAGATAGAAACACTTTATTGAAAGACCTTAAATAAAAATAGTTGGTACGACCTTCTTTTTTATGTGAATGTGACGGAACAAGTACTCGTACTTATGTTAAGCGGTAACCCTAGCCCATAACAGATCCCTTTCTTCACAAGTAACCAACTGCATTATGCCCATCACCCTTAATAGACATACAGTTGTTAACTCTCATATGTGTCTGTAATTTTACCGGCTCTCAAGGACTGCCGCCGGAACACAGGTGCTTGGCGACAAATTTTCTACATGTTTTCTCAAAGTATTATATTTCATGACAATCAAATTCCTCGCTACGCTCAAGTCAGAGTCCTAAGCTTCACCCTGAATTTAAAATAGCGCCCTCGAGGAACAGAAATTTCTTTGCACCCTTGTAAAACTAATTAGTATATAATGTTCTCGTCTAAAATCCCAATCTACCACTTTACTAAAACATGACTTGGATACGAATTATAAGTCAAAATCTGACTAGTAGACACCGATTTAACTTGAGTTGTTCTTGTTTAATTAAAAAACAAATAAAATAACTAATTGTCTCGTGTAAATACTGTCATAAGAGCACGCGAAGAATCTTATTTACGTACACAGAAAAACCATTAAAAATAAAATAAACTAATTTTCTCAAAAATGCGCGTATATATTGTGATAAGAGCACGCGAAGTATCTTATTTACGTACACAGAAAAACCAAATCCACTGTCGGCGCGATTGCAATGCGAATGCAATTGCTTATTTCGCGGCCTTTGTAATACTGTACTATTAAAAACAAAGTATGTTCTAACTGGCGACTTGCGTGGCGTTGAAGGTGACAGGCGTGCGCGCGAGTGGAGTCCGCAGCGAGCCCCCCCGCCCCCCGCTCCCCGCCCCGCCCCCGCCCGTCGCCGCCCCCGCCGCCCCGCCCCCACTCCCGCTGCACACGCTTGTTTGCTGCGCAACACACAAAAACACACACATAAAAAGACCGCACTATCAAGTCTGCTCTATTCGAAATAAGCACACTATAAATAAAATTATCAAGTAGGGAACGGCGATTCGTTGAAACCAAACCTAATAGTTTTATTGGTCATATCACACTACCTACGGTCTATAATCGGGTCTTTCAAATAAAGGGACACATAAAAGTGTTACAAGTTACTATGTCTGGATACTTTACATTATTATTAAAAGAAATATAAACCCTACAAGATCATAATATAGGTAACCAATAGATATTCGCTATAGTCTTCTACCAAAATATATTTTGTATCAAAATGTATAATGAATGACTTTAAAAAAAAAGATTTAATATTTTTTACAAATTATTGGAGCTCAAAATGTTATACACAGGCCGGGAATCGAACCCGCGTCCTCCGACTTCACGCCGGATGCCCAAACCACTCAGCCACCTGGGCTTGGTATCTCCAGCCGAAATTTCGTGCTCCAATTGTATTACTTTTAACCGTAGTACGGGACGGTGCGTATAATTTGTAAAAAATATGATTTTCGCTTAGTACGTGATAGTGCTTGTAATCATAATTAGAAAAAAAACGTTATTTAAAAGAGAAAGTTAAAACTATAAAACGTTTTTATTAAACAGACTGAAAAGATACACTGGCTTGAAACAGCATACGGTTTTTTTTTGTGTCGAATGAAGCATAATTTCGTGTTCATGATATGTATGTTTTACCTTATATGATCCTCTAAAAGTAAATAATGGTCAGTGAAACAGAACGACTAGCCCTAGGAAGAGGAAATGGCGGCCCAAACCAAAATGTGCAGTGCAACTGATTCAGAAGTACAGCATACATCAATCGAGACATGAATTTCAAAGAGATACCCTATGGGTTCCGTGAGTAATCACATAGGACCCTAGATTGCCTTCGTACTTTTAAATCTGCATCATGAGTGTCCGTTCACATAAATCGCATTGGAGAGCAAATGTAAACAGTGTTTAGAATAAAATTTTTGGGCAATGAATTAAGACTATTTTTTATAACTATATTTAGTAATAAACACAATTAATTAGTGTTATGTATACTGTACTGTATCAGCCGGATCGTCCACTGCTGAACAAAGCCTCCCCTATTAAGGGGGTATTTGCCATAATCGCACACTTGGCAGGCGGCTTGGGGATCGCAGTGTAAGATAGTAGTTCTTTAGAAGGCGCTGCTGCCCACCTTCCAGTATAATACCACGGGATGATATACTGTTACTGTTTCAGCCGGTTCGTCCACTGCTGAACACAGCCTCCCCTATTAAGGGGGTATTTGCCATAATCCCCACGCATGGCATGCGGCTTGTGGATCGCAGTGTAATATGACAGTTCTTTAGAAGGCGCTGCTGCCCACCTTCCAGTATTTTCCCTTAGTCGCCTTTACGACACCCACGGGATGATATGGGGAGGTCCAATACTAACCCAGCACCCCACGGGGTTATATGTATATTATGCCTATATTTAGCTTTAAATTTTTGCCATGTACATTGTATAACTTTACAGATATTGTCGACTTACTTTCATATGATACAACATACAATGTAAATCCGTTATTAGCTGTCGGTTCAGAAATTATGATTTACTGTTTATCTTTAAGAGCTGTGGATTCTTATAGTAAATAAATAAAATAATTCACACAGCTCGCAATCATCATTTTATTAAAGTATATACGAATTTTAAAAATAAGTCTTAATACAACGACATAAAGCTTTATTTTAAAAACTATCAACATTCTACTCGGCTTTGTGCCGCGCACCACCGCGAGCTTGTGAACGGACACTTCCAAATTCTGAATGGCACCAAAATTATAATGTTTTGTTGTATTAGACATGGGCCTAATACAATAGAAGTAGCATAAGAACATTAGGATGGCCTAATGTTCTTATGCTACTTCTATGCACATGATGTTATGTACATGACACGCCTTTATATACATTTCCCCTTTCCTTGGCTAGTCTAAAATACCCAGAAGAATCATTGGATTCCGATGAGTGTTTCCTCTGTTTTACCAGGTATCATCCCTGTAAAAGATTAACTGTTGTTACTAATTTTGTCCAACAGTCAACATCGATTTTCTATGAAAAAAACATGCAATTTCTCATGCAAGCTTCAATATTTACTGATTCCCACGCAAAGCAATATAAAACACGACAAGGAAATAACATATATATCAATGCAAAGAAATCTAATTTATTAAAATAATTTAATAATAACCTATATTTAAGTTTACATTAAAATATCTAACGAATATTGCGATCTAGATGTGTAACTTAAACTAATATACCATGCATGTATTTTACTTACAATCTTAAATAACGTAACTGAAAAGCTTAGCAAATTATCTTTAAACATATAATATATAACAGCGCAAATAAAAATAATGGTGGATCCCCCTTTTAAAATTATAACCAAAATATGAGATTATAACTTAATTAAGTATTTTCATTTTCAGTTACATATTGTTAAAATTATTTATATACATAATTTTATTATATACATTCTTTGTTAGTTATTGTTAAAATGAACTTTTGATGTTTTATTACGTATTTATTCATTATGCCTCGTTTACGGTTAGTTTTTTGTTTTCAATTACTAAATATTAAAATTAATTACAGATTTATTTCTCGTGTACGGTTACTTAACTATTGTCATATTAATTGTTATTGCTCGGTTTCAGTAAGTTATAGTTAAAATTAATTGTGATTCATATCCTCTTAACTGTTAGTTACTGTTAAAATGACAGCTAATATTAGCTAACATGTCTAAATGCTAATGTATGTTCTGGATACTGTTGGGTATTATTTAAATTAACTGTGGATTTATTCCCCGATTTCAGTTAGTTATTGTAAATCAATTGGTTTGTTGCCAGAGATCAGTTAGTTTTTGTCAATATTCCACTCATCAGTCATAATTATTAAAACTTATTGTGGATTTATTCTTCGTTTCCAGTTGGTTATTATAAAAATCAACGGTAGATTTTTTCTCAATGTCTGTCTATTATCTTCAATATTTCGCAAGTAATTTATTCAATGAGCAGGGAATTTATTCCACGTTTACTGTCAATATTATTAAAGTGAATTGTGCATTTATTATTCATTTTTCTTTTTGGTTTGAATTAATACAATTTATACCCCGTATACAGTTAGTAACTTATTATCAAAATGAATTGTGGCTCTATTTCACTATTATATTAGTTATTAATAAAATGATTTTGTAAGTTAGTTATTATCAAAATGAACTGCGAATCAATTCCCTATTGCGTTAGTTATTAATAAAATGAGCCATGGCTTCATGCCTCATTTTGAGTTAGTTATTTTGGATTATATTCATCGTTTACGGTTACTTATAGTTAAAAAGTTGTGGATTTATTCCACGTTTTCAGTAAGCTATTGCTATTTGGTAGACATTGTTAGTAATTAAAGACGTGGTTTTATTAAAATTATATTATTAAAAAAAATTAAAATACATTGGTATCACAACACTTCAGAGTTGGATAAAATATCTTGATTTTGATAATTGTGTTATTAGATAGAGTTATAAAATATATTTCAGTTGATTTGAACGGTATTTAATATAAAATGAAAATTGAATTTTTATCGATCGATAGAATGACAATTTAACTTTGTTTTTATATCAATTAAATTATTTGCAGAGCCTGGTATCAGCTATGTAGGCATGGAAGTCACATTTCACTATCACGTCGTGAAGTAATTTTTTTTGTCACTATAATATCACTAGCTTGGCCCGCATTAAAAAATACACTAACGTTAAACATATATAACGGATGGTTTCGATGCATCTAACTAGCTTGGCAATTCTGTTAACATTTGTGACCAGAGCGTAAAATGTTCCATGCCTACAGCTTTTTGACGGTATTCCAAAAAACTGTACACATTGATAATGAAAGGTTTAGACACAGCTCAATCCGCATCGCATTTTCCATGATTAATTTCCGAATAGGGTTAGTAGATGTTATCAGTAATCACCACCACCAAACGAAAAATGTAAGAAGGCAACTAAAAACAAACCTATTTATCAGTGCATTTGGTTTGGAGGCGCTTGATAGGCGCGCTCTGTGCCGGAGTCGCGGTGGCGAGGGCGATACTAACGTGGTTGTTGGGCGCGGGCTCGTCGTCGTGCGGCGGCCGCGGCAGTCGGCGCCGCAGCCACGCGTGCCGCAGCGCCTGGGCAGGCGTCAGTCGCTTCTCCGGGTCCCACTCCAGGCATCTGCAAATACATGCCACACCATTAAGACGCTGACAACTGCTAAAAAACTTTACTTAAACATGTTTTCTTTAGCACAATATATTAAGTTCGTAACAGCATGATAATAATGTTCATCTTGATCGTATTCTCTAAGGGCAAGTTGATTTCAAAACTGTACTGTACTGTATTAGACAGATCGTCCACTGCTGAACGCAGCCTCCCCTATTAAAGGGGTATTTGCCATAATCCCCACGCTTGGCAGGCGGCTTGGGAATCGCAGTGTTAGATGGCAGTTCTTCAGACGGCGCTGCTGCCCACCATCCAGTATTTTTCCCTTAATCGGCTTTTACGACACCCACATGACATGGAGAGGGTGAAATTCTAACCCGGCACCCCACAGGCTGCCTGATTCCAAAACACGTTTCGATAAAAAAAAATCTTTATAGCAAAATTTACTCTAAATTACGCTTGAACCGAAATTATTTTATTTAATTACATATGTATTTATAGCATAGCTTTATCAAAAGGGCAAGTTAATTCACAGTTATTACTTTTAGGTTAGTAACATCTCTTTAGTTTTTTCACAAAAACCACGACCAGTTTCACCATGACTCTCGTTCACTCCTACGAAGACCGATAGGGATGGAATTTCAACATCTGCCAGCATCTTTTTGTATAATCCTATTTACATATCTCGCAATTAATTTCCCGAGAAGAAGAGTGAATGGCGCAGGCAGTGGCGCATCATACATATTTAAAAAAACAACTTCACGTCTTGTTCTTCGTTTGCTATAAAATAAGAATTTTCTTATGACCAAGTTACTACGAGTACCTGCATAGATATTCCTACTACCAAACGAAACCAAACAAAGTAATATCAGTACTTTTCCACTGTTTTCTTGCTTCTGTTAACATTAATAAATAACGTAAACTCCGCGACCCCGAAAGCTTTGAAATCCAAACAAACCAGAAATAAAATTCATTCACAGAAATATATTGTGGCGGATATCTGCTAAAACACTATTTCAAACAGGTGTTTTTACTACCTGTCGATTTGGAGAAACCATCAAAAGTAAAAGTCTGTTAGAATATATTTTAAACTTTGTTGTTGCTCAAATGTTAAATTTTATCGAAAAGTATATATAAACAACATTTATATCAAAATAAACTTGATAATGTTCAGCTCAACAAGTTAAACGCAAACTAAACTCAACAAAAACATGTTACTAGAAGACTGTTCTTACCTTCTAATAAAATCGATAAAGAATTTGTCCTGGCACCCCTTGAGGGCCGTGACGAAGCTCTTCGAACCGGGTGTTCCTCTAGGCTTGCCTCTTCTTGACATACCTGGAAATATAAAAAAATTGATTAAGTTTATATTTTTAATGACGAATGAATGCACGCAGCATCGCTGGCAGTGGTCGGTCTGCACTTGTTATGTGCACCCTGTGTAATGTAATTTATAATAAAAAATAGGCAATATACATAATAAAATAGTAGTATACATAACTATAACTATCTTTTGAAGCAGTGATGGCTCAGTGGCATTGACTATGGACTGCCGTGCCGCAGGACAATGGTTCGAATCCCGCCGCGGGCTTGAGCTTCACCGCATGGTAGAAGGGCATCTTGTGAATGCCCGCCTGGCTAGCGACCACCCTCAAGTAGAAAATCTGTCGCCAAGCACCTACCGGTGTGTTCCGGCATCAGTCCTTGAGAGCCAGTGAAATTACAGGCACATGAGACTTAACAACTATGTCTCAAGGTGACGGGCGCAGTGCAATTCGTGACTTGTGACGAAATGCATCTGTTATAGGCAGAGGTTAGTCCGGTCAACATCGGGCTTGATCCGTCACAATAACATTAAAAAAAAAACTATCAAAGAGGGAATTATTCAAATATTTACTAAGAAATCTTAGTGGAATTGCACCAGCCGTGATCATGAGTGGATTCTAATACACGTCGATGCAACATGATTAAATTTCAAGATCCTCATAATAAAACTATGAGCGTGAATATACCTGTTAATCCTTCTTTGATAATTACTTACACTCGTGAAAATTTTTAACATTTTATATAGCTATCTAATCTAAATTAAAAAAATATGCTGAAATACACCAACCTACCAACAAATCCGATTTCCAGTACCTACATACTCGTAAATATAGTTTCAAGTCTCTTTGTGTCGCGATTTTGAGACAACGCGTATAAAAATATTCTCTCACCGCTTAAAATCTTCATATGTACTATACAAGATAACGTCCAACGTCAGTTAATTGATCAAAGGCGTGAATTCTTCATATAAAAAGTAACACAAGTCCGCTGACAGCTATTGTTTAACAACTACATAACAATAGCAAAACCTAGTATTTAAAGATCTAGCACCAATACTTTCTCTTCACCTCCAGTTTACATTAATGTAAGTTTAAGCAAACAATAGATATTATTTTATTTGTATTTACGATTCGATTTAATCTTACCCAGGGCTGTTATTCCATTACATCGCGTGATACTGAGAATTTATAGCATCGCCCAGACTATGACAACTGGCATTGCTTAATGTATGTAACTCGTATGCTTAGATAAAAGCTCGTGCCGATATAACGTGATATAGAGCATATTATATAAACATGAAGCTAATATGCAAGGATAAGGTCTATTGCATGACTATGAATAAAAAATAATGTACAGAAGATTCAAATGCTCTGTTAAAGGGCTCTGTATCGCAACCACCTATTAATGACATAAAAGTTTGTTTAAATCACAGATTAAAAATGATATTACATATAATAACCACCGTAAAATGATTTGCTACCCTTAGTTCTTTTACCAAAAGTTGTATACGAACAAGTAAATGATCACTAGTCATATTTAGGTGCGTCGACGAGAGCGAAGCAAGGAGGAGCTAGCCTTTGAACATTATCGCACCTGATGGTAAGTGATGATTTATTAATGCAATTTCAATTTTATTAACAAAATACACACAACAGCTGCCGGAACACACCATTAGGTGCTTGGCGACAGATTTTCTACTCGAGGGCGGTCGCTAGCCAGGCGGGCATTCACAAAATGCCCTTCCACCATGCGGTGAAGCTCGATCCCGCTGCGGGATCCGCACAACGGACCTGCTGCGCGGCAGTCCATAGCCAATGCCACTGAGCCATCACTGCTTCAAAATAACTAGTATAATTATTATTATTGTTTATTCCGTTCAGTATAGAACTTTCATGCTAAAATATCGTAAGTATCCCATCCATAGCCATTATTACAATTTTTCATGCACAAATCGAAATATTGAACACATCTGACAGTAACCTTTCACTATCCTAAATAATTAAATATATACTATACTCGTACATCTTCCCAGTGATGACACGGCATCGTGATTCAACAATTCTCCAGAATATCTAAATTATATCATCCAGAGTAAAGAGCCTTACCTAACACCTATTAATAGACCAGCTACAGCATTTCGAGTTTCACGGAAACCTGAACTAACGGTTATTCACACAGAACTTCTCACCGACCTTCCTGGTGACTAGACAGATAAGTTCACGGTGAATCAGCAGTTTCGCAGGAACTGCTAGATATACTGTGGTCTGGGAACGAGGCGCCACTTCAGAATATAGCAGGTGACTTAACGGAACGAAGCACAGTCACCTGGACAGTTTTAGCCCACAGAAAACTAATTTGAAACTTGAGGAAGGGAAAAGTTTTAAGCACCAAGTTTGAAAGCAACTTAGCCGATACAAACAGTTTAATTAACCAGCCGATGAAGGCTGCTGCTTAAGTTGCTGAAAGGCTTCCACCTAGCTCGATTAGAAAATCTACCGGTAAGCACAAACGGTATATTTCGGAAATTGTCGGTTCCATTTTTGAAGCACTTGTACCGAAGTTTGCTTAGCTATTCTTAAACGATCGGCAATGTTAGCAACGTCCGCCGCGGACATGATTTGGATGGGTACGGTTACCCATCCAAATCATGTCCGCGGCGGACGAGGACTAGTGACATTACTATTGAGCGCTTCCGGGCTTCGGAGGGCACTTAAACCGTCGGTATCGTTGTTGTCTTAGGATGGCAGTCGTTATAGCATGGTGGTAGGGCATTTTGCGAATGCCCGCCTGGTTAGCTACTACCCTCAAGTAGAAAATCTGTCGCCAAGCACCTAACGGTGTGTTCTTCTGTCCTTAAGAGCCAGTAATTCTAGATAAGTTTGAACAACATCTTCGACCACATCATCACTTACTTGAGATAGTGGTCAAAGGCAAACCTATCAAGCATAAAAAAAACATTCTAGACCTAGAACGACATCATTACGATCACATCGTCACGTATGTCCCAACAAGTGAGTTAATGGTCAAAAGCATATTAGCGTTGTTTACCAGCAGCAGTATTAATTATACCACAGTAAAAAAACAAAAACATAGCGATATTCTAATTTGCTCACGAACAGCTGTGAACTATCAGTTCAAACTCGAGTTAAAAGCGTAGTTTCGATCCAGCCGCTTTGCCAGACACTAGAAAATGATCAATAACCAAAAATAAAGAACCCGTCACAACATCGGACGGAAAATTTTACACGTCATTAGTGAATGCAGGTTGATTCATAAATTCCAAACATTGACAAAGGTGATTGGAATTTGTGAATTACTATAATTTCTTTTCGTCATACGTTTAAAAAGTTTATATGAGATAGGTGACAGGGTGAGTCACAGAATTACATATGTGACTCTGATGCAGACAGACTGAGCAGATTGTGTTGTTATGTTTGAACTGTCTGATTTTTCTGGTTTTGTGCCAAATGCGGTGTTTAATGTACCGTATAATACTGTCTTGTTTGTCTTGCCGATTCGGTGTTGATTTCCGCTATCATTTTTATGAGGCGTTAACGTAATTTGTAAATAGTCTGTGTTTAATTTCTGTATTTTGTAATTGCCTCTTTTTTGTTTATTAGTCTAGGATGAGCGTAAATACGAACCAGGAAATAGTGAGTGTGCTCTATAATATTATATGCGTGATGTTTATGTTTGAGGAGTGGTTGATGATTTTTGTAAAATACATCAAATGGTAGCAGTAATGGATCAGTGGCATAGGCTATTGACTGCCATGCAGCATGGTTCGAATCCCTCTAAATCTAATGATAAAGAATAATCTCATGGGCTTGAGCTTCAACGCATGGTGAAAGGGCATTTTGGGAATGTCCCCCTGGCTAGCGACAACCCTCATGTAGAAAATCTGTCGCCAAGCACCTAACAGTGTGTTCCGGCAGATTTGAGAGCAAGTAAAATTACAGGCACATGAGACCTAACAACTGTACGTCTCAGTGTGACGGGCACAGTGCAATTCGTATTATTGAAATGCATCTGTTATAGGCGGATGTTAGTCCACTAGACATCAGGTAAGCCTCGGACATGTTCCGTCACAATATCATAAAAAAATACTTCCATTACACATTAATATATTAACTATTCTATTATGTTACTATTATCTCTCGAAGGGTGCCGGAGTAGAATTGCAACCTCCCATACTTTACTGTGGGAGTCGTAGGAGGCGAAGAATTGAAAAATATCAGAAAGTGTGCTCAATAACTAATCTTACACTGCGATCACCAAGACGCCTGCCAAGCGTAGAGATTATGACAAGAGGAGGCTTTAGTTCAACGGGGCACGAAATGCCTATTGATGATGAGGTGATGATTCTATTATGTGTATTACTAAAGGTATACATATCTATTGCCTGAACGTTTTATAATTCGTTTTACAAATAAAACGGAACAGAACTATACTGTTCTAACTAGGTCGCGTTTTTATTTGCAGTGAATATCTGTTTCTGACTAACGAAATGATGATTGGTGAAGCGTAGAGCTCATTTCACAAGACAATTTAACATAATGAAAATGTAAAGAACAACTAGAGGCACTACACGACTAAAACTTCTTTACATACAAATCTGTTTTAATGTCATAATGTTGGTATCTTGATGTCGATATTATCTTTTAATATATTACTGGTGCATGAAACAATCAACATCCTCAAGACTCTCGCATCTACACATAACACAGTATTATTATTACAACTGAGGTAGCGCGAGAGAAACGGAAAGAACGAGAGGCCATCGAAATTGGACGCCACCCGATTTTTAATCGGGATCGTGGGTGGAACATTCCGCCGTCCAGGATACCAGTCCTCAATATTTGTGATACGGCATCGGAGTTGTGGAACCGCAAAGAAGACAGTATTAGTCCGTATTCCCTTTGAGTTATTTTAAAATAATTATGACCACATTTTGCGTCTATGGATCCACATTTAATATGAACCATAGACACAAAATGTGATCAAAATTATCGAAAATAACGAATTTAGCGTCAAATGGTATATGCTATTAGTGTTGTGTGTCAACAATCATAGACCTATCAAAACGACTGTGACAATCACAGTGATAGCGACAGAAGTGACAGTTTGGACGGAGGAATTCTGACTTTGACAGCTGCGGCGCAACCGTCTGAACGCCAGTTACGTGCTGAGGCCCGCGCTCGCCGCTGTGCACAATCGTGACTCCCAGACGAAGAACTTCAAATAAGTTCGAAACTGGTCGGAGCAATATCCGGTAAATATTACGCGAGTCCTAGCCGGTTACTAAATAATAACTTAAGAGTTAGACTCTTGTCGGTGCAGCTGATGCAATGTTCTCCATTTTGTTCTATTTAAGGCGACTTGTTTGACTTCTTTGTACGACATGATATTGTCTTGTTGTTTTATTTGGCTCATGTAGCTTATCCGTGGCATACCCCTTCCTCGCTTTCCTTCTATTCTCCCTTCAATTATGTTTTACATAGAGTTGTCATGTCGCTAAAAGTGGCCATTCATTTTTCCTCTACACACACGGATCACTTAATCAAAAGCTACCAACAAATATGTAACTGATGATAATTCAACTGCGCAAAAAAAGGTTTTGCGCGAAAATCGAAATACGCGCGGGCGGTACCGCAGCCGGAAAGCTAGTATATAGTATATTAATAACCTATAACAATAGTAATAACTCTTACCTCCACTAAGGACGGTCGTGCCATCTGCGAGTGTGGTGGCGGTGCAGTACCGGGGTAGACCTTTACTGCTGATGAAGTTTTTGGACCTCTTGCCCTGCTCTATAAGTTTCTGCGGCGGCATGCCCAGGAGCTCTACTATACACGCCATCTGATCCGCTTCGTCCTCGCCGGGGAGTAGTGGGTAACCTGGAAACAGGAGAGAACTTATGTTTTAATCTAGTTTAGTATGCTGTGGATCTTTAATAGACAAGTGGATACAACAGATTAGTTGTTTACTGGAAACAATTACTGTGTTGTTTCTAAATATGATTGCAAGCATTATCGCATGCTAAGCGAAAATCATATTTTACAAATTATTGGAGCAAATGGTATGCCCCGGGCGGGAATCGAAGCCACATCCTCCGATTTCACGCAAGACACCTACACCGGGTTAACCGGACCTAGCACGGTTACTATTCCCGCCCGGGACATAAAGTTTTGTGCTCCAATAATTTGTAAAATATGATTTTGTCAAATATGATTTTGTCAAAATATAATTTTTAATGTCTAATAGGTTAGCCTTTGACCACTATCTCACCTGATGGTAAGTAGTGATGTGGTCGAAGGTGTTGTTCAGGCTAATCTAGTATTACTGGCTCTCAAGGACTGCTGCCGGAACACACCGTTAGGTGCTTGGCGACAGATTTTCTACTTGAAGATGGTAGCTAGCCAGGCGGGTAATCGCAAAATGCCCTTCCACCATGCGGTGAAGCTCATGCCGGCGGTGGTTATCGAACCAGCGGCACCGCAGTCCATAGCTGCTCGCTCGGCCATCATTGCTCGGCCTTTTGCTAACTTCACAAAAACTGTATCATAGTGCTATATATGCACGCGCAACACTCATTAATGCTGAAGATATTCCAGTACATGTATAAAACCTGAAGCTGTTCGTGCTATATAGTGCAAAATTGCTCGGTTCACTCAACTTCAAAGCCTGCACCCTGCACCCGAAAAGGAATAAAACCGCGAGGTTAGATCGGTTGACTCATAGCGGAACATAAGCTGTCTGCTCGTCAGCTCTGCCAGACATAATAGCCTCAACTTTTTTCCAGTCTGGGAACTTAAACATGCCACGTTGAAAGATTTAAGCGGACCATTAAGTCTATAGACGTTTCTTGTTGCTCTTGCAATGAAAATTGTCGAATGACAAAAATTAGCAAGACGATGGGTTTTATAAAAACTTTCTTTGGATTTTTGAAGAACTATAATGAATATTTTCAATAATGTTATGTTTGCCATAACGCCTGCTATGTGGATTACATTACAAAATTACAAATATACGATAGGAAAAATTGAAGTCATGTGGGGTATATTTGTAATTTTGTAATGTAATCCACATAGCAGGCGTTATTTCAAACATAACAATATTAAAATTATAAGGTTGCGTCATCATTTACAAGTATAAAACCTATTGCAAAATTGGTCTTGTTTGTAGTAGAACGTAAGTTAAATACTATGGATGTCGCTCCATCCCAATACTATGGTTAAAGAACGATAGGAAAGATTTGAGTACATTACTCAAACTAAAGGGGTGGATGGACGCGGGATCAGATCCTGCACATGACTTAAATTTTTCCTATCGTATATTTGTACTATAATGAATACGTAAGAATGGAAAGGTATAAAAACCATTTATCGTGATTCTGGGATACAGTTGCTATTTTTAAGCAGTGATGGGCGAGCGGTAACAGCTATCTATGGACTGCCGTGCCGCAGGTCCATTGTTCGATCCCCAACGCCGCCAGCTAGCTACCACACTCAAGTACAAAATCTGTCGCCAGTGTGTTCCGGATTTCTTTTCCCTTCGCCACCTGTTACGACTTGCACAGGAAGGTACGAGAAGGACATTCATTTTAAAACAATACTTGAGAATCGACAATCGTAGTCAAGATGTACAAAATCATAACGAAAGGAAAAATTAGAACGAGCAGTATTCGAACCCAGGACCATCAGGCCCAGGGACTTGATTATGGTCTTCCAATTTGAGTTACTATAGATTCATAATCCATACTACATTCAAAAATGGTGCTGAAAAATTTCTTTATAATAAATATCCAAACAGTTATTAAACCCAAGGGTTAAAATCTAGGAAATCGAGACACCAATGCAACACTGTATATGCCACACACTACCTGTTGGTAGGTAAGGTGCTTTTTTTAATGGTATTGTTACGGAGCAAGCTCGAGGCCCACCTGATATTAAGCGGACTAACCTCTGCCTATATCAGATGCATTTCAGCTTCTCCGCATGGTGTATAGGCATTTTACGATTGCACGCCTGGCTAGCGACCACCCTCAAGTTGAAAACCTGTCGCCAAGCACCTGACGGTGTGTTCCGGCAGCTGTGTGAGCCAGTAATTCTAGGTTAAACCTGTTAATACCTTCTAACACATCATCACATACCATGAACCATCAGGTGAGATTGTGCCTAACAAATCAGCAATAAAAAAACACACATTCCATCAGTAGTAGGTCGTAGTGTCTAAATAGTATATAAACTTACCAGTGAGCAGTTCCGCCAGTATGCACCCCAGTGACCACATGTCTATGGGCATGCCGTAGCGCGCACCCATCATCACCTCGGGCGCGCGGTAGAACCTCGACTGGATGTACGTGTACACCCGCTGGTGCTCGTAGCACGAGCTGCCGAAGTCTATCACCTGCAACAGAAACAAAATTACGTTCAATACGCTAATTGCTAAATTAGTCTTGTTTATAGTACAACATAAGTTGATATATAGGTGTCGCTCCATCCTGGTTGCTCCATGATGGTTAAAGAACGAGAGGAAAAATTAGATTTCCGTCATTGTCGTGTTAGCTCAGTCGGTCAGAGCATACCCCGGCTATAGGTGTGAACGACGCGGGTTCGAATCATGACGAAACATGACTATAATATTTCCTCTCATATTTTTTTTCTTAATGTCATTGTGACATATCCAGCCCGGGGCCCACCTGATGTTAAGTGGACTAAACTCTGCCTATAACAGATGCATTTCGTCAAAAACGAATTGCACTGTGCAATTCATTTTGCAAAAGTACGTTGAGTTTCGAATCTGACGTTTGGCATGTTACAATTTTACATGTTTCTATTTACAGCTGACAGATTAAGTAATCAATGTGATGATGTGGTTGAGGAAAAATAGAATACACTAGAATTACTGACTCTCAAGGACAGGTGCCGGAACACACCGTTAGGTGCTTGGCGACAGATTTTCTACTTGAGGGTGGTTGCTAGCTAGGCGGGGATTCGCAAAATGCCCAACCACCATGCTATAACGACTGCCATCCTAAGACGACAACCGGGACCGACGGCTTAACGTGCCTTTCGAAGCATGGAAGCGCTCAGTAGTAATATCACTAGCTGTCACCCATCGATCTCATGACCGCGGCGGACGTTGCTTAACTTTGCTGATCGGTCCAGAACGGTTAAGCAACCTTCGCTACGAGCGCTTCAAATTTCTATTTTATCACAGTAGTAATGTTAACTTTATTATTTTCACATAACGAACATCGAACAACATCAGAAAAATATGAGAGCGTTGTTTGCAAACAGAAATTGCACTGTGCAATATTGATGAACTGTGAAAAGATCAACACATTCGCCTGTTTTTCTCAAATTCCCTTAGCTGACTTATGATATAAATCATAATATTTATATTACGAATTCGAGGGACCTACTACGTCTTAGATTTGATTATTAAAAACAGTACGTATTTGGCTCGATAATGTTTACTTCGAAAGCTTTTATGTGAAGAAGATGATTTATCTGATACCACTGACCCAGCTCGTGGTTTATTCGATTTTAGTATGGATTACGAGCAGCGATGTAGGAAATGTGTTGATGTCGGTTCCATTTTTTGATAAAAATTTGTTTTGTATGTTTTTTTTTTGTGAAGGGCCAAGCGCGTGGTCCACCTGATGTTAAGCGGTATCCTCTGCCTATGACAGATGCATTTCATCACAAGTGACGAACTTCACTGCGCCCATCGCCTTGAGACATAGTTGTTGTCTCATTTTTGCCTGTTATTTCACTGGCTCTCAAGGACTGCTGCCGGAACACTAACGGTGTGGACCTGCTGCGCAGCAGCCCATAGCCAATGCCACTGAGCCATCACTGCTTCAACAATGTTACCACTCGCTGTTCTTATAATATAACGGTATTTGATGATATTCGGTAATCCAGATTTACTGATAAGCACTAGACATGAATTTCCTAAAATCGGGAATGTCAATACATACCACATAAACCGTAATGGAAAAGAACCTTTATTCAATTTGGTTACACATTACCTACAGCAATTTTGGTAAAAAAAATCATCCTTTAGTGACCCTTGCTACTTATGGGATCGATTGTCATTCACTGTCAATAACTATATCATCAAAATAGGAAAATACTTTCAGTTATTGGAGTGTAACTCAAAAACGGATAGACCGATTTTGATGAAATTTAAATGGGACCACAAGGCAATCATCAGCTTTCAAACAAAAATCATCAAAATCGGTTCACTCAGTCAAAAGATCTGTTCTCAGACGAATTGAGTACCTCCTCCTTTTTTGAAGTCAGTAATAATATGTACTGCTAATTTAAGTTTATATACTATTTTCATATTTATTTATGATTCGTATAGTATGTTTTTAATCAAGGTCATAATTAAATTACTGTATAAGTAATAATGTTATTGTATTAGTATCCCCGTGGAGTGACGGGTTAGAGTTGCAGCCCCCCCCAACCCCATATCTTTCCGTGGGTGTCAAAAATACTGGAAGATGGGCAGCAGCACCTTCTAAAGAACTGCATCTTACAATGCAATACAATACAATAAGTAATAAAAAATAAAAACCATGCGATCATTAGCTCATAAACAATAATTACAATAATTTCAATAATACAATTTTATTTCATAATACATACAAGCATAATTAATAATAATTAAGTCAAACTTAAAACTAGCCTAATCATTACAATAAACTAGCCTAATCATTAAATAAATACGATAAATAAATAAATGCAATCCCCAATACGCTTAAGACAAATGACCCCTTTAATAGGGGAGGCTGTGTTTAGCAGTGGACGATACAGCTAATACAGTATGTAAGTGCTTGCAACATTAAACATTTTTATATGTAAAAGGCGAGAGACGTTAGGACAATCAAATTCTTGTAAGTGGAATAAGTAATAACGATTTCTACTTCATTCAGAATAAAATGCATCAATAGTTCAATAACGTTTAAATAAAACGACCTCACAATAAGCTCCAGTATTCAACAAAGGCATAATCATTTAAACACACGCACTATGCGCCGACGACGCAGGTCGAATTGATCGTAGAGCGCGTGCGTCAATCATTGCGTGCGATGGTTGAATGGTCCATTGTCTATACCAAGTACTTGTGGCCATCTTCTTATTGTGTAGTTTTTGCTAGAACACTAAGGTTTATTTAAACATAAGACTTCACACGAAGGCAATTCATGTTCAATCTGGTGTTGCAGAGCCTGGTACTTTTCTTTTGTACCTACATATATGTACTTGAAGATAGGCCTTAAAAGGGTTCCAGAGAAGAAATAGCTCACATCACCAGTGCGATGTACTATGTGCGATGAATAGCGAATAAGCAAAGTCAGTTTATTGAGAATCGTAATTATAAAGTGAATCTGTTGTCTTATCCAAACTCACCATCACGTTCCAAAGTACTTTTTGTATTGTGTATTCACCGTTTTAAAACTATATTAAGCTTTTTATGATCCCTACATATTGTGTTACTACTATACATCGTTCCCAAACAAAAACATCTTTAGTCAAAGAAATCTTTCAGACGCAGAGAAAATATTTCTTACTCCTTGTTCTCGTCCTCGTTCCCAAATTCCCAATCATCCCTCGACCTGTCTCCCCTTTCCTCATATGCCAATGAACCCTGTCAGGTAATTCCACTAAGACATGATGCTGCTATTGCTATTCCCTGAAGTGAGTTGGACATATTCCATAGAAACTAGCCGATGACAGTGGGGCGGTGGTTGTGTTCTGCGAAGCGCCAGCGTCATTGGCAGACACCCAATGACCTAATCATCAGTGTATTACGGTGCTTTCCTAAATAAATTATTCTTTATTAAGTGGCAACTGCCGCTAGACAAAGTTGATGGGGGACGGTTTATTTTGACAGTATCTACAACTATGACATAAACGAACCTATGATGAACTAAATGATTTCACTGTTGGCAAAGGGAGCTCAATATTCCAATAAATTAAGCCCGTAAATACACACGACAATATTACTCGCTCTCTTGAGTCATCAAGTTGTATTTATATTGGGACGAGTAAACTTGTCATAGGTTGTTTGGTTTGTGTATAGTGTTTGGGTGCACTTGTAAAGTATACTTGTAAAACGAAAGTACACTCCTTATCAGAATATTTGTTAGTCGCTGTTCAACTAGCCAGTATATATATTATTATATTTCACCAAAACTAGACAGTCGCGGCTGGACACAGCTTCTAAGAAGTAACGAATCTCTAGGAATATCAACCACCCAACATGAAATAAGATGTTCTAAAAGAAGCACTATACTGTATTCAATCCCAGATTAATTCTTCTGTAACGATGAATGAGTGTCATTCACTAAGATGAAATCTGTGCTGTGTCAATTTCAAAATCATGTAACGAAAGGATTTCTATATCTCTTCAAAGCCAATAATTGAAAGCAATTCCATAGCCATTGAGTTCAATCCCTGTAGTGCGTATTACGAAACATCAAGGGATTAAATTTGACATTACTGGCTCCACTATATCAGTAGAGAGTGTATACTATAGAGAAGGAAGCTCAATGATTACCTTTAAGTAAACCAAACATTGCCCAAATTGTTGGCCAATATTAACAAAAGCGTTCTGCCAATATTTACCAGCGCCTTGCCAGACGTAATATTTTTTTTAGGATTTGGCAGATTTCAGCAAGACACTAATTAACTTGTAAATACTGATTGAAAGACACGTGTTTCAATTCTACGAAGCTTCTGGTATTGGACAAGAAAAATATACAATTTTACTTCTCAGTTCAATTTCAATAGAGACAGTAGAAATCAATTGGCTCGCCGCAGTAGTCTCTCGGCTGAAATTTATTCATTGAAATAATACACTTCTATTCTACGAGAGAAAATATTTTACTGCAGAGCATTTTATTATTGGATTTCAATCCATATAAGAGTACATTTCCTTATCTGAAAGTTTCAACTCTATTTAGACTGCTTGGCTTTGACTGCTGTGATACTTTACTACTTGTAGAAAATGCTTTTTACACTATGAAGTGGTAATCCACGAAGAATTACCTACAAATTCTTCTTCAGTTTTAATAAAGCCAATTTACGAGCATTTAATACAATATTATATTAATTGTTATGGTTTGCTTCTTGCACCCGAATAAAACTCAACTGATAGTACCTGGTACCTTCTAGTCTTAATGTTAACAATACTGGGAGTATGGGTGTAATCCTGGAACATGGGGATAATATAAGGCAATACTAGTTGATTGAAACTGGCCTGTATATTATATCTCAGACATATTAGACATTATCGCCGATCACCTAACCGTGTGTTCCGGTAGCTGACCTAGAGAGCCAGTAATTCTAGGTTAGTAAGGTTATCCTGATCAACATCTTCGACCACATTATCACTTTACATCAGGTGAGATTGTGGTCAAAGGCTAGCAGCAATAGCTTTGAGTATAATATAAGTACAAAGCCTACAAGTTGTGAAAATACTTGTAGCGAAAAACTAAACGAAAGACTAGGGATCACAAAGGATATTTAACCAAGCAATCAAATCCTACCCCTCTTTGGCACTGATATTAAATCTTTAAGGAAATACTAGAAATGGGTGTCGTGTGAAAGCAATAGTGCTCGCAATACAGAGCCAGTAATTCAAATTAAATGAATGTCACAACATGGGAGCGATTTACGACAAGATGGACGCCGCCGTGACGTCACGAGTCGCGTGTTCTCTCAGACACGTAACTTGAAACGTGCAGGTGTTGATAAACATTGAATTACAATACGTCAGTAGTTGAGATTAGTTATTAAACACAATTAATACAATAACTTCCGAATTGTAGTTACAATGTACAAATGTGCGTCTAGAGCACGCAGCTGACGACATCTAGTTACTATAACAAATAAGCCGATGACTGCAATAGTCTGGTATACTTTCCGTGGGTATGGTGCACAAGTAGAATTTTGCTGTGCAGATGTTTGATAATTAGGTACTAAGTTTTACATGAATGAAATGAATTTGAGTAAAATGTTAGAAAATCAAAGCAAGAGCTATTTTTTTTATTTCTGTTAGGAAGGGCATTTTGCCAATTCCCGCCTGTCTAGCTACCATCCTCAAGTAGAAAATCTGTCGCCAATCACCTAACAGTATCAGCATCAGCAATAAAAAAAAGTAAATCTGGAAGTATAAAAATCACCAATCTTGATATCTCGATAGATCTGGATCTCTGTGATAAAATTAAATAATTATTTTTATATTTTTCTCAATTTTCAATTTTGTGAAAATTCTTTTACTAATAGGTAGTGACATTATTCCAATAAGGTATAGGCTTTTTTATAGACCGTATGTATGACAAGTAAATAACTACAATTTGATTATGACACTACAAATTTGCTTTCAAAACTCTGGTTTTGAATTTATGAATGTGACTGACCAAAGCAGCACGGCCCGTGATATAGAATCTTGCAAGGGGAATACATGTGTGGAATGGAAACTTCTGGAAACTCCACCATAAAACATTCCCCTTCTACTTTCTAAGTATCAACGTTATTACAATATATTCGATTCCAAGAGTTTACACAATTTATAGTAGCTTCCATCACGTTTGACGTACAACCGGCAATACTTACTTTTGTTGTGATTTATGTTTAAGGGAAATCTCATTGTTTTCGATAACAATGATTTCCAGCAAACAAAATATATTAAACGGATATTCGGGAATAGCTGATGTTTTGACAGCAAGTAGTGGGCGTAGTATCCTATATATTATATAGTCCATAATATGTTTCATCTGTTCCAACCTATGGGTCAGTTTAAAATATATCTAGGGTATAACAAATCAATGATTATTTTAATCTCGGTAAGCAATAAAGATAATCTTGGTCACAATAGATGTCCAATGATTTTGCAGTATTTTAAATTTGTCAAGGTATTGACTTTCACGAAATGTGGCATCTGGAAGACAGCTGTTGCAATGGACAAATCTAATCCAAGATTAAAAATAGATATAGATAGATAACTCTTTATAATAAATCTGTACAATAATTGTACACCAAAATAACATAAGCTATTATAATATAAACAATAACATAAACTAAGAGTAATGCTGTACAATTGGCGGTCTTATCGGTAAAAAGCGATCTCTTCCAGAAAACCTTTGGATGAAACGAAATCCTGGACTTCGAATAGACATTCTGAATATGTAGAATTATTATTTAATAATTTTTTATCAAGCATATCCCTCTTCCTCTTTAAATACTTGTCTTAGGTCGCTTAATCAGCAGTCTATTCGCTTAAATTATAACTTGAGCTTTAACGCTTGTCCATGCTTTCATGAGGTATTCCATCATGTAAAGAAAACTTGCCAGCTCTCGCACGTCATTCGCAATAAGATCTCGCACGTGATTCTCCGAAGTAGGTTAGGTAGGTCTACACTATATGGTTTTCGGAAACTTCATATTTTTACGCTGCTACGATTTCAATAACGCTTCCATAATATTACCGTATACCTTTACACAGTCAAAACAATAGTTTCTACGTAGTTTTTTGATCTCGAATGCGGTAACTATCATCAAATCTGTGATCCAACAGTTTCAGAGAATCTTCAAAAGGAAATTCACACACCTTGTTTACTAGGGAGAACGTAATTAATAGGCCCTTTTCCTCTAGGAAATTCGTGATGGAGCCGTTTCTCGGAATTCAGAGCTTAGCAAGATGAGGTGCCTTTTGGGCGGAAAATTGTTGTGTCGGACATATTTGTTGGTAGGCATACTAATGCTTTCTTTTCCATTCCATTTATGTGTTTACGAATAATATATACTAGCTAGCATTAGCTACTAGACTAGAATAGTTTGCACAGAGTTCACTACTACCTCCAGATGTACTGGAGTTATCAACACCTCCGTGCCGATTTAGCCAATGTAGTAAAACTCAAAGAAATGTATTTACTTTTAAAATACTACAGCAGCGTTCTGTTTGAGTACCAGAACAACGCACTCTGAATACTCATACTAAAACAAGGCCAAATTTTACGTAACCTTTTGCATGGTGGTAGGGCATTTGCGAATGCCCCCGCCTGGCTAGCTACCACCCTCAAGTAGAAAATCTGTCGCCAAGCACCTAACAGTGTGTTGCGGCAGCTGTCCTTACGAACCAGTAATTCTGTGTTAAGTCTGTTAACACCTTCGACCACATCATCACTTACCATCAGGTGAGATTGTGGTCAAAGGCTTACCTATCAAGAATAAGAAAAAAATTAAAAAATAACATCTATTGCATTACAAAATCACAAATATACTATTGCATTCTCTCACTCTGTCTCCACCCTTGATTAATGCTTACACATCTTCAACCTTCTTGTTCACAATCGCGTGATGAACACAACCTTTAATTATACTCCGTAGACAAATTAATCAGCAATTATCATCAAGGAGATCAGTCATTAGATGACATTATACCATCGTGTGTGACCTTCTTGCGAGTTGGAAAACAATACACATGAATACGAGTCGAGGTTCTTATTTGTCAGAAAATATGTTATTATCTTATAGTATATATGTACTATTACTAGGCCTTGTCCTATATTCAAGCCACTCTTTGTTGACGGTGGTACTAAAAGAAATATTCAAGAAGTATCTATAACCAATATGTATTGAAGCGCTCGTAGCGTAGTTTGCTTAGACGTCCTTCACTCCGTGCAGTCATGATTTGGATGGGTGACCGCTAGTGGCATTACTATTGAGCGCTTCCGTGCTTCGGAGATCACACTAAGCCGGGGGTCCTGGTTACTGTCTCAGTTGTTATAGCATGGTGGTACGGCATTTAGCCTTCTAGCTAGCTACCACCTCCAAATAGAACATCTGTCGTCAAGCACCTAACGGTGTTTTCCGGCAGCTGTCCTTGAGAGCCAGTTATCTAGGTTAGCCTGAACAACATCTTCGACCTCATTATCACTTACCATCAGGTGAGATAATGGTCAAAGGCAAAGGCTTGCCTTTGACCATCAGCTACCTAAAAAACGAAATATGCAACGTTATTCTGCTTGAATATGGCAATGCGAGAAAAAATTATAAGCATCTAAAAATGTATATCAAACATACGTGGTGTAATCTTAAACGCTAATTCCTTCGCAGAAATCGTGATAAATGGAATTTAGTACAAATTGGCTTCTTCCTTTCGAACGAGGAAAGATATCCTAATTAATTTCACTTAGTGCAGAAATAATGTTCACACTAAGCGACCCCAAAAGAACTGTTCAACGAATTCGCTCTTACGTGAACGTTCGTAACAAATCACCATTTCAGTGGCTACCCACCCTCGGGCTCGGGCAACTGTCCAACACTACACTTTCCCAGTTTCCCTAATATATCTAGTTCCCAATTCTCCATTTCTTTGCAACCGTGACGAAAGCGCGGGAATTTCGCGGAATTCCACATTATTCAAAATCAGCGATTCGCGCAAAAAATTCTAACTATTAATTTTTTTCTTTTTTAATTACGCGGTTTGTGGATGCGACACTAGTAGGGCGTAGCCTACATCCGTCGGTTGTCCACTGAAGTGTTTTCTGAAATGTGACATAATATCACGTTCACAGGATTCTAGACTTTAGGATCGACAAGATACAAGAATTTATAATACAATTCGTGTGTTTTCTGTAACCACTTTACGCCACATTATGTGTTGAAGGTTATGCACAGTTCGCGGATTGTTTTTCTGCGGTAACTAGTTTTCTTGACCCGGTTTCTTTTAATGAAAATGTTGCAATAGATTAATTAGGCTTGCGGGCGTTTCGTGATTCTGAGAAAATTGGTAAAAACTAGGGCTGACTGTTTTGAAAAATATCAGGTGTCAAACAGTCGCTCCGTTTTTCTACGAGTAATATTGTCTAGTAACAAGCAGAATATTCCAGAGATTTTAATTTCTGGGGAACTCAGAAAGAAATTAGAATTAAATTCGTGGAAATATTTCGTCGCAACGAAAGTTTTTTACGAGTATTATGACTGAAGAGAAATGTGTGGCTAACTCAGCTTTCCAACTTGCAATTTTCATCATTTTCATTTGTAACAAAATGTTTTGGTTTGTAATAATATTTTCTTTAAACTTACATGCGGCTAAGATAAGACTATTTATAACTGTATTTCATATTAGTATCTGTTCAGACCATAAAAACAATCCGGAGCAGTGATGGCATTTTGCGAATGCCCGGCTGGCTAGCGACCACCCTCAAGCAGAGAATCTGTCGCCAAGCACCTAACAGTGTGTTCCGGCAGCTATATTTGAGAGTCAATAATTCTAGGTAGGTTGGCATCGTCAGGACCACCACGTCCTAGTTATCATTATCGCCGATGCCAATGGGTTAAGCCTGTTAAAACCTTCGACCACATCACTTACCATCAGGTGAGATTGTGATCAAAAGATTATCAATAAGGAATAAAAATAAATAAAAAATAGAAACTATTATAATTGATTGAGAACACCTTTAATAATAAGTAACAGTAAGTGGCTAGCCAATAATTTTCAAAAGCATACCCATTATTTTTTAAAAGTTAAAACATTTTTTTAATTGCGAGTAATAAAACTGCAAAAGGAATAAAAGTAAGTTTGTAGTATATTTACACAATAGCTCTACCTACTAACCTATATATACGCACATACATAATATCATATCACAACAAAACAATGTAGCGTAAGCTGTTTGTTTATAATCGTAAATCGCCGCCCGATAAGTGAACACGTGCGCTTGGAAGTTGTGTAGTATGAAATCAGCAATAAATAATTACATACTAACTGCAGTATGGTCTGTGGTTATTTATAGTACTGTCGATTACTTGGTACATAGAGAAAAAAATCTGCGATTGTTTACACATGGTAATTATTTAATTAAAACATTATTTAATGAAAACAAGCATTCAGAAGACTTACAGATCAGCTAAATATATATACTTTAATTATAAATGTTTAGGAGTAAAAAATATATCGGGTACAGGAATTTTGCTTTTTCAAATACATTAAACATATCTTACGACGTTACTTCCATTCATTAAATCACATTTCAAGTAATATCGCCTGCTAACATTTTTATCTTACATTTTTGAGTAAACACGTAATTAATTGAATTAATTTACATTGAAAAACTCAAATTGAAAGATTTCAGTGCACTGAGGATCAACAGAAAAATTTCAATGTCATTGAGTCGTCATAAATTGTTCAAAGGTCAAACACAATCAGTTGAAAATAACCAAAGCATTGAGTCACCAATCGAATACGATTGATTACTTTCGAGAAGCCAAAGAGTGTCCATGAAGCAAGGACATACAAACAAACATACGAAGTTTTATACTCCATTAATCTAACGGTTAATTTATACCTAAATACTAAATATTGATTGGATTGGATGAAAAGAGTGATACCAGAGTACGAGGTATCTAATAGGAAAGTTGATAATGTAATTTAATTTTTAATATTTTAAGGCAGTAGTTGTTTAAAGGACTCCGTAACTCAAAAGGAAAAATCAGAATCCTTATTGAACCATTTGGTCGTCTGTCCGTCCGTCAACACCCATTTGCTTTCAGAAAGGCACTGCCGGGTTTCCTCCTTCGCAGTCGTCTCCTCCCGTAACGTAGAGCAGTCATACTGCACAATAACACTCAATACCGTAATTATAATAATATTATTTTCTGACAATACAAGCTATAGAAGTTATCGGTGATACGTACTTTATAATAAGATACCAATCTATATTTAGTTGGGATTACAGTACAGTCAGCGCCAGAGGTCCCACAAGGTATTGGTTAAAATTCATACTGAATATAATTACTAAGGTATAAAGTCCCTTGGCAGTGTAAAACAGTTCGAGCATTTTATTCAACGAATTAGATTTTTTTTTTAATATGTTATAAATGTCTGCCTATCCATTATAGTTGCAGTATCACTTTTCTCGTTTTGCTTGACATGGCACTGCATTCGTCACACCGATATATAAGTTCTTATACAAACGAAACGCCTAGTATTTCATTTGCACCCACTAAGATAGCCGCTTGCTAAAAGACCTAGCCAACTGGTAAAGATACAAACCATGCATGTCTAATTTGTTTTAAATACCACACATTTTGTAATCTCGCTGTATACCTATAATCATTGAAGTTTTGCAGCAGTGATGATGAAATGCAATATTGTCTATGGACAATGGCAAAAAGACCCATGACTCGAATCCCTTCGTGAGACTAAGGTTTACCGTATGTTGGTAGGAAATTTTAATAATGCTCGCATGGTAACCACTCAGGTATGAGTGACTGGTAGAAAAGAATTGTTTAGTAACATGAAGTTTTATAGACTGTTTACCGCTAAGAAAACGATGACAGTTGTCATTTTCTCCTGTTGGCTGTCTTAAAAGGTAAATATTGCACCGAATGAGCAGCAAGCTACTATTCAGTAATTGACGCAAGTTCGGTGCTGATACTGCTGATGAATATTAGTCGGGCTACGGGACTGTCTACCCATCTTAACACCTTTTTTTATGTTATTGCGACGGTACAAGCTCGAGGCCCACCAGATGTTAAGCGGACTAACCTATGCCACGGGCGCAGTGCAATTCGTGACACAAGTTACGAATTGCACTGCACCCGTCACTTTCAGACATAGTTGTTAAGTCTCATGTGCCTGTAATTTCACTAGCTCTTATCTTATATCTTTCTCTTTATTTACCGAAATATAGCGGGTAAACTACCAAGAAGAGAATTCCCAGGTGCGGTTGCTGACAAGTAAATGGCCGGCCATACAATTGAAACCTCAATACTTTCTACAATATGTTCGTCACATATCACATACATTAAAGGTACGCATTTAATAAAAATTTTAAATTTTGTCATCGAACTGTCGTTTAATTTAGCGCACTAATATCTAACTGCAACGTTTTTTAGACTTTGATTTTCTTCAATGTACCAAAGTAAATATTTTTCTCTCCATGAGAACTAACAATCCTCTATTGATCTTGGGAGATTGCTTCGAATCAATTTAGTGCGTTATAAAAAAAACAGCATCGCTACAGAAATAAGAAACGATGTTTTCAGACACACCCGTTTCGTGTAAGGATATGGTGTAGATATAAATCACTCAGTGAGTTGGTTTGATAGTGGGCACGAAAAAGATGAGCGATGAATAAAACATTCTGTTTGAACATGTAGATGGTTCGGCTTTTTCGGGTGATAGTGATAGTGTGTGCTTCTGGTAAATGTTATTCAGTATACTTCAGATAATAGAAAGCATTACGCAACATTAGGGATCAAAATGATGGATGAACAAGGCCAGACATGTGACATAAGAAAAAACCGGCCAAGTGCGAGTGGGACTCGCGCACGAAGGGTTCCCGTACCATTATCTCGTTTTCATTATTATTATTTTTTTTAGCAAATAAACGGCGAAAACCTCTTTTATTGTATGGGAGCCCCCTTAATTATTTTTTTATTTTATTTTAATTAATTATATTTAAAAAGAACATAAAACTAAATATTCTGTGAATAGTTAAAGCTTCTACCTGTTACCGTTATTAGTATCGAGCAAGAAACGGTAAAAAAATCAAGTTTGTTGTATAGGAGCCCCCCTTAAATATTTATTTTATTTTATTTTTAGCGGTAATAGAAATACATCATCTGTGAAAATTTAAACTGTCTAGCTATCACCGTTCTTGAGATACAGCCTGGTGACAGTCGGACGTACGGACGGACAGCGAAGTCTTAGTAATAGGGTCCCGTTTTTACCCTTTGAGTACGGAACCCTAAAAAATAAGACAGAATATAATAATAACAGTATTGATACAATACAACTTGCATGGAATTTGGGGTCACAATATCGTGAGCTCGTGACAATCTGCAAAATCAATGATTGCCGTTTAACTACTGTTAAGAGGCCTTTTACATTTTGCAGTCCTCTCACTCGCACTTTTAAAGATTATTTCAAATAGCAACAATATGGTTTATATATTTTTAAATGTAGTCAATCAATATTTCGCTACATGCAACTATAGATGTTCTCAACATATTTGTTTATTTTGTTACATGTTGAGTCCAATTAGAATTAGAGGCCCAAAATTTAAAATAACTAAATTACGCGTTTTGGATCCCCCATAACAGATATCAAAATGAAAATTAGTAGAGAACATCTATAGTTGCATGCAGCAAAATAATGATTGACTACATTTAAAAAAATATAAACCATATTGTTGCTATTTGAAATTATCTTTGCGAGTGAGAAGGCTGCAAAATGTAAAAGGGCTCTTAAAGCCGTTTTACGATCGATAATTACCCAATTGAAATAATATTGATGATTTTCACGAACGTTTATCATTGACTTCCTTAAAGTTTTGAATAAAAACGAGGGTCACCGCATATAAACACAATCATACGCTCTGGGCTTAAACACTGTCACTTCCTTCGAAATGATCATAACACTGAATGATGATGAATGGGATAGATATCAACTCTTTCTTCTTTTTCTGTTCTACTTAAATCATCAGTTTCAGCTGTGCTAAGTTTTTCTTCAACATTGGTAGCTGCTTTCTGTTCTGCAGCGTCTTATTATTATTTTTTTATGCCTATTAGGTTAGTCTTTGACCACAATCTCATCAGTTCGTAAGTGATGATGTGGTCGAAGATGTTGTTCAGGCTAACTTAAAATTACTGGCTCTCAAGGACAGCTGTCGGAACCCGTTAGTTGCTCGGCGACAGATTTTCCATTTGAGGGTGGTAGCAAGCCAGGCGGACATTTGCAATATGCCCTACCACCATGCAAACCTCAATATCAAATAACCGTACTCTAAATTGCAAACAAAATCAAGAGCAGCGATGAAATATTTAATTTTACTATCATGTAGTAAATAAACGAAAAGTGATATTGGCATTACACGTGTGCGGGCTCTGGTACTCAAAGAACCTTTTACAACATCAATGCGGTTAGGTTTCTCCAACTAACCCTAATAAAAATACTTTCTCAGAAGACATAACCGTCGTAAGGATGTGAATTTATTGCGTTTGCCATAAAAAACTGTCTTAATATTTGGGTTAATTCGTTTTCCAACTAATTGATATTTCGTAATTAATTTTACAACTGTAAAGACATAATATTTAGGGCATCGAGTCTATCAGAACGAGATTTTCGACCGTTCTACATCTAGGCTTATCTCGGTAACTGCTTCTCTCTATTTAACCGACTTCAATAAAAGGAGGAGCTTCTCATATGACTGCTTTTTTGTGTGTATAATATTTTAGTGGGTGTGCCAATTTATATGATTTTTTTATATCTGAAAGCTTGTGCTTGTCATGTGGTCCCATTTAAATTTCAGTGAGATCTGATGAGTAGTAATTGAGTTATCCTTAATGCATATTTAATAGTTTTCCACTACATTGATGATGTTCACATTTTCACTTGTCAATGTAGAATGCAGTAAAAAAAGCTGATTCCGATGATTTTGTTTAAATTTTTCAGTGCATTATTACTTATTAAGGTGTTAGTAACTAATAAAATTGGATCATGTTGTCTGCAATAAAAACATTTATTATATTATTTGCTTTAGAATATTTTCTGTTTGAAGTCCGTTTTTTTTGTTAGTATTTTGTTTTATGACTTTTACTAACTTATCTTTGATGTATTTTACCAGCACATGATTTAGACATGCCAATGATTTACGAAGATATCTTCACATCTTATACATTTCAGGCCCTTCGCGGCTAAGTTATATTATTCAAGCCATTATGAACCTTATTACATTCCTGATCACTAACGCAAAAACGTCAAGATGCATTGTCTCAGCTTTTGTTCCCAGAATGTTCACAGTCACGTTAAAATTAAAACATAACACAAAAGGACTCTAAAAGCTTTTGGAAAATGTTATGTATTTTTAAGGCAACAATACCAACACGGATCACTTAGCCGCATAAGGGAAGCTCTCCGATTACAGAAATACCAAACATGACAGATAAAAGGGTAAAAAATTAAATATTATTTTTATAACATTCTCCGACACGATTCAGCTGATTTCAAAGAAGCTTTAGGGTCGATGACCCGAAGAAACTTAAGTTACGTGCAACTTAACAGTTAACAGTATCTGGATGTGAAAAATGGAAGTCGATAAAAAAGACGATATACTTCACGCGAAAGGTTAATAAAATTTGCCATATTTGAAATAATTTCACAATAATCTTCCACATAAAATCATAGTCAAATAGTAAGTTAAAGCAGAGATGGCTCGAGAGAGCGGCATTGGGTATGGGCCATGGCATGTCCATGGTTCGAATCCCGCCGCGGGCTTGAGCTTAACCGCATGGTGGAAGGGCAATTTGCGTATGCCCGCCTGGCTAGCTACCACCGTTAAGTAGAAAATCTGTCGCCAAGCACCGAACGGTGCGTTTCGGCAGCAGTCCTTGAGAGCCAGTCAAATTAAAGGCACATGAGACTTAACAACTATGTTTTAAAGTGACGAGCGCAGTGTAATTCGTGACTTGTGATGAAATGCATCTGTTATAGGCAGAGGTTAGTCCACTTAACATCAGGTGGGCCTCGAGCTTGTTCCGTCACGATGACATAAAAAAATAAAAAAACTAAAAGTCAATTTAATTATATCGCCAAGGATATAGAGATAGAGGTCAATGATATATATATATAATCAATGATATGAATATAATGAAGATTAAAATGAAACGCATCCCATAAAAAAATGTGTTGAACATTGTCCAAACATGAGCTTAAAAGCTTATACATCGATAAATCAAAATCTCTTACAGACATAATATAATATAATATAGCATGAAAGCTTATTAGAAACATAGTTCTTGAAAAAGCTTCTTACTGAATTTTTGGACGTATAATTACTACTAAGAAATTACTTTTTCAAAGCGTCCTTCAGTTTTAGATTGACCAAACACCTGCTAGGAAGCTTATTACATCGATAAATCAAAATCTCTTCAGACATAAGCCCAATAATATAAAAGCTTATTAGATAGATAGCTTATTAGAAAAAGCTTCTTATCGAATTTTGTGGACATCTCGTACTACTAAGAACTTACTTTTTCAACTATTCTATTTTGCTAATTATTTACAGGATCTATGATCAGCTTCTTCAAAACAATAATTTGAACCAGATTTGCAAAGTAATTCTGTTTATTGCACACTTGACAACGTTCGAAGAAAGGAATTCTCAGTGTGATCGTGTCCAGTTTAATGGCAGCTGCTATTAGTAATTTATTAGGCTGCAGCTTAGCTAGTTGACAACACGGGACACTGGATCTGAGGCGTATATGTAGAAGTTATTAACTATCATTATGTTATATGGAGCGAGTTGTGTCTCTCGGTCGCCGCGCACGCACGGGTGGTCCGCAAGAACAGTGGTGCCTCGTATGTGATGTGAATCACCTTGTCTTTCAGCCGGGGCTGCCAAATAAATAAATGGAGCGCGCTTAACGTTGTCTGCACTCATTGCAACGGTGACATGTTTGAGATTTGTGACATCTGAACATGTTATACTCATCAATCTTTATCAAAGACGAATATATAAAGAGTTTGAAAGATTTCCGAAAACTGGGCGTGAATTTTTTTATTGCTGATAGGGAAGCCTTTGACCACAATCTCACCTAATGGTGAGTGATGATGTGGTCGAAGGTGTTAACAGGCGTAACCTAGAATTACTGGATCTCAAGGACAGCTGCCGGAACACATTGTTAGGCGCTTGGCGATAGATTATCTACTTGAGGGTGGTCGCTAGCCAGGCGAACATTCACAAAATGTTCGCCTGGTACCCTTTCACCATGCGGTGAAGCTCAAGCGGGATTCGAACGATGGACCTGCTGCGCAGCACTCCATACCCAATTCCGTTGAGCCATCACTGCTTCAAATATATGCAGTATTTTTTATTTCAATATAAAAACAATAGATTGAAAACTTGCGTTCCAGATCGATGGTGAAGTTTAAAAACCACATTTAAACATAATCTTAAGATATAAATACAAAGAATCGTACTCTGGCGTGATCTGGAGTGATCCACCCTGGCTGAAAGAATATAAATTCCGCAGCAATAAAAATCATCTTCGATCGTACGTGAGTGGCATCACGCAATGACGAAATCAATGGTCAGTAGTAAACGGCAAGGCGTGACTCCCTATCAGCTGGGCGAACTGCCAGATCGTTTCGTATTATTGTACAAAAAAATATAAGGAAAGTGTCGCAAGATCGAACCCGATGAGTGGGAGTGCTAACAGGTTACATCCTATCGGGAAGATTTTTGATATTATTTTCACTAAATAGGCGGATTTATTGGTTTTTATTTTGGAGGAAGGTAATGAATGGCTTCATATAAAATAACAAGGATTGGCTAGAACTGTGGAGGTAAACACAGACTGACTGACGCTTTGAGATGTGCGCTATGCCGACCGAATGCAATGTCTTCAAGTAATCAACGTTCCATTTTACTGTTTCTTGTTTCTTATTTCTGATTTTCAAAGTAAATAGGAAAGACAGTGAACTGACTCATGTAAATAATGTATTATCTAAAATTTGGAAATGGTACGCAGCTAGTAATCTTCTCCTAAATTAAAAAACAAACGAAATATATAAAGTTTTCTTTACCAAATGTTCCTTATGTTGAACCAAACATAAGGCTTGGCCCAGATAAATTCCCTATTGACAAAGCGACAGTATTCCTTGGAATCAAAATGGATTCCACTTTACAGTGGGATCCACATATACATGATCTCTCCGGAAGACTTCTTTCTGCTGCATATGCAGTTCTTAGGATAAGACAGTTAACAGACGTAGCTACTGCTCGCCTAGTTTATTTCGCGTACTTCCACAGTATTATGTCGTATCGTATGGTGTATTGCTGTGGGGAAATGCTGCTGAGATAGATACAATCTTTGTCATACAAAAGCTTTTTTTTAAAGAAATTGATATTTTAACTTTACCAAGTCTGTATTTATTTGAAAATATTATGTATGTTCGTAAAAATTTTACTAAATTTAAATTAAACAGTGACAATCACGATTATAATACTAGGAATAAAGATAAAATCGCGGTGCCAGGTTTTAGATTAGCAAAGACAAATAAAAGGTCCTTCTTAGGTAATTGTGTACGGTTTTATAATAAAGTTCCCAAACATATTACAACGCTCACAGAAGGGAACTTCAAATTGCACGCGAAGAACATATTGATTAAAAAATCCTACTACACAGTTTCTGATTACTTAAACGACAAAAATGCCTGGTCGATTCCACCTCTGCCAAGCTATTGCCTGTCACCTACATAATTTAAACAAATATTGTAACAACTCTATTATAGAGTAAGTATGTAACACATTGTTAAAATATGTTTAAAATAATGGCCCCTTATAATGAAGATTAAAATAAAAAGCGTCCCATAAAAAATATTGCGTTCAAGATTGACCAAACACGAGCTAGGAATCCCTATATTCCCGAGTCATTGTGTCATGTTATCACAATTGGTTAGAGCATAACCCTGCTTAAGGGGTGGATAGACGCGGGTTCGAATGCCGCACATGACTATACTTTTTCCCTCATAAATTTTTAATTTTGTAACGAGCTAGGAAGCTAATCAAGTTGATATTCAAGTAATCAACGCTCCATTTTACTGTTTCGTAATTTTGACTTTGATAACATACTCGTATATGGGATTTTTTTGCAGCATAGATCTCCGCGTCTGTCATAAAATTAACTCGTTCCTATAACATTTTAACTACTCATATAGTATACATATATATACTCATTTAGATCCGATAATCAAAACCAAGTTTGGTTTCTTATTGCAGTGATTTAAAGTTTCGGAGTTTAACCGATATGCCCATGAACACAAACATGAGAATTTCACAATTTATTCCTAAATTGATCACGCAATCAATTTCCACTATGTCTATCGCTATTTTCTGGACGCTTCAGTAAAACCTTGACAAGTCTGTGGCCGATATGTTATTCTAGACGAGCATTTAAGAATGATTTTATAAAAACAACTCTACTATTTTTGTCCGAAAGTCGGACTATTATGCGGCTGCAGAAATAATGTAATATATTTAGGCGCCACTTTCATTGTTAGTTTTGTGGAGAAATCTGGGGCAGGAAAATAAAGTTTTATGAACAGTTATGTATTCTTCGACAAAAAAACTATAAGGCTTAGTTTTGTAAAGCAAGACTCAGTACACTGCTCACACGTCCTAACTCTAAACTTCTTCTAAGTTTTTTCTATTTTATAATGAATTAAGGAAGCCTATTGGATTATTATGAATATTTGTCATCAAAAGGGGGACAAATAATAGCATGGCATTTAGTATGTATGTATATAATATAATGTTGTGTCTACCGGATTAACATGTTCTATGGTAAAAGTTAAATATGGAAAGTTTTTAAGGAAGAGAAAGATCGAAGCAAGTGTGGATAGACTACGTAAAAGGTTAGAGTTCACAGGTCATTGTCAAGACGAGGAATAGTAGATTGAACCCCAAGGGAGCAATATAATATTTTACGGCGAGGGCGCTATTTTGAATCCAGAGCGGAGTGAAGGATTCTATAGTAGAAACAATTTGCTTTGCTAAACTGTTCAATTTTAACCAACTTAAAAAAAAGGTGGAGGCTCTAATGTCGAATGTATTTTTTTGTGTGTTCCTCATAACTCTTTACAGAATGTACCGATTTGGATGTTTTTTTTTTATATTCGAAAGCTGGTGCTTCTCATATGGTCCCATTTGAATTTGTAGTAGTATTTCAGTTATCGCTAATAATGCGTATTTTATGTTTTAAGTCAGTTTGTTTTTTATTTTTTTTCCATGAACATATTAGTTTTTCATTTTTCACGCTATATACTCTTGCAAATATGTAATACATATTATTCTACTAGTTATTTTAACTAGAAGTCCTGCTGTGAACCACAACAGTTACCAGTTATTACCGAGTAATAGTAGCTATAAGACCTTATTATGTTTTATGACACTTTCCACCGTGAAGAGTTATAAAAAAGTCACATTAAACTGTGACTTAGAATTTTACATCGCCACTAGGTACCCTGTGGCAACACCTCCCTTTACGACAGTTTTATATACCTTGGTTATTACCTTTTTTCGGACTGGCAACTCCTCTGTTTCATAAATGTTTTACTAGCTAAACTCTATTTCAAACACAGTAAAGTTCAAAACGTGTTTTATAAATAATAATGTCTCTCTTTCTATGTAATTATGACTTTTGTATGCGTGTGATGGCTTCGAAAAGGCGCCATGTTCCGTATCCGGTGCGTCACGGACACGGATCTTCCACAGGGAGTTCTGATGTGTATATTAAGCGTATTTTTTGATTAGATACAAATAGATCTTGATCGCGGTTGTTTACAATTACAGCTGATATTCGTAGAAGCTTTTAAGTGTTACAAGAGCAGCAAATTTCATAATGCAGGTAGTTAGAATTAACAATACAAAATATATTTAGAAACATATAAAAAGTATGTTTCTAAATATTATTACAAGTACTATCGCGTGCTAAGCTTGTAATAATATTTAGAAATATAGAAGGGTAGCGACATTATCCGAGAATTAAATGTTTGAAATAACACTTCTTTCGATCAGATGAAGTCTAGTAGTCTGGTTGATGGCCGCGCACCGTCCCTTATGACGGTTAAAGTAATACAATTGAAGTATGAAATTTCGGCTAGAAATGCCGTGTCCAGGTGGCCGAGGAGGTTTAGGCATCCGATGCGATATCGGAGGACGCGGGTTCGATTCCCGCCTTGGGCATAAAATGTTCTACTCCAATAATTTGTAAAAAAAATAATATGTTTCATATATTGTCATAAGTAACTTTTATTGTACAGGCGCCAGTGAAAATTTTAGTTTTCTCTAAGCTAATTATTAAGAGAATTATATTTCGAAACTGTTCTATATCTTGAATTTCAAAAGTGTGGTATCCAAAGCACATACTCGTAGGAAATTAATAAAACTTTACTATATTACGCAAAATCCCTGTTTAACAACTGGAAAGTCACTTGACACGAGCTATTTAATCAAATTATTACTTGGCAGCTGTATTCTAATGAAAACATGATGTTTTCTGAGAATTTCTAATAGCCCATAGTTCTGTGATAGATTGCTATACTGGAAAATTGACGTAGTTGATGCGGAACTAATAGATGGAAGTTTCGATACAAACCAGATAATATTGCTTTTTTTCTTTTGAAGTTATTTTATCTTCAAAAGAAAAAAAGCAATCACTATCTGATCTAAATGTGATGATGATGATGTGAATGATCTGAAGCGCTCGTAGCGAAGTTTACTTAGCTGTTCTTAACCGATCAGCAAAGTTAAGCAACGTCCGCCGCGGTCATGAGTTGGATAGGTGACCGCTAGAGACATTACTACTGAGCGCTTCCGTGCTTCGGAGGGCGTGTTAAGTCGTCGGTCCCGGTTGTTGTCTTCGGATGAAAGATCTCAACTGACGGTAAATGATGATGTGTACAAAGATGTTCAGGCTAACCTAGAATTACAGGCTCTCAAAGACAGCTGCCGGAACACACCGTCCGAGCTAGCTAGGCGGGCATTCGCGAAAGGCCCTGCCCCCGTGCATAACTTAGTCTAGAAGAACACAATACATGGTTAAATCGAAAGGCTTTACAATTTTAAATATAGAAGGACATTCAACCCTCAAACGTATCCATCTCTATCTGTTATATAGAGCCATCCAATAAACAATATGATAAATGTACATTCGAGGACAAAATTGATATTGTAGTAGTTAGTAAACATGGTGACTAATTTACACTTATGGAGTAAAACAAGAAACGAATTACTATCAATATGCCGTACCACCGTTATTATAATATGTTCAGAAAGAGAATGGACTTGGGATTTCTAATTGAAATTTAAAACTATCATCAACACCATCACCACATCAACTGGAATGTGCACCGTGGAACGAGGTCTTTCCTATTGGGGGATAAGCCGTGATCCCGCCGCTTGGCAGGCGTATTGGGGGTCGCAGTTGTCAGTTCATCAGAAAGCGCTGCTTCTTTCCTTATGGTATTTATCCCTTAGTCGGCTCTTACGACACCCACGGGAAGAAATGGGTTGACAATCTAGCCCTGCACCCCAGCGGGATAATCTTTATATTTATTTAGGATAAAGTATAATAATACCTAATTTCCCGTGGTCGTTGTCATATAAATAGATATATAATTTCAGCAAACTTAGATATTATTTATCTACGTAGCGTTGTCCAATAATCTCTTTTTTTTAAATAAATTCTTTATGTCTTACCATACCAAGAAGACTAAAATCACTCAACTGCGTAACTTCAATTAAATACTGACACTGAACATTTTATGTTTACTATTACTACTACTTTTCCCAGCTTTCGAAACATGACTCATTCATCAAGTGTAACTCAAAATATTAATGTTTTAATCATCATAAATAATAACCTGCCAAATTCTAATTAAATTAAAACTTTCCACGTCGCACCGCGCTCGATGATCTTGATTTGATCGCAATCAGATAACGTCGTTAAACTTGACTCCGATGTATGCTCGTTATAAAAAAACAAAAACAAAATTGATGACTTGGCCAATCAGAGTAATTTTTAACCTTGAAAGAAGCAGAAAGTTCTCAATTAGACTGTGTTTATTTTTGTATGTTTGTAACGCAATTACCCATCAAATTTTAGTATGAATTGATTTTGATGATTCTCTTTTGTTTGGTAGATCTTAACTCAAACATGGTTCTTTCGTGATTTTTCAGTTTTTTTTTGACAGTTTATAGGCTAGCCCTTCACCACTATAACACCTATTGATAAGTGATGATGTGGTCAATAATAGTAAAGGGACGATAGCCCAAGAGTAACTGGCTCTCAAGGACTGCTGCCGGAATACACTAGGTCCTTGGCGATAGATTTTTTTGAGGTACCATCCTCATGACTATATTATATACATTCATCAAATGTGGGCGAGCATACGAAAAAAAATGGCCTTTCACAATGCATCGAAGGTCATGCCGGTGATGGGGTTCAAACCATGTCCCTACGGTTTGGAAGTCCATAGCTATTACCGCTCGACTAAAAATCAAAAACCGGTAAAAATATAGTATAAGTATGTAAATATATATGTATAAATAGAACCAAATTGCGTTTCATACTTTTCAGTAGTGGAAGTCATTTTTAAAGTAATTATTTAATTTATCATCTAGATGTATGAGACATTGACAAAATTTATATGATTTATATTATTGCCAAAGAGTACAAAATTCAAAAAATCTGCAATAGCTTCGGCAATTTGAGTTGAAAGCTATATTAGGTATTTAATTTCATATTAAATTATTACAAGTGAACATTTATTTTGTGGCTATTTTATATCCGAGTGAACACGTAAGAAATGGCTGAAGACGCTCAATTCGAAAGCTTTCTAATTGTTAAAGATAAAGATAATGCAACATCATTATTAATCTTCCGGAAGCAAAACAAAAACGCACATTAATGTGCTAAATTAAAAACGCAGACAGAGAAACGCGTTCAAAAAAGCATAAACCCAGTAACGATGCACAAAGCAATGAAATTAAAAAAAAAACCATCGGATTCAGAATAAGATTTCCGCAAACTCAAGCCGAGGCGCGAGCGTAATATTTATACTTATTTTTTTACTGTAACGGAAAGCTCATGCGAACAAATTAAAAACGATTCAGGAGTTTTGAACGCGGAAGAATTAGAGGGCTGTCATAATTTGCGCGGATTGTTGGGACGATTTCCTCTTCAGATTACGAGAAAACAGCGGGGACTTTAATCAAACTACTGCCAACAAGGGATGCCTAAATCATCTGAGAAAAGTTTTCAACAGAAGATAATAAAATCTGAACAGTTGAAGAAAACAGTTGTCTTGTTACTACGAGTAAAACTTTGGCAGTTTCCGCTGTATTTTTTCGCACCCATATAATCACTGATAATATAATTCAGTCAAAATTAATAAGTGAGCTTGATTGATTGCAATACAAACCCAACAGTTCTAAGGATTGTGTAAGGTTTTATTTGTAATGTTAGCACCAACGAGACCAATGATAAAACGTTTCAAAAGAACGCTTGTAAATTATGACTCTCAAGAAATTTCCACGAAAAGTTATAATTTAAATAAAAAATACATATATTACCTTGACGAGAATATTTTAACGTTTTAACTGACATCAACGTGTATTATAAATTATGACACAGCTAACTCATGAAATAATTATTTTTCGTTCTGGAACGAAAAAAACGGTATTGAATACTGAAATTCAATACCGTTTTTTTATCCTGAATATTTCTGATCAAATAATTTATCGGGAATACGTGTAATGGAAGTGATATAAGCATTCTTACGTTTTAAGACCACTATCACTATTATGCATACAGTGTTGTGGCAGCAAAAACGACTGTCTTGTGTATACTAGTATATAATGAAACTCAAAAAGTATCGATACTCTCAACCGGTCGAAAAGCCAAGCTATCAAATTTAGAAGTGGTCAACCAGAAAAAAACAAGTTATTGATCGTCGAACTGGCCATGCATTAACACATTGTAAAAGTGAAACACCTCGATTAAAAACAAAACGTTCCCCTATAGAACCTCAGCGATACTTTTACCACAAACTTGGCGAAAGTGTGATAGGCTAGCCTATCATAATCTAAACAAATAAAACGGATTTATGAACAAAATAAAGGCTCTGACTGTAACATTAGATATTGCAAAAGTCAACCTTCACCAAAATAAACATCGAAAAAGACAGGAAACATTCGTAAAGTATTTAAACAAAATTTGTGGCAAATAAAGAACATATCACTGTATGGCAAAACTGCTATTCAAAAAACCTTCATAATCTTAACAAATAAAAAGGATTTCTGAACACCATAAGTAAAAGGATCTGAATGTATTACACGTGATCACGTTTCAAAAGTCTGACAGGCATCACCAAAAGAAACAACGAAAAAGACAATCATGGAGTCTTTAGACATAATTTGTGACTAATAAATAACATGTACACAGACAGAAAAAAATAGCCATGTTTTTTTATATTTTTTCTGATAGGTTCAAAGTTTTAAATAGGTGTAAATCGTAGCCTGTACAAAATATTATAACCTAATGTTTGTTTAACTGCATTTCTAAATTGTGTATGTTGAACATTGTTATATATATAATTTTATGAAATAAAGGAATTTTAAAATCAAAAAAAATCTGATAGGTTAGCTTTTGACCACTATCTCACCTGATGGTAAGTGATGATGTGGTCGAAGATATTGTGCACGCTAACCTAGAATTACTGGCTCTCAAGGACAGCTGCCGGAACACACTGTTAGGTGCATGGCGACAGATTTACTACTTGAGGGTGGTAGCTAGCCAGGCGGGCATTCGCAAAATGCGCTACCACCATACTATAACGACTGCCATCCTTAGACGACAACCGGGACCGACGTGCCCTCGGAATCACGGAAGCGCTCACTAGTAATGTTACTAGCGGTCACCCTTCCAACTCATGACCGCGGCAGACGTTCCTTAACTTTGCTGATCGGTTAAGAACAGCTAAGCAAACTTACGCTACAAGCGCATATTTTCTGTCTAGCAGTACTTTTAATAAGCCATAATAACTACAATAATACCACAGTCAAAAGGAAGCCGCTCCTGAGTTGGTACAACCGGCTAGGAGCGAATACATCCCAAGTCCGCCCATTCGCTAATAACTTCCAGCATGTAAACCATTAGTTACTACTGGTAGTTGGTCGGTTACAAAGTGGTGTTTATATGGGCTGTAACTATTAACCAAGTTAATTGGCGAGCGATGAGAAGAGAGCGTGACTGTCTCGCATCGACATGGCTGCGCGATCGAAAGTTGTGAATGCGTCCGCAAATTGCGTACCGCTTCCGGACGGACGGTCTCGGATTCAATTTATATCATTAATAACAATTTACTAGATGGATGATTATTAATGTTAAGCATACAAATCCCTAACATCCATGGTCAACCGATGTACTGGAATTTGATACTAGCTTTTGACCACTATCTCACCTAATGGAAAGTGATGAAGTGATGGAGGGTGTTGTTCAACCGAACCTAGAAACATCGCCTCTCAAGGACAGCTGCCGGAACAGTTGAACAAACCTTTCCCATTAATACGGGGAGGGGTATGCGTAATCCCCAGCGTATTGGGGATCGCAGTGGAAGATGACAGTTTCCAGGTGCTGATTCGTATTGAAGTATTTATCGCCTCTTACAAATATTAGGTATTGAAGCGCTCGTAGCGAAGTTTACTTAGCTGTTCTCAACCGATCAGCAAAGTTAAGCAACGTCGCGCGCGGTCATGAGTTGGATGGGTGACCGCTAGTGACATTATTACTGAGCGTTTCCGTGCTTCGGAGGGCACGTTAAGCCGTCGGTCCCGGTTGTCGTCTAAGGATGAAAGTCGTTATAGCATGGTGGTAGGGCATTTTGCGAATGCCTGCCTGGCTAGCTACCACCCTCAAGTAGAAAATCTGTCGCCAAGCACCTAACGGTGTGTTCCGGCAGCTGTCCTTGAGAGCCAGTACTTCTAGGTTAGCCTGGACAACATCTTCGACCACGTCATCACTTACCATCAGGTGAGATAGTGGTCAAAGGCTAACATATCAGGCATAAAAAAAAAGGTGTATGTTTATCGAATATCAGTATAAAATGTCTCATTTATCAATATTTATTTATCATAATTGGGCATTCAATATGTTTAAGTATTATAAAAGGAGGAAAACTACAAATACAGTAGTTGCAACAATAACCAAAATCGAGTTTCAATACCGGTTACGTCACTTTTGTGCAATTTTACAAAGTTCAAGGAAAACCATTTATCCTAAATTACTCAACAGTTCACGGCAAAATTATTTTTTGTTTCGTTGATTAATTTCGAGAGTTTTATAAAAATAAATGTAGTTTTTTGAGTTTTAAAGGGCTCGAACTGTTTAAACACTCGCCATTCCCCAAGTATAATATAATTTAAACAAATTATTACTTTTTTGGTTTGTTACCTCATAATTATTGACTGGATGAAACTGGTGGATGGTGCTTCCCGTGTGACCCCATTTAAAATACATCAAAATCGGTCCAGCCGTTTTTGAGTGAAACTCCAATAACTGAAGTGATTTCCTATCTTGACCTAGTCATTGACAGTGAATGACAATTTTGATCTCTTAATTCGAAAGGCTCACTAAATAGAGCGAAAAGAAAAATTACCTGAAAATGGAATCGACTTCCACACCCAAGAGTGTCTCCATGATAGTTCAAAAGTACCTATTATCACAATATTGAGCGCATGGTACCGAGTTAATAATTATAATAAGTGATAATATTAATTACCGTATATAAATCAGATCAGATAAGCCATACAGCAAATTCAATTATCAAATAAGAGTTAATTATCTTAAAATCACCAGCTTATCACCAAAGTTGGTGTAACAAAGCCAATATTTGATCCAACTTATGATGTCATCGTGTCCACGTAACAGGCCAAAAAAATGTGCGCGAAAATAATGTTCAAAGAAATATTTTTACTCATGAAAAATAAATAGAGCGGAACAATTCTGAGAACGGATTAATATTAATTATATATGTAATGAACTTGTCGTGTCGGTTCACAAAATATGGGTCAGAGAGTTGCGCTGCGACCTGACTTGACTATGTCTTTGGGTATTGGGTATTTTCTGTCTTTTCAAAGAATTTCACTACGGAGAATTTAATGTTGAGCTTTTGGAGACAAGACAAGACGATTAATTATTGGTACATTTTTACTATAAAAATCAATTTATATCTAATAAATATGCTAACCTCGGTATGGGTTACATATTTGAGCCGTTTGGTGTAGAGACGTTGGGTCCGTGGGGACCGGGAGCTCATCGTATTTTCCAAAATTTATCAGAGCGCTTGGTCGATGCGACGCGTGATCAAAATGCTGGTACCTATTTGGCTCAAAGAATAAGCATTGCAATTCAACGGGGCAATGCTGCCAGCATGCTGGGCACGCTGCCAACTGATAGTGGGCTAGAGCATTTGGACTCCCTATGAGTCCAAATGCTTTTACTGTAGTAGCTGTAATATTGTAGTAGCTGTAGTGTTGTATATAGTTTGTAGTATTTGTTTAATAAAGGCAGACCGCCAGTAAAAAAAATAATTATATCCAATTACAAAGCGAGCTGAAGAGTTGAACCCGAAATATAGACAAAATGATTTCATATATAAGTACCTTCTATCTTGAAACTACACTTCTAAACAATTTATTTTTTATTTTTTATGTTATTGTGACGGAACAAGCCCGAGGCCCACCTGATGTTAAGTGGACTAACCTCGGCCTATAACGGATATAATTTGTCAACGATGAATAGCACTGTGCCCGTCACTCTAAGACGTACAGTTGTTAGGTCTCATGTGCATGTAATTTCACTGGCTCTCAAGTGACTGCTGCCGGAACACACCATAGGTGCTTGGCGACAAATTTTCTACTTGAGGGTGGTCGCTAGCCAGGCGGGCATTCTATAAAACCCTTCCACCATGCGGTTTACTTTATCCTTCTTATAATATTAAAAAAATATTGATGAGTTGAGTGATTGAGTTAAACTCACTTCACCAGGCCCACGGGCGAGGTACAATACTATTATACTCTATTTAGTACTTTATTTTGAGTAAATTACAATTAGAAATTAAAACCGAAATGCCCCAATCAATCAGTGATCCCGTCATATCCCATCTCGCATAAAATTATATATTGTATTTCAGTTTCGTAAAAGAAAAGTACAACCCAAGCTCGGTAATAAGGAACGGCAGGTAAAGCCGCTTGCAGTGGCTGGTCTAGAACATTCTTAATGACGAGAAATAACGGAAACAATTCATTAAAAAAGCATATAATACGGTTTTAAGAAAAACACTCATATTTTTTACCGCACTTTTCATTGCAAGCCAAACCAGTGCGTAACTTCGAAAAAGTTTATTTTCATGCAAAAAGGCAGGAAATCTTAATCAAGTGTGTTTTATTACATGCTGTGTTATTCACTTACCGAGAAAATATAATAATTAACCATAGGAAATTCAGAGAAAGTGTAAGGTCACCCCTAGAGTGTAAGAGAGAAACCCAATGTGATTAAGGTCAGGAAGGCTCAATTATTATCTTACCCTGATGCTGCAAATCTAGTTAATGTATTGATTTTAGTCTTAACTGAAGTGTCTTGGTATAAGCATGGAATACATTTAAGACTTTTAGAAATCGCTTCAAGAAAAATATATAAATTGATCAATTATGTCCTTGTGTTGTGCTATGTCTTGTAAGCGGAAACTGTTTTCATTTATATAAGACATGTTGTTATAAGACATCTCCCGATTCCACATGTGTGGAATAGGAGTAGGAAGATAATCATATACAATGACAAATAGCTAGTAACATAGATACGAATTCCGCTCACTTACAGATTTAAACAGATTTTTAAAAAAGGAGGTTCTAAATTCGACTATATATTCTTTTTGTATGTTTGTAACGTGAATAATCCGCCAATAATGAACCGATTTTTGATGGGTACGGAATATCTCCAGGTTGGTCCCATTAAAATTGCATCGAAATCGGTTGAGTACTTTTTAAGTTATAGTCAATTAACCGAAAAAAATATTATTATATAGAAAATTGATATGTGAATCTCGATAGTGTGAAGGCAGTTAGGCCAGTGAATGATCTTGTAAGCAGTATGCATCATTTAAAATAGTGAAAAAAAAATATATTAAAAATAACGAAGATGTTGTTCAGGCTAACCTAGAATTACTGGAGGACTGCCGGAACACACCCTTAGGTGTTTGGCGACAGATTTTCTACTTGAGGGTGGTAGCTAGCCAGGCGGGCATGCTCAAAATGCCCTATCATCATGCTATAACGACTGCCATCCTAAGACAACCGGGACCGACGGCTTAACGTGCCCCCGGAAGCACGAAAGCGCTCAGTAGTAATTTCACTAGCGGTCACCCATCCAACTCGAGCGCGGCGGACGTTGCTTAACTTTGCTGATCGGTTAAGAACAGCTGAGCAAACTTCGCTACATTTCATATGAACGTGAAATGTGCAAGTTATGAAACAAACCTAATCATGGAGGTAGTTCGCTTACAATTTGAGATTTTAGGTCTGAGTGACACGAAATTGAGTCATCATAAGAAATATCAAATCACGAGTAAGAAGAAACCAATAAATCTGAGATCGCAAAATCATAATTAATCTCCGATCTCCGTAATGAACATCAGTGAGTTCATATCTCGGCGATGGTTAGACGGACAAGTAGGTCGATATATTATTAATAGCTGGCACGTCAGCACGCAGGTTTATAACTGCACAACAGCTTGTAAACAAAGCGTTACGTTATTCTGACATGCAGTTATACACAGGGCTTTAATATTAAATTTATATCAGTATTTATATTAGAGTCAAGACTCTTTATAGTTAATGAATAGATTCAGGCGTTACTTTGCGGAATCTATACTTAATTATAACAAATATGAGTAAAATATTTTAAGAAAACAATAAATTAATATTTAATAAAACACTTAAAGAATATAAAAAATATATCTATTGACAATTCCGCCTAATTTACCTATTAAGTCGACGTGACGTCACAAACGCCACGCAGCCAAACCGGAAGAATTTTTGATGCGTTTCGATTTTACACGAAGCATCCTTAGGAGGTATTGACTCTACGAGCGCACGATCGTGAAAAAAAAAAAATTCTAAGCTCTTTATATTTGTCTAAATAAGGCACAACAACTTCAAGTAATATATTATGGACTTTTTCAAACTTTATAATAGATTTTTCGATGTTTTGTGTTGTAAATGTTGTTGTAAATTGCGGCCGCTGGGCGGTCCGTTCTACGTTGGGTTTAACTAAATAGGTTCAATATTCGCAAAGTTATTCACATTTTATTGCTAATTTTAATAAAAATTTCGTGTTATTCGGTTATAAAAATTTCATTTCCAAAAATGTTCTATTGTTCCACGCATGACTACACGCGGGCCGCGATCCCCGATCGTTCCCCGTTTTGGGCGCGATCGGAGCTATACTTTTTCATATATTCATAAATCTTTAAAATTTTATCTGTCTTCGTTTTAATACTTTTATTTTTGAACTAACGCACGCTCTGCTTATTACAAAACAAATTTACGAGAGGAAAAATTACGTGTATGACTATAATTTTTCCGTTCATAAATTAGTAATTTTGTAAAATTTGTAATGGATTTGTGAAATATGCAATATAGCCCGCCAGATGTCTAATAAGGAAAACAGGCTCAACATAGAATAGAAACTGGCTCTCAAGGACAGCTGCCAGAATACACCATTGTGCGCGGTGACAGATTTTCTAGTTTAGAGTGTCATTTAGCCAGACGGGTATTCGAAAAACGTCCTACCACTATGTTGAGATGCATAGATTCGAACCTTGGACAGATATTCCATAATAATAACAACTGGGTCATCACTGTTCTAAAATCAAGGAATTCACATTTTACCCTGGAGTATTAATGGCCAAGGATAGTAACCATCGAAATTAATCTGATCTGATGAGAATCGATTCTGATCAAAATTATTTTGATATAAATTTGAAAACGGCAAATGTGTTCTTCGTGGATGCGATCATGGAAAAAATTACAATCCATACGTTCAAAACTTGACACGATGCTTGCATTAGGTACTCTTTATTATGTACATAACCAAAGTTGACGGAGTAGAAATTACAGGCACATGAGACTCAACAACTATGTCTCAAGGTGACCGGGCGCAGTGCGATTCGTGCCTGTGACGAAATGCATCTGTTATAGGCAGAGATTAGTCCGCAAAACATCATGTGGGGCTCGAGCTTGTTCTGTCAAAATAAAAATAAAAGACGACTCTTCTATGACTAAACACGTGAAACAAAGGCTACTAAATAACAAAGTAAAATGTTGATGCACTCGTTACGGCGTCACGCAATATACATAGGTACTCTTGCTACGGACAATGCTAACAAGTTTCTGTTATGTAAAAAAACAACGGTCATAAACTGTACAAAATTACGCAACTCCAGTCCAGCGTTGGACCTATTCCAACCAGCGACACAGAGAACTCCTTTATGAACCTATAAATCATCCTTTGTGAGAAATTAATTGTTTGTAGAATGCAAAACTCGTTTAGTGTCCATTTTTATAAATTTGTTGTAGTTGTAACTATGAAATTATGATGATATGAAGCAATTTGATTAACAGATTGGATAAACTGTTTTTAATTTATTACCTAATTTTTATAAGTTCAAGATAAGTTTTGTTTTAAAAAAACATATACATTACAATATTTCTTCGCAGAGTTAGCAATAAGTTACTTTTTTTTTAATGCCTGATAAGTTAGCCTTTGACCACTATCTCACCTGGTGATATGTGATAATGTGGTCGAAAGTGTTGTTCAGGCTAACCTAGAACTCCTGGCTCTCAAGGACAGTTGCCGGAACACACCGTTAGCTGCTTGGTGACAGATTTTCTACTTGAGGGTGGTAGCTATCGAGGCGGGCATTCACAAAATGCCCTAACGTTAACGACGATTATAACGACTGCCATCCTAAGACAACAACCAGGAACGACGGCTTAACCTGCCCTCCGAAGCAAGGAAGCGCTCAGTAATGTCACTAGCGGTCACCCATCCAACTCATGACCGCGCGGACGTTGCTTAACTTTGCTGATCGGTTAAGAACAGCTAACGCTACGAGCGCTTATACCTATTAGGCATAAAAAGAAGGCGTCATACACCGATGTAACTAGGGTCCACTACGCCATGCTCGTTCCAATTTGGAAGATATGGAAATAGTCTTGTTCTGAAACTGGAACGGTACGCGAAAGGTTTGACGACATAACAATTACATTCTGTGTCAAGATCAGAAAGATTTTCTACAATTAAATCCTCAACAACAGAAGTTCAACAAACAGCCACGGCAATTTCATCGTAGAGAAATAGAAATTAGAGGGAATCGATCAGACCTCGAATTCTTAGTAATCATAGGTTAAGGCTAATCCACATACACAATCTGCAGCAAAGGCCGTTTTCCTAGCAATCGTAAAAATATGAATATAGGCCGAGGCTACAAGTTCCGTGAGCTCGCTTCATACGATTATTAACTGACTGAATCGATTGGTGCATCAATCGACGTATTAACGTCAGAGTCGCGATTAGCTTCGGCGCGATTATATAGGGTTTTTCAACAAGAACTTTGTTTTCTAATACAAAGAATTTAGATGAAGATAATTCAAATTTTTATTGTATTCCGAAGAGAACAGTTTGGCAATTATGAATGAATAATGATAAAGGAAATGTCCACCACGAGCATGCTGACAGATGTCGATTCTTTCATCAAAGTTTTTAATCACTTTTAGGCAATATGGCGGGTCTATTTCGTTAATCACATGACCGATTATGAGTTTTAAAGCTGCAATCGATTCGATTCGATTTAGTTGTTGCTAAACGAGATAAATTTTCAATATATTAGGTTATAATGATCGTAAAGAAGATGAAGATTTTTTAAGCATTTGATTACTGATCCCATGATTCTAGTCTAGAAAACAAAAACCGTTAGATAAAACATTTGTCCAAAAACAGTACTGATGGAGAAATGATGCCCCGTGGCCTGGCTAGACACCAGAAGGTGGACAGCAGCGCCTTCTGAAGAACTGTCATCTTAATGAATAGATTAAGGCGTTACTTTGCGGAAATCCATATTTAATAATAACAAATATTTTAAAAATAAATATGAACAAATATTTTAAAAATACTATTACACTGCCATCTTACACTGTGGTCCCAAGACGCCTAATCGGCTAATCCTAATGGAATTTAATAATAAAATAAATAAAATTATTGTTCAACGGTGAACGTTTTGGCTGTGGATGGGAAATGAGACAAAAGATGTTTTTTTTTATCAGCATACTCTCTCCGGTAAACATGTCTTGGTAGTGACCCTGTAGAGCCATTAATCGGAAATTTCATAGTTTATAACAGATACTAAAGTACTTCTATGTACAATAACCTTATATTTGGTGTTTTCGTGGTTTTACGTCATAAATTTACGATAACAACTTGCATTTGCGGTATCAGATATTTTAGGTATGAGGCACCGGTATAGAATTACTGTACCGAAAAACTGTTTCAGTACTGAAAAAGACCATTGACGTAATACGATAGGGTTTAAAATCACAGCCATTCGGTTGTACCGAAATTATTGTACCGTGATAATCCCTTTAAAGTGTACCGAAAAGTGTCACAGTGAGGCTTGTTTTAAACCTTTCAGAGAAGTCAAGAATCGAATTTCTTAGTTTAATTTTTAAATATAAATGTATTAATTTAAGTTTTTTATACCTTTGCGAATGTGAGTTAAGATTTATATAGTTATTAAACAACTTTAAACTTTTTAAATCACGTATATTTATCATTATTTTTATCCCGACGTTTCAAACACTTTGCGGTGATCGTAGTCACGGGGTGACTAATTACTATGTGTAATAATCGCGAAAACCTAAGACAACATTAAGATTTATATTTTATCTTACTAGTTAGTTTTACTAGTAATTTCCTATCTGTATAAAAACAGATCCTAGCTCTATTAATTTTCTGTCTCGTAAAGATGTCTCTATGTTACTTGCTCATTGATGTATCCTTCATTCTCCCAATATACCATAAATCTCGTGGACTTCTTGTCATTCAGAAATAAATAGCTCATATACTATGGAAGTCAGAGACCTTCGGATGCCTTAGAATCCACTTTGATCATTACGAGCCGAAGTTAACTGACCTCTCTTCAAGGAGTATTCCAATCTTGATTCAACTCTCAGATCTCGTGATAAATAAAAGTCTCGATACATTTACTGCGATAAACATCTTGACTTATTCAAAGGGCAAAAAGGTTGATATCTGGAAATAGATTTAAATGTTCCCGGTATACAAAATAAAACTAGGAATATGGTTTGATGACTGACACATTGATCGAGTAAGATCCCTGGGTTACACGGTGTTATTACATTTTTCTAACAAAGGAATTCTCAGTAACACACCGGAGTCTGATACTTTGCCTGATAAATAATTAGCAAAAGGCTAACTTCCAATAACATTGGACGTGTATACATCTGGCAATACGTGGTCCTTTATACACCTTTTTTATTTTGAGCATTCGCCCTTCCATACACCTCAGCCTACCCGTTTGAGCATAAAGACAAATGTGTTTTTTTTTAACTTATGTATTAAGTATGTTGTTTAGGTTAGTGTGTGTATATGTGGTGGTAGGTTCACTTTTTGTGTCCTTTATCAATCTCAAAATCAAATAAATTTGTAGAATGTACCGTACCCGAACCCGAGTAAAAGCCAGTAAATAATTTGACCAGAAATTTTGATAACATCAAAATACGTCCGCAGATAAGTCTTCGAGGAGTAGATATTTCTCGAATTATGAATTATTCACTGCATAAGAAACAATGCGGCTGTTTATTCCACGCTCGGACGTCAGACCATCAAACGACCACAGCCACATCTCTTCAAAGAAAGCTCAAGTCCTCCAGAACCAGGTTTGTTGCCTCTTCAATCCCGAACCGGCCTATGACGTCAAACCGAAGTGCATCCACCTAAAATCCAGTCCCAAACGATCAGCTCGCCACTAAAACGAGCAAGTTAAACAGGCTGTAAATCCAAACTGGACGCAAGTGAATGTAGTGGGCTATTTCGAGCTTTACTTACCTAAGTATAGCAAATATTTCATATACTTTAAACATTACATACACAGAAGCACAGAAACTTTCTCTTACTGCGACATTAAATAAACACTCATACCGAAGTTTACTTTACTTTACTTTACTGAAGTTAAAAGCTTTCTTCGTGTTTTCATTTTTATTAATTATAAACGGCTAAGTAGGTGATTAATGATCTCTATTTGATTACTCCTCAAGTCTCCTGTTAATAAAGATGTTTCCTTTCTTTGCAAACGAACAAAAAGTTCACATCTGAAATACCAAGAAATGAAACTTCATCCTCATTCCCAGCTACCGAATACCAGGTATAAGACAGAAGCAAAAAAAGGCTAATACCACCCCGTACCACAAAGTCCGCGATCGAATATAGGTAGGCTTCCCCGAAGTTATTACTCGTCCAAGTATCCTAAAATACGAAGGCGGTGACTAGGTGTTAAGTGGAAGCGTCTTCCTGAAACCCGCCCTCCTTCCGACACCGCACTATAAATATGATGCTGAAGCGGGAATCGCTTCAGTCGTTCAGGAAAGCTCGAGGAGAGCACTGTGCCAAATCTCGCCATTCCCGAGTGACAACGTGATCGCAATCGCGTCTCATTTTTAAAAACATATAAATAAATCAACCAAGGATTTAAGTGTTCAAACATTTGTGACAGTTCTGTGCTATAATACAACAACAATGCTGGACAAAACCATCATCGGAGGCAGTTGGGAGAGTGTTGTAAGTATTTTGACCTAATTAAGTTGAAGCTTCGTGAGAAAAGCGTTCCTTATAAACTGTATGCACGCGTTCCGATTACGGAATATAGTGGTCTGTGGGCAGTAACTATTACGCAAAGTGCACGGCCGGTTTAATGCGCTTAAAAGGCAACTGACTTGTCTATGGTCGCTGTCATTGAACTGAGGCGCGTGCGTGCCCAGCGTTTGAATATGGCATTACCTTCTTTTTGTGGTTAAAGCTCTTGACATTGCCGCTTTTGGCCGTGACACCACAGTTTAAAGACAAGTTGCTACGTGAGTTCTGACACTTTGAGCGATAAATAAATAAATCATAGACAAGAATCGATCTCGTATACCGGATTAGAACGTTAGAGATTAATCAAAGAGATTGCTTCCATCAAAACGATTATGTTCGGTGTGGTAAAGGTTATCGAGTACAAGTTTTAGATAATGCAGCTTATCTGGTTTCTGAACTTTTGTAATTTGGATATTAAAATAAAAACTAAACAACAAAATAAACTTGATAATAATGTAGGGTTTCCTTTATTTATTTCAACGTTATTTACGTCTTTATGTACACATAGAAAACAATTGCACCTATGCACTTACATCAGTTTTGCCTTGACATATTTAATAGTCAATTGCACATTTAAATATTACTTGAACAGTAATATTATACGTGCACTTATCTTATTTTTCAATCTCTACTAAGTTTAAAGTAATTTGTCAATAACCACGACGCATAAGAAATAAAGTACTATCGCGCTACCAATCTCGGTGCCAGTCAGCTCGGAACTTTCGAAATCAAAATACCGGAATGACAGCTGTTAGATTACTCTCAACGGAATAAATTATAGCCACTACGCTATACAGAAACACTTTAAAACAATTATCTAACAAATAGTCAAGTCTTTAGTCTTTAGGTCCTGTTGTATTAATTGTTATTATCGCGATCATCGATAGGTGAAAGTGTTAAAGCGAAATTCGTAAGACCGGTCCGCGAATTAGACACGTCAACAAGATACCGACACACACACACATACACCGGTTTTGTGTAATGGTGTTCCTCTGAAATCATATCGACATCATGACAGTTCTTTGTTTGACACAACGCTTTCTATTATTCGCCACGGTCTTTAGATATGGAGATTAAAGCATCGATTTCGAGGACTTTTGTTTCACAATTGACTGAATCTTGTAGTACGAACGTGATAACTAAAGCTAAGGACGCGGGTCCATTACGCCCAGTTTTAAGATTAACATTATAAAATCTTTCCTAAATTCATTGAAGGAATTTGATAAGACGCGGTTGATAAAATTGATTTTTGTTAAATATTAAAGCGCTTTCTTTGTACCCAACGAATTAATACTTAATTATTTAAAGGTGCAATGAAGCGCTTTAATTTCAAAAACAAGTAGTTCACGACCAATAAATGCGTTTTAATCATAATCTTATCCTTACTAATCTCACCCATTGACAGACTAGGTTTTAAGTTATGTTCTAGTAATAAGTTTAATGTTGTTATTATGGTGTATTCAATAGTTATCTATCTACCCTCTAAGGTAATGTAAAAGCGCCAGTTTAGTATTAACAAAAGAAGAGCGGATTCAATTAGAGAATATAATTAGTGCCTGCAGAACTCGAGATAAATTTGGCAAACTTCTGCGTGAAATACTTAGCTATGCAATATTACCTCTGATCTCAGAACAATACGTTACAAATGACAGTTTCACTTACAAAACAATGGCCCGTGAGACTTTTCATATACATAGCGTTATTTTTTTATTTTATCTGACTGCATCGTTTCCGCTTATAGGTCACATGGACTGCCCGTTGTTATATTTTTTTTATCAACAAAAATATGTTAAAACCAAACATATATGAAAAAAAAGCATATCGAGATAACGCCAGTATTTTCTCGGAGTTTTTTTTATCAGTCGTGATTTAGAATTTAGAACAATCATAATTCTAAGATTGATGTTAAAAACTGAAAGAAAAAATGATCAATATATCTCTCGTACAACAGTACTGTAAACATTGTTTGTTCCACCCACGTACAAAATCGTATATTTTGAAGGATTGTGCAACTGTGCCATCAAGTCATTAAACTTAGGGTCATTATCTTCGAAACATGACCGAATATTAGTATGGTGCAATATGAAAAAAAAAGTATTACTCATTGAAAAGCTTATGTGCCATGAAAAACTGCGCGTGGGCACGTCTTACAGTTAGTCAGATAGTACCGTCATATTCTATATTTAACTGTCACAAGTCATTGATTTTTCGTTGAATTTACTTCTCAATTTGTGCAATTACCATTGACATTTATTCCCAATTAATTTAAATAACACGAAAAGGCCCGATGTGATTACATAACTCCAACATTAATAAATAATACTTAATATTTTCAATTAATATTTTTTTTAATGTAATTAATACTTAATGGTAACTTAAATTTAAAAAGTATTATAATTTATAATAATTATATTTCAAATAATAGATTGTCCAACTTCGGGACATAGTTAAATATATTAACCACCCAATAAATATACCCAAAACAAAAGCTGCATTTTATTGAACTAATAAATTCAACGGTCCCAATACTGGACTACACCAGTTAATGACCATTTCCATAAAACTATTTTTATTTTATTATTCAATTTGCGAAGAAATGCTATAAAGAAATATAGGTCTAGTACACGTGAATGAAAACATACAGAGGAGTAAAAATGTAATATATTTTATGTTTTTTTCGCACATTAATTAAAACTGACTAAACATACCAACTATCATGACAGTAATTGGGTGTTAACCTCGTAAATTATCTGTAGTGCAAATCAAAATTCAAAAATCATTCCTAGAATAGGTACTTTATACTTGAATCGACTGAAATAGATACATGTATATATACATGAAGTAGGTGTATTTATCGAATCTGAGTATATCGGTCGAATGCAAATTCGTTTACGCAAAAATAGGGCGCCATGTGAACTGTTTATATTATGTCGTAAAAATAATGTGTGGATGTTGAACGTGCCGTAAGAGTTGAATAACGAATATAAATGCCAATCAAAATAAAATTTAAGAAAGATTTTTTATGTTACAGACCAGCCTTTTAACTACCAAGCAAATCTTGTGTGAAATGACCTAAATCTGTAAAAAAAGTTTTATTTCTACATACGTACATTTAAAACTCTTAGTAAGTTCCGAATGTTAAAATAACTAAGTCTAAATTTACATTTATAAACAATCAAATATGTAATTAAAAGTAAGATTGTGTATAAAAACAAAAATCAACAGTTAAATGAAACACTCGCAAAATTCTAGCTCAAGCATAAATTGAAGAGGACGCAAGACTTGTAGCTGTAAATTAAAAAAAAAATGTGTGTCAAGAGGTAATATTTCGCACGGTCATTTACACACACGGACCTAACGGCACATTTATCGAGCAAAAACCCTGATATGTATGACTCTATAACAAAATGAGTATCGTTTCATTTACATCGATGTTTTTGGATATAACGATATAGAATTTAAATACCTCTGAGAATTTATTTAGAAGCACCATAAAATCGCGTTAAATTAAAATCAAATTATACTTATATAAACTTTACCTTCGAAATACTAGAATACTACGTTCTACATGTCCAGGCAATAGATGACAGAATGTCAATATTTTATTTACAATATTAACTCAAATTTAGTACATCAGTGTTTCAATTCACGAAATATATTGGCATTTATGTTATATCATATTTATAATATTCAAAGTAACGCATATTCTATATTTAACAAACAACAAAATAAACATAGAATGTTGTTCCAAAAGCATGCCAGTTCACGTAATCATAGACAGCACTCATGCAATATACAATAATAGAAGTTGCATTGAACATTCTCATTGTCCAAAATAGCCCGTGACAAATTTAACTGTGCTTTTAGTGTTATCACCTTCAATCTTATAATAACGTGCAGAAATAACTGTGCACGTCCACAGAAATACTACACGCGTTTCAAACAAATATTACAGCACGGGACCATGAAATGGGACACTACAACCGCTTAAAGAATAGTATGGACACGACAAACGTCATAACTCACCAAGGCGTCGACAGCCGTGTCTAATATGACGGGTGAAATATTACCTGAAAACAAAATACAAGGTTATACAAAGAAAAAATAAAGTTTACCCTACATTCGTTCATTTAAACTTTTTTAATTAGAACGTGTTAACGAAGGCCGCTAATAGAACAACTATTTAAATTTGACCTATTTTACTGTTGCGACCTGAATTCGCAACAGTGCACTGTTCTTTTTCTCTAACCCATTAAAAAATAATGTTACACAATACGAACTGTCAAGAAGCAAAGACGAGCAGGTTTTTAAGTGTCAGAAGCGCAGACATTTAGGTTTGTTACACTGCTTTAACCTGTCAAAAAATTAGGACAAAACAACACTGTCATTTTTTGGCTGACTAAAGAGAAATGCAGTAGTAGGTATTTGGGTTTGCTATAAATCATTAAGACACCAAATAATGTATTTCCACCAAAACGGCATTCACGTGTAAACTTGTTATGTATAATGAATTGATGTAATTTGTCACCTATTCGATAAAAGGAAAACATAAAATTTACCAGCAATTTGTTAGAAATGTGTTAAAGTGAGATGTCAGGTCCACATTATTCTAACAGCAGATCTACACCATGTTCTAATGAGCGCCAATAATAAACAGTCTATTTCTGCGTGACCCATTATTTGACCGGTGGCCGACGACGTCATACGTGGAATTTCAAGAAGAACCCATAAAACATTGCACAATATCAAACGACCAAATTAAACAACGCGAAACAAATGGACAGGGAAAAAAATCAACCACTCAGAGATTGTGCAATGGTTATTCAACCAAAAGTCGTTAAACTCAAAGCTTTTAGGACTTCCGAAGACACACAAACAAAACGTTAGTTGAGGGACGAGTTAATAAATTTTAATTTTTAATGTCTAACCCTTTCCTGTCTATGTTTATTTTTACATGTGATTTAAGCCCAGTCCGAGCAACGGGGCGCTGCGGCCATGATTAGTTAAATTATTGTCAAAGATCATTCTTTCGTTAAAACACACTTCCTGGACATTTCACGGTTAAAATTTAAAGAAAATCGGCTTCTGTCAGCGATCACATAAGCCGAGCATATGGCGAGGCCGAGACAGGTGGTGTCAGACATGTGGGCACCACACGAAGGGCTCTGACGACGAAACAAAACGAGACAGACACAAATGTATCGTCGATAGAAAAGGACACACAAGCCCTATGCTCACGTCACGTCCTACAGTCACGTACTGAATTTATGTTATTAATACTCGGAATAACCCGCCAGTTCAGTCTCTAGTCTGAGGTTGTTTATGAGACAGCATCGTAGATTAACATGCTGATATGTGTCCGGACAAACTACTAAAGATAAATTTGTATCGTTTCAGGTGTCGAGAGACGACTACGAGGTCGACTACACCCCGAGTCCCAGAGGGTCTCCGCTGAAGGATACATCCAACATACAGGAGGATCAGGCTTACTACATCAGCCGGCACAATCCGAACAAGACCTTCCGCAGGGAGTCTGTTATAGCTTCTTGGAAGAGTTTGAAAAAGGAGCGCGAGCAGGCTCTAGGAAAGAGGATCATATATGTCGACGCTGATAATTATCAGGATTACTATGGCAGGAACAAGGTCAAGCGTTGCAAAAGCGACAGGACTGCTAACGGTACAAAAATCCCTAAGAAAGTAAAGCGCACATACTCTGTGTTATACAGATACGATCCATCTGAAGAGAAGGTTGTTAAGGAATATAAGTATCAGTTGCCTAAGGAGCAGGTGCCAGCGGTTCACACTCCTCTGCAAAAATCGTATTCAGAGCCCTTTTTGAGGCAGGAATCAATGCCCAAGAAAAAGGTGAAGAGGTCTTTCACGACACTGCTTAACATTAAAACCAAATTCCTGAATATTTTTGGCTCCAAGAGTTAAACGCATTACGTGATCGTAAAGGTTGAATTTGCTCAAGTCGATGCATTTCTATGATTGGCGTAGATTACTATTTGATGGAAATAGAAATCAATACTGAATTTCGCAGCCAAGTAAAATGATATATGGCTAGTCAAAATTGTTTGAGTTTTGGTAAGCCTTACTCTGGTCCAAAAATAGTCAAAGTAATCTTATATGAAAAGATCTACGTTTATTTAAATAAGAATAGGATAATTTACTCAGTAAGATTAAAAGTTTTCAGTATTTGTCAAAATTAGGAATATTTTGTGATACTAGAGTGTTGTAATAATAATAATTATTTTATTATATAATTTTAGACTAAGCTCGTAGTTAATGCCATTGTATAGTTTCAGTATTGTATGGCTTATTGTAAGATATCATGTATACTGTTTATCAAATTATATACAAAGGTTAACATATTTTTATATTTAGTGTTAAATATAAATACATATGTTAACTTAAATCTGCATTTAACCTATACATGATGATTTAATAATTATAAATGAGGTTAAGTTATTTACATTTGAAATATTTAAATGTGATATAACTAAAGTTAAATAAGAAACTGTAAGTGCTTCTTAATTATATTGCATGATTGGATATAATTAAATGAAGTTTAGCTTCTTGTAATGATATAAAAAATCTGTTATATATTCAGTTATCTTTTCAACTATTTAAGGATATATCTTATTTTCTACTCAGAAAAATTTCGTTTTATCCAAAAATAATCTAAAATTTAACTGGCAAAAACAATTGAAGACATCAGAAACTATTGGAATATATTAAAACGATTATTAATCTGCTACCATATTTAAATTTATATGGGAATTAGATAACATGATATAACCAATCATTATAGTGTTGATGGATAAGCCCTGAAGATAAGAGAACTCATATTATCCATGTATGAGAACACTCGAAGGGATGTGCACAGGCGCCTAAACATTCATACATTATTAGATATAATATATGTTATGATGCCAGATGAATAATAATGTGGTTATTACATTCTAATCCTTGGATTTATAATGAAAACTGAAATTGAAGTTAGATAATTATGATGTTATGAACAAATATTGTTTTAAAGCATCAGCCATAAAGGTACTCTTATTTTTATAAACAAAATACAGAATGTATCGAAAAATAATTTAAATGGCTCTAACTATAATAGTCATTATATTCAGTAATATTCCATTTTTAACATTGAAATATAAATTTATTACTGACACACAAAAATTATGTTCCGATTGTAAGCCACTAGTCACTATATATTATAAATATTTATAAATAATATCTATTTATAAACACTATAAATTATTTATAAACATGTTTGTTTTTGTATATGTTTTTAAGTGTGTCAATAAAATTTTATAACATTTTGAAATTAATTGAATATAATCAAATGTTCATTCCTATTAAGTAATATTAAGCTAGACTTTATCGTAGTATCTACTTAGCTTAGATAGATTGACATATCAATATTAGAATAAGTTATTTATTTATGTATTAAGATAAACTTCATTATAACTAAAATATAAACAAGTATTTAATCACTGAAACAGGTGAATCTGATGATTTCATCCAACATATAAAAAAGGATACAAAACATGTTATAAAATTAAATAGTTACGTGAACTATTTGAAAACATTGATACCGAAATTACTTTATGCGTAGTTATTATTACGTATTATTGATATTGAAGTTTTTACTTTATATAATATAAGAATGACATTAATATGTAATAAACTTTAAATAGATTATAATATAGGTAAATATAAATATATATTATACACATTATAACTTTTTGTTTTATTTACTAGTCCTTTAATTACAACCTAGTTTAAAAATTAAGTTACAGTAACAATTTATGTATTAAATTCGATATGGTAACAATAACAATCATACAGATGGAAAATGGTGATGATAGTATCATAAGTTAGGTCATAAGTGACGTCGCCAGATTTTTATCTCGTCGTAATGTTCTATCTAGTCTAGAAAGCATAAAAATGTTGAGGAAGAGATGATTCTGAATCCTAAATATGATATTAATGCACAAATATGTTCACCATAGCTGTTACTTGTATACACAGTATACAAGTATACAAGTACCTCAAATATTTTCTTGCTACGCTCAGTGCTAACATTAAATTGTTTTGTTTTTGTTTTATGTTATTGTGACGGAACAAGCTCGAGGCCCACTTGATATTAAGAGGCCTAACCTCTGCCTATAACAGATGCATTTCCTCACAAGTTACGAAATGCACTGCGCCCGTCACCTTGAGACATAGTTATGAAGTCTCATTGTGCCTGTGATTTCATTGGCTCTCAAGGACTGCTGCAACAACTGATTGACTGGACTGGGCTGTGGAACACACCGTTAGGTGCTTGGCGACAGATTTTCTACTTGAGGTGGAAATTGAAAAATTTCTTCTAACACATAATATACCAGCTGCGCCCCGCGGTCACACTCGCAGCTATGTGTAATTCTGATGTGTAAGCTATATTATCGTAAAGTTTCATTGAAATTCATTCAATCGTTTTTGCGTGATAAGAGTAACAAACATCCTTACTTACAAACTTTGGCGATTATAATATTTATAAGAAGGTAAGGATTATATATATAGACATCAATTAACAGGTACAGGTATTTTACAAAATCCCAAATATACGATAGGAAAAATTTAAGTCATGTGCGGGATTCGAACCCGCGTCCATCCACCTCTTGAGCCGGGGTAGGGTCTAACCAATTGAGCTAACATGCCGTCATAACTCAAATCTTTCCTATCGTTCTTTAACCATCGTATTGGGATGGAGCGACATCTATAGTACCACTTGCGTTGTACTGGTGGGATTTTGTAATGTAATCCGCATAGCAGGCGTTATTGCAAACCTAACAATATTAAAAAAGGTATAGGTATTATTAGTGTATATTGTTTTTGGGCTCTTGATATTTCGGCACTGTTGCAAGCGCCGTGATCACGAGTAAACCGTTTATATTAACTACAATGTAAGTGACTGTCAACTGTATATGGCTTTATTGTGTTTTATCGAAGATCTATTTCAATATAAACGTTTCTGATACATTAATGTCAAGTTCAAAGACAGTGTTCCCGCATGACACAGCCTACTGTTAATGACGGCAATAGTGTATAGTTTGCGAAACTTACCGATAACAAAGCCATTGTGACAACATGCGGGAGTATTTCATCGGCCCAATGTTTAAATGTTTAAATTTACCAAAGAATAATATAATATGTTCATGATATACTTTCAAAAGATGAGGTAATGTGAGTGTTATGAGAGAATTCATATTATGCATTGATTTCTCAAACGTTTTTTTCTAACAGAAGAATATAAAGGAAATGTCGAGAAATTGATCGGTGAAGAGACGTTGCATTTTAGCCTTATTTAATGATAGTTACAATATGTACGAGTATATTAAGTTTTTGATTTTGTTTTAAACTTAAAATTATAATAATACAATACACGAGAATACTAACAAGTGTCATATTAGAAGTTCTCTGTACGGATAAAAAAACTTATAATTTTGAAAAACATGTTTATATAATAAACACCTCAATTCATAGACAAAATTATCACGTTTTGTCCCTGTAATTTCCCCACAATAATAAGAGAGGACCACTAATTTTAGCTAAGATGAATACTTACTATTTTAGATGAAGGATTAGGTAAGAGGTTGTCAAAATTGACAACTCAGCAGCACTTTAAATGAAATTATGACCAAGTAAACGATGACTATATCTCTGTTTGCAAGAACTCTAAGTAAATAGTAAATTTGATCTCATAAATCTATTCTCATTCTTATTATATTTTTTAATGTACTCTAATATAAATAAAATACAGTATAGCGCTTCGTCCTAATTGCCATGTTGTTCGACGACATAATAAGTTGCACGCAATCCCGAGCAAATAAAAATATTTAAATATATAAAACTAGGACGAAATGTTGTGAATTTCTTCACCTTATACTAGAATGAAGACAGAAACATTGGATTCAATGTTGGACTTCAGTTAAATTACTCATAATTTCCACATGAATAAGATGTTAGTTTTTATAGTCAAACGGGCAGACTAACAAACGCGAAGTTGCATGACCCTGCGTGTTGTCAATTACGACAGCTTCGTGAAGTGTCCTGTAAACGATCAAACATGTCAGACAAACACGTTTGTCAAATTTCACATTTTCATCAAACAGAAGAGCGTAAACGATCAAATAAGTTTGTCAAACTTGCGCGCAGGTTTGGGTTGGGTGGCGCAAACATCTTATTTGACAAACACTGCCGCACACTTTCAAACATATTTTGACAAACACGCCGTATCTGACCGGATCATAAATTTATTAAACATGACACAACATTTATTTATGCCCAAAGCGGGAATCGAACCCGCGTTCTCCGACATCGCGTCGGATGCCTAAACCTCCTCGGCCACCTGGACACGGCATTTCTATTTCCAATAATTTGTTAAATATATTTTCGCTTAGCACGCGATAGTGCTTGTAATCATATTTAGAAACATACAACAAGTCAAACACGCCTTCAAATATGTAGATTTTCATCAAACAAGATCAAACGCGTCACGTATATTGTTTGACAAACGTGTCAAACAAGGCCATATACGTTAAAATAATGTTATGAACACGTAGAGTTTGACTAACATGTTTGATCGTTTACAGGCCACTTTAGAAGTGTTTGAATTTTGTCGTGTTAGTTGGTCGGTTGTGTCGTATTGCAACAGATAATTAGGACGTACAAGTGTTGTACCGTAAATATTAATAAATAACAAGTATAATGTGAAAATTATAGAATTAAAATTATTTGAAGCAAAAATGCAACATTTCCTTCTAACGAATACACACCTGTGAGTGATGTGGCAGTGATTGAGATTTGTTTAGTCTGAATTTAAAGATACAGCTCCTAAGTGACATGGGTTAGTAAACTTTATCGTTCAGAAAATACCTAGTTTCTGCGAAACTGGAATTTAATTAGAAGTTTATATGCAAACGCTATTTTTGTTTGATCACGTGCACATTTTAATCAAGGTCACCATTAGGTTTCTCTTAGATACGAGTATGACTTTAAACTTTAACAACCTTGTAAATAAATAATTTTTAAACGTCTCACAATTAAAATAGCCCTTCTTCTTCTTATTTTAAGGCTCTTATCATTGCCTTGACCATAGACTACTAATGTCTTGTCTATGTGGCCAGTGTACGGTATAAGAAAAAGTAAATCAATTGTTCTAAATTATTCGGCATTAGAAGGAATAGAATATGTGATTTCTTTTGTTATCATTATGACGCTATTGACAGTGGTAGTGATACTTCCAAAAACTTTACAAATCTGATTATTTTACGAGGCTAGGGATTCTGTGCGGAGAGTTTGTAACGATATTTGCTTGAAAACTGGTGACGTTGTATAGGTAATATTATCAATTTGATTTTAAAATTTGGTTTGAAATTATAGATGTAAATTAAACTACATTTTCCTAAGTACAAAGCGAATAAAACAGTTTTAATTTTGTACCATGGACCCCCTGCGTGTGTTTCTTGAACTGGAACTGTTGATGTTCATGAGTCATCAGAACGAACAAAGTGCTTTATTATGTTAATGCTAGGTCCTACGTGAGAATCCCTGGCTGAGCTAAAAAAATAAAAATAAACAATATGTCGGCAAGCGGCCAACGGTGTGTTTCGGCAGCTGCCCTTAAAATCAAAGCTTAGCCTGTTATCAATATCAACCACGCTATCACCACACAAGCTGATGGCGGTTAAAAAGGACAGCCTATCAGATAAATAAAGATGTACATTATAATAAGTTACATAGACACATAGATAGCAGTTCCTTAGATGGTGCTGCTGGCCAACTGGTATTTTATCCTTAGTCGCCTGTTACGACACCCAATAGATAGAGGGAGAAGGCCGTAACACACCGTTAGGTGCTAGGCGACAGATTTTCTACTTGAGGGTTGTCGCTAGCCAGGCGGGCAATCACAAAAGCCCTTCCACCATGCGATGAAGCTCAAGCTGGCGGCGGTGGGGATCGAACTAGAGTAGTGCATATGCATCTGCATCTGTTAAAGGTAGAGGTTACCGCTTAACATCACGTGCTGCTCGTGCTTGTTCCGTCACAAACACATATTTAAAAAAAAACTACGTATTTTACAAAACTTTACTGTTCTTTTGCCATACTTTCCGTTTCTGTATTCCCTTCCTTGAAGTGACATATTTACCCAAGTCACGGGCGCATGAATATAAAGATATTGAAAGAGGTCGAAGGGGAAGGTTTATGGGGTAATGATATGCAGAATTGAACCCCGTAAACAGAGATAATGTAAACCGATTGAGTATTTCGATCGCGGGAACTCAGCGGAATGGAAACGTTTTAAAATTTACAACTGTAATTAATTATTCTAGTTACGGGGAGCGATTGACGGAATTCAATTATTAGGTACTTAACTGTCAGAAGTCGTAAGTAACTATTACTTTATTACTAACTAGCTTTCTAACTGCGGCTCCACCCGCGCGTATGTCGGTTATCGTGCAAAACCTCTTTTTGTGCAGTTGGATAAAAACTATCGTATGTCCTTTCCCGGGTCTCAAACTATTTCCATACCAAATTTCATGCAAAACAGTCCAGTACTTTTTAAGGTCGCTCCTTGGATACAAAAATACTAACATCCAAAAATACAAATCTTTCCTATTTACAATATTAGTGTAGAAGTAGATGACGTTATTTCTAATTAATACTTAATGTTAAAAAGAAATCGTAAAGTTTAAATGAGATTTTGTTAAACTTATTTTATTTTACGTTGTACACGACAAAAATGTTGCTGCCTGCTATCGAATCCGCGTGTAATATTGCTCCATCGTAAAGATTGACATGTTTTATCAGTTTTATTTAATTAGATAATTTATTAATATACTGTATGTTATGCATAAAGAGTTGTAATTTCATATATATCAAATCGTTAAGAACATCTTTGTTTTTTTTGTTTTTGTGCCTGACAACTACATAGACTTACCTCGTTATCACTGTTCGTATGAAGGGTACGTAGAGTCTACGACACAAGATTTTTCTTGGTGTAGGTTCTGCATGACAACACTGACTATCTAGGATTATTCTTCTTCTCAGTCGGGCACTCTTGACAGAGTGGTCGTGGTTGGTAAGATGGTGGTACATGGTGAGTCTTCAACGTCATCAGTCTTCTCGTCGGTGATCACTGATCTGGCAATGCTTCTTCATTTTTGCCGGTTGGTAGCGTTGCGCGTGCACTCTGATATGGATGACTGTGTGGCCGTTTTGATCAGATCAGTCCAGCGAGTGGGAGATCTTCCTCTAGATCTTTTTCCTGCTAACTGACCCTGGACCACTAATCGTTCCATCGAGTCTTCATTTCTGGAAATGTGCCCGAAGAACTTTAAAATTCGTAATTGATCAATCGACGAAAGCCTAGTCTTCCTTTTAAGTTAATTAAGGATAGACACGTTTGTGCGGAAGGCAGTCCATGGGATCCTCAATAGGCGCCTCCAACACCACATCTCCAGAGCATCGTTTTTACGGCGGTCCGGTAGTCTTAAGGACCAGGTTTCAAAACCGTAGTTTTATACTAGGATTATTACTGAATGCCATATTAGCTTAAATATGATTTGTTTATATCTATATTTATTATATTATAGTATAAAAATATGCCTGCGCGTAGTGTTACTAGACAAGATCAATCGGTATAGGTACTCTCGCATTTCTTATGTAAGACATTTATACTATATCGCGTCATGAAATTTAGTAACAATAAATAAAAAATATGAAACAAGAATATTAGAAAGCAACCAAGATGTTGTTACACAGATAGTCAAAACTAATAGTTTATAGTCAATTCAATCGATTCCGTGCTTCCAAAGGCACGTTATGCCGTCCCTCCCTAGTCATCATCGTCTTAGGATGGCAGTCGTTATAGCATATTTTTAAGACATTTTATGAATATCCGCCTATCTAACCTCTAAAAAAGAAAGAACAAAATGTATAGATACAGGCGTTACTTTGCGGAAATCCATATTTAATAATAACAAATATTTTAAAAGTATTTTAAGAAAACATCAACTTAACAGGAAATTAGGCGGAATTGTTACTAGATATTATATAATTTTTATAAAGATTTTATGTGTTTTATAAAATAATTAATGTGATGTTTTCTTAAAATACTTTTAAAACATTTATTATAGAAAAAAAAACTAGCTACCACCATCATGTACAAAATCTGTCGCCAATCACCGTCAATGTTCCGGCAGCTGTCCTCGACAGCCAGTAATTCTAGGTTAGCCTAAACAATCGTTCGCAAAAAAACCTTGTTCCAGAAGTTTAGTGTTGTCACTAAACTTGACGTCTGTTTTAGTATTCGGCACATATTTGCAGCTGCGCCTGTGGTGGTACCAGGCACGGACCCTGGGACCCCGATCCCAGCCGAGCGGAACACAGCTTTAAATAAATAATTACACGACTGTAGGGCTCGTTTGTATAATTTAAACACTTATAAGTAATACACAGTGTTTTTTGCCGTATAATTTTAACGCTTTTTTTGTAATGAGAAACGAGGAAAATATGTTACTGCGTGAAAATTATATGTGTTTAAAATTGTGAGTACTAGGATTACAGCGGAGCTGAGAAGACGAATACTTATACAAGTCGTGTTTTACAGACCTTTCCACGCACGCCACTTTACTTTTTTTTTATGACTGATACGTTAGCCTTTGACCACTATCTCACCTGATGGTAAGTGATGATGTGGTCGAAGATGTTGTTCAGGCTAACCTAGAAGTACTGGCTCTCAAGGACAGCTGCCGGAAAACACAGTTAGGTGCTTGGCGACAGATTTTCTACTTGAGGGTGGTAGCTAGCCAGGCGGGCATTCGCAAAATGCCCTACCACCATGCTATAACGACTGCCGTCCTAAGTCAACAACCGGGCTTAACGTGCCCTCCGAAGCACGGAAGCGCTCAGTAGTAATGTCACTAGCGGTCACCCATCCAATTCATGACCGCGCGCGACGTTGCTTAACTTTGCTGATCGTTTGAGAACAGCTAAGTAAACTTCGCTACGAGCGCTTCCAAACTTCTACTTTTTGTGTAGTTGCAACTACTACTTCTTAAACAAAAGATCATATTTTACATTTTATATTGTTTTACTGTATGTTTCAGTAGAATTTACATTCACACTAAGAGGTAGTGTATAATTCAAATTCATTTATTTCGAGCTACATAAGACTCATATTTTTTTTATTAACCGGCGGTATGCCATTATTAACAAAATATTACGAAGTATAAACAACACTACAGCTACTACAATAAAAGCATTTAGACAACCTATAAGTCATTAGGTCATTGCAGACTCACAAGCAGTCCAAATGCTCTAGCCCACTACAAGTTGGCAGCGTACCCAACATGCAGGCAGCATTGTCCCGTTGAATTGCAATGCTTATAGATACAATTACATATTTTAAAAGAATATAAATGCATAAATAAAATATCACTATCACTACATAGTATAAAACAAAGTCGCTTCCCGCTGTCTGTCTGTCTTTTTATATGTTTTGATCTTTAAAAGAACACAACGGATTTTGATGGTTTTCTTTAATTGATAGAAGGTTTATATGTATAATACATGCATTATATTGTAGAACACTGATAATTTTAAGTGTGATTCGAATGTCGTAAATAAACATTTTTTTTTGCGCTTACTTTGCAAACGCTGGTTGAACTCTACGAGATAGATCAAAATAATGTACAACGGTATTCTACACCTATCTGTCTATATCTGATAACCCACAATAACAATTTTTTATCCTTTACTTTACTTACGAGAACTAATGGTACAGTGTTACAGATTATTTAGTATCAGCATTGCACCCGTGCAAAGCCGGGGCGGGTCGCTAGTAAATGTATAAATGCGCATCAATAATTTTACTGTGGAGGGGCCGCGCCTTCGTGAGTTTTTGTGTAATTAGTATGGAAATTAAAATGAATTTTAGTTTTTAATTGGAATTTCCTAATGGGCAATTTCTAAGGAAAATGTCAAAATGACAATCATCTCCATCATACTATTCTATTAAGACAATAATACCCCAGGACTATACCGATATATGAAATATAAGCGAAGAAGTAGAAAAAGACGTCGACAGAATTTTGGCTCTATAAGGATGAGGAAGACCACTGAAAGGTACCCCCCACCCTGATTATATTGGTTAACTGCATATTTTATCACATTAATATTATAAATGCAAAATATTGTGTGTGTATGTGTGTTACTAATATAAAGTTCGCGCTAAATCTTCTGAACGATATATTATTTTGATCCGATTTGGGTGAAACTTGGATTATACATAGTTAAGGTCTTAGATTAACATATAGAATATTTTTCATCTTCATTATCATTATCATATTCCATCATTGTCTGTCGCGGGAGAAAATACGGGGCCAACAACAAAAGCCAAAAATGCCTGCTCAGTTCCGTGCTTATATACAGACGAGTTTGGGTATTTTTATATATGTGTTCTAATTTTAGAAGAAATCTGTTGGAAATCCTTTAAAATAAAATAAACCTAAAATCATTGTTCCTATATCTGTACTGTAACAGCTGACTCGAAAACAGCTGAACACAGCCTCCCCTAATAAGGGGGTATTTGCCATAATCCCTACGCTTGGCAGGCGGCTTGTGGATCGCAGTGCGAGATGGCAGTTCTTTAGAAGGTGCTGCTGCCCACCTTCCAGTATTTTTACCTTAGTCGCCTCTTACGACACCCACGGGATGATATGGGGAGGGGCAATTCAAACCCTGCACCCCACGGGGGTCTAACCCGGCACCCCACAGGGGTGTGTGTATATAACCCCTATATACCTTATATTTATTTTGTATGTTTATATTGACTATCAAATCGCAATTAAAACGAAATTGACACCAATTGTTTTGTATGCTTTCAATTAACCAAACATCATTCAACCGCTCTGCTCACGCTCACGCGTTATCGGTTAATCCAAGATTAGCACACACGGCGTTTTCACCGCTTTAATCGGCCACAACTTACAGCTGATTAACTGTTCCAACCAACGATAAATCAAAATTACCTTAATGTTTAAGTTACGCGGAGGTTAAGTTCAAGGCGCCGTTGGGTTCAAGTTACGCTTGTGGAGTTTACTTAGCTGTCTATTTTAATGTAGGAAATTATTTACTTACGTAATTGTACACTCGCAGTTAGTGTTTGTTTCATTCCGACGCAAACGTGTTAGTAAACAACATACTCCACTAGAAACAGCTTAAAAGTACTTTTGAGTTAAACTGCCATTTATATTTTATAATCTTGAAGCAGTGATGGCTCAGTGGCATTGGTTATGGACTGCCGAGCAGCAGGTCCATGGTTCGAATCCCGCCGTGAGCTTGAGCTTCACCGCATGGTGGAAGGGCATTTTGCGAATGCTCACCTGGCTAGCGACCACCCTCAAGTAGAAAATCTGTCGGCAAGCACCTAACGGTGTGTTCTGGCAGCAGTCTTTGAGAGCTAGTGAAATTACAGGCACATGACTTAACAACTGTGTCTAAAGGTGACGGGCGCAGTGCAATTCGTGACTTGTGACGAAATGCATCTGTTATAGGCAGAGGTTAGTCCACCTTACATCAGGTGGGCCTCGAGCTTGTTCCGTCACAATAACATAAAAAAATAAAAATACGCCCTGTGAAGTGAATAAAGGAAAAACTTTGTTTCCAAAAAAATTTGCATTTTCGTATTTAATATTTAGATAAAAAAAACAACTCAGAATGAAATGAAATTCGCCTTTTGATAACATAAAACAGAACAAATGGAGTGTATATTAAAATGCTCTTTTATGCACTTTTACCGAAAAAGAATCACGGAAGCTCAAAATAGGACAAGTGCATAAAAGAAAAGCGAAATTCCAGTTTCCAGTTAACAAGTCACCTATGACCTGGCACACGAATAGGGAGTAGGTAATTGGATCGCATGTCGATACTCCATTAAAATTAATTCAATCGCACCGGTACAAGACCTAAATACTCCAGGCTCGAGCATTTCGCAATTGTGACCTAGGGGGCGATTTATGTCAATTCTAGAGAAGGGTTGTGCGGGGTTATTAAGAGAGATTCATAGGCGGTTTTCTTAATACAAGCAGTGATGGCTCCGTGGCATTGGCTATGGACTGCCGCGCAACAGGTTTATGTTTCGAATCCCGCCGCGGGCTTGGCTTCACCGCATGGTGGACGTGCATTTTGCGATTGCCCGCCTGGCTAGCGACCACCCTCAAGTAGAAAATCTGTCGCCAAGCACCTAACGGTGTGTTCCGGCGAAAATTTGAGAAAATACTAACTTTTCACATGGATGCCACGGATTCCAAAATCCTCAACACTGATGTATTTATTTGTGAAAGTAATATCCAAAAAACTGTGTGAGGTGTTTCAAATCAAAACTTCAAAATAGCTTCAGAGCATATTATGTTGTTTATTTTAGGTAAGCGTTAACAGTATCTTCAACCACATCATCATTTACCATCTACAAGCTGAGATAGTGGTCAAAGGCTAGCCTATCAGCTATAAATAATATAAAATTGTGTTGCAATTCTTCTAGATTAGTTTATAAGTTCTGGATGCTTTTTTGTATTATACTATACAGAAAAGTTTTACTATGGCATGGTGTTTTTTTTTTATATCTTTTTTTTATGTTATTGTGACTGAACAAGCTCGAGGCCCACCTGATATTAAGCGGACTAACCTCTGCCTATAACAGATGCATTTCATCACAAGTCACGAATTGCACTGCGCCCGTCACTTTGAGACATAGTTGTTAAGTCTCATGTGCCTGTAATCTCACTGGCTCCCAAGGACTGCTGCCGGAACACACCGTTAGGTGTGGCGACAGATTTTCTACTTGAGGGTGGTAGCTAGCTAGGCGGGCAATCGCAAAATGCCCTTCCACCATGCTCAAGCCGGCGCTGGGGATCGAACCAGGGTACTGCGGCACGGCAGTCCATGGCTATTACCGCTCGCCATCATTGCTTCAAAAATTGGTTGGTACTTCAAACATTGGTGTCAATATTTATAGACGCTGTTCTATTTAATTAGACATAACGTACCGCACATAATTATGATTTATTATAACCCAATGTTCAGGTAAACCAATCTAGTAACGTTAGCTGGAAAAAGAATCATAGTTCGTTCATTCATACTGTCAGCTGTGGTTGTAATCAAAACCACGGCTCCGGTAAAAATAGCTTCCTCCAGTACCTACATAACAAGAACTTACATTACTAGTGGCACAATAAACGATCAGTTCAACAGTAGGGTCAGTGTCCATCGATACAATTAGCGATAACCAAGACATTACGCAAGGTAAACCAGAGTTTAATTACAAGACGGTATGCTATCGAATTAACAATATAAAGGTCGGGGTCGCGACCCGAAACTGTCTTGATTGCTGATTAAACAACTATTTTGTGACATTGGACTGGACAAATCAATTGAATCGGTGCCGTGAACGAAAACCGCTTTGGAAAGTTTGGTACATGTTTTATGGGCAAGCTGTGTTTTACCTTCACAACATCAATTAATATCAGGAAATAAATATTTATGCCATATCTGGGAATCATTAATTACTTCGTTTTCAATTTGTCCCCTGTCTACTGAGAACGTCTGAGATATTGCTTGTAGACAGAGAGGCCTATATATAATATTACGGATATAAAGTTATATTGAATTTAATTGGGCTAAATATGTTTCTTGTGTATATTCCAGGACCAACGAAATGAATATCACAACCATACACATTTAACCATTCCGAAGGTGGGTGTTAAGAAACCAACACAAAATTACACTAGACTAAATAATTGTGCCAATTAAAGGGCATATCATAACCAAGTAACGCCAATCCCTCAATCAGCTATCCTTACACAATCATATGATAATGCTGGTTTAGTTTAGACAAAGTGTAATCGTATTTCTTTTGATATTAAGACATTTAGTGTAAATAATTATATAAATATAAACGTATTTAATTGATACATTGCCTTAACCAAATAACGAGACCACTCAACTCATCATATTCCTGCCTCTATCCCCAACCATGTGGAATCGGTACAATATATCAACAACATTTCGCTGACACAACAGAAAGGTAAGAGTACAATTGTAAGAAGCATTGGCTTCAGTTTTATGGCTGGCTGCGTTCCTGAGGCCTCAGGTGGCAACCCTCCTTGGGAACGCTCATTGAACCTTACCTTTCAGGCAATGACCTCTGGTGCGCCTCTAATTGCATAAACACCCCATTCATATTGACGTGAGTGGCAGCATGCTGCTTATTGGACGCATATTTTCCCATAATCACATCTTACGATATCCAACAAAAACTATACAACGTTTCATTTTATTAGTCCGGAACTGCCACTGAAATAAATCATCAAAATATTAAAACGAACAAAAGAAATGACCCACCCCGCCCACGTATATTTTGACCTTCTCACGTCTTCCTGCCGCAACACTTCGGTCTTATCACACTACATCCACTCTAATTCCATCCAGAGACCTTGCCAATGACATTGGACTCCAATAGAAAACGTTAAACTGGTGTATAAAGGGTCTCACCTTGCCCGCTATTGCCATACCACGATTTTTAGATTAGGCAATTGAAACTTTTGGGAGACGCCGCTTCAGTTTACTAAGGTTTTTAACGAAGTTATCATACAAGTTTTAATACTAAGTGGGAGTTAGCTATTTATTTTTTGTATCAGGACATTACACTAAAAATACAAATAACTGATTAAAAACAAGTATAAATCAATTAAAATTAAAAAACCCGACTGCAACTTATTTATTTTTGTTAAGCGTTTTATCATTCCATTAAAATTAAAACTGCAAATTATAAATACATTTGTGGAATCGGTTCTTAAAGTCCTTCATTTTGATACCCCACTGGATAAGGGATTGGCAGATAATTTCTTTTCACAATATGGCATCTAAAATCCGCCATATTGTTTTTTTTACTTCTTCAGGTACCTAGTGTCATCTGTGCTATTAAGACTAATCTAATGATATAATATAAATAAAAATCGGTTAAACAGTTTAGAGGTTATGTTAGAATAAATAAACTCACAAACATACATACATATATAGACCCTGAAAACATAACACTCCCTTTTTAGGCAGTCGTGTAAAAAGCATTCATCAGACTGCGTGCAGCATTATTAATTAAATATTGCAATTGTGTAGACTAGAACATTTTAATCCAATTTCAAACACATGCGAAAGAAATTAAGAGCCGGCACCTGTCCTTGAGAGACAGTTCACATTGTAGGTAAATCCTGATACCATCTTCGACCGCATCTTCACTTACCATCACCAGATTGTGATCAAAGGACAGCCAATAGGCAAAAAAAAATCTGATAAACATTTTACAGGTTTTAAAATTTGGAATGTGCATGAAAATATTTACTAACTTTATTAATTTATCCTATACAAGAAATTCACACAGTTCCATAAATTGCTTGATACATTAAACCGAAACAATGTTTTGTTATAAAAAATCCTTCTTACCCGCAACGTGGGACAGCTCCTTGACTATAGACCGAAGCGAGCAACACTATACGGTTCTATTCTTGATCAATTTGATTGATGGAGATCTTTTGATATAAAGCATAGGTATGGAAGTCATGAATGATGGATCAGATGGAGAACAGGTTATCCAAAGTTGAAGGTCTTCCGCAGTGATAAATCGGTGATTGCATGTAAAGTTAGATTGTAATAGATGTTTTCAGTATTGGATCCGAACTACAAAATAATATAATAACTGATACTACATTGGATTTTTTTTTCTTCAAAAAAGGGTGTAGCTAAATTGTAAACTCCCAATTTTTTTTTGGAATTATTTTTGTATTAAGTAATCTTTAATTGATTTGTCTGAAATTTCTGTTATGTGACGCTCTTTCGGAAATCGATATGTAAGTATGCTACAATCTAAATAATGTATTTAAGTATTATTTGATCAAAATCCATTCAGCCATTATGTATAAACAAAACACCCACAATTTCTCATATAATTGTCACTGCTTCAGAAGGCGCTGCTGCTCACCTGCCGCTATTTTTCCCTTAGACACCTCTCACGACACCCACGGGAAGAAAGGGGCAGGTGACATTTTAACCTAATAGTAACTAATAAACAAATAAAGATTAATTAAAAAAGTTAAAAAACCAGACTGCTAATTATTTACTTTTCTTTCCATTTCATTGAAATAAATATTGCAAGCATATATTCCATAAATATACGTGTATATTTATGGAATCGTTTTTACAGCCCTCATTTTGAAACCCCACTCTATAAGTTTATGGGAAAAAAAAATTATCTCGCAATTGGCGTCTAAAATCCGCCTGTTAGTTTTTTATTTTTTTATGTACCTAGTGTCACATGCCTTCAAGACGAATCTGACGATATCTCTTACATTAAAATTGGTTAAGCCGTTTAGAAGTTATGGTGGAATAAAGAAACTCACAAACATACATACATAAACCTGAAACAAAAAAAAACAAACACTACTTATTTGGGCAGTCGTGTAATAACGATGAATGATTCGAGTTTTAATCAATAGGTATTATTTTCTAGCATTTTACTATTTTCAGAATAGACATTGCTCATCACCAAAAGTTATTTGGTCGTGGGTGCTCCATTTATTCTTTAATTATAATCCACATCGAGCATTCAGCCTGAATATTGATTATTGCCCTGCGTGGAATACTTGAAATGAACATCTAGCTCAGTACATATGTGCCCCAAAATTAGGTCCTGAAATCCTCATATAATTCGCTGCTAAAATGACTTCCTGATAGAGAGTAAGTTATCACAACGCCACCATGACTCAATAAAAATATAACATTGGGGTTTTTACTAACACATCATCACAGAACCTCATTACATTTAAACGCTATTAAACTTGCCAAATATGCTAAGCAATTACACTTTAACATTATTTGTGAGCAAAATAATGCGCGAACGATGCTCGTAAAATGTTCACAAAACGATTTCTACTTTCGTTCCCACCGTATATCGTCACTATATTAAGTTTCTTAAGGCAATATGTTTGTTTGAAGGCCAAAAGTCATATCGGCTTAGAGATTGCTTGCAGATATTTCAGGGTACGGACGAGCATAAGTGGGGCCATATATATTTCTGCCTCCGGGAATTGAACAAATTAAAATAGTAATAAAGATTCTATATGTATACATAGATTCCAATACCTGTTTTCACCACCACGGCGTGATTGACATATTTTGTTTTCGCGTGATAAGGAGAGATAAAAAGATAAATACCGGTGTATCTCGTTCTGTTTGACCTTTACCATCTTTATGTTTTATCTATTGATCCGTCCTTGATGACATTTCGGCACGGTAACAGACTGGAATCCATTCCTGAATAATGGCGATATTAACTTCGATTTCATCAGGTGACTGAAATCAGCAGAATCTTGTGTTTTATATATACTTTATGCCACTGCTGAACAAAGTCATCCCATTAAGGGATGTTTGCCATAATCTCCGCGATTGGCAGGCGTCTTGGGGATCGCAGATTGAGATAGCGTTTCTTCAGAAGGCGCTGCGGCCCACCTTCCAGTATTTTATCCGTAGTCGTCTCTTACGACAGGCACAGATAGCAATGGGGGGATCGCATTCTTTCACGGCACTCCACGAGGCTTGATTTATAAATGATGTATAAAAATGTGATCCTTTGGACACGCAAGTAACAACGTCTCACCTTTTCATTCGGTTTAATTGTATATTAAGCTAGCTTAGGTATAGTTTACACAGTATACCTGAGCAACCTTGAGAACAAATTCACATACAAAAAACAAATAATTATTGTTGAACAAATTGAAGTGTTGACATCATGATATTGCTTTTACAAACAGGAACATGCAAAAATGGTAGAAAACACATAACTATCTTAAAATGGTTTGTGAGAACAGTTTTCGAGCTATAAAATTAAACGTTGTTAAATTTTTATGATTACTGCTATTGGAGACCAAATTTAGCAATGGGTATATTTTAAAAGGAAACGTCATATTACAATGGAGAAATGTTTTGATATAATATTTATTGATAGTTATAAATCTTTATCGGATTTATTTATGCTTCGAAAATGATTTATTCTTCATTGTAAAAGGTAAAATACAAATATACATTCAAAAATGTGTCAAACATATTATTTAAGAAAGTTTTATGTGAATTATGAATAGAATAAGATATCACAGAAGCCTAATAATAGGCTTACCATAACTATGAAGCGCCAAACCGGGACGCAGAACAGGAAAAGACTCATTTTGGCGTATTTTACTTTAAGTTTTTTATTTCTTCATATTTTATTTAGTTGATAAACAAAATTACCTTGGCATCCACGAGGACGATATCGACCATTTATGAATAAAATTATCTTGTTATCATTGGCAATTTAACAAAAATGGCACATTTACCTAGTTTTATTAATCGCTAACGCTTACTTTATAAATATTCTTTTAGTTCAGTGCCCTTTTTTTACGTTCTAAAGTACGAGTACACCTTCTTAAGATTTTTAACATGCTTATTTTTGTCATAAAACGTGCGGCACGCTCGCTTCTTACTTTGACCGGGACGCTGATGCAAACCGGCTTGGACGCCGAGAGAGGGGTTTCAAACCGGGACTGTCCCGGTCAAACCGGGACGTATGGTAAGCCTACCTAATAACAATTAAGGAAAACGGTTATGTTTATTTTTTACCAAAGAGATTAGCTTGCCTACATAATCTCTTTCAGAATCAATATTACCTCATTTCTTTTGATTTACCTTAATCAATTCGCTAGAACTGAATCTCGAAAATTCTTTTCACCGTTCGTATTTACCTGGAAACAATAGAGAAGAACATTATTAGTAACATTACAACGGATTACATAAAAATAATTAATCATATTTGCAATATATCAAAATGTATTTATTATAGTAACTTTAAAATAAAATATAGAAGTTGTATCGTTATCAGACAATGAATCACTGTTGCGATAAGAGTATGTGCTGTTACTGATTAATTCTAATAAATATTACTAATGCCTTATATTATGACTACCCCACATGGATGCGTAATCGTAGTTACTAATATTACATATTCTTTCATTTAATAAGAGAATGTGTAACAGCTGTAACATTTTGATATGTTATATATGAGAAATGTTGAAACGTTATTTTTATATTTACTAACTAGGAACCTTAGTCATTGCCGAGCGGTAATAGCTATGGACTGCTGTGCCGCAGTTGCATGGTTCGATCCCCACCGTATGGCGGAAGAGCATTTTGCGAATGCTCGCCTAGCTATCAAGTAGAAAATCTATCGCCAAGCACTTAAAATAACAGGCACTTGAGACTTAACAACTGTATTGCTCAGGGTGACGGGCGCAATGCAGTTCGTCACTTTTGACAAAATGCATCTGCAATAAAATGCATATACAAGTTGATTAGAGTTAGGAACCGTTTTTAGTGCTGTTGATAAAAATTGTACCACAATCTCACATGATAGTACCTAAGTGATGTTGTGTTTGGTCGGTAAACAGGCATAACTTTAATATATACAGCGTGTCCCAAAATTCAATGATAAGCCGGCATCGGAGCATGGACCTACTCATGACTCCTCGGAAAAAAATAAAAAAAAATTATAACTGTTTTTTTTTATTAATTACTGAGACTTTTATAAATTTCATCGATATTCGATACCCATTATGCTATTTTCAACTACCATGACCACAATTTTTGACATATTTTTGATATTTTTTGTGCATTAGCAACCTAAGAAGGACGGCTATCTACCACAATCCTTTAAAATCGAAAGTTGAAAGTCTGTAGTTATTTTACAAAAATCAGTAAAAAAAAAAAATTTTCTTATAATTTTCATAGATTTTACATTTTACATTCTATGCACTTTCTATAGTCTGGGTTAAAAAAAAAAGTATGGACACTACCATGGCAAGTTTTATTAAAAGTTGGCGCAACTTTATAAAAGTCTCTGTAATTAAAAAAAAAAAAGAGTTATAATTTTTTTTTTTTTTTTTCCCGAGTAGTCATGAGTAGGTCCATGCACCGATGCCGGCTTATCGTTGAATTTTGGGACACGGTGTATAATATAATGGGAACTGGGTAAATTTTTTTTTATATGTTATTATGACGGAACAAGCTCGAGGCCCACCTGATGTTAAGTGGACTAGCCTCTGCCTATAACAATTGCAATTCATGACAACTCACGAATAGCACTGCCCCCATCACATTGAGACATAGTTGTTAAGTCTCATTGTGCCTGTAATTTCACTGGCTCTCAAGGACTACTGCCGGAACACACCTTTCGTTGCTTGGCGACAGACTTTCTACTTGAGGGTGGTCGCTAGCCAGGCGGGCATTCGCAAAATGCCCTTCCACTATGCGGTGAAGCTCAAGATCTGGGCGGGATTCGAACCATGGACCTGCTGCGCGGCAGTCCATAGCCAATGCCACTGAGCCATCAGTGCTTCAAAATGGGGTAATGCCGGAACATATCGTAAGGTGCTTCATGATCGATTTTCTACATGAGGTTGGTAGGTGAAATCCTTTCATTCCGATGGAACGGGACGATGATATTGAGTTTCGTCATTAGACCTTCCCATTTTGCTCTTCATTTGAGTGTGATTAACATGCACATAACACGTCTTGTCTAATATATGAATGCCAGTATCTACTATATGTGTATAGCAACAATTGCCTTGGTAACAAAGAACTAATTTACACTCGCAAAGATAAGCAAAAAACACTATTAAACTATTTTATTGGTGTGCCGTGGAGGCAGACACTCGGGCGTCTAACCTTCGAGGCCGAAGTCGCCGTTACCACTTACCACAATAATGTGGCATCATGTCGTCAGGCAAATTTGTTACGGGTTTTTATGACCGTATACATTGATTGCTGTGATAGAGCGTTTATTCCTTCTGCTGCTGTCACACTAGCATACTGTAAGATTTTTTATTGATACAAGTTTATTGACTGAGCTTTTGAAAATTGTTACGAAACCAACTTTCTGTTACTTACGTACTACGAATAAATATACATATAAACATGTAATTTCCACGCGCTCGTAGCGAAGTTTGCTTAGCTGTTCTTAACCGATCAGCAAAGTTAAGCAACGTCCGCCGCGGTCAGGAGTTGGACGGGTGACCGCTAGTGACATTACTACTGAGCGCTTCCGTGCTTCGGACGGTTCTGGTTGTCATCTTAGGATGGCAGTCGTTATAGCATGGTGGTAGGGCATTTTGCAAATGCCCGCCTGGCTAGCTACCACCCTCAAGTAGAAAATCTGTCGCCAAGCACCTAACGGTGTGTTTCGGCAGCTTTCCTTGAGAGGCAGTAATTCTAGGTTAGCCTGAACAACATCTTCGACCACATCATCACTCACCATCAGGTGAGATAGTGATCAAAGGCTAAATTATAAGGCATAAAAAAAAATTAACTCTCATACAGCTATCGCTTTGATTTCGGACTCATCAAGTTCACAATTAACAAAACACGCAAAATCTCTGAAACTCAAATGGATCGATTAATTGATTTGGCGCTTAAAAATTATCGCATCCGATTGGTAGCGTCAAGGAAATATTGTTGCACTGCACGGTACACTTTTTTTTTAAACCACGCCAGCCTCGGTATTGTTTGCGTTCTGCTGTTATCGAGCTTGACTTACAATGATTTAAATATTTATTTGTAGCTTACATATAATTAAAGAAGTTCTCAACTTGTTTGCCTTTCGATATCTTTATTTTTTTGTCGGTCGAAGGCGTACTTATTTTTGTTATTTTACTTTATACAATCCTGTTCTAGACAACATAATGATCTAATGATTCTTGCACACTCCATGTAATTAATACCACAAATTATTTGATATATCATACTTATTATCACAAAGTAAATACGCATTTTTTAGAAGTACCTTAATTCAAATCAGTGATGGTCCAGTGGCAATAGCTATTGTCTGCCGCACAGATGATACACGGTTCGAATACTGCCGCGCGGGCTTGGGGTTCACCGTGTGGCAGGGCATTTTGTGACATTTGGCTAACCACGCTTTGGCGTTGTTAAGATTCCAGATTGCCCAGGCAGGGATTGTTCAGCAGAGGGCTTCCACCTAGACAATCTGTTTGAATACTTAACAAGCCGGCGATTCGCCGGGCTGAAAAGGACAAGGTAAAAATAAGGAATACATGAACATTACCTACAATTTATGATAGGTTTTCTGTGTTCCTTCCTTGAACCCAGCCTACCGTGTACCTAGGGATACCTAACTGGCCAGATAAGATTACTAGGTGTTTTTTACTCACGGTTTCGGCTGTGAGGTTCGGTCTTCTTGGGATTCCAACGTCACGACACAGCACAAAGATTAACAAATTTATTCTGCCACGAGCAGTTCAATCAATTTTACAAATTCCTTTTCTTTTCAAATTGTTTATATTATTCAAAAGTGTTAAAAACCCCGAGTTAATCCAATTCCGTCAAAATATAAGAGAATGATTAGCAAAACTTCAAGTTATTTTCACACACAAAAATCCATAGATGAAAAATAGACGACTAGCAAAGGGGTGCGTTCGAAAACTACCCGATAAGTTGAACGGTCCGAACAACTATCAAGAAAATAATCTACCGCCAAGCACCACACTGTGTTTCAGAATCTATTCAAGAGCAACTTCTTCAACCATCTTCGATCATATCATGAGACAGGGCTACCTATTTAGCTGTAATAAAAAAAACGATAAAAATATTTCAAATTGAGAGTAAAAAAGCTGCAACAGGAAAAAAAACGCTTTAGGTATATATGACGTAATTTAATGGATATTATGTGAACAAAATGTGTTCGCCTTATTCAACAAAAAGTCTAATACGAATATATATAACGTGACTACATTATTATAAGGATGATTTAATATGATTATATGTCGTTATGCGAACTCTGTTATATGGCATTTTGAGTTTTTTGCAACATTATCTTGATGAATTGTAATATGAAGTGATTTAAATGTGATAAATGGGTCATATGATAATAGCTTCTAACAAAATGGTTCATATAAAAATGTTGGTTTCTTACATTTACATATTTTATGCATTAAGTACCTCTTTGACTTGAGTTTTTTTTTTCGTGCTTTTATTAAGGTGTATATATAGTGTAATGTATATATGACGTGTAGGTATGTATGCCGCACTGCTGCCGTCTCGGTTGGGCTCGGAGGGGCCGGCAGTAATAAACCAATAATATATTTGTAATTTTGTAAAGTAATAAACCAGTTACCACGGTGTACGATTATGTCATTTCTTGCCCTTATGTCTATCTATATATAATATTATACATTCCTTCTAAGACCACATCTCGACTTCACGACTTACTGGCGGTAAGTTTAGTCTGCTATTCAGTACGCTCTATAAGTTTTCTAATAATCACAGATGACTTAAATCATCACCATCAACAGTCATGACGTCCACCGGTGAAGAAGGGACTCCTTCATTGGCGAGGGTTTGCCATAATAACATTTAGCGAATGCTCGCCTAGCTAGCTACCACCTTCATGTAGAAACTTTATCGTCACATATGACAAAAATTTTCTGTTATGCCAAGGCTACCGTTTAACATCACGTGGGCATCGTGGGTGTTCTCTCACAATCCTATAAAAATATATGTAAATGCGTATTGTTATATACGTCGGAACTTTTCGCTGTAGTATTTTTCACAATAATTACACTTTACAAATGAAAGTAAGGCTTGATTCTCGAATTTCTTGAAGAAAATAAGGCTAGTACACTCATACAAGCCTCATTTTCTTTTCCGTTTAATTATAAACAATCCTCGGCTTTTACCTTTGATTATTCCTTTGAGAACGATCAACAAGTACTCCAGAGTCGACTGAATGATCAGGTTACAAATTAGCATGACAAAGCGACCGCGACAAGCGCTTTCAGAGCTTGATGTTGCGATTTTAAAGACGTCCTAGAAGCGATGTTTCTTGAATACTTAATACTAAGTATATCAGATGAGTTTAAATAATCGAGATAACGCAAAATTTGAAATGCGTTTTCGAATGAGTACATTAAAAAATATGTACAAGTTCATGGATTAATTGAACTCATAAAAGTAACACATATTAGGTAGGTGTAATTCTACGAGTATTTCCATTTGAAGATGCTAGCCTATTTGTTTTTTTTTTTTAAATAAACTTCAATCTCCACAGACTCCAGGGTCGGTGATATTTGTTATGTGTTTTACAATTTTATACGGTTATAATATCAAAAAACGGGACAACAAGTACTAAACTAGGGACGTAGAAAGGCTTTTTTTTGTGGTTATTTTCTTGCTTGCATAAATATGGATGGAGAAAATAAAGGTTGATGTTGATAAAAGCTCTCGTAGTAATTTTAGATTTTAGTATGCATTATACCTACGACTTTCAAATATTATAGCTTATCGCAGACTAGCAGCAGCATGTATAAATAAAGCCTCCGGCATAGAAGAAAATTCAACATGTGCCAGTAGGTATACTACAGGGAGAAGTTTTAAGGCTCGCAACGTATCATACGAAAAACACTGTTGAGAAGGGATCCCCAAACCATACATTTACAATATTAGTGATGACAGACCTTAAGAAATAACAGATGTTGACTTAAAACTGAAATAATTGCGGCTAACTTGAAATCATCTAACGAACTAATGAATGAGTTTAGAAAATTATTTTTCTGTTGCCAAGCACCTAACGGTGTGTTCTCGCAGCTGTCCTTGAGAGCCAGTAGTAATTATAGGCCTTACCAACATTTTCGACCACAACATTACTTACCATCAGATGAGATAGTGGACAAAGGCTAGCCTATCAGCTATAAGGAAAAAAACCTTCGTTATAGGTACTTAGAATTGAATTCATGTCACCTTACACTTACTCGCAATTTTGTATCGGCGATGTACTTAGCTACAATATAGCGAGCGATACAAATACTTCCGTAAATTCTGAAATTGCTTTTCTCGGTTATATTGCCAGTTTTATCGTTAAGACCTTAAAAACAGCAGTAAAACTACGAACGGTTCGACCTTCAGTGCTTTAGATATTAACATAACAGTAAACGCTATAAACTTCATAAAAGTTAGCGATAGGTCCGTTAGCGCTATATGTAAAATAACGAAGAAAGTTGAAGCTTGAGGGTTAATAATTTTTAATTGTCTACTTTCGTATCAAAGTGCGTTCGTTTTGAGATGATAGCGTTTGTAATTCTAAGCTTTCGGAAAGCAATTTTTGGTCATTTGCTACTTTCCTTCACCAATGATTCGTCCAAGTTTCTTGCCTATAGCTATCATTCTCAAAAGATAACGCGGTCGCGTAATTTGATTTGATTTATGAAAACATTACAATGCTGCTATCTTAAACTGCGATCCCAAGACGCCTGCCAAGCGTGGGGATTACGGAAAACCCCCTCATAATAGAGGGAGGCTATGTTTGGCAGTGGACAATCGGCTGATACAATGCAGCATACAAAACTAGGTTTTTAATAAATTTGACTGCCAAAATCATAAGTTAAGTGATTCTTCCTTTACTACGAACTTCAACTGTCACACTCCCAATTGTCTAAAACGATCACTAAATTACCTATCTTTGGAAAAATATTCTTCCCTTGATTATTGTATTCACAAGCAATTAATTCAATACACGTTTTTGAACCACGAAAAATTTATTTATTCTTTGTTTATGATATATATTTTATCATTCACATCCCCTGCACACAAATCTTTACACCCTAACTACAAAAACAGCTTCCGAGAAATTTTCCTCAAAGGTATGATATAGAACCAGAAATTGTTTACCGAGATGTAAGCAAAACTTACGCAAGTCGCAGCCTGGTCAGCCAGCGGTCAATAAACTTGGCCAATAGATTATCGAGCAGACAATACGTCTGACTGATACACAAATCAAGTCTTAAAGGGCTGAGTTGGTTCCAGTGACTAATAATGGCGTCCGACCAGCCGTATACACTTGGCATCGCTCCAAGGCAGAACCTTTGTCTGTGCGTATGTTTAATTGTGTGGGTATTTCCTTTTGTCTGGCCGTCTTTCCGATTCCTAAGCGATTGTTGTGGTCACCTGGCTGTAAGCGCTACGATACGTGACATATAAAACTGACATATTTATTTAAACGTTATTATATTATAAAACAGTAAAATGTAATACTATTCAGTTACAGTCTTCATATGTTTTACTAATGTAAAATAGTTTAAGAATGTGCAATATTCGCATATAAAGCAGTTTTAGAAGGCTCAGTGGCATTGGCTATGGACTGCCGCTCAGTAGGTCCATGGTCCGACCGCCGCGGGCTTGAGCTTCACCGCATGAAAGGTATTTTGCGAATGCCCGCCTGGTTAGCGACCACCCTCAAGTAGAAAATCTGTCGTCAATCACCTAACGGTGTGTTCCAGCAGCTGTCCTTGAGAGCCAGTGTAATTACAGGCACATGAGACTTAACAACTATGTCTCAAAGAGACGGGCGCAGTGCAATTCATCTGTTATAGGCAGAGGTTAGTCCGCTTAACATGAGGCGGGCCTCGAGCTTGTTCCGTCACAATAACATAAAAAAAAAACTAAAGACCACAAACGTTGGCAATTTTGACCGACCTGAAAAGCCGGAAACATTTACCTCATACTGTAGTAATACGGAAGTGTGTCAAGCCGATTTGCAAGATTTGACCGCAACATATATACTAACTGTGAGGGAAGGTAACAATAAACATAAATCTTTATGCAATAGAAGTAAACGCGTCTTGCCGAAGATGTACGGTTCACGTAATACCTTGCCGGTGATGGACGGTGGTCGAAGATGGATGGATTGACCTAGTGACCGCTGGTGATAGATCCTACTCTTCCCGACTATCTGTCTAAGAGACTCACTTACGCATAGATGATAATTTTATAACAAAAACACTTCTAATGTATCTATGAATTGTTTACGCCGGGTTACTCAGTTTACCAATGTTCTCAGTATTCAACATTAAGGCTAGACTGTAAGTAGCGCTATCTATACAAACATAGTTTCGTCATAGATTTCTTAAATGGTGTATAGATATTTATATTGAATGTAAAACTGCTTTGTAAACACTGTATGTTTTCCGAATAAAAAAAAATAAATAAAATAGTTAAAATATCAAGTGTTCAAACTCAGTGACATTTTGCATTTATATACCTAAGCCTAATATCTATGCATCTTGATTGCCAGTTTTCGATTTATCATTTATTTAAACCATAAATATCAATATAACAATTCCCATACAAATCTAATTTTTTTTTCATATATTTTTAATATTTAAATTCACGGAAAACTGGTAAACCAGAAGCATAGTCAGGGATATACATGCAATAATTTACCAAGTTTGAACACTTGGTATTTGAAATATTGGGAAACTACGTTTGTTTGGAAAGCGCATCGAAGACACCAGCCTTATGACTTAACTGGTACTTGTCTGTCTGTCTGCGTATCAAACTCTACCTAAGAGAGAGTACACAATAAAAGCTCTATCATGTAATATGTAAAACAAAAATAAACCTTTAAATACAACTGCATAGTCTACATGAGAGTAATCTACCCAATAATTTTCTTATGCTGCCTCCAGACTCTCGCCGATAAACCCCGAGAACTCCCAAGAAACGTGAATGTGGATAGTTTCTCGCCTTTGCGTTCTCGCGGACGCCCCGTTCTCCGTGTCGTCTTTTTGCCCTCTTCAAAGACATTCTCAGGCGAGAAGAGAGAATCACATCACACTCTTATTCGGTCTCAGTGCAATCAATAAAATATGTAGAAGAGTTGTGAGAATATGTGTGAGTGTAGATATGTTCACGTGCTCGCCAGAAGTCCCGGCAAGACTTCTCGTCGAGAGTCTGGTGGCAGCATAATGAGTAAAAATGTGTCTCTACAAAAAGAAATAGACAACGTCATTCAGGGTAAAAGAAAGATGCATCCCTATTCCCAAAGACACTCAATGAAATTGACTACATTTTTTACATAAATCGTATTATATTTCGGCAGAACATTAATCTAGCCCACATGGGGGTGAAGTTCCACACCCCGTGGGAACATTCGGAACACTTACTGGTTATTGCTTCATATTTTAACTGTTTTTTTTGTATTATGTCTAACCCCACTTTCCTTTTCAATTATGATATGAGGGCTATATTAAATGGGGTAGTTTGTATTTTTGTTCATGCGATTTGGGGTTTAGAGTATTGTCTCATATTTTATGGCTATTGTCGTATAGTTTTATAATAGATATTGTTATCAATGACAATAGAAAAGTTTTCTATTGGAGTCTATATTGAGGTAAGACTTTATGATTTCAGCGTGTCTCAAGCCAAGAAGTTAAAAATACCGGTCAAGTGCGAATTGGACTCTCTCACCGAGGCTTCCGTACCAACGCAGATGTGGCGAAAAATCGATACTTTTTCTGATTCTGATCCTGAAGGGGGAGTTCAATCTACACTTTTTCGTATTTTTTATTGTAGTCGCCTGCAATAAGAAGTATACACTTCATAATTTTCAAAATAATGTGATGTCGCTAAGTTATTAATAATCGAAGTTAACATTAACATGAGTAAAAATATTCAACTTATTCTTTGATTTAAAGATACTTCTGATTATATAGAGAAAAACAGAACCCTTTGTCACTATTTTGAAAATTACAATGTGTATACTTCTTATTGCAGGCGACTGTACGTTAGATATTGGACTATATTACCGTTTGTACCGTCACGATAAGGCATAAAGAAAAAACATTTTAAAAAACACGGTTCTTGTGTGGGTACCCCTTTTTATACTTAACTTTTTGTTGTTATTATTATTATTTGTTAGATAATCCTTCATACTAACACATATTCTGTTAAAATTTCAACCGGCTATCTATTACCACTCCAAAGATTAAAAGTGCACACGGACGGACAGCCGACGAAGTTAGTAACACATCAGTAAAGAACGGTACATAATGGAAGCTTCACTACTACACGCACAGCTATGTGTGCGTAACTATAGTCACTGACAAGTGGCTACAGCGGCGCCCTCGGGTGTAGAACCGGTTGAACTAGCTCAGTAAGCGGCCAAAGTTTTCGTAGCTTTCATTCTGTTCCTTTCTTTAATCATGTGCTAATAGAGCTCCGTTTTCTAGTACCCAAAATGAAGCTACACTAGTTATCAAGTAGGGAGTTCTAGTAGGGATGGTCGGTTAACATCCTGCGTCCAGGAATAGTTTCACCTATTTATAGCAACAAATGCAATAAGTTATCAAGCGATTACCATTTCCTGAGGTCCGTCGCCTGTTCTGATGAGTGGAGCTATATGTATGTGAATTATTAGAACAGACCACACACTTTGACATGTGAGAACAATATAACTTATTTAAACTACTTTATTTACGAGTAATTGTAGATTCCAGAGCCTACTAAGAGTACGGACACAAACGATAGGGATAAAAAATATATTGCTACAAAGTACATAATTTATTATTATGAAAATTAGTTAATATGCTGTTTTCTTTGTTACGTCCTCAAGCTACAAAGACTGGCTGTTTATCCCTAAGACATTTTTATCTCAAAGACCGATGTAGAGAGCAATTTATCCTGAAGGAATGCGATATAGCCAACTGATTTTAAATTATATGTAACTTTTTGATCCTTGAATGTACAATTATCCTATGACCTCCTACACTTTGGGGAAACCGGCGTCATGTTACCTACCTGTATTCTACATACGTATATATGACAATAAGCATAGTCACAGTCTATCATCGCCGCCTTATAGTACTTTCAACAAGAGTTCATCCCAGCTTCCTCACTTTGACCATCTTACCAAGATTATAGCTGAAATTCAATTTGCGTACTGTACTATACTGTATCAGCCGGATAGTCCACTGCTGAACACAGCCTCCACCCATATGGGGGGGTTTGCCATAATCTCCTTGGCAGGGGTTTGAGGATTGCAGTGTGAGATATCAGTTTATCAGAAAGTGCTGCTGCCCATCTTCTGGTGTGTTACCCTTAGTGGCCTCTTACGACACCCACGGGAGAGATGGCTGGTGGCCCCGACACCCCACCCAATTTGCGTACCAAGCAATAAATCTCATAATTGGTTGTTACTAAGCAACCGAGCAGCCTTGTAATTGAGAAGATTTTGCATTATCAATAGCATACCAAACTATATTTCTAACAAAACCAAGCACCCACTATTCTTTATATATGGAGCATACACTAGTAAAACAGTAACTCGTGCATGAGCTCTGTTACCTCATAGAACATGTGCAGTCTGACACGTGACGACTATATAAGTTACGTGATATGAAAACAAACCGTTATTGTTAACTGTGATAACATTATGGTAATGTTTCCTAATGTTATGGGTTGTTAAACGTGTTTGAGTCAGTTCTTGATAAGCGAATCAGGTGATGTTGTGTGTGTGACTAATAATTGATAGGAAATTCAAGGGCAACAGGAATTATGAACCATCTACTCGTGCGTTTAATTCATTGCACTGCATAGATTCTACCCTCTAATTTTTATTTTTATTTGACGGAACTAGCTCGATGCCTACTTGATGTTAAGTGGAGTAACCTCTGCCTATGACAGATGCATTTCATCACAAGTCACGAATTGCACTGCCCCCCATAGTTGTTAAGTCTCATGTGCCTGTAATTTCACTGGCTCTCAAGGACAGCCGCCGGAACACACCGTTAGGTGCTTGGCGACAGATTTTCTACTTGAGGGTGGTCGCTAGCCTGACGTGCATTCGCAAAATGCCCTTCTACCATGCAAAAATACTCAGTGAGTTTTTGGACGTTACATCTCTTACAGCTCTCTGGTATACCAGCATTGCTGTGTTCCGAATGAACAGGTTGTCAACATGATGAAGTGTCAGCTAGACCACTTCTGGGCGGTCTGTGCCTGTCATTAGCAGGAGCAGTAATCAACTATTATAATTAACTGAGCATAATCTTAAGTAGGGGAAAGATTATTCCGTAGTCTTTTTTTATAATAATTGACTTTGGATACTAATCCTCTGGAAATTAACATAACACGTGTGTTATACAGCAATCATCATAAGGGTTTTTTTCTTCAAATCCTATTATCATAAAAATGCTATGAATATATACATACGACTGTTGATGATAACTGTAATTGAATCTGAACTTCTATTGCATAATTACTTTTATCTGTAACTGGATCGGCCCGCGGTTTCTCCGCATAGATAAATATATAAGTGTTCTGTGTTAATCCTCTTAAACTAAACTACTCATCTATATTCCAAGTTTCATCTAAATCGGTTCAGCCATTTCAGGGTGAAGGAGTAACAAACATACATACTAAACTAACATCCTAACACTCTCACTCAGTCCTCACAAGCTTTCGCGTATACAGATAATTAATTTTACTTGTAATGATCTAATTATACTTACAGTAAACGTAATTAAGTCTAAAAGCATGCACAAGACATACAGGTACATTTTTACCTACTTAATTATATGTACAAGTCTTCTTAATTTCAACATTTAATCTTGAGTTAATTCAAAGTAAATAAAAACCAAAGTTATTTTGGTCATAAGCATGACTCAATAAAACTTTGAACAATTAAGGCGAAGTGAGTCGTCACAAGACAAAGTAGATCGTAGTTAGTTTGCACACAGAACAAAATAATAGAAGTACTATGTACGGACATTTTGCCAGTAAACCCGTGCTGAATGAAGGATTTTACATAAATGCATGATGAATAAAAAAGCTTAGAAAAACTTACTGGAATTCCTCCTCCACTATAGTGAATTTTTACTTCTAACTTAAGTTAAAATGTGACCAATCCTTGACATATCCGTGTAGGAAATTTCAAAAACCGTAAAAAAAATATGCTCTTATTGGTTTTCCGAATTAAAAGAGTTTAAATTTAGAAAACCGCCTTCTTGTGAAAGGTATTATTTTCTCTAATTTTCGCTTATTGGACAAACAAAAGGTCTTAGCCGCAACGCGTAATGACATGTTACTTTGTTTTCATTTGTTTTATATCCGTTATAAACTCCTAATTGATCTGCATCGCCCCCTTAAGAGAACGATTCCACGAAGGATTAACCATTCCTGCGTGTGAGCATGTATTTTGAAATATAAATCAAATCTCTTTGTCTCTTGCACTGTTGTGGTCACCCTCTTATGTTAATAAAGGACGGAATGTTTGTCCAATTTGGGAGGTTTAATATAGTGTTATTTGTTTTGGATGGATTTGTATTGTCTGTCAAACATATGGTTGTGAAAGGATTTATTACCGACATTTGTCTAAATGCGGTACAAGGCATTTTAAGACGAAATTATTAATCACTAACAAATATAGTGACTATGGAATTATTCGTATAACATTTAAAAAGTAGAATCAATTAGTAGAAAGTAGCATCAATAACAGAAAAGTTGAAGAGGGCTCAGGCAGTGTGGGCATGTCACGAGAATTGAGAAGAATCTTGAGTATTCACCTAACGCCTTCTTCTACCTCTGTTTCCAGACGAAAAGAAGGATCGATGATTTAATGCATAGCATGCACATATACATGATTTAGGTACTCATTATTAAAAAAATACATTGCAGTATATACGAAACGTTCATTCACAAAGGCGTGATCTCCACAGTAAATTATTGATGTGCATTTGCACGGGCAGGCTTCGTTTTTTTATGGGATAGGAGGGCAAACGAGCAGGCGGCTCACCTGGTGGTAAGTGATCACCGTCGCCCACGAAGATCCGCAACACTAGAGGTCTCGAGGATGCGTTGCCGGCCTTTGAGGAGTGAATATGCCTTTTGGTCGCAACGTTTTGGCATAAAAGTCAACCCAGACAAGTGTCAAGCTATCATTGTTGGAAGTACACATCAACTTCGCAAGATTGATCATTGTAACCTATCACCGCTGAAGTATAACGATTGTGTTATCCCATTCTCTGATACTGTGAAAGATCTTGGTTTGATCATTGATGCCAACTTGTGTTGGGTGCCTCAGATAAATGAGGTTTCTCGTAAGTTTTATGCAGCACTCCATTCTATTATCCGCCATAAAAGATTTCTACCTACTGACACAAAAATTACTCTTGTGAACACCATATTGTTACCCATTATCGATTATGCAGACATTTGTTACCTGGATCTTTCTGAAGGACGTCTAAATAAACTAGATCGGCTTCTCAATGCTTGCATTAGGTTCATATTCTGCCTTCGGAAGTATGACCACGTGTCTGAATATAGGCTGAAGTTAAAATGGCTTAAAATCCGAGAAAGGAAAAAAGTGAGGATCCTTGGCTTGTTATACTCAATTCTCAACAATCCTTACTCCCCTTCCTATCTTAGAAACTCTATCAGTCTTCTCTCCGACTTAAATAACCTTGAACTTAGATCAAGTAATAATTTACTCCTTGATATCCCTTTGCACAGCACCTCTTTTGTGGCTAAATCCTGGTGTGTGGTTGCACCTCGTCTGTGGAATGAGTTACCGTTATCCATCAGACAATCTCCTTCTAAGGAAGTCTTCAAACAACGGGTCCGTGAGCATTTTTATAAGATTTCATAAATTCTGTCACTTTTATCACTGTTCTCAAATGTTATATAAATTATTAAATTGTTTTTATTTACCATTAGTATATTATATTTATTATATATATTTAGTATTATTTTTGTTATTATGTATAGCATGTATTGTATAGTATTTATGCATAAAGGTATATATAATATTTTATATCTGTAATATTCTTTGCGTTTTCTGTTCTAGAGTATTTAAATATATTTTTTGTTGCACGCCTACGTCCTTTTCTCTATAACTAATATGTGGATGTCTGGTAGAAAATGCTTTAGCATTAAGTCCTCCATTTGTACTATAGTGCAATAAAGAATTAAATAAATAAATATAATATGTTTGCACACCAACGCCTTAGAGTCAATATCTCAAAAAAATATGGATGAGCGCGCCTTCGACAGTGGAAAGGTTGTACTCGTTACTAGCTATCAATATATATTATTATAAAATTTAGCTTTCATTAGCCTATCATTGCTACACAGCACGCAATAATTTCCAGCGTTATTATTAATGAAAACAATAAATAACTGTTCTTGTTATAACTAGATTGTATAATTTACAGATTAGGTTCAGTTGCTGCCTGTTTCACCAACTATGAATTATTGATAAAGTTATATTTATTCAACAGGTTACATTTATCATTACAAAGGGATGAATATATGTCTTTTTTTGACCAATAAGCAAATAATAAATATTGGCCAAGTGCGATATGAGCCTCTCAGCCACTTTCAACGAATTGCAAAAGCACATAAAAGAATACTTTATATATATATTGTTGGTTTTGATCATACTTTAAAACAACATTAGGAATTGGTGTTTCAATAGGTAAAAAATAGGATATGGTACATAAATGCCGAAATTTTAGCGTCGTAACATACTTAGTTTTTGCGAAAGACTTCGTAACTAAAATTGTCTACAATTCTCCAATTAGACGACCTATACAATTATATTTGTACTCTATGAGCTTTAGACGAGGACATCTTACATGTTAGGGGGGCAAAAAGTTGTTATTTGCTACATTCTTCTGTATTGGAGGCAAAAAAAAAAAAAAGAATTTCTACTTCAATATGCGTCCTTGGGTCAAACTCAACGTTCTTCATAAAATATCATAATTTCAGGTTGAACATTTCGTTTACGAGCTAGTGTCCCGTGAATTACAGATGGACAGACAGACAGACAGTCCCAGGCTCTGCTTTGCCCATTAGGTATGGAACCCTAAAAATTATATCACTATAAGGTATATGTTTTTCTACTTGATGGTGATAGCTATCCAGGCGAGCATTTACAAAAAGTTAACAACAAGTAGGCTCCGCTACGAGCGTTTCAATAATAATATATATTTTATCAGTCAGACAAGTTTATCGGCAAGCCGGTAAATAAACTCAATGAATGCTTTTCATTATTAACAGCTTTATGAGGGTCAATTTATCAGAAGGGGGTGGGCAACTCAGCAATATGAATAAATGTTCGCGCCCTTGCACATCGGTTTCAATTCCGTTGAGCGGTTTGTAATTTTATGTTAGTGAAGGTTTAGTAATTTAGTTATACTGTCATAAAAACATTGGTCTTGTAGGGGTTCGTGTGTCGACAGTTTTTAGTAAACGACGAAGTTTAAAACGACTTTTACAAAACATCATAAAATACGTCGTCATGGATAAATAAATAGCATCTGTATTTATCTGAGGCTTATAACGTTATGCTTGATTTTAAGGTCATTTTTAGTGATCCTTTACACGTATCGTTCCCTCTTGATTCCCCATATGGTTAGGCAGTGGAGTTTACACATCCGAAAGCTAAAAAAAAAAAAAATCTACGATATTCTCGGTATACACCTTTTATTAAAAAATATTATGTAAATATATAGTTTTATGTCGACATAGTTTTTAACGAAGTTACGACATTTACCTTGCGGTTATTTACCTGCTTTGAAAACAGTCATTACAGCGAAGTCTCCGTCAAATTACTTTCTGTGGTGTAAAGCAGTGGCGGAGAATTTAAATTAGGTAATCTTGAATTTGTCAAGTGTTATGTAGGGCGTTCTGCGTCGTCGTGAACCGCTACGATACGAAATATGAGTACTAACAAAAAAAAAACAAGAAAACACATCTTAGCTAAGAAATTGTAAAGCAAATTCTCCTTGATGAAAGTCAATGATATCTCTTGGAATTGTTGTTCACAACGTAACACAGTAAAACTTGGTACAATTGATTTTTTTTAGAACTTTGAAGGCAGAATACGTACCTAACCAATCTTTAAATTCACTTTAATTTATTCATTACAGTTCGATTTTTTTAAATTTATTAATGTTTTCAATAACCGGCTGTACTCACGTCTATTGGTCGAGATTGTCGACCTAGTTTTTTAATTTAGTTGATTAATTGATATCCAAAAAGTTTTATAATTAAATTTTTGTGAAGCCTAACAAAATTAATGTGATATTTCGATTCATTTAGATTTCTGTCAAAGTTCCAATAATGAATACATTTTCGTTATATTAAAATCAGTGTTCGTAAAGTTCCAGGTTTAATAACAACATCATCCAAAACAAATTTACATAAGCCGAAGATGAACGACTGAGTTTATATATTGCAGATAATGTAATGTCCGTGGCATTTTTTGAAGGAAAAACATACGTCTATGGCGGGACTTAAAAATATAAACAAATTTTTCGCGCTTGTATATAGTATTCGCAAGCTTATAGAATAATATTGCTCGTGTTATCTGTAATAATCATTGAACACCAATGCACATGATTCGGTGAGTTCGGTTTTTACCAGTGAAAATATAAAAAATCCGTTTATCCGTTACAAACGTTTATTAATGCATTAAGTATAAAAATATATATTAGGTACACGTTCTGTTAAATATTCTCCTAAACTCGCATATTACGAGATTAAGTAGGTACAATAATTAGACAACCTAGAAACTACAAGAATATATTATGTCAGCTGATTGATTAATTATCTAGCTTTAGGGTGTTTAGCGATAACCCCCTTTCGACGGAGCGACTAGCACGTAGTCCGAAGGTAGGTCGTTCCCGCCGTTTTATACACACGTGCCTAATAGCACATATATCGGCTGGTGTCTTCCTGTGACATTCCAGGAGCCCAGTCGAATACGCCACGACACAGTGGTAAAGTGTGGGACTTCGGGGATTAGCAAGGGCTCCTGTCCACACAATATATTTAAATTTTGGTTTTCTCGCCATTAACATTGAACATTAAGTGTTTCTCAAAGAGGCAAATTTTGAACATGTTTTGAAGAAAGAGTGCACGCCTTACAGATATAATTAAAATTCATAATATTTTAGAGGATATGACAAATACTATGCCCGATTCAAAAACACGATTTCCTATATTTCTCTTGATAGAAAAAAGAACTTGAATACAGCTCTAAAAATTTCACTAAATCAAGTTTTGTGTCTATATAGTAAATTGTACCAATACAAATATTATTTCTAATTAATATGTAGCAACCATGTGATACAGTATTAGACAGATTTTTTTTTTCGTTTTTAAAAAGTTCACTTTTATATGAACAAATAAAAAAAATCGCTTGTGTTAGTTAAATATTGCGTAGTTTTGTTTCGCTCACTCGCATGCAACACTCTCTCTCTCTCTCTCTGATCTCTCCGTCCTACGCCCTCGGTCTGAAATTCTTCAAAGACCACTTCGTCGAATCAGCGATGCTGCGGATGTTCGCTGTTGTGTACGTATGAAGTACTACCCTACCCATGACATGATGTATGTTTCCCTCATTCGAATTTTGAATAATCATCTGATTCAAGTGACAGCACTTATTTCCTTATTTAGCTACACAGTAAACGTTATTTGTACGCATTCATATTTCCGTCAGCAAGAACAAGATACACGAACCGTAAATTCTCAATCAAAACGCATTGAAACATTAACAAACGGGTTCAGCCCACCACAATTGCTTAACGTTTCAATTTCATTCAAAATTGAAGTCAGTAACAATATCGCCCACGCAAAATTCCAAGTAATCTGTCAGTACTGAGTTCTCAGTATTTTATAGTTAGCAATTGAAAGTTGCAACTTGCATTGCCCTTAATAAGGATGTCCTGGTCAGATAATTAAGGGATTTATCCTCAGCAAACATGGTTAGCTACCCCCTTAATTAGTACAAAATATCTTGCTTGAAGGGCTTGTAGCGTAGCTTACTTTGACGTTGTGGACCGATCCTCTACGCACTATGCAACGTCCGCTGCGGTCCTTACTCGGATGGGTGACTGCTAGAGGCATTAATACTGAGCGCTTCCGTGCTTCGGATGGCTTATTAAGTCGCCGGTCTCGGTTGTTGTCTTAGGATGGTATTCGCTATAGCAGGCTGGTAGGGAATTTTGCAAACGCCCACCTGGCTAGCTACCATCAAGTAGAAAATCTGCCAAGCGCTTTACGTTGTGTTCTGGCAACTGTCCTTGATATCCAGTAATGTTAGCCTGAACAACATCTTCGAATATATCATCACTTACCATTAGGTGAGATAGTGGTCAAAAGCTAATCTAACAAAAAATAAATCCTGTTGCTATGCACCAATAACGTTATGTTCCGGCTGCTGTCCTTAAAAACTAGTTCCCATTTTAATATATATACAGCGTGTCCCAAAATTCAACGATAAGCCGGCATCGGAGCATGGACCTACTCATGACTCCTCGGAAAAAAAAAAATTATAACTGTTTTTTTTTATTAATTACAGAGACTTTTTTTTCCCGAGTTGTCATGAGTAGGTCCATGCACCGATGCCGGCTTATCGTTGAATTTTGGGACACGGTGTATATAAACAGCTACCACCTTCGAATTCGAGGCTCTTACCAATCAGGGGTAGTGATCAAAGGCTAGCAATGTCAACTACAAAAAACATACCTCCAAGCATGATTGAAATATGATGAAGAAGTTCCGTCCTAAGAAGCCTAAAAGGAACAAATTCGAAAAGGGATCTTATTAACATACAACACGTTATACTTTAAAATAAATCTAATGTGAATGAACTCGTTGTGCGACGATCGTCATAAATTAGGTAATATCGACACGACCAGCAAGTCGTATCTTGTACGTCTTGTATTTAATAAGAACGTCCTGGTGAGACAGACCCTCTGTCATAAAAGGTTCAAAAGTTAAGTTTCAATGGAGAGTTATTGAAGATGTTCAAAGGTAGCTCGAGTTTTAATCAATGACCCTTGTCAACAACAGGCCATTTTTTCAGCAGAGCCTTCTGAAATTTCTTGTAATACAAAAACTGGTAACATTAATAAAAAATCTTAAAGAGGATAACGTGAAACCAATTTTCTGTAAAAAGTATTTAATCAAGAATTTAATTATCATTTCTGCTGCCGGAGCCAAGGCATTATTTAGGTATACTTGTATATTACCACATTCTCAAGAATGATAGATAGAACATTTTGGCCCTTGAAATATTGTATGAATCCATCATCATAGCATATAAAGAAAAGAAAAATACTGAACAGTTTTCTTGAACCACTCTAAGTAATGTATCAGAAACTTTAGGATATCACTATCAAAGGCCCAACCTATGCATGTAAACGTCACTTACAATTACCATAGATGGTATCGAGTCATCTTCGAGATAACCCGCCTACATGGGGGTATCCAGCAACCGCAACCTTGTGGGGTTAATACTATACGACCTTACAATTTGTTAGCATTATCACTCCTTTGTTGTCTGGACAGTGAGTTCAGTGAGAAATTTATAGGAAGCCCTTTGTGGGGGAATTATGATGTTTAAGTATTAATGGAGTTTGGTAAACGGAGGAAGTTCGTCTTTACTTAATTATATAATGGGAGAAACAATTAATTTAGGTTCACAAATAACAACGCGAGGAATTAAAAAGCACGAGTGAGACTCGTGCCGACTACACTATCGATTCTGACTTTGGTCAATACAACAAAGCTATCTTAGTAAGTGAGCCATAGTTCGAATTCGAATTTATATTTTCCTTTTTATTATTAAAACGCCGTAAAGCAAAGGTCATCTGTAGCCAATGTGAATCGATCTTTAAACAAACAAGACCTATTGCCAATAAATCTAATACGGTAATTTAGATCCATTGCTTTGCTAGACTAAAATTCCTATGGAATAGGGGGCGAGCCTACTTCCATCTATCTGGTATAGGTCCATACTTCGGACTGCTGTGTACTGAAAATTACTTCTTCTTAGCATTAACGTTTAATCTGTACTAATTCTTCGAAATGGTTTTAATAATAATCAGATTAAATTTTAACATACTAAATAAAAATAAAATAATTACAGCAAACATTCGATTTACTTGGTTTTTATTTTTTGTTTATAGCTAGCCTTTGAACACTATCTCACCAGCTGATGGTAAGTGATGATGTGTTTGAAGGTGTTGTTCAGGCTAATCTCGAATTACTGGCTCTCAAGGTCAGCTGCCGATACACAACGTTAGGTGTTTGGCAACAGACTTTCTACATCAGGATAGTAGCTAGCCAGGCGGACAATCGCAAAATGCTCTACCACCATGATTAATTTTACTAATTATAACGGACATACCATTTACAATAATTATTCATAATCAAATCATATATGATCACATTTATTCTTATGAACAGTACCTATCTATCTGATGATTGAAAAGCCTGTTCACATACAACGGCGTGCCCCTAAATATATAGTTAATGCATATTTGTACGGGTACACCTCGTTTGTACACTACGTCTTAGTGTGAGTGTAAATGCTAAAGGTATAAAACATACAGTGAAACAATAAAATGTAAAATATGTTCGCTTGGGTAGGCCGTAAGTATTTGTTGCAGCTACACTCAAAAATATGGAGAGGCGTGCCTTCGTGAGTGAAAAAGACTGTACTAGGCGTCGATGTAAGTAAAATACGGGAGATGCGGGATACAATATTTGACTTGGACCGCATTAATTAGGCCCAGGAACACAATTGACGTTAGTCGCAATCGAACACGCGTTTGCGTATCACGTCACGTAAAATCACCTTATATCTGTGTAAAAAGACAGCAACAATCATGTGTAGGTATTTAAAATGTGCACTAATAGTTCAAAAACTAAAAACAAGTTTCACGGCATTACTTTTTACTCGTAAATACTAACAAATCGAATTATTTCTTTAATTTTCTTCCGATTCTCCGCTCTTTGAACGCCATTTGCAGACAGAGATAGAAATACACGATTATCGGTTCACCGAGGATATCCGAATAATTTTTGTTTGTGTAGCAGTGACGTATATTGCTATCTTGTTCACGCTTGTCCGTTTTATGCCTCTCTATCTCATTTATAGTAAATTTACGACGATAACTCGGGGGAGTGAGTGTTTTTGTGTGTAGTTGTTTCTGGTCTAACTATATTTACGTGACACTAGAGTGTCCTGCATCTCCCGTATTTTAATTACATCGATGGTACTAGGTATCGCTTATCTACCAAAACCAAAAGTATTTTATCCAAGCTTAGTATATTTAGAACTAAGTAATTAATTTACTTTTAAAGTTTAAATAGTAACTCGAAATCATTATCTCAAAAGGAATCACGCGATAGACGTCTCACAAAACTAAGTACAGAATCAATATAAGTAAGTACGGTCAAAGTTCAATGTTTAACCTTTCAGCAAAGTTGTCTTGTCTCCGATCGTCTTTGTCTCCACTTAGCATCGGTTGCTGCTTACAAATTGGATACTTTAGACGCTGGTGGTGTTTAACGCAAAGAACGTTTACCGAGCTAGCTATCTGGAAGCTTTTAAGAAAATGTTGTCTTGGGTGAGTGAAAATTAAAACAGTAGCTACTGTAGATTTACCCTCAAACTAAAAGATGACTTGTTTAAAATATCTTTAAAGGCATAAGCCTTCAAATTGTGCTAAAATGCTGTCCTCTCTTACTATTGTGGTTTCAATGACCGAGGTGATGTTTACACAGCGTTTACATAATAATTACTTTTGTGATCTAAATTATTCTAATTTTCAATTCATTTCATTTCAACATTTACAATTTCATTGTTACCCCAAAGGGTCATAATAGGTCGCAATTGGATTAAGAGTACCCTATGTCTTTCCCCAGGTCTTAAACTATTTCCTTACAAAATTTCATCCAAATCGGTCCAGCAGTTTTGAAGTTCATTCGTGTCATACAAAAATACAAATCTTTCCTCTTATTTAATAAGGAATTAATATTATATATTAGTATAGATTGAGACTTCCTTATTATAATTTAAGATTTCAGCTAAACTCAGCCGTTTTCAAGAAATCTTTGAAGCAGTGTTGGCTCAGTGGCATTGGCTATGGACTGCTGCGCAGCAGGTCCATGGTTCGAATCCCGCCACGGGCTTGAGCTTCACCGCATGGTGGAAGGGCATTTTGCGAATGCCCGCTTGGCTCGCAACCACCCTCAAGTAGAAAATCTGCCGCCAATCACCTAACGGTGTGTTCCGGCAGCAGTCCAGTGAAATTACAGGCACATGAGACTTAACAATGTCTCAAGGTCCGTCAGGATGCAGTGCAATTCGTGACTTGTGACGAAATGCATCTGTTATAGGCAGAGGTTAGTCCGCTTAACATCAGGTGGGCCTCGAGCTTGTTCCGTCACAATAACAAAAAAAAAGAAAACCTCTCGTCAAATGGTTTGAATTAGTAAGACGTTACTATAATACATGTAGATTCTCTCTATGGTTACACCACAAAATAAAAAGAAACACAATACTTTAATGGGCAAATTTATCACCAAAAGCGACCACTTTCAGCATTTAACAGAGATTATAGACATGCAAACAAAATAAATCTTTGCATCTGTATGTTGACATTTAGATTGTACACAAGCAAGTATAAAAGGGCATGGGTATTTTATCCCATGGCTGAAATGATAGCTCGTGACTTACGTTCAAATTGTACCAATGATATAATCTCACAACCAAATATATTATATGAAACTTTACTTTATCAATTATTAAAGGTGGTAAATTAAGTCAAACATTGATATCAGATGTTGATAAAGTCACATCAAATTGCAATAAGGATAACAACATTGAACATGAACCATTCGGCCACGCTAGACACATTCTATACGTATGTACGAGTTATAAAACGAGATTTTTATCAGAAAACGCAATAATCTTATAATTTGAAAATCTGTCGCCAAGCACCTAACGGTATGTTCCGACAGCTGTCCTTGAGAGCCAGTACTTCTTGGTTAACATGAACAACATCTTCGACCACATCATCACTTACCATCAGGTGAGATAGTGGTCAAAGGCTAACCTAACAAGTATAAAGGATAAAAACTTTTTAAAATTTAGAATTTTTGTTATGTAAATTTAGAAACATTCAAGTATATATTGTACTGTTTCAGCTGGATTGTCCACTGCTGAACACAGCCTCCCCCATTATGGGGGGTTTGCCACAATCCCCACGCTTGACAGGCGTCTTAGGGATCGCTGTGTCAGATATCAGTTCCTCAGAAAGCGCTGCTGTCCACCTTCTGGTGTGTTACCCTTAGTCGCCTCTTACGACACCCACGGCTAGAGATGGGGGGGTGACATTCTAGCCCGCACCCCACGGGCTGTCAAGTATACTCTTGCAATATTAACGCCCTAATTGCCTCCTAAAAGTAACCGGGTATAACGAGAGTATTCCTGGGAAAGTTTTAAGCAATATTTTAATTTTTATGAAAGTTTCGGATCACGAAGATTAAATTAAATATCCTAAAAAAATATCCATTATATAAAAGAGAAAAGCTAAGTGTTCAATTATTTAATAATACTTCTACATAGTACACCGAACTGCGCTTTAGACAAGCTTGTTCCATATCTATACCAACACATCAAATTACAGCAGGTGAGATCATGACCAAAATGCTGGTTCATCAATTTATATTTATAACACCTGCATCTTGTTTCTGTAAACTTTAATGCATATCCTAATATGGCAAAGTTTCATATTACGTAACACCAAGTTGAGCACGCAAACCAAAAACCGCGGAGGACACTACCCTGTCACTATGAAATTGGGCTGTATTGCTGGCGATATATGCAAACAGAGGTGAAAGCAGAGAGGGGGCTAATGCCCAACCATAATCAATTCTCATTATGCTTGCACACGATTTTTTGACATAGTAAGTATGGTCCACCCGTTACGCAGACACATTGCCGGTTATTGTATAATTTGGATATACTTAATCCGCATTTAATTGTCATCGGTCGTGCTCCCCGTGGGGTGCCGGGTTAGATTTGCACCTCCCCATATCATCCCGTGGGTGTTGTAAGAGGCGACTAAGAGAAAAATACTGGAAGGTGGGCAGCAGCGCCTTCTAAAGAACTGCCAACTTACACTGCGATAGAAGCGTGGGGATTATGGCAAATACCCCCTTAATAGGGGAGGCTGTGTTCAGCAGTGGACTATCCGGCTGATACAGTACAGTACAGTCGTACATATCTCTCTATCTCCTAATTTCACTAAAAAGGTTAAGATGTTTAAGACCATCTGAAATCTTTGTCAAAAACAAGGAAAGCGCGATCATGTGCACTGGCACAATTCAGTTCAATTCACGCAAATACTTACCGAACAGTTTCGGCATTACGAATAATATAATAATAATCATTTATTTGGCAAAAGAAGGCATAATATACATAACATATAAATGAGCACTTGGTTTCTTAACAAGGCTCAAGATCGGTGACATAGGTTCTAGGCCTCTTTCGTCGAACTAAACAGAATAATGCCTTAACTTTTGCAATAAATATTAGCTATATAATTATTTTTTAATATATATGGATAATTGATGAAATTGGAAATGAGTTTTGTAATTTAGTGTTACTTTAAGAATTATTGCATGAGATGTGTAAAAACATATTGTTCATTGTCGCCCCAGATTATAACGTAACCATATCTTCATATTACAATATAAAAAAGACTGTTCCTAGTCCTTCAGGTGCTTGTCGTAAAAGCCGATAGGAAGGGCGGCAAACGAGCAGTATGCCAATGCCCTCTTCGACGTGAGTAAGATGTTACCACACATACGCGCTCAACGGGACTCTTTACCATTGATTAATGAATACCCCATTAATGATCAGACTACCAGAAAGAGAATTCCATTTGAAACCGAAGCCAAACTATAGTACGTGTTTGTGTGATCCTTGGTGTTGTAAAATAAAACATATCCCACATATGGTTACAATGATAATGACTTACTGAGAATAAATAATACCTAATAAATATCGACATTACATCATACAGGAAGGGCCTAAGCCACCAGAGATAACTGCATCATTCTGATGTACACACGTAAAACCCGTTGCCCCAACACTTACTCCCTGATTACACCCACGCGGTTGCACATATAAACACAAATGTGGGCAGATAGCACTGAAATTGTGGCTTGTAACCAACGGGCGAGAGAACGTATTCTCTGACGAAGTAATTTAGGCTTTGGGGGTGAAATTGGCATGTTAATAACGTTGATTTGCTGATCTAAATTGCGTGTACATGCCTAAAGGACCGATGGAAGGATGAAATTTCAAGGGTCCTCGATTAGATGTAAATTAAAAAATTCAAAGAGACCAAATTGAATTTCGGGAGTTTCATTGTCAGCTTAAATCCAATGGAATTGAAAAGTATAAAACCGAACACTATTACATGAAATAACGTCTCTTTTAAAATTGGTTCGTTGCCGGAAAGGTTACGCTACATTGGACTTTATATATCGTGAAAACAAATGAACACTTTATATAAAACCTACGATAGAAAGATATAAGCTTGGAGTGTAAAACAGTGAAAGCGCACAACGTGATTAATAAATAAATACATGTACCTCACATTAAGATACATAGCCGCGTAACCACTAAGTAAAAGTTGGCAACATTAATTGTGTTTCTAACACGTGACAAAAGTTGACAAGTTTTGTTCGGCGGATATATGCCTATATATGTTTCAATAACTTGAAAACAAGTATTTATATCATCATCTTCACGGAGACATTAAGCGCTCGTAGCGAAGTTTGCTTTGCCGTTCTTAACCGATCAGCTAAGTTAGGCAATGTCCGCCGCAGTCACGACTTGGATGGGTGACCGCTAGTGACATTAATACTGAGCGCTTCTGTGCTTCGGTGGACACGTTAAGCCGTTGGTCTAGGTAGGGCATTTTGCGAATGCTTACATGGTTAGCTACCATCCTCAAGTAGAAAATCTGTCACCAAGCACCTAAGCAGCAGCTGCCTTTGAGAGCCAGTAATTCTAGGTTAGCCTGAACAACATCACTTACCATCAGGTGAGATAGTTGTCAAAGGCTAACCTATTAATTGTATATGTATATATTTATTGTATCTATAATATTATGTATGTATATTTGATGTGTATATATGTTAAATGTATGTATATGTTAAAATAAAAAATTGGTATGTTAAAATGATTTGATACTTATATGATGTAGGTAATTTACGTTTTATTTATTTGCTGTATGATTATTTCTTGTGTTGGATATTATTATTTATTTTGTACTTTTATTAGCATTGTAATAGATACCTTCGTCCATCAAACAATAATAATACTTTTGTAACGGGTTGTCTGGAAGAGATCGCTCTCAGCGATAAGACCGCCCATTGACACATCTACTTTTACTAATTATGTTTTTTAAATTTTAAGTTTATAAATTCTTATTGTGTCAATAAAGTGTTATCTATCTATCTACCTATCTATCAAGTGCAGTCTTCTTCTGCATATCTATTAAGACCTCCATGTACGACAAATCTCGAAACAGTCATCCGATTGCGACAACCTCTCCTTGGAATAATCTTATCTTCAACAGCAGGTAATGTGGCTCATACAGTACAGCACAGATAGCTTACATTCATATATTAGAAACGGAATTTAACATTATAAAATTCAGTTTAAAAACAAATAAAGCTCAACTTGACCTCTTTACATCCCGAGTATGTTTACCGTTTATTCCATGATCGATTTATAAACGAAGGCTAAATCATTCTGTCTCCATGCCGGATGTCAGTGACATCTGAGTGTCATTGACCTCATCAGCTGTCTGGTGTTTACGACTACATACTTTATTACCCAAATTAAGCCAGTTCAGTTAATAACAGAACTAGTTCAGTCTAGTCATTAAGATTAATAAAATTCATATAGCAGAGATAACATAGAACTTACAATATAGAGATTGCTTGCCAAATATATTCTTTTAAAATAGGAAGGTCTCTCTTCTGAGAAATTCTGCGACCCTATTTTGTTTCTTAAATCACAGCTTAAATAAAATTTCACCTACATATTTCCATAAATTAATAACAGAAATAAATATTATTATTACTTGCTCCGATTTTTTATATTAATATTAAAAATCGGACAAGCTCAGTTTTTGATAAATATACTTCGTAATATGTTTTGGTTGTTGTTCAATTACAGACAGGTAACAGAATGCAGAAATCTTTACTGTGAATTTAATGGAATGTCACCCCCCATTGCTACCTGTGGGTATCGTAAGAGGCGACTAAAGGTAAAATATCCGAAGGTGGACAGCAGCACCGTCAGAGGAACTGATATCATAAACTGCGATCTCCAAGACGCCTGCGCAGTGTGGGGATTATGGCAAATCCCCCTTCATGGGGGGAGGGTGTGTTCAGTAGTGGTCAATCCGGCTGATACAGTACAGTAAGTATACAAACACCATAAGTCACCGAGTGCACGTGCGTGTGTGAGAATTTCAATTAGAATATCTTCCTGTGGGTGTCGCAAGAGGCGAAGAAAGGTACTAAAAAAGGTAAAAGAAAAATATCAGAAGGTAGGGTAGCATTGTCTTCTGAAGAACTGCCTTACTTGTTCTTACGTTGCAATCCCCAAGATGCCTTCCAAACGTGATTGGCAAGCACCTACATGGGGACGTTTTGTTCAACTGAGGTCGTTATGGCTGTTGATGTGAAACCTTAACCTAGAAGACGCTAAGTAGAATGTGTACAATATAAATTGGGTATGTAGGTACTATTACCGACACCCACCTAGATCCTAATGATTGATCGCTTTCGATTTACGACGCGACCAAATACGTGAAAACGATAGGGGCAATTTCCGATATTAATCCGGAGAATACCAAACTTGGGATCTTTTAATTACAGAAAAATTGTGTACTGTTAATTACAAGCTCCACCGAAAATGGCGTTATGTCTATACGCCGAATTAAATTAAACCGTTGATTAAAAAAATTAAACTATCAACGCGTTGATAGTTTAAATTTTAAAAACTAACAAAATGATTCTTATGTGTTTTTCTTTTTACACGGGTCCGAAAGGGCATGTCTAAATCTTTAAAGGGGACATTTAGGTATTAAGGGACGAATTTCAGGGGCCGACACTGCAAGAATTCAACACTTAACGAGACAAATTGACAGTTTAATACTTAATAGTAATATGTGGTATTTAGATTATACATCTCTCGCGGCGTTTGTTATGACAAATAGTAAACAGCTGCTTCTTGTACTACTAAAATAATGAAATGTCTCCATAAAATATGATCAACAGACACAAATAAACCTATTCAGAATATAATTCAAGTTTTAAACGTCAGATACACGTAATGACCGAAACGGCTTATAAGTATCCTTGAATACGCTATAATAATGAATCAACAACCAAAACAGTTATCTTCACAATGACGTGCCATGGCTCTTTAAGCTATAAACCTATCAAACTTGGAGGAACAGATAACAATAGGTTTCGCATGAAAGTCTCGTTCCAAATGGTCGTTCAAATTACAATACACAGAAATGCCTCGGCCGGTTATAATTTACTTGTCATGTCCCAAGGTTTTCAAATAAACACTTCCCTATCGAAACGAGCTTGTAAACCTGTTGTGACGTCACAGGAAGGCCGGTAATTACCGTGGTTAACACCGGAAGCGTTCTGTTGCGCCAGCGCCATACTATTAACTACTGTATTACCTATTCGTTGCTTACGTGTTCAGTATCACAAAACACTATAATAATAAATAATAATAAGCCATTTAATCATAATTCATAATTACATTTTAAATGTTGTTAGGTATACATCTATCTTATATCTATATTAGTGTTATTATAAGTATTATTGATTTTCTTATTTCTTTTTTAACTATGGATCCCTTCTAGGGTAAAGGCCATAAAACACTATAGTCTGGTATAAAAAAATAAGCGAAAAAATATTTACTGTCCTTAAAAGATAAGCATTTTAAGCACATCCCATCAAATCTGATATATTTTATCTATATTATTGGAAGATTATATTATTTTGAGACTAGCTCTACGCCCGCTGTTGATCCTCAAATGATGTTAAAGAAATAACTTTTAAATCTTCGCTTAATTTCATACCCCAGCATCAGCCCACTGACGGTTTTGTTAAATTATTATAGTTAATTAATTAAACCCGTAACGTTTGTGTGATGATTAATTGAACTACACAAACTTTATCAATTTATAAAGTCCAATGAACAAATTTACTTTATGGTAAACATTTATACAAATGATCTCTGTTTCCTTAAGCTATCAAGAAAGTCCCTCAATAAATCTTCATTTACCGAAGTCCGGATAAAACTGCGGGGAGAGCTTTATGTCTGCGATTTATCACATAAGAAGTATAAAAGTTACTGATATCTCTAGACATGGATGCATTTTGTCGTTTCGTATACGTAATCACGAAAAATTTCACATTTAAATAATGTATTAAGTGCAATACTAAAAACATGCAAAATACTGCCTTTCACCACTCAGAACGTGTTTATGAATAAAACTGACTCATTTGAAAGAGTATAAATGTCGATTTACAAAAAGTAATGAACATTATAATAAACTCGTGAGTTAATTAAAGTAAAATTTCCTTTATTTTATGACCATTAACCATGTCGTAAACATGTTAAATTCAGCGAATAAGGCTCAGATTAAGACATCAACGGATATTGAATGACATTGCAATTTGACTGAACTTCAAAACTTCAGTCATAGATAACAGTGTATGTAGCTGAAGAAGGAGCCTGCGAATCCTGTTTCAAAAAAGCTGCTATTTCCGAGGTCTCTAAACGACTGAATCTAGACGAGTAGGTAACTCTGTAATCGGTTCAGGTCGAGAAATATAATATATTTTAGACTCACAATAGTTCGATAAGAAAGGAAATCTGTTCTAGAAATTGACGCAGACGTTTCAGCAAAAGAAAGCCGAAGTAAAATATATTCACTAAATCATGCTAATCTTGTTTCTTACAAAAACTACTATATACGACTTAATCTAGACGAGTAGGTAACTCTGTAATCGGTTCAGGTCGAGCGACAAAATATATTTATCACGATAACAAAGGCAATCTGTCCTTTACGAAGAAGAAATTGACGCAGACGTTACAGCAAAAGAAAGCTGAATTAAAATATATCTACTAAATCATTCCCCTATAATTGAACCAACTCAGTTCTTAGATATCTATTCATATGTATAAGTTTGTTGTATCTACATATATACGTTCCATCCATGCACTCTTTATTTTGAGACAGTTTAGAACAGATGACGACTGCCATATGCAGCCAAGTCGTAAAAACAGAATGCAACGGCTACCGCATGAAAGGGCCCACTGTAAACAAATACACAAACCACAATCCGTTCCTTCTTGATTATTTTTATTACAGTCAATAAACTAACGATGCATTAGTTATTGCATAACAAACGCTTAATACTTCAGCACAGTAACACATGGAAAATGCAAGGTCACTACTATTTCACAAAATTACAAATATACGATAGAAAAGTGGAACTATAGATGTCGCTCCATCCCAATACGATGGTTAAAGAACGGTAGGAAAGATTTGAGTTATGACGTCGTGTCATGTTAGCTCAATTGGCTAGAGCATACCCCGGCTCAAGGGGTGGATGGACGCGGGTTCGAATTCCGCACATGTTTAAATTTTTTCTATCGTATATTTGTAATTTTGTAATGTAATCCGCATAACATCGTTATTGCAAACATAACAAAATTAAGAAACACTACATATTTCGTTTAAGGTATATTGATGAACGTAATACGCGCTATTGTTTTTGTATTCTATTAACTTACCTTCTTATTGGCACAGATATGTTCTAAAAAAATTTAAACATTGAAAATAAATAAAGAATAAAAACCGGCCAAGTGCTAGTGGGACTCGCGCACGAAGAGTTCCGTAACTAAATATTCTGTGAATAGTTAAAGCGTCTACCTGTCACCTTTATTAGTAACGAGCAAGAAACGGTAAAAAATCAAGTTTGTTGTATGGGAGCCCCCCTTAAATATTTTTTTATTTTTAGTATTTGTTGTTTATCAATAGAAATACATCATCTGTCAAAATTTCAACTGTCTAGCTATTACCGTTCTTGAGATACAGCCTGACGGACACGGACGGGCGGACAGCGAAGTCTCAGTAATAGGGTCCCGTTTTTACCATATGGGTACGGAACCCTATAAATGCAAGGTAACCAAAATTAAAATATTTATTGCATTTTTGTGGATTCTCCCAACTGGTCTAAACCGCAAGTTCAACATCCGCACGTGAACGGAATATATGCGATTTTTTACATTTGTGCTGCAGAGCTAAGTGCTCCTAAAACCGCTACACGACCGTCCGGCAAAATAGGGCAAAATTAAATCTGGCAAGGACTGGTATGACTCGAAAAAGAGATAGGCGTATTATGTACGATGGAAACTGGTGGAGGTAGAATGAGATAGATACACAACACGAAATCAGAAATAGAGAGGTCGATGCAAGTGCTCCCCCGGGGAAAAAAAGCGTCGCGACATTCGTCCTTCTGTTGTTACTTGGTTTGCCGAGGACTTACAATATTCCTGCGTGCATTACATTTATGACAAAGGATTACTCATATATTTTTGTTTGAACGTTCCCGTGAGTATGAGAAATATTAATGTTTTCAATAACCGGCTGTACTCACGCGTATTGGTCGAGATTGTCGACCTATAGGTTTCGGGCATGTCCGATGCCCTTCATCAGGTGAGTTCACGCGTCTAAATCGCGGCGACGACTCCGCGCAACAACACAACAGTTGCGCGGAGTCGTCGACAATCTCGACCAATACGCGTGAGTACAGCCGGTTATTGAAAACATTAATATTACTCATATAATTTAATTTTAGTCAAAAATCAGACACATACAGCGCTATTCTTTTTAACCGCCTCCAAAAAAGAGAAAGATTATCATCAAGTCGACGTGTATTTTTTTTTATGTACGCAGCTATTTTCTGGATCATCTAATCTTGATCTTAAATTATTTTATTGTTGAGTAGAGTATACCTCCAAATTGATCCCATCTAAATCTCATCAACATGGGTCGAGTATCTTTTAAGTTACACTCTAATATGTAAAAATCTATTGACATGGATAACTTAATGTAATTGAAACTCTTGTCGATGATGACAATAAGCACATAAGCGGTGATAGCTCAGTGGCATTGGACTGCCGCGCAGTAGATCCATGGTTCGAATATCGCCGCTGGCTTGAGCTTCATCGCATGGTGGAAGGGCATTTTGTGAATGCCCACCTGGCTAGCTACCACCCCCAAGTCGAAAATCTGTCGCCAAGCACCTAACAGTGTGTTCCGGCAGCTCTTCTTGAGAGCCAGTTATTGTAGGTGAAGCATGTTAACACCTTCGACCACATCATCACTTACCATCAGGTGAGATTGTGGTCAAAGGCTTACCTATCAGCAATAAAAAACACTACTTTTCTGACAATTACAAGTTACTGTCTGGCAGCACTGTTTACAAGACTGGACGGCGCAGCGCAGGTCGATGTCCATATAAAAAGACAAAAAATCTACCAAGATGTTTTGTAACATTCTCGTCGAAAGTCCGTCCGTCCGTAGTACGTTTTGGTGAGCAAGGCTTTCGCGGACACGTTTTAAATCTTCTCAGTGTATCTAATTTACTTCTTGTGCTTATCTTTATACCGGTTTCTGTTTCGGTGAAACGAAATGCGATGCGAAGGAACAAGATATAAGGATCAGTGTACTGTTATTTGTTACGGTATTTATACGCTGTTGCAGATTGCAATAGATCCAAGCTATATTGATGCATCTTTTGTTAATTTTCTTACGATTTTTTTTATAATCACTTCATTTTCACAACAGTTTATTTGAAATCTGCTAAGAACTTAATGAAATGACAAATTTGGCACTTTGTTTTTTAGGATTCCGTATCCAAAGGGCAAAATGGAGACCAGAGCTTGTCTACTCGTTCATTGCGATTATTACTTGGATGAATGACCGTTAGTAGCATTTACTAATGAGTGTGCAAGTGCTTCTGAGGGCATGATTCAGCCTACGGTCCCGACTTTCGTCTTGGGCCATCCTAAGAAAACAACCTTAAATCGAATCTTTAAATCATCAAGGTAATACATTTTGCAAATACCCGCCTGGCTAGCTAGTAAAAAACTGTCACCAATCACCTAACGATGTGTTCCGGTAGCTGCCCAGCACTTCCAAGAATTCTAGGTTAACCTGAACAACAACTTTGGCCGCATCAGATCAGGTGAGGTAGTAGTCAAAGTCTAGCTTATCAGCTATAATATAAACCTGGGACTAGAACCCTGTACTGTACTGTATCAGCCGTATCGTCCACTGCTGAACACAGCCTCCCCTATTTAGGGTATTTGCCATAATCTCCACGCTTGGCAGGCGTCTTGGGGATCGCAGTGTAATATGGCAGTTCCTTAGAAAGCGCTGCAGCCCACATTTCAGTATTTTTCCCTTAATCGCCTCTTACGACACCCACGGGAAGATATGGGGAGGTGCAATTCTAACCAGGCACCCCAAGGGGACTAGAACCCGCGTCCAGAAAATAACTAAACTAAAAATTCAAACCGATAATTAACGCCACTCGACCAACGATGCAGTATATGGCTAGTTACATATGAATCCAATAGCAAAACTCAAATGTTCGAGGCAAAATTATTTCTCCTAACTTCTAACCACACAATATATCTAGACACTCACTTATCAAGACCACTAGTATGAATGAAATATATTTTCGCAATAACAACAAGTACGATTGCAAATTCGTGTAGGCATTTCATAAGTATTGCTAGGGTGAAAGTAAAGGCCCGGTGGTAGTCCGCACCCTCATTGCAACCCCTAATAGGGTTTGCACGCCCTACACGGGGTTCACATTAGAAAGGGGTTGCCTGATCGATAGACATTTGTGGTACCTAAGTGTCACAACGTGAGTGTAAGCGCTAACATGAACTCAAATAAAGTCACAAATGTCTATACTATGTTTGTAGCTGTAGAGCTCTTTGGGAACGAGTTTGTTTGGGAAACCTACGAATAAATGTATCGAAATGTAATCGAAGTGTATCTCTCATACACTTACTGCTTTGATTTCGTATTCATCCAGTTCACAATTAACAAAACACGATCACAATCTTTGAAATTCAATCAGATTAGTTATTTTTGATGCAATGGTGACTCAGTGGCATATTGCACAGCATTGGCTATGGACTGCCGAGCAGCAGGTTCCGCGGGCGTGAACTAAACCGCATGGTGGAAGGTCATTTTGGGAATGCCCGTCTGACTAGCAACCACCCTCAAGTGGTAAAATCTGTCGCCAAGAACCTAACGGCGCGTTCCGGGAGCTTTATTCTAGCATAAGCCTTTTTAGCCGACCACCATCACTTACTTAGGTGAGATTGTGGTCAAAGGCTTACGTATAACGAATAAAAACTAAAAAAATGTTTTATTGCTTGAAAATTATCGCATGCGATTGGTCGCGACAAGGTAATGTTGTTGCGCCGCACGGTATACTTTTTAAACCATACCCGCCGCGGTAAAGTTTGCGTTCTCCTGTTTTAGAGCTTGACTTACATTTCTTCTACTTTCATGAGGCATTTTGTACACGTGATGGTGCAGTAATAAAAATTGTCTTGCAGTCATCATATAAAACTCGCTTCACTTTTTGTAAATTTCTGTTATTAACGCTAAGTGCTAAGGTTGGTGTATTACTAATATATATATATATGGATCTATGATATCTGAAATAAACAATTTTGATTTGATTTACATATTTATTCGCAGACTGCTAACGTAATTGTTTTTTTCATTACTATCAATCTGTAATGTTCGCATGAATGTGTTAAGGTTTGAAAGGTATGGGTGCCAGTGAAATAACAGGCATATGATACCACTTTATGTCTCAGGGTGATTGGTTGCAGTGCAGTTCAGAAATGCATCTCTTATAGGCAGAAGTTTCAGATCAACACCAGGTGGCCCTGGTGCTTTTACAATACACTGATATAGAAAGTTGTATATATGCAGAGTCGAAGCTTTAATCAACCAGACGATATGCACTATCTAAAACAAGATTAGCGAGGCAAAAATACGTTTTTAACTATTGTGGGAGCATTTTCCTTAAAGTAAATCTCTTTAGACCCCGGTTCAGTCGGGCCTGGAAACAATCAACACAAAAAGCGACAGTTCCCCTATGCCATTGATTTTTCATTATCATCAAGTGAAACCTCGGAGGGAGTGTCATTACAAACTAAAGCGTCGACCCGAAGGGCTCGCACGATTCTGAACACATCTATCTTCCGTTACGGCTAAAACTATTACAAAATTTTGCCTAGCTATATTTAGATACTGACATTTTAGAACGTATTCGCAGAACATTCTTTTCTTTAAAGGACATCGGGTAACTTCTGTTTATCTGAATTATCTAAACAGTATTTTGTTATGAATGTGAATTATTCCTAAACATAGCCGTAGAGTTTCCAGCTTTAGAGTATATGTATAAGAAATATTCCATATTCTTCTGTTGCATGTTGTAAAAGGTGTATGTAAAAAAATACTATTTTTTTTTTAATTCGATCAACTTATTTCAATGTTTTATCGCGATAGGCCGCGAGAGCGTAATCGTGAAAATATATATGGCGATGGCAGCGCCTCTGGCGGCGGGTTGATGAATCATACTGTAAATATTTCTGCCCGATGATTATCCTAAAGGTAGCGGACATACCACCAATGAAAGCGATCCCAAGGACCGTTGGCGTCAGAGGGTGACCGGCTGCAAAACTAAGCCGAAACTTTTTGCGATTATGTTCTTGTGTAGTCCTTTGTATAAACATATTGTACCGACCTCACATGAGTGACATAAAGGCAGGAAGAGGATGATAACGATAAAATTACTAATACAACCTGTCTATTACAGATAAGTATTTAAATAATCGGTGACTTGTATTTAATAATCCTTTCAGAAATATTCAATTGAAGTGAGCTCTTCGATCGGTAATGACATTTGCGTTGCTGTTCCAATAATTCATTCATATTAACCTCCACTAAGAAGTTGTCCCTTTATTTGAAACTTCTCTGAATACCGGCAAAGATTTACCATCGAGAACGACTCATTTAAAAATTTATTCTAATGGGATACTAGTAAATACGATCGTCGCTCTTGAAATCTCGCGTGAGACTGGACCACGTTAGCTGAAAACACGTGATTTTACGCACACTATTTATAACATGACCTGAGTGCGCGGGCGCAACGCGGGACGCCTTATGTGCAAAAATAGTTTTCTTTAGTGATGGATAAAGTTCGATATTCGATGTCGACTTTTGTACGATTTTGAATCGATTTAATTATTTGTGTTAGGTTTTATATATCTAACAAAAGAGGTAAATCCTTTTGGGGTCCAACGCAATTAACTTTAAATCTTCATTGTATATTTTTTTACTGAATTGACCTAGTTTTTGGGCGCTGTTTATTATGATCAGTTTATAAGAACTGGTCTCGTGCGTGTGGAACCAAGCATACGATACTATGTAAAAAAACTATACTTACATATAAATTTATCTATTAAGGAAATGACACAGCTTCAATCATATGTTATTAAGTGAACAATTGTACCCCGGAAACTAAAAAACTTATGATTCGTATCTGTATATTTATTCTATATTTAAAGCTATTAACTAACAGTAAAATTTTACAAATTGGTAACTTAAGCAAGTGTCCTTCGTGGTGGGTATCAATGCAGTATCATGTTTTCTGTTGTTTTTTTTTTAATGCCAGACAGGTTAGCCTTTGACCACTATCTCACCTGATGGTAGGTGACGATGTGGTCAAAGATGTTGCTCAGGCTAACCTGGAATTGTGTGCTTAGACTGCTTAGGTTTGAGTGAACGATGCTTAAGAAATATCTGAGTATTCATAGCAGTTAAGTGTCACACATAACGGTGACACTGCAACTGAGACCATTACACACTTACTATCAGGCGAGCGACTTGTACTTCATGTCATTTCTTATGATAAACAAATAACTTTGAATATACATTTTTTTCTAAGAAAATCGTACACTTTATTGTACATCTTTTACGTGACATACATATGGCCGCACGTGACAAAACTACAGGGGTTCTTTGTTTGACTCATGAACCCTAAAAAAGGTTACTCGTTGGATCTCCAGCATAAGCGAAAATTCATGTTAATAAGAAATAACGACCACAATCCCGTAATCTTAGAACAGAATTTCGTAATACGTAGTAGAATTAAGTATTATAATTTCAGTACGTGCTCAGCGAATTTCGAGCCTTTCAAACACTTAGCTACAGTACAGTGTGAACTCTCAAGAAAATACAAAGAGATAGGTCAAAGACTTCTTAAGCCACTGAAAAAAGGACAGGGTCGTGCCCTCATATACAATACAAGCAAGAAGATGGCGTAACTGTGTTACCCTTAAAAGGGCGACCCCAAATTGTTCATAATAAAGCTGTTTATTTGCGAGGCAATAAAATGTTTGCTACAGTAAAACAGGTTTGTAATGTAAGAGAATTTCGTTGATTATTTTCACTGCCGTAAAATTTTGTAAATTACCTTTAAATAATGACACAAGCAGTGACAATAGTATTATTGTAGTTAATGTTATGACTGCCAATCTGGTGATAATTAAATAGTAGGTATCTATCTATATATATGCAAGTGAGTTAATCTAGTAGCAGGTATTAAAAATATAATAACAGTATTTCTACACTCCCTCGATAACTATGACATTTTCATGTTAGTGAAATTAATGAGCATTAACCAAAAGATGGAATATTATAAGTTTATGGTTGAATGAGGGAGGGTGTATGTTCACCACACTCTTCACGATCGCACTGTCACGTTTCAACGGGTTTGAGTAAAATTTGGAATAGAGATAATTTACATGCTACTTTCTGTAGTAGTTTGCGAGGGAGCGCGATATTATGATTATTTACACTTTCTTATGCAGCACAGGCAAAGCGCGATACATTATAAAGTGGCGGCTAGTAAAAGTAATTATCTGACCTAATTTTTTCTACGACGTTTTTACATTTTTATTTTTATTTGTGTGTATAATAACAACCTGAAACATTACATAGGTTTTCATTACAATATTTACACTTTTAAGTTTGCGTACAATAAAGGTGTTCAATTTTATATTCATTTTATTTATTTATATTTAGTTCATGTTATTATGGAGCACATTAAAGTAATTTCCTTAATGGCGTCCTTAATCGATAAAAAAATATCGATTTTAAAAGTTTATCGACATCACCACATCGAGCACCATCCATCACTACAACAAATTTTATTTTCAGTTGATGGGAAGACGTCCCAGAGGGAAGACGTTTCTCAATATTCTGTTTAGAGTTATATTTCGGTATATTCTGTCTGTATGTAACCAGCGGTGAGTGAGATTTGATACTTGACGAATGCGAATGGGTTTTGGCAACAGTATTTGGGCCAGTGTAAATGTTTGGATAACTGTTTGAGTGCTGTGGTTAACTGCGGAATAATATTACGGAAAGACGATTCATAGAGTTGATTTGTGTTTCAATATTTGGTATTTATTGGGTTGGGTTTTAGTTAGAAGTTATGTATATTATGGAATCGTTTTAATGCCCTTCATTTTGATACATTATTCGATAGGCTCTAAAGAAAAAAAACTCACATAATGGCGTCTAATATCCGCCAGTATGTTTTTTTTAATTTTTTAATGTACCACTTGTGCTATCAGGAAAAAGCTAGCGGTGTATCATACATACATTAAAATCAGTTAAGCCGTGTAGAAGTTATGGGTGGAATAAAGAAACTCACAAACATACATACATGAACCCTGAAAACACAACACTCCTTTTTTTGGGCAGTCGTGTAAAAATCTATATTGAAGAACTTATTAATCATATAAAACATAATTGATATAGCAATAATGTAGGTCTACATCAGTCAGTTTGATAAGTCAGTCACTGATTAAACTATCTCTAATCGTTTTTATTTAATAAACTTCTTTTTCCACTTCATGTGAAGTTTAATCTACAAGTAATATCAATAAAGAAAGCTGATCACAACCATATCAAGCATCAGCCAAGTATAGAACTCTGGAGCATCAGGTTTCTCAAGATGACGGATGGCCTACTAAGATGCACCGCTCTCCTTTTTTGGTAAACTCAGTATGTATTGATGCGATACTTATTTAATCAACGTACTCAGATACAGGTGAAACATTTACAAAGTAAAATAAACGATAGGAATGTTTTATTCAGGTAACCTTGATCTTGGCCTTACCTAAGCTATTTTTGTGTGGTCAGGATATGATTGTGTAAAGTATCGATTTTACAAATTAGGTAACACCTTCTGTGATTGCTGAGTTTGACACTTTTCAGATGGAAGGAAGGATTGTAAATGTAATTTAAATGTATTTAAAATTAATTAGTTCTCCTTTTGGCCAAGTTCACTCTCTTTTTGAACAGACTCTACATTATATACTCTAAAATAATAACAGAACATCAAAGCAGAAAACGTCAATACTTAAGAATTAGTCTGCCTGTAATCAAAAATTTGCATGGTGATGCCTTATCACCATGCAAATTTTGCGAATGCCCGTCAGGCTAGCTAACACCCTCAATTGGAAAATCTGTCGCCAAGAACCCCACAGTGTATTACAGCATATGTCCTTGAGAGCCAGTAATTCTAAGTTAACCTGAACAATATTTTCGACCACATCATCACTTACCGTAAGGTGAGATAGTGGTCAAAGCTTTGAGTATAATATACATTCCTAAGGTAGGAATGTATACTCTTAGGGTCAAAGGCTTACCTATCAGCTATAAATAAACAAAATCTAAACAAGGAAACAAACTCATACAATACTGTTACAAAAACAAACGTAACATCAGTAAACAGGACAAAGTAAATAATTAAAAGCAAATCGTAAATAATATCAGCCAACAGGAAAAGTGCAATAAAATGTTCAGAGTACATTGGCACGAACTAGCCATGTACAAGGTTTATTATCTCATGAGGTCTTTTACATTTGTGTGCACTAAAGTCGAGTCAACAGACAGATATAATACATACATAAATCTTTGATGATATTGGAATTGTATGCCTATGTATGTTGGTTTAGAGATCAGATTTGGTATTTATTTTGCGGTAGGACCATAGTATCGTTTTTTATCCAGATTCTCATACTTCGATCCCATATACGTGTAAATATAACATGCGAACGAAGTCGCAGGTGAGAAGATATTTACGAGTAACACATAATAAAACTTTGGTTTTTTTGTGGTAGATAATACTAAAATATCTCATATCTTTATGATTTATTCTTAAGCAGTGATGGCTCAGTGACATTGGCTATGGACTGCCGCACAGCAGGTCCATGGTTCGAATCGCGGCGCGGGCTTGGGTTCACCGCATCGTGGAAGGGCATTTTGCGATTGCCCGCCTGGCTAGCTACCACCTCTAAAGTAGAAAATCTGTCGTCAAGCACCTAACGGTGTGTTCGGCAGCAGTCCCTGAGAGCCAGTGAAATTACAGGCACATGAGAACTTAACAACTATGTCTCAAGGCAACGGGCGCAGTGCAATTCGTGACTTGTAACGAAATGCATGTTATAGGAGAGAAAAAAATATCAGATAAAACTAGAATATACCCGTCCAGATCGACTTGTAGGATAGGATTTAAGAACTGTATGTATGAGTTTTTCACTAATGGATTGAATTAATATTGAATATTATAATTATTTTTTTCTTATGTATAATTTTTCAAATTGTTATCTCTCAAATTTGTACGCCTAAATAGGCAAAACATGATGAACTGAATTGTTGAAGTCCCATCTATGTGCATACCTACCTTGCTTGTGTGTGTATAATACTCATGTTTAATGCAAATAAACGATTAACTTAACTCTTTAACAAAATAAACCGATAAGAATCAATATATTATCTTGTCAACCGTGTTAACCTCAACGTTTGCTTTCGTAACATTGTGAAAAAAAAAGTGAAATCGTTTCAATTATTTCAATGAAAAAAGAACACTCAGCTGTAAAGCAGCGTGCGCAAAAAAAAAATTACAAGTAATAATCTCATCTCACTGGTCTGGTATAAGAATATCAAGTTTAAATTAATTTAAAAAGGAAAAAACCCCGCAACTTCTTTATTTTCGTTATACGTTTTATTGTTATATTAAAGTTTAAACATAAAACTACAAGTGACGTATATTTATGCAATCGAGTTTTAAAACCCTTCATTACGATACCCCACCCTTTTTTTGGTTGAAATTTTTTTTTATTTTAAAATATGGCTTCTGAAATTTGCCAGTTTGTTTTTTTATTTATTGTTATGTACCTAGTGTCACTTGCACTATCAAGACAAATCTAACGATATATCATACATTAAAATCTAAAATATAAAAGTTTAGAAGTTATGGTGGAATAAAGAAACTCACAAACATACATGAACCCTGAAAACATTACTCTCCTTTTTTGGGCAGTCGTATAAAAAGGGCAAACATAATATGTATGCCGCCGCGGGCTTGAGCTTCACCGCATGGTGGAAGGGCATTTTGTGAATGCCCGCCTGGCTAGCGACCACCCTCAAGTAGAAAATCTGTCGCCAAGCACCTAACAGTGTGTTCCGGCAGCAGTCCTTGAGAGCCAGAAAAATTACAGGCTAATGAGACCTAACAACTGGACGTCTCAGTGTGATGGGCACAGTGCAATTCGTCGTTGACGAAATGCGTCTGTGATATGAGCAGAGGTTAGTCCACTTAACATCAGGTGGGCCTCGGGCTTGTTCCGTCACAATAACATAAAAAAAAAATAAGAAAAGAAATGTATTTGTTCCTATCGTATATTTGTGATTTTGTAATGTAACTAGCTTATTTTATTAAGGAATATATAGATAGAGACAATATTCATCTAAACGGAAAAAATCTCATCAAATTACAACATCTTATGTACAAGTAAACAAAAAAAAATCAAAAGAAGAAACGATTAATTAAAAGTACAACAAAAGGAAACGCCATATAATGAATAATATAGAAAATCGTCACGTTTGATATCAATACATTGTTTTTGGAACTAATCATACGCTATATTTAATTCTTACGTCAATAGAAAGATAATTTGAAGAACGCGGTTTTCATTCTGTGAACACAATCGTTTATGACTGAAAACCGCGTTCTCGTCTTAAAGCGCATATTTAATGTATAATTTTCGCGAATTTCGGACGCTGCGCTTTTTAACGACAATTTGATTAATTTCCGGTGGTAACGAGTTACAGATTCGACGACTAATAAAGCTAAACTACCACACTAAAACTAATATAAAGATTCAATAGGTGTTACAAATTAACGAGAGAAAAAATTATAGTCATGTGCGGGATTCAAACCCGCGTCCATCCACCCCTATAGAGCCGGGGTATGCTCTGACCGCTTGAGCTAACATGACAATGGCGATATTGAACTAAAGGTGTCGCTCCATCGCAATACGATGGATAAATAAAGAACGGAGGAAAAATTGGAGTTATGAGTCATGTTAGCTCAAGCGGTAAGAGCATACCCCGGCTATAGGGGTGGAAGGACGCGGGTTCGAATCCCGCACATGACTATAATTTTATCTCTCTTATATTTGTAATATTGTACTGTAATCCGCCTAGCAAACATAACAATATTAAAATTCAATAGGTGCTCTCCTAAATAAGCCGTATACAAGTCTCATTTCTGGGCTCTTTCAGCAGCACGCGCTATAAATGTATAAATTACAGGATATATTTTGAAGCGCTGGTAGCGAAGTTTACTTAGCTGTTCTCAACCGATCAGCAAAGTTAGGCAACCTCGCGCGCGGTCATGAGTTGGATGGGTGACCGCTAGTGACATTACTACTGAGCGCTTCCGTGCTTCGGAGGGCACGTTAAGCCGTCGGTCCCGGTTGTTGTCTAAGGATGGCAGTCGTTATAGCATGGTGGTAGGGCATTTTGCGAATGCCCGCCTGGCTAGCTACCACCCTCAAGTAGAAAATCTGTCGCCAAGCACCTAACGGTGTGTTCCGGCAGCTGTCCTTGAGAGCCAGTAGTTGGTTAGCCTGAACAACATCTGCGACCACATCATCACTTACCATCAGGTGAGATAGTGGTCAAAGGCTAATCTATCAGGCATAAACATATATATATATTAGGTCCTTACATATGAAATTGGCGTTTTGTATGGGAGGAACAAAAAGTCGAATATTTTTTAATATAATATATTTAATTAATCAAAGTATGAACCATTATTTTCTATGCACTTTTGCCATCTCATAGGTAGTTCATTGATCCCTTTACTAAAAAAACCAGTCGGACGGGAATCAATAAAATCTTTGAAGGCGATTTGGACTGCCCCATCGGAGTTGAATTTTTTCCCTTGCAAGAAGTTATCCAAATTTCGAAAAAAATGGTAATCTGTTGGAGCAAGGTCCGGGGAGTACGGAGGATGTCTTAGACTTTCCAATTGAAGCTCTTCTAATTTAGTAGCCGTCTGTAGCGCAGTGTGTGGTCTAGCGTTGTCGTGAAGCAGCAGTGCCGTGGAGCGATTGACCAGCCTAGGTTGTTTAGCCGCTAGCTTTTCCATCATGGTTTGCAATTCCTGACAATAGACATCAGCCGTAATAGTCTGGCCAGATTTGAAAAAACTGTAATGAACAATACCGGAACTAGTCCACCAAACGCTTACAAGTAACTTTTTTGGGGTTAATTTTCGCTTGGGGCAGGATTTGGTTGGCTGGCCAGGATCTAACCATTGCGCTGAGCGCTTCCGATTATCGTAAAGAACCCATTTTTCATCACAGGTAATGATTCGGTTTAAAATATTTTCATTATTGTGCCGGTTTAGTAATGTAACGCAGCAGTCGACGCGCGTTTGCCGGTTTGTTTCAGTCAATTCGTGAGGTACCCACCTTTCAAGCTTTTTAATCTTCCCAATTTGCTTCAAGTGAATTAAAACAGTTTTATCACTAACATTGCAGCCTGCAGCTAACTCGGACGTGGTTTGCGATGGATCCGCTTCCACAATAGCCTTCAACTCTTCATTATCAACTTGAGTCTCAGGCCGTCCACGGGGCTTGTTCTGCAGGTCGAAATTTCCAGAACGAAAACGTTGGAACCAAAAACGAACTGTGTTTTCTTTTGCAACACGACCGCCATACACATCATTCACCCTTCGAGTTGTTTCCGCAGCACTAGTGCCACGGCGGAACTCGTACTCGTAAATAATGCGATATTTAAGGTTTTCCATTTTGTAAAATGAGTGACGCAAACAGAAAAAAACAGAAGAAAAAAAACAAATGAATGACGATCATCGAAGCACAAATACATGAGTCTATAGCTGTACAAATTTGAATTTGGAATTCCTTACCAAAGAGGAGAAATTCGTGATTAAAGTGGCCAGTACGAAAAACGCCAATTTCATATGTAAGGACCTAATATATATTACAACAGTGACGAGCTATTCGGTCAACATCAAACAATTGTATAGTTTAAACATATTGTGCTTGTTGTCAGGTGATATTATCATGACAATGGTGACTGTGTGCGCTCAGCGTGAAAAGCTTGACTTTCTACGCTATTGCGTAAACGGCTCGGCGTTTTTGCAAATTTCAAAATTGCACGTTTTAACTTTTGTATTTTTACTTTGAACAATGGACAGATTTGGAGATGACATAGTTGATTTTAAAATACGCAGTACACTATTAAAATTTATCTCTCTCAAACTTTTAGTAAAACTTGTACACTTAAAATTTATAAACGACTTACTTAAATACAAATTTACATCCGCTTTTTAATCTTCTAATAGAATAGTCAAGAGCGGCATTTATTAATTTTGGGAAAACAAACGCACCTTGCATTAGTGCGTTATTAGAAAATGACACATAAAAGAAAATAGTAGTCAATTTCTATGAAGAAAATATAGGTATACGAGTACATATTATGTATAGCAAGCTAAAGGTAAGGACCCTTTTTTAAAATTTTCATATTTCAACCCCCAAGTTTGTGCCATTTCATAGTAATGTTGATTGAGGTAGGACCTAAAACCACAGATTTAATAATAGAACTACACTTATTCTAATAAAAGTCTAGAACTAATCGAGTTTAAAAAAGGCCGGAGCACGAACAAGACCAGGCTAGACTCCTCATTATGATCACTATACATTGGTGCACAAATACCTACAGGGTACTTTATTTCAAAATAAACACGTAATATTTCTGGATAAGGTAATTGTTTAGGTCGAAATCTAAAAATGCAGTTTTAGTTTCTTTTTTTATATTTTGAGTATATTTCTCTATCAATTCAGTTTCCGATTTGGTCACGAAAATGTCTCCATTTCATGAAGCTTAGATCAAACGCTCAAAAGTTTCATACATATATATATGTATATATATATATATATATATATATATATATATATATATATATACATATATATAACTCTCAACTTGGCAAAGACCTTCGTTAGGTCAATAAACTATACCAGTGTAATTAATTATACGTAACAACCGGATGCAACGATACAATAAATAACGAAGAAAGTAATCTTTTGAACCTTGATAACTTATACGTCATAACAAGAAAATAATTATATAATTTGTATTATGTAACAATCGAATAACTTGTTTTACAATAAGGTTTAAATTATATGAACTTCAGAAGTAATTTATGCTTAGTTCCACTATCTCCTGAAGCTACCTTTTGAAGCGCTCGTAGCGAAGTTTGCTTAGCTGTTCTTAAACGATCAGTAAAGTTAAGACACATCCGCCGTGCTCATGACTTGGATGGGTGACCGCTAGTGACATTACTACTGAGCGCTTCCGTTCGGAGGGCAGGTTAAGCCGTCGGTCCCAGTTGTCATCTTAGGATGGCAGTCATTATAGCATGTTGGTAGGGCATTCTGCGAATACCCGCCTGGCTAGCCTCAAGTAGAAAATCTGTCGCCAAGCACCTAACGGTGTGTTTAGGTAGCTGTTCTTGAGAGCCAGTAATGCTAAGTTAGCCTGAACAACATCTTCGACCACATCATCACATACCATCAGATGAGATAGTGGTCAAAGGCTAACCTATCAGTCATAAAAAAATACTCTGGTTAACATTTATAACGGGGAGTGTTCTGAAGAATTATTCAACCTCATGCCGGCGTTGCAGATTTATCACCGCACTACCCGCCCTTGCCAGAAAGCTCATATACATATCATAGACACGTGGAGATTACATATAGTACGATTCACGCGATCTTTTCTACCTTACACATGCAGAATATGGAATGAGCTTCCTCCCACAGTACTTCCGAGTAGCTACAACATGGGATTCTTCAAAAGACGATTCAACAGAGTCCTTTAAAGGCTGCCAACGTATTTCTGATTCCCTTGTGGTACAGATATCAATAGGCGACGGTGATCGCTTTTCATCAGGGGCCCCGTGTACTTTATTGCAAACGATGGCATAAATATATATATACACCGTGTCCCAAAATTCAACGATAAGCCGGCATCGGTGCATGGACCTACTCATGACTACTCGGGAAAAAATAAAAAAAAAAATTATAACTCTTTTTTTTTTAATTACAGAGACTTTTATAAAGTTGCGCCAACTTTTAATAAAACTTGCCATTATATATTAGGTCCTTACATATGAAATTGGCGTTTCGTATGGGAGGAACAAAAAGTCGAATATTTTTTAATATAATATATTTAATTAATCAAAGTATGAACCATTATTTTCTATGCACTTTTGCCATCTCATAGGTAGTTCATTGATCCCTTTACTAAAAAAACCAGTCGGACGGGAATCAATAAAATCTTTGAAGGCGATTTGGACTGCCCCATCGGAGTTGAATTTTTTCCCTTGCAAGAAGTTATCCAAATTTCGAAAAAAATGGTAATCTGTTGGAGCAAGGTCCGGGGAGTACGGAGGATGTCTTAGACTTTCCAATTGAAGCTCTTCTAATTTAGTAGCCGTCTGTAGCGCAGTGTGTGGTCTAGCGTTGTCGTGAAGCAGCAGTGGCGTGGAGCGATTGACCAGCCTAGGTTGTTTAGCCGCTAGCTTTTCCATCATGGTTTGCAATTCCTGACAATAGACATCAGCCGTAATAGTCTGGCCAGATTTGAAAAAACTGTAATGAACAATACCGGCACTAGTCCACCAAACGCTTACAAGTAACTTTTTTGGGGTTAATTTTCGCTTGGGGCAGGATTTGGCTGGCTGGCCAGGATCTAACCATTGCGCTGAGCGCTTCCGATTATCGTAAAGAACCCATTTATCATCACAGGTAATGATTCGGTTTAAAATACCTTCATTATTGTGCCGGTTTAGTAATGTAACGCAGCAGTCGACGCGCGTTTGCCGGTTTGTTTCAGTCAATTCGTGAGGTACCCACCTTTCAAGCTTTTTAATCTTCCCAATTTGCTTCAAGTGAATTAAAACAGTTTTATCACTAACATTGCAGCCTGCAGCTAACTCGGACGTGGTTTGCGATGGATCCGCTTCCACAATAGCCTTCAACTCTTCATTATCAACTTGAGTCTCAGGCCGTCCACGGGGCTTGTTCTGCAGGTCGAAATTTCCAGAACGAAAACGTTGGAACCAAAAACGAACTGTGTTTTCTTTTGCAACACGACCGCCATACACATCATACACCCTTCGAGTTGTTTCCGCAGCACTAGTGCCACGGCGGAACTCGTACTCGTAAATAATGCGATATTTAAGGTTTTCTATTTTGTAAAATGAGTGACGCAAACAGAAAAAAACAGAAGAAAAAAAACAAATGAATGACGATCATCGAAGCACAAATACATGAGTCTATAGCTGTACAAATTTGAATTTGGAATTCCTTACCAAAGAGGAGAAATTCGTGATTAAAGTGGCCAGTACGAAAAACGCCAATTTCATATGTAAGGACCTAATATATTAGCCCCAAAAAAGTTACTTGTAAGCGTTTGGTGGACTAGTGCCGGTATTGTTCATTACAGTTTTTTCAAATCTGGCCAGACTATTACGGCTGATGTCTATTGTCAGGAATTGCAAACCATGATGGAAAAGCTAGCGGCTAAACAACCTAGGCTGGTCAATCGCTCCACGCCACTGCTGCTTCACGACAACGCTAGACCACACACTGCGCTACAGACGGCTACTAAATTAGAAGAGCTTCAATTGGAAAGTCTAAGACATCCTCCGTACTCCCCGGACCTTGCTCCCACAGATTACCATTTTTTTCGAAATTTGGATAACTTCTTGCAAGGGAAAAAATTCAACTCCGATGGGGCAGTCCAAATCGCCTTCAAAGATTTTATTGATTCCCGTCCGACTGGTTTTTTTAGTAAAGGGATCAATGAACTACCTATGAGATGGCAAAAGTGCATAGAAAATAATGGTTCATACTTTGATTAATTAAATATATTATATTAAAAAATATTCGACTTTTTGTTCCTCCCATACAAAACGCCAATTTCATATGTAAGGACCTATATATAATAACGTCAAATCATTCGTTAAGGAAATTATTCCATTGAATTTTTTTACCAATTACCGACGGTTAATTTGGTGCGAGTTGGACTCGCACACCGGGGGTTCCGTACCAAAACAGAACGTAGAATAAAATGGGTATTTTTAAATATGGTTCGAGATCCTTAGCGAGGCACGCACTTGGGCAATATCCGTTGTTGTATGTTAGATATTACAATATAATCATACAACTAGTATGTATTACCGTTTTTATTATAGAGAAAAGGAAAACATTTAAAAAAACCCGTTTCTTTTATTGTAGGTATTTCTTGTATCCCTTTCACTTTTATTTTATTATTTGTAGATAATCTATTATAAATATATAATATATTAACACATTCTGTGAAAATTTCTACCTGCTGTCTATTACCGTACCGTTCCAAAGACACACATACCTTTTAAGTTCGGTCGGAAGGACGGACACCCGAGTCTTAGTAATAGGGTACCGTTTTGCGATACGGAATTCTAAAAACATTAATTAATGAAAATTACCAAAGATTTTTTTTATTTTTTTATGTAACGTATGCCCGCCTGGCTAGCGACCACCCTCAAGTAGAAAATCTGTCGCCAAGCACCTAACAGTGTGTTCCGGCAGCAGTCCTTGAGTGCTAGTAAAATTACAGATACATGAGACCTAACAACTGTACGTCTCAGTCTCAGTGTGACGGGCACAGCGCAATTCGTCGTTGACGAAATGCGTCTGTTATAGGTAGAGGTTAGTCCACTGAACATGAGGTGGGCCTCGGGCTTGTTCCGTCACAATAACATTTAAAAAAAAAACTAACTAAATTTCTCCATAAACTCCAGCATTACGCGTTATTTGACATCATCTAACCCGACAAATTACGGCTCTTATCATAGATAGTTGGAGCTTTCCTCGTATTGTGTTCGTGATAGAATAGAGCTTTGAAACTCTATTAGTAATTTCATAGCATGTTACAAAATAGCTAATAAATCATATCAATTATCAACTACCATACCTGTTATGACTATATAGTGTGATGTTGTAAAAACCAAAGTTCGTTTACCTGCAACAAAAAAACGTACAATGGTCAAAAAATCGTTTTAGTAATACAAGTGTAAGATGTAATCGGTAGCAGATTTTTTGTTAGTTTTTGATTAGCATTTGGTAGATTAGTTTCGACTTCATTGCTAGGTAAATAAGTATAAGTATAAACTTATATGTTTATTTATAGTCATGATGCTAATGACATCACGGACGATATTGCTCTTTATTTCATCAATTACTTTGTGGCATTCGATTTGAATTTTGGAGTACTGTAACAGCCGGATTGTCCACTGCCGCCACCACAGCCTGGCTTATCATGAGGGGTTTCCGATACCCGCCACGCTGCGCAGGCGGTTTAAGTATCGCAGTGCACGTGGCTATTCTTCAGAAAGCGCTGCTACCCCCCTTATGGTATTTTTCCCTTCCTCGCCTCTTACGACTCCCAGAGGTATATGGGGGGAAATATTAAATTACAAATTTACCAGAGAAAAAAATTAGTCTTGTGCGGGATTCGAACCCGCGTTCATCCACCCTTATAGCCGGGGTATGCTCTGACCGCTTGAGCTAACATGACAATGACGCATAACTTCAATTTTTCCTCTCGTTCTTTATTTAACCATCATATTGGGATGGATAATATATAGGGGGATTCAATATACACTCGTAATCACACGCTTCAAGCGAATAAATCCTAATTTTGCATTAAAACTAGCAATACATCAAGTTTATATTTTGAACGTTAACTGTTTATTATGTATATTAAAGAATAGAATACCCTTATGTCTTATCGTATATAATACTTCTGATCCAGATGGGCATTATACGAGAAATAATCGAAACTATTCTATTACTTACCAACATTTAGCAAAAGAAATAAAACCTTACTGGTGCCAATATAATACAAATAAAACCAATACAATGCTTAGAATGATAGCCATTAACGCTAGAGGAAAACTATCAGAGTTCAATGTAGAGAAACATAAAACGTAACACAATGATTCCAGGAAAATGACTTGCACTAATATTAGGTATGTATAATGTACAATGTACATACCTAATATTAGATTGTACATTGTACAATAACCTGAGTGTCAATGTCATGTGATGTGGCCATGATACTCGTATCAAAGATCTTACTATTCAGCTGCTGGCTAGAAGTTAGAACATATTTCTACCTATACCTCTAAAATCTAGCATATTGTAAAAAGATTATGTAACATGACAGCATAACAATATACAACCATAGGTTATAATTACGCGTACTGCATGAGCAATGTTCACAAATTCTTACTTCTTAGGACGGAGATAATTAGGTGAGAAGCTATACTATACTAACTGCTATTCCTAACTAAGCAGCCGACTGCAATTGCAGGCTGCGCAAGCGTAGCGCGGCTCTAGTTTGTATATATTTCTATGAAAGGACTCAGTCCGAGAATCACTTCGCCCGCCGCGGCAGCGAAGCAGCACCTGCAGTCAGCTCGCTACCTTCAAGACGGAGTCTATGTGGGAAAAGAAAACAATTGACAGTGGGACACGAGAAAGCTCAGGGCCCATGTGCAGATACTCGAACCAGCCGAGCTCGCGAAGCTGACGAGAAACAGAGAGCCTGCAGTTGCATGCGGCAGCGTAGTCATTTGGAATAGTACCTTTACAATCTCATAATAAGTCACAATTTGTTCACTATTAAACACAAGCATCCTTCTTTGAATGCCACAGTGAATGACTATAAATTATTTATTATATTAGAAGCAAACGCTACTCTCAGACATCAATTTATTATGCTGGGTTCAAATTGTGACACGTACATTGCGAAGTAATTACAAATATGCAAAATATTAACAATTATACAAATACACTTCCTCATAACTTCCAACAGTTCCTTGTATTTACAAGACAACGACCTAGGGAATGCCACAGACCGATAACGATGGAATGCACATGAGGTCTCCGTCGTAAATAAATTACCGGTACAAACATAATCCTTATGAAACAGTGCGGTGTTTAAACAAAGTCACACTACAGCCAGTCTCTACGTTTATAAATCATCACTTGCTGTACAAGACACTTTTTGAACTAGGTATTATTCATTTTTAGATCCAATTTACATCAAAAATTTACGTTATGTCATTTACTATTCAACGATTTTATTTACAGCTGATAAGCTAGCCTTTGACCACTATATTACCTGATGAAAAGTGATTATGTGGTCGAAGATCTTATGCAGGCTAGCCTAGAATTACACATTTTCAACAAGTAAATAAAATTGTTTTAACTATGAATAAAAAACATATTTAATTTTAATTCATAATTCATAAAAAACATATGAAAATATTCGCTTTATTGTATTTTAATCACGGCTGAACGTCAATGTCGTGTACGCCTTTGCTTTAAACAGTACGCGATTCGAAATTGAGGCGTGGAAAAAGAAAATGCGCGCCATCTTTTACAAATATTAGTTATCGTATTTTCTATGTGGTTGATTATTATCAAAAATGACGACTTCTAGAAGGGAAGAAGAGCAATACGAAGGTTTAGCCCCATCGGAAATAGTAATTGAGACACGAAATTGATTGCCACCGAATTTGTACACAGAAATACCTAGCAGCCTACGATACATTCATACAATGGAAAAGCAGTAAAAGCCGGAACACAACGTTAGGTACAACAGATTTTCTACTTGACTTGCAAAATGCGCTAACACCATGCATGCTATAACGACTGCCACCCTAAGACAACCGGGACCGACGACGGCGGCTTAACGTGCCCTCCGAAGCACAGAAGCACTCAGTAATAATGCCACTAACGATAACCATCCAAGTCCCGGCCGGAACGGACGATGCTTAACTTAGTTGATCGGCTAAGCAAGCTACGATACGAGCGCCTATAATAGTTAGTTAATATTATATCCAAACAATAACAAATATTTTTAAAATATTTTAGATCCATTCTCGATCGTGCGCTCGTAGAGTCTAGACCTCCTGAGGATGCTTCGTGTAGAAGTGAAACGCGTCGAAGATTCTTCCGGTTTGGCTGCGTGGCCTTTGTAACGTCACGTCGGCTTAGCAGGAAAATTAGGCGGAATTGTCACTAGATATATTTTTATATATTTTTTATGTGTTTTATTAAAATATTAATTTGATCTTTTCTTAAAATATTTTTTTAAATATTTGTTATTGTTTAATATGGATTTCCGCAAAGTAACGCCTGAATCTATTTATTAATATTATATCCCTATATTGAAATATTACCCCGTTGTCTGTTATGTATAAAATACATCTATAGGTTGCTTGACAGATATATGTATATACATGTCACTTTTAATCATGAATCCGCAAACACTATTTTAATTTTGAAATTATTATTTTTATCAGTTTTGTTTTACCATAGGTAACCTTTTATGTGGTGTAATAGTAGTGTTCCATCACACATTGTATACTATAAAATGTACTCTACAGAAAATATAATTTAGAAAATCCATCAAATTTATTTTTTAATTAAGTCTCGATTCAAATAAAAATAGGTTCATTGGCACTTTTATTGGCGATACCTAAAATCTGAGCAACGCAGGTATCTACAATCTCCATAAAGTCTAGTCTAGACTCTAGACAGGCCGTCACGGATACCATCAAATGTCATTGACCCTGAAGTAATAGCAATTAACGTGTAAAAGCCTATTCGCCAAACTACAATATACATATATAATATATATAGTGTTTCGTGAATTGCCCTTCTGTCAGGTTTAGTGGGCTGGACAGTAAACCGTCAATCTTCATAAATCATAGCATAAAACTTTAAAATAACTATTCATATGGTTCATGTTTGGTGGCTTCGTATATATATAGTTACTCATCAACTCTTTTCATCTCACAGTACATCACTCTTTAAAGTGAATTGGTTGCAGAACAATTTATTTAGTTACTAAACAAACCTCAAGATAGTACAAACAGTCTATGGACAGGAGGGCAGTAAACAACTTCCACGGATTTGTACAAATCGATGGATAGCCTCACCTTTGCCATCGGATAATGTAACGAAGATCATAATTATTATTACGAATGCATATCCCCGAAATATTAGTCAAATGTGTCTCAGCACTCACGTTTCGCCAGATATGGCATGGTCTCATGTTATAGAGTCGAGGTCATTGCTATCTATCGGCCATGGTCCCAGAATCCGGACTTCTAATAAACATTATTAGTAAATTTCACGAACGGGATAAAGACCTTAGGAAATACGCATTCTCATTGTCCTAAGAATGCACTACAAACCATTTCTTCATCTAAGTACCCACGTTTTACCAGAAATGTGTTCGTCCCATGTGATAGGGGGCGAGCGCAATGCCATCTATTAGGCTCAGTTCCAGATTTCGGATTGTAAATGAAAATATCTTTGGCAGAAAAACCCAAAACTATACTCTTATATTCTACCCGGCAATCGAACACAAGTCTTTGAGATTTTAAAGCTCCGCTTCAAACCGCCACGTTTTGGTCATTTTGGTACGAAAATTAAATAAAATACCTAATACATATATATATATATATATATCGGGGTGACAGCGGTACCAAGCTTCAACTACTAGTTATATAATATGATAAAACCAATTGATAATATTTAACTTTAGTTTTATCACGTTGTTTATAGAACAGTTGCGAACTGATTATAACTAATAAGTTGAATATAACTGGTAGTTGAAGCCTAATACCACCTTCACCCCGATATGTATTATCAAAATATATTTATAACAATATATTCTCTTCGTATTCGTTTTACAAAGATAAAAGCCAACATTCAAGACAAAGGTGCCGCAGCAAAAGAAACAGTAAAATAAACTTTCTAAGGCGTTAGAGTAAATCATAGTAATTTACTATTTAATAAGTATGTACATTTAACAGAGCTGTGAGTTTCTTGCCTTGTGGTTTCTTGCAACAACAATGTCTAATTAACCCACTTTGTCTCACTACAATTAACTTAGCGAGCGGTTGAAGATATTGTTTTAACTATTACTTATAAGTAACGACGGCATAGGAGGGGTTTTATAATTTGAAGTCTTTGCGTGTGGATTTTTCTGTATTGGTTTTTCGTAGCATTATTGGTCCCAAATGGCTGAACCGATTTATTTTTACATAATTCGCATACTTGCTTTATAAAATATGACGGAACTACGTTCGTATGGAAAGCGCAACGCAAAACACTAACCTTTACTATTAATGTTTAAATATTTTTAAAATGTTGATTAGATTTAAATTAATATGAATTTGCAGTCACAAAGCCTCTGAGAGTGAAATTGTTTTTTGATCATTAAAAATGAAAAATGATTATCAATAATTTATCTTATAATTATCATTATCATACCATAATAATAAATCAAAAAAATTCAATAATAAATATAATACTGCGGATATAAAGTTGATTAAAAGTAAATCAAGAAATTAAAGTCGACTTGCCAAGCTTACTGTTTTGGTAAGAGCTTCAAATTAGTCATAGTCTACAATATTTATTATATTCATAGTCTAATAATATTATAAAGAGGAAAGATTTGTATTTTTGTATGTAACGAACAAACCTAAAAACTACTGGACCGATTTTAAAAATTCTTCACCATTAGAATCCTACATTGTCCCTGGTGACCATAGGCTATATAATATTTTCAAATAATAATTATACAAATTTAAACGGTTTAAATCGCGTATATTTATCATTATTTTGTCCCGACGTTTCAAACACTTTTTAGCGATTTAAACCGTTTAATTACTATGTGTAATAATCGCGAAAACCTAAGACAATATTTTCAAATAATTTGATTTTTTTTTTTTTTTTTGTTAAATACCCCTGCGAATTCGGTGCGGTCCGCTAGTGTAAAGTCAAAGCCAAAATCATTTATTCAATTTAGGCGTCTACGACGCTCTTATGAGGGTCAATTACAAATTTTAGTATTGAAATATTCTACATTGTACTGCCACGTTCAGCAAATAAATTGTATAGATGGCTCTATACAATACTGCGAGAAGAACGGGTAAGAAACTCGGGGCCATTCTTTTAAACGTCTTTCAACCATTTAACATTGTGTTACATACTTACTATATAATAAGGTTATAACAATATTTGTTTAAATTATGTAGGTGACAGACAATAGCTTGGCAGAGGCGGAATTGTCCAGGCATTTTTATCGTTTAAGTAATCAGAAACTGTGTACTTAGTAGGATTTTTTAATCAATATGTATTATAATACTGCGGATATAATGGTACATGTAACGAAATAGAATCGATGTGCTCAACTTACTGGTTTGGTAAAAAGCTTCGTAGTGCTTTGAACCTTATAAGCAATAGGTAAGTAGGTACTTGCCACAACAATGCAGCAACACACTATTGACACAAATCCATCATATGTAGTGATCATAAAGTGCGCAAAAACAACAACAACAGTTACGAGCGTGGAATCTAACGTGCGTGGGCGCAATGTAAACCATCGGGTCACTTGTGTACGTTTTCCGTGTACTGAGTACAGACCGGGAGACAAGTGGTATATGCTTTTCTTTAAACTTTCGTGAACTAAGCTCCTGTTTCAGTCTACTCGTGACCACGATCAATGCAACTTGATCGAAACGTCGAGGTTAGTCAAAATATAAATATTTTGATGTTTATTCGTGCGTGAAAAGACCCGTTTAGGATTTGGAAACAAAAGTGGTATATGGACATTAAAATGCATTTTAATCTTATTGCCCTTATTGGTACATAGGTTCATACAACATTGAAAAGACCCGTTTAGGATTTGGAAACAAAAGTGGTATATGGACATTAAAATGCATCTTAATCTTATTACCCTTATTGGTACATAGGTTCATACAACATTAATGTATTTTAGTTAAAAATTGGGATAGTTCCCCCGTTTCTCCTCCACCGCTCACCAGGAACATGCTAAAGTCCTTTTGAATCTAATAATTATGGTATTGAACATTTACCTGTATTAGCTTTTGTCACGCGTTTCTTACTATGTACATCGAGGAACTGATCCGGTGTACAACCAGTCAATCTTCTAATATTGAATAAGCATAGTTTTAGAGCAATTAATAATAAAAAAAAAGTTATATTTATTTGTCTAATAACGCCTAAACATACAAGCTTTCAAATCATTACCTTATAATTTCAAATCAAAAAGAATATCACCAAAACTTTGATAATAATAGACATAACTACAGAAAAAAAACTCATATTTCATTGTGCTAGACAACTATTTATATAATTTATTTTAGATTTCGTCAGTTTATAGCAGAAATTTAAAAGATATAAAATATAAGTAAGACATACCACACGTCTGGATTTTATTAAATTGTAAAGCATGTATTACTAATCTATTGAGATTATATTATTATCATTATCTATGACGTGCAAAGATTAATCATTTATTTGTATAAATAATCATATTTCATATCATTAGTGTAATTCGTGTTTGTGCGGTACTAATTGAATAAATAAATAAAAAATAAAAATCTTCAAAATTGGACTTAAATCTGACACAGTACAGTATTTTTCCTTGACAAAACATTTCTATCATCGACAGTACATTGTGAGCACAATAAACCACAAGCATCCACAGGAGAGCGTTGACCGTCCAATTATGGTAATGACAATTATGACGGTGCACTAATGACTCGGAAACATTGTTTCGGTTACTTTCTGATAGCCTCAGATAATGGGATATTTCAGAATGACGCACACCTTTATACGTCATCGATTTTTAAGTATTGTATCATATTCTTAAATTAAAGTTTATATGAGTAAAATAACCCAACAAAGGACGGATTATGAGCAATACAGTGGACGATGACGACAGATGGAAGAGTGCGAATCTTATGATGGCAGAAAAAGGTGCAAAAGAGTCATAAATGCAGCTTTAGGACAGGCAGACCTCATAGCTATGTTCAATTATAACCGAACTCGACCTGGAAATAATCATGAGAACTAAACCAAAGGAGAAGGATATTGTGTGGAAAAATACGCTAAATTCAATTTAATGACGTGCTCTATAAGACAATATAAAAAAATAACGACAAAATACGTTATTTTAGTTTGAAAGTTCTCGTCAGTGCGATTCATATTAATATAGGTATGTCTTTATATGTTATATGTCTATATATATATATATATATTATGTCTCGTATATTCCGACCAGTTCCGGACTGTTTAAAAGTTCTTCGTCTGGGAGTCACGTATCTTTCCGGTAAATATAACGCGGGTCCTAGCCGGTTCCTTATAAATAAAGTTAATATGGATAAAACTTGCAATAGTTTTCAAAGTCGAGACATATTGATGTGTTAAATAATCGACTGTACTCACGCGCATTCAGATTGTCGACCTAGGTTTCGGGCATATCCGAAATCCTTCATCAGGTACCCGAAACCTATGTCAACAATCTCGACCAAAACGCGTGAAAACAGCCGATTCTTTAACACATGAATATGTTCTAAGTCTGCAGATATAGGTTTTTGAAATACGACGCAGGGTCGCTTGCCTATCGGTATTCTATCGCATACATTTCGGAGAGTGTGCGCAGGAATTACATGGGCTGATTCCTCCATGCCCCTTTTATCATCGGACAACAAGACGCTCTGATGGCCGTCATCCTTTCATGGTTGACATTCCTCCAGTTCGCTGGAAGCGTTTCGCTTCCATATTTATGATCCGTACAGCGAAGGAGTGGAACTCATTGCCCGCGTCTTTGTTTCCAGAACAGTATAGTTTGGGAGTCTTCAAGTCTAGAGTGAATAGGTATCTTTTAGGCAAGCGTGCTAAATTTTCGGCCGCATCATCACTTTCCATCACGTGAGATAGGGGCCAAAAGAAATAAAAACGACTTCCTGTGATGCTTCAATTATATTTTCTGCCACAATGTCTAACATCATATTTCCAGAGAATACTACTGCTTGTAATACGACTGCTTCTTTGTGTATTATTTGTTCAAAATGGTATTTAAAGCTAAGGATATTAAATTTAATAATAGTTCTACTCTCCAAAGCCGGTATGCAATTATTATTTACTTGGTCCTTCTCCACTCCACACTCCATGCCATAATGGTTCTCCACTAATGACAAAAAACATATTTCGACGTTATTATTTTTGATAAACTAAGGGTGATAAGGGAACGTTTTCAAATGAATGAATGACGTACATACAGCACGTGTGGGGAAGACAGTATAGCTGATAAAAAGAACACGAACGCGGGTGATATGAACGATTTGTGTAATGTAAACCGTTTATAAGAATAATATTTATAGTAATTGTATTATTTTCAATATAACGATTAGAATAATTTGTAAATATTATATATAGGAATAAAAAGTTACATTACAAAATGCGGAAATCGAACTAGAAGTAGTGATGGTTCAGTGGCATTGGCTATGGACTGCCGCGCAGCAGGTCCATGGTTCGAATCCTGCCGCGGGCTTGAGCTTCACCGGATGGTAGAAGGGCATTTGCCAAAAAACCAAATGTAGTTGGATAGTATGAGCTCACCTCTACAAGAAATGTACGCTGTATTTATCCTAATATACCGTCCGGAAACTATACCTATTGAACGTAGTATAACTGCCTCAAGCCTAAGGGTATCCCAGCAACCCATGCGGAATCTAGATTTATGATTTCTACGAGAAACCTATATCTAATACGAATTTCCTATTGTTGAAAACTAACAGAATTTTGCATAAGAATTAGTCTTGTTTCATCGAAAAGATTTAGAAATAAACAGCATAAGGCTAGACTGCTCGTGGAGCTTTCCAGACAAACGTAGTTTCGTCATACTTTAAATAGTGTTGAAACTCTGTGAAACTTTGCATGTATGTCCTTGAGCCTAATATCTATGCTTCTGGTTTGCTAGATTTCCGTAAAATCAAGTAAAATCCATAAATAATTCGGAAAATCGATTTGCACGGGAATTGTTATTTAGACAAAATATATGATAAATTGAAAGCTTAGATATTAGGCCTATCAATAAGCATACACAATTTCACCCAGTTTGAACACTTGGTATTTAAAATATGACGGAACTACGTTTTTATGGAAAGTGCTCCGTACACTCTAATCTTAATTTCATGTTAAATTAACAAAAGCGAGCGTGAGAACACTAGAAAAGCAAATAATCCAACTTAGCATTCGCAAGCAATTAGCAAACAAATCAAACTAATTATTTAATTATTCAGTTGCTCGGAGGCCAAATATTAGCGAACGTGAGATTTATTTTCGCCTACAAGAATGCAGCTGATTAGGAAATTCAACATTACCATAGTTTATTTAACAGTTACAAGGCAATGCGTTTAACGACCATATTATGCAATGATTTATAGTCCCACCAACTTATCTGTTCAGGCGGCAAAAAAAGAACTACAACATTCCTTCAAATTTTGACAGTTTGTAGTTGATTTCCTTGACCAGTAGCGCCCTCGAAAACTGCACAGTTAAGTTGGTGGTACTATATACTGCAATCCGAAGAAGTATTATTTATGAGGTTAAAGATATTCATGGTTTTGAATTAAATTTGCACGGTAATTTTTCTGATTTGAAACCTGTACAGTGACTATATTAGTTGCAAAGCCAAGAAACCTTTTTTATGAAAAAAAAATCTTTATGAATTGGTCTCGTACAGTTTGAAAGTTTGTCATTTACACTAATATTATTAAGAGAAAAGATTTGTATTTTTGTATGTAACGAAAAAAACTTAAAACTACTGGACCGATTTGAAAAAATCTTTCATCATTAGAATCGTACATTATCCCTGATGAACAAAAGAGATAGAATATGATCAAAAATGTTTATATTGTTATGATTGCAATAACGCCTGCTATGCGGATTACATTACAAAATTACAAATATACGATAGGAAAAATTTAAGTGACTTAAATTTTTGAAAAAAAAAAAAAAGTTGAATTTAAAAAAAAAAAAAAATATACTATGGTAGTTTGTTAATGTACTGTATCAGCCGGATTGTACACTGTTGAACACAGCTTCCCCCATTAAGGGGGGGGATAACCCAGAATTGGAAGTGGCTCTCAAGGATAGCTACTGGTGCATACTATGAGGTAACCTAGTAATGTTATAATAAAATACGTTTATTAATTGAGCACCATCTTTATTCTTTAGCAGAGCAGAGAGAGTAATATAACATCATAAATCATAAGCATCTACTTTTAAAAAACTTCATTACTTTAAGACAAATTTAGTATATACTTCAAATATATAAGGTAGTACTTAGCTAAGCCAGCATTCAAAATGCCTTATCAACCATGCTGTGATGTTCATGATCTTAGGTAGAAAATGTACATAAAGTGTCTTACTGACAGCTATTTATCTAGCAAAATAACTAACAAACATTCTGATAACGTTTAAAATAAAATTCATTCAAAAGTTGAACACCAGTCAACAACGAATCGGAAATGAGTCAAGGGCCAGGAATCCTGCACCGTCTGCCGTTCTGCATAACTAACCTCTTATTTGAGGAAAACAATAAATACTTGAAAAAATAATGCAAAAGCTTAGCAATATAAAATCCGGCTAAGTATGTCTCGTAAAACAAAGGTTCGGTACTAGCACACAGTACATTATTGTGTTATGCATTCACCAATACAGTACTTTTTTCCTTCAATTCGATATAAGTAGCGCAAGTTCCACTGCCATTTACCAGGTTTTGATTATATATGTTATCAATATCGTTTGTTCTCATATAAAGTATGACGCTTATATAAATAAATAAATTGCCTTCACAAATAAAGGCAATAAATTGTTTTTTTATCCACGAAATAAATACTTTAAAACCATCGTGTTTAATTTTAGGGGCAACACGGTTATGCTCAGTTTGTGCAGCTTTAGTCCCCTTAGCTGCGCTGTTTTTAGCATATCCCTATTATTGTGTAATTACCATTTACGAGAGAAACAAATAGTTCTTATCTTCTGTTTTGTTATTATTTATTGGACGGACATCCGTCAAAATAACACATTCTGTGAAAATACATCAAGAAAAGAGGGAGGAAATATGCAATGACAGCGGCGTAGTACAGGGTCTGTGTTAGTAACAGCTAATAAGGTATAAAAAATATATATTCATTACCTGCTAGCTGGCGACCAAGACAATTTAAATGACTATGAAGTATTCGGTTCACGTAGGAGCTATTACCAGCGAAAAATACAATATAGAACCAATTTTTTTACGAATTATAGCATCCTGAAGAAATTTCAAAGCAGTGATTGCTCAGTGGCATTAGCTATGGACTGCCGCGCAGCAGGTCCACGGTTCGAATCCCGCCACGGGCTTGAGCTTCACCGAATAGTGGAATGGCATTTTGCGAATGCCCGTCTGGTTAGCGACCATCCTCAAGTAGAAGATCTGTCGCCAAGCCAGCAGCTGTCCTTGCCAGTAATTCTTGGTTAAGCGTGTTAACACCTTCAACCGCATCACCAGTTCCCATCAGATTGTGGTCAATGGATTACCAATCAGCAATAAAAAAAAAAAGAAAAGTCTTGACGAGTTGTCTAGATCGCACTTTCGAAGTAAAATTACCCGCTCGGTATGCTTTGTCCAACTTTTAATAAAATCGTATCGCACAGCGTGGAGGGGTAATCAATGAAATCCAAGGGCTCCAGATTTATAGGTCACATTGCATCACAGTTTATCGAACTTATCGCCCTTTTGTTTACGCAGAGCCGTCTGATGCGGCAAAGGTCGTGGATAGGGCATCGATCCCAACCCAGACAGGGGATGGAGGTGAGGTGATTCAGACCAATGCAAGTCGGAGGCTGATTCATGTCGTTGAAACAATTTAATACGTGGTTGTAACATCTTGGACGTGCGATTTCTTTGAATTGACGTTTACGTCTCTCGATGAACCACGTATGTACGCGACGGCGATGACCGACGTGCTCTTAAAGTCCTCTGAGATATTTTTTGGAAGATTCTCGTTCTCCAGTAATTTTCAAACTTATGTGTTATTTCAGTCAGGACTTTGCCTATAACACAAGTAACGAACTGCACTGCGCACTGTTACAGGTACGCCTGTGACCACAATCTCACCTGATGTTAAATGATGATGTGGTCGAAGGTGTTAACAGGCTAAACCTAGAATTACTGGCTCTCAAGGACATCTACCATCTGAACATCTGTCCTTGGCGACAGATTTTCTACTTGAGGGTGGTTGCTAGTCAAGCGGGCATTCGCAAAATGCCTTTCCATTCCACACTGCTATAACGACTGCCATCCTAAGACAACAACCGGGACCGACGGCTTAAGGGTGAACTGGCCGGCCCGTTTTCCATACAAACGTCGTAGGGTGATCAATCCTTTATTTGAGGATTTAGGTCCAAAATAAAGCATAATACTGATTGATCTCGTCATTATCTAGGCCTAAGGGTATCCCAGCAACCCATGCGGAATCTAGATTTATGCTTTCTACGAGAAACCTATATCTAATACGAATTTCCTATTGTTGAAAACTAGCAGCGTTTTGCATAAGAACTAGTCTTGTTTCTCTGCCTATAACAGATGCATTTCATCACAAGTCACGAACTGCACTGCGCCCATCACCTTGAGACATACTTGTTAAGTCTCATTTTGCCTGTAATTTCACTGGCCCTCAAGGACTGCTGCCGTAACACACCGTTAGGTGCCTGGCGACAGATTTTCAACTTGAGGGTGGTTGCTAGCCAGGCGGGCATTAGCAAAATGCCCTTCCACCATGCGGTGAAGCTCAAGTCTGCGGCGGGATTCAAAACATGGACCTGCTGCGCGGTAGTCCATAGCCAATGCCACTTAGCCATCACTGCTTCACTTGACTTGACTTACACTTGAATACTAATAACGATATATGTAAGAGTGCAACAGTAGGAAAGAAGTACAAGGCTGATGCTGCTATCACAAAATACGAATAGTCACAGTTGTGTTAGATAACAGAAAGATCTCCAGACAAGATTCCTCTTTATAACATAAAAGAACAGCAGTAGTAAAGACAGTCTGTCTCACTTGAGTGGGTAGTTTACCGTAGTCACATAAATTTATACTGCTTAGGTGCTGTACTGTTTTATTGTGGCAATAAAGTCGTAATTACCGCCCGAGTTGAATGATAAAAATCGGACAATGCGTGGCCAAGAAAGCCTGGGCTTTACTTCCGTTGTTAATCTAAGAAGTTTTCCTTATTAAGACCAAGCAAGACCATCTTCAACAAAGCATCATGTAACAAAGCTTAATCAAATATGGAATAAGGAAGTGACACGTCAATAAGTGAGTCAGATAAGAATTTAAGCCAAGAATTACTGTCGGTGTTTTGATATATCGACGGCATTAAAGCATGTATGATTTCACTGAAGGTATAGATGATGAATGGTCGAAGGTTTTCTTTGTTAGGTGTAAAAGGCAAAAGTACTTTCCATTTTCACATCTCATCAGCGTGTAAGTGTGAAACTGTGAAATCTCCACACGTGTGCTGGATGATGTCCCTTGCCTCGACCTTTTAGAGAAACCGGCGTTTAGAACCTTTAAATGATTATTACGTAATCTCGACTTGGTTCTTGTACAAAAGTTTTCGTAGCGTAGCTTTTCGTCTGCGGTACACGCTATAAATGACCTTGCATAGAGGTTACGCGATTTGGTGAAGATCGAAGTTTTGTTACGGAATAAGCTCGAGGCTCACCTGATGTTTGTTAAGCGGGCTAACTTCTGCCTATAACAGATGCATTTTATCACAAATCACGAATAGCACTGTCGCGTCACTTTGAGACGTGGACGTGCATTTATGCTGCCTGTGGACCTGCAATGGTCTTTAGGTTATCAAAATGCTTTCGATGTTAAAGCTGAAGTGTTGTATATAGTTTGTATTGTTTTGTAGGAAAGGGATAAGACTGGTTTAAAAATAATGGGTTTGTTCAAGTATAGAATTTCTATTCATTTTCATTATTTTTTCTCCATTAACGCCTAAGCGAATTTAGCTCACGAAATCAAAACGACAAGTTTTTTTTATCCAGTAGCGTGAACGAGTTTTTTGTTGAACATTGTTGTACAGAAGTTCATATCTGGCTGAAAGCTACTATTTTATTCAGACAGAGATTCAAGAACTCAACTGCTCAATTTTTTATAAGATCTACCTGCAGCAGCATATCTGAAGTACATATACCTGAAGCTGTGAAGTTTCAATTGACCAATATTTGTTGAATTGCGTTGGGACAATGAGCGTCGCGCGTCGTTTCCTCAGTTTGAAGAGCGCATTATTGTTAAATTGGCAAATTCTGTGTTATATCAAAATAGTATATATATAAACCATGCTAAAAATATTCCCTTGGTGTGATTAACCGCCTCTTCATGGAACCCGGCAGGCAGACTGTGTGGCCACCACACCAGAATAGTGTGACGTCATATTCGACCTACATACTACACCGACTACCACAGTTTAATTAACAGTTACTAAGGTGCTGGCCAACAACCGTCGCGCATCGTTTGAGATAGTTCACGAGTTCAGGATACGCATAATTGATCATCGAATTCTATTCAGTGTAGTAGTGGTTCCTTGTAATATATAACTGATTGAAAATTTGGATTTGATTGATGAAAGTTTTTGGCTGTAGTTGGCTTCAATACACGAACATTTATACTGCCGAGTGCCATCATCTTGTGTATCTTGGGTATTTTTTTATGCCTGATAAACACCGTTAGGTGCTTGGCGACAGATTTTCTACTAGAGGGTGGTATTTAGCCAGGCGGGCATCCGCAAAATGCCCTACCACTATGCTGTAACGACTGAAATCCTAAGACAACAACCGGGACCGACGGCTTAACGTGCCCTCCGAAGCACGGAAGCACTCAGTAGTAATGTCACTAGCGGTCACTCATACAACTCATGACCGCGGGCGACGTTGCTTAACTTTGCTGATCGGTTAAGAACAGCTAAGTAAACTTCGCTACGAGCGCTTCAATAGAAATCTTCAAAAGCGCACGAGTTATTTACTAACCGTGATTTTGGTATACTTAGTTGTGTCACTTATCCTTTAATTTGGAATGATGATAAAGGGAAAGGAGGGTTATTGGGTAAAAGTATATAATTATATCTTATAGTACCACCAACTTAACTGTGCAGTTTTCGAGGGCGCTACTGGTCAAGGAAATCAACGACAAACTTTTTTTTTTTTTTTATGCCTGATAGTTTAGCCTTTGACCACTATCTCACCTGATGGTAACTGATGATGTGGTCGAAGATGTTGTTCAGGCTAACCTAGAAGAACTGGCTCTCAAGGACAGCTGCCGGAACACACCGTTAGGTACTTGGCGACAGATTTTCTACTTGAGGGTGGTAGCTAGCCAGGCGGGCATTCGCAAAATGCCCTACCACCAAGCTATAACGACTGCCATCCTAAGACAACAACCGGGACCGACGGCTTAACGTGCCCTTCGAAGCACGGTAGCGCTCAGTAGTATTGTCACTAGCGGTCACGCATCCAACTCATGACCGCGCGCGACGTTGCTTAACTTTGCTGATCGGTTGAGAACAGCTAAGTAAACTTCGCTACGAGCGCTTCAAAACTGTCACAATTTGAAGGAATGTTGTAGTTCTTTTTTTTGCCGCCTGAACAGATAAGTTGGTGGGACTGTAAAGATATAATTATAGCGACCGCCATATCCGGCAACATTAGATCAAATATATGTATGGCGTCATACCTGACCTAGATTTGATGGGGCATTGACCGTCGACTTAGTTCAAATCCATGATTAAACCTGATGCCTCATCTCGTGCTCGAAGGGGGTATAGGATAATATTATATTATCCTAGCCCCCTTTCTTCTTCCTTCCCTTTGTTGAAGACGCTCTTGCTTCAAATCTCACCTTGCGTCTGAATCTATTCATTATAATAGATATTAATCTATTATAATGAATAGATAGATATTAATCTATTATAATGAATAGATAGATATTGATCTATTATAATGAATAGATTCAGGCGTTACTTTGCGGAAATTCATATTTTATAATAACAATAAATATTTTAAGAAAACACTAAATTAATATTTTAATATAACACTACTTAAAATATTAAAAATAAAAACTAGTGTTTAAGGTCGTTTGCGTACTTGGTCAATTGCGGTTTCAATTCAGGTTGTTTGCGTATTGTTTTATTTTTATTGCTGATAAGTAAGCATTTGACCACAATCTCACCTGATGGTAAGTGATGATGTGGTCGAAGGTGTTAAAAGGCTTAACCTAGAATTACTGGCTCTCAATGACAGCTGTCGGACACTGAGATAAATATTTTCCGAAGTTAAAAAGCCTAACCACAAACAAACAAAAATATGATTTTCCCGCTATAAACGTCAGAGTTCGCCACGAGGAAATATCATCGCTGGAGACAAATCATTCTTTGAAATGGAAACATCTATCAAACCATTAACACTTCGAAACTATGATGGCCGAGCGGTAATAGCTATAGACTGCCGTGCCAAGGTCCCTGGTTCGATCCCCTCTGGCGGCTTGAGCTTCACCGCATGATGGAAGGGCATTTTGGCGAAGTACAACTCTTAAGTAGAAAAATCTGTCGCCCAGCACCTAACGGTGTGATCCGGTAGCAGTCCTGGAGATCCACAAAAATTAGAGGCACTTGACACCTAACAACTATATCATATGGCAACGTGTCCAGCATGCTTGCAGCATCGCGCATTCCATGCCTTTAGTTGATACATCAAACCACATTTCTCTAACTTTTTATTGTTTTTCAAAAGTACTTTTTATAACAATTTTATTTTAAATAAATTACCTACAATCATAGACCTATTGATATTGATCTTCCAGACCATCGAATACGATTATGCTAGATAAAATTAATTCAGTGACATACTAGCATTTGTGATACTTCCACGACTTCCAAATCAATCAAGTCCATAATCAATCAAGCACCACCCATACTGCTCCGAACACCCCACCCACCAGCAATCATAGACACACCGACACCGTTACACACCCACATTTGAAACGATGATCAAACGTGTTGAGGTTGTCTAACCAATTGTACAATACAGTAGCGGTTGATAGCGGTAATCTATAGACGGCGGAGAAGTACATGTATATAGAAACTAATTAATAATAGAAGCAGTGATGGCTCAGTGGCATTAGCTATGGACTGCCGTGCAGCAGGTCCATGTTGCGAATCCCGCTGCGGGCTTGAGCTTCACCGCATGGTGGAAGGGCATTTTGCGAATGCCCGCCGTCTAGCGACCACCCTCAAGTAGAAAATCTGTCGCTGAGCACTTAACAGTGTGTTCCGGCAGCAGTCCTTGAGAGCCAGTAAAGTTACAGGCACATGAAACCTAAGAACTGTACGTCTCAGTGTGACGGGCACAGTGCAATTCGTCTTTGACGAAATGCATCTGTTATAGGCAGAGGTTAGTCCACTTGACATCAGGTGGGCCTCGGGCTTGTTCCGTCACAATAAAATAAAAAAATAAAAAATATTGACAATAGTGGGGCCTAAAATGTATAAACATCGGAATAAAAACTCACGATGCTATGGGGGCTTTGTTAACACGGCTCTGCAGCTATTCCTCGATTATTCTACCAGCTAAAACTCCACTGAACATAAACGTTCATCTATAATAAGTTTATGTAGCCGTTTTTGATTCCAAAGAGGAGAATTCCGGTGGGTTTTGGCGTGCGGCCGTGATCTTGATATAGACCCGCTCAATAAAAGTCAAGGAATTACATTGAACTCGTTTTTATAGTAATAATAAATACATCAAAATAAAATATTGATTTGAATACCTGATAGCAACTCCTAAGTTAGTCATTTGTTACTTAAAGAATTCACTTCCGAACAAAATGTGTCTAATTGCCAAGATAAGTTATGAATTAATTTTATCGAAATTATAGTGGGTGCGGGAACCCTCTTCCTTACTATTTTCATTAATGAGAGAGGGAACGTGTTTGTTTACTGTGGTTACTTCTTAAACCTTTAACTACGGAACCGATGCTCGAATACTCAAAGATATGGAGAAGATAATACAGGAGGCCTTATTACAAGAGAGATGCTGAAATCCGGAGAATATTTATGATTTTATACATTATTATGTCCTTTAATTAATACGAGATTAACAACATTCTCCGTATGACTTTGAAAGTGTCAAAGCAGCATTTTGTTACAATTCGCATAACATTTAAAAGTATTTTAGTCATAAAACGTCATTGATACACTTTTGGTATTTCTGACCTCTTAAGAATCCAAATTCGGAGTAAAGACTATATGCGCAGTCGTAACGTGTTATTTATTCCGAATCCAAGTCTAGAATGAAATGAAAAGGAGTATCGTTCAGATCTTTATGGAAATATATCCGACCTCCTCGATTTTTATACTCTTGAAGACCTTCGACCGCGTGCTCTTCAGACTTTAGGAGTTAAGTTGCGTCATTCGCTCAGCACGCCATACTTTTCTATATTTAAATCTTGAAAACCTGAACAGTTATATTTGGTGTGTGGAATGATTCTAGAGCAGATACAATTATCGAAATCGTATATATTATTATTTTGTTCTAACAATAAGCCTATTAAAGAAAATGTCATATCTACACATTTTATGTTTAAGAGGGAACTATCAACTAATCTTGATAGTATTGTTTTTATCTCATCCCAAATACATTTGGAGCATGATCAGATATTACTCTTGACAATATTGGTTTTACGTCTGCCAAATACATATTTAGAGCAAGATTAACATTTATCATGATAGCCTTGGTTTTTATCTCTTCCTAAAAACAATAACCACCATTGAAAAGAACCGGATAGAAGTCGGATTCAATTTATCTGTGATAACGACACCTATATTACTGAATCTAATTTTATTATTAGTTACAAATGCCTGAATATTTTGAACCTGAATTGGAAGCTGGTTGATAATATTTTTATATATAAGAAAGATTTTTTTGGTCTATTGTAAAAACAGAAGTAGTAGTAGAAAATACATGTATTGATTAGATATCGAACAAAATTAAAAAAAAACAGGTCAAGTGTTACTCGTATTTGCTCTCGAGGCCAGGAACCGAATATCCCATTGATGGGGACATGGGTGCTCGGGATAGGGGGTATACCCCAAAATATCGATATGTTGGTAAATTCCTACCACAAATATATTTGTGCTAGTACGGAAGCCTGCGACAAGTCGAACAAGCACTTGGTCGGTTTTATTTATTGTTAAAATGTCAATGTTTTGTAACTGTTTTTCGGCATTTTGTGAATAGAGAATCAGGCCAGTGATAGCGGAAACCGAACTCGTGTAAATACTCTACACTACATTGTTACTTTGTATTCAATGTTCTATGTATTTCCTGCGATGGGAACCAGTTACCGTTATTTCGGTACGGTTTATATATTATATACCTAATATATGGACCACTTTTGAAGCAGTCCATCGCATGGTGGAGGGGCATTTTGCGAATGCCCGCCTGGCTAGCTACCAAGTAGAAAGTCTGTCGCCGAGCATTCTAGTCCCGTTAACACCTTCGACCACGTCATCACTTACCATCAGGTGAGATTGTGGTCAAAGGATTACCTATTAGCAATAAAATAAAAATACTACGTAGGTAAGTGTATTATTATTAAAGATGATAAGGGTAAATAAAATAAAAATAAAATATTGTATGGACCCCATCTAAGTTGCAAGGTTACTGAATGATATTGCATGGTTGTATATAGGGCATTGTATGAATGCCTGCCTGGCTAGCTAGCAGCCCTAAGTAGAAAACCTATCGCCAGACACCAAAGGGTGGTTGTCCTTGAGAGCCAATCCCACTCTTGGCTAAGCCCGGTCTACCACCATCGACCTCATCATCGTGCCATTTTGGTCAAAGATTATCATACAGCAATAAAAAATTATGCTTCAGTAAGACATCCCCCATTGCCTCATGGGGTACCGGGCTAGAATGTCCCTCATTGCTACCTGTGCCCGTCATAAGAGGCGACTAAGGGCGGCAGCGCCTCCTGCGAAATATCAAAAAGGTGGGCGGCAGCGCCTTCTGAGGAACTAAATGCATTTGCACTTTAAACTGCAAATCCCCCTTTAATGGGGGAGGATGTATTCAGAAGTGGTAAATCCGGCCTGTATCGGCATAAGACATCATCAGGTAATATAATTCAATTTAATAACTGATTTTCCTTAGCCACCTCGCAGGTCAACAGAACACATTTCTCTGTACGATGATAAAACGTTATCACTCATGTAATTATTCTGCCGCATTACAAAACAAACACCTATATTTATTTAGATCAAACTTAACTGTGCCGGTTGTTGACCCCATGTCGGGTAAGACGTAATAATAAGCAGAACAAATTGATAACAAAGTATACAGTAAGTACTTATTTTAGGACTATTTTTATGATTGTTTTTACTGCTGATAGGCTTTGACCACAAATTCAACTGATAGTAAGCGATGATGCTATCGAAGATTTTGCCCAGGCTAACCAAGAGTTACTGGCTATCAAAGATAGCTTGGCAACGTCAGCTTCGGTGCGATCATTACTGGATGGGTGACCGACCGCTAGTTAGGCATTTATTACTGAGCGCTTCCGTGCTTCGTACTCTTCGGAGGGCACGTTAAGCCGTCGGTCCCGGTCGTTGTCTTAGGATGGCAGTCGTTAAAGCTTGGTGGCATTAGCGAATCTCACCAGCTATACCACTCAAAGAAAAAATTTGTTGCCATGCAACTGGTGTTTCAGTAACTGTTCTTGAGAGCTAGAAATTCTAGGTTAGTCTGAACAACCTTTGGACCGCACCATCACTTATCACGAGGTGATATAGTGTTCAAAAGCTAGCCTATCAGTTTAAACAACACTATTAACGAAGTCATAAAGGTCATCTGCGCAGGGTTCTTCATTCCTTACACCACATATTTTTAACAAATATTTTTATTTTTAATATTTTTTGAAGCAATGATGGCCGAGCGGTAATAGCTATGGACTGCCGAGCCGCAGGTCCCTGGTTCGATCCCCAACGCCAGCTTGAGCTTCACCGCATGGTGGAAGGGTATTTTACGAATGTTAGCCTGGTTAGCCTGTTCCAGGCGACAGGTTTTATACCCTCAAGTATAAAACCTGTCGCCAAACACCTAACGGTGAGTTCCGGCAGAGTCCTTGAGAGCCAGTAAAATTACAGGCTCATGATAACAACTATGTCTCAAAGTGACGGGCGCAGTGCAATTCGAGACTTGTGACGAAATGCATCTGTTATAGGCAGAGGTTAGTCCGCTTAACATCAGGTGGACCTCAAACTTGTTCCGTCACAATAACAAAAAAATATATATATAAAATATGAATATTACAGAAAATATTATATGTAATTCAATCCTAGCCTTAAGACTAATTTAAAAATGCTGTTGCTATATGATTTAGGTACCTATAATAATTAAACAGTTGGCTAGAGCGCGATAAGGCGGAACATAAGTAGGTCGGTTGCCGACCCCATATCTCAGCTGATTATTATGTCAACAAACGTGTAGTACATACCGCGAGAGCTGCTGATTATATTCACTAAGGTGTAAACAGATGTTTTTGATTTAGCAAATTTAACTATTACCAAATACGTATTAAGTATTTATTAGTAGCTTATAAGTATGACATATCATTCGATTATCAACCAATAGGTAACACATAGTAGAATTCCGAATATGAAATCAAAAATAATGCAGTAATATGTATTAAAATAATTTATTTGTATTAAATAATATTCGCAGTATAATAGACTAGCTTTCCGGGCGCGGCTCCCGCGTTTATTTCAGTTATCGCGCAAAACCATTAACCTCTTTTTGCGCAGTTGGATATCCAAATCGGTCCAGTAGTTTTTAAGTTTATTCCTGTCATACAAAAATCCAATTCTCTTTATATTTAATAGTGTAGATAGAATCATTTTCGAATAGGGATTAAGGGGATTTATCACACATTCGCGTACATAATTGTATCAAAATAGATTTTTGACTAACCTCGGCGTTTCAATCAAGTTGCATCGACCGCGGTCACCCGCTTCTTCAGTTTCAAATATTTTCAATTCAAATCTTGTATCTAATAATTATTTGTTAGTCTTTAATAAGAAAATAAAACATATTGACATATTACATATTACAAATGTACGAGAAAAAATTATAGTCATATGCGGGATTCGAACCCGCGATATATTGACATAGCATGATCGATAGTCGAACCTCACCCTGGCGAGAGTCGTGACCCTAGTTAATGTGACTATACTTCTCAGGTCAACGGGCAATTTAGGATGCACTACGAGTGGCTTGGTGCCCCAGACGACACTGTACTACATTTGAATCAAATTGAAAAACAAACATTAAACTAAGGGTTTAAACCGCTTCTATGTGAGCTAGCTAGGCTTAACTTTGATTTTAATATAGAAGTTTGGATATTCTCATACCGTCAGACGTTTGGCTATTTGTAGTAACGAATTATAATGTAATACTCCTAAATTGAAATAGGCAGCAGCTCTTAGACTAACATGTAGGTAATGTAGGACGCACTACACAACTACGAGTCGCGAACAAATGAGATAATGTTTCGCGGGAGTGGCTTCGCAACGCCGCCACTGGCACTACCGATGTACCAAATTAGTATAAACAAACTGAGGAACAAACATTAAGCCCACGGATTAAACTGTTGCCATGTGAACTGGTGTTGAATTTGGTTTTTGCGATCAGATATTGGGTTTTCGTATATTTTCTAACGTTGTGGCTAGATGAGATAAAGTAGTGTAAACGACCTTAGTTAAAATGAGCAGCAGCTCTTAGACCAACAGATAATGTAGGGCGCAGTACGCGCTAGAAGTTTGGAAAAAGTAGTTAATGCCTGTAATAAGTAATAAATTACTTTTTATTAGGATTTTAACTCCTTGTAAGTAACTTTTTAAAACAAATTTAAATATCAAACTGGGTATAGGTAGTTTTATTAAAAGTAAGTTATGCTATACGAAGTATCGTCTCTACTTCAGACGCATTACAGTAATTGTGACATAACGACAGTGGATAAGAGTACATCATATTTTATTTTTAGACATTCTGATCTAAAGCCTAAAGCAGCGATTTGCATCTACATGTCCTGGTCCTTCCTGGATTCGTTCCCCAAAGGTGACATAACCACGACAGTTATTGTTATTGTAATTTTCTGACAGTTGGACTTTCAATAGAAATAAAAAGTCTAGTTCTGTGTCCGATAGATAGCGATAGGCTCGCCCTCTATACGATCGATCCACAACATAAGTGGTCAGATGTGAGCGTTTAGAGATCTCTAAACATTTTAAATGGAACGAAATCCAGCTAAACACTTGCTACAGACACGGATGTTAATATATAGATTACTGTGCTACGATAATTATATTCATACTTGTGTCCTTATATAGAGTGACACGAGTTATTCAAGTTCAATGATTCCCATAAAGTATTATGCTATATTTATTATAATAATGCTGCTATACCAGTTTTATAGGCTAGCTACCGACGCTTAGCGGGGTATTGAAAACTATATTTAGAAACCAATATGCGTGCGTCTCCTTACAATGTTTTTGACAATATTTCCTAAGGAATGTCTTAGACGATGTTTTCTTACATTTCTTTTTTTAATAACATATTTCACACAGAAGAATTAAAAAAAATATATATTTAAAATACATCAAAGTTATATTTTTGTGTGGATTGTTACTCTAGTAAATTGTTTTACATACGGTATCACTTCCGCGTCTCGGCGAAAAAATCGTTCAAATCGTTGTATTACCTGAAAAAAGAAAAAAATAGTAGTCAATAATTGTTGAATCAATTTAAAGTCTGATCATCGTCGTGTTTAAACCTAGCGAAACTGGGCGCCGGCCCAGGTTCGACTGCACTGTTCCCGGGTCTTGGATGTATGTTTTTAAATGTATATAAAAACTACAGAGTTTAAAATATTAAAATTTAACCCATAGATGTTTTTGCAAGAAATTTAAGGAAGTTTATGAAGAACTAATTGCTCATCATTAGTGGTAATTGAGGATTCTGGGAATTTTTGTTCCTACAGCATTTGCTATGCGGACGACCAAGTAAACTGTAGCTTCATCATGCTAGCTTACCTACCTACTGTTATTTTGAAATGAAGAAGAATCTTATGTACAACCTAAATTATCTTTACACTATCTTATATAAAATAAGTCGTCAGTTAAATGTTCCAATAAGTATGGTAAAAAAATTAACCCCAGTCAAAGTAATTTTATTATATCTGTACGTTTTCGCAGCCTGTTAAGACTATATACTGTATTGTACTTTATCAGCCGGATAGTCCACTGCTAAACATAGCATCCCCCCGTTAAGGAGGGATTTGCCATAATACCCACGCTTGGCAGGCGTCTTGGGGAACGCAATTTAAGATATCAGTTCACCTTACGGTATTGTACCTTTAGTCGCCTCTTATGACACCCACAGGTAGCAATGGGGGGTTGACATTCTAGCCCGTCGAACTATTGGGACGGGAAGACTATATACTGGGGATTCATTATATAATTCAGTAATAGCTAAGCGCTTTTTGAACAAGTTCGTCGGGGAAAATACTGCCACCATACCCATTTCTACCTCCAAGCACTTATATTTACTGTACTGTGTTCCGGTTCCAGTATGAAAGATATGGGTACCAGTGATTTTAAAGGCGCATGAGATTTAACAACTTTATGTCTAAGAGTGATGGGCGCAGTGGAGTTCATCACTCGTGACGAAATGCATCTGTTATAGGCACAGGTTACCGCTTAAAACCAGGTGGATCTCGTGCTTGTTACATCAAAATACCAAATATATAAAAAGTATGCATAAGTATAAAAACCCTATATCGAAATTCAGTAAGTATTTCCCCGAAGGAATGCAACATTTCAAACGCTATCTAGTTACAAACCCTACGCAAATGTAGCACGTGACAGGTCGTTGGCTAATGAAGAGGAAATGTAGATGCAAAATATTTCTATAGCGGAAGCTAACGGACAGCGATAGATCATGTTATCAACTCTTCATCCAAGCGTATCTTAGTGCTATAGCAACAAGTTAATCATGCGAGGTTGAGTTAGTGCAATTTCCGCTAATGCAAAATAGGCTGCCATTTTGCTAATCGGCGCACGATAAACTGTAAATTTTATCGTGCCTTTGATAATCTACGTTTAATTTGATTGATAAGGTTATCGAATCAATTGACTAAAAGATTGACTTGAGAGTCAGAAAGCCTTGCACAATGCAATGCGTAACAGCACCTATAAGCATAGGTGTAATTTTTAGAGTTTCTTAAATATAGTTAAGTTTTTTTAAATTATTAGAGACTAGGAGAACAAAGCACATTAACTTTTTTTAATAAATGACTTACGGAATAGTATTTCACCAAGTAATATTAAATATAAATTAAAGTGTCATTTTCTGCAGCATAATAGTAACGTTTCAAGCTAAATATGTACTCACCTTCCGCGGCTTCGGTTATGTATTAATTTACTGACTATTAATACTATCTACGAATAACTACCAATGTTAATTTATCTTGCTAAGCTAAATAAATAATATATAAACAAATAAGATCAGAATCTTATTTGTTTTATTAAGTGGTGTAGTAGATTGTGCTTCGTAGCTGTAGACTCATGTGTAGCATTCATCACAAACCTTAGTGGTTTTCGAATGCTTATTACTTAAATCTAATTTTGTATTGTTTATATGGTAATAAATTAAAAAAAAAAAAAAAAAAAAACTATTTACTCGTCGTGAACCTTGCGCTAAAGAAGTAATGATTTTTTTTAAATTTTAAGTTGTAATAAAAACTTTAAAACCTAAAATTGAATAAAGTAAAAAGAATTAATTTCAAAATTTACAAATAAAGCCCTATCATATTATTATATTACATTTATAACGGTTGCAAATAAGAACGCAATCATATTTATAAGTTGGCAACATTTTTTTTCATCTATTTTCTACTCGTAAGCTTGTAACTTGTGGTGTATGATTACAATTGCTTACAATATACGTTCGTTGCATTTACCTAGTATAATTATGTATTTCCACCTAAATATCAACACAACCGACTTAGCACATATAATAACTTGCAAATTCTATTTATAGAACCTACCTTAAACCGTTAATAAAAAAAAAACTAAAACCAAGCTAATAAATCAGTCGACAGAAAATTATCATCGGAGTCCTAGGCCCCAAACTTGCTAAAGATACCTCGTTTAGTCAATGAAGTACGAAACATCTAATTTAACAGGTGGTCAGCGGCGTGTGCTGAAAAACTGCCATCTTTTACTTCGATCCCCAGTTCCAGAACACTGACAATACTGTGACAAGCTCATAAGCTGGCTTCATAGTCATAGCAAATCCACCCAACGGTTGAAGCATTTGTTCAACGGTGGACGATTCCAGCTATTGGCATATGATGATGTAAGAGGAGAGAAGATAATGATATAGACGGGACCTTCAACTTGGCACGGTTCACTACTATACGAAATTGCAAGAAATCAACGTGTAAATGTAGCGAATCGCGTCTGCGCAAACAAACTCCTGCCACCATTTTTTGTCCACCAAAACTGATGATTTTGGTTCAACAATTATTTACCTTTACTAATATCAGTCAGAAAGGAAGGATACCAAAAGAGGATAACCACTTATGCTGTTTCATTTTTCAACGTCATAGTAAAGAAGCCGTTTAACAACTAGCAGATAATCGTAAAACATTCAACACCATCCTACTTAGCATTATCTGACTGTATTCAAAGCAAGAAAATATCTCAACACTAGCTCCATCATAGCGCAAGAAACCCCGGAAAGATACAACAGTTAATAACAGATCTAAGTATAGATCTTGTACGGAAGCCGCGATGATTGACCGTCGATGACAGACAGACGTATACTACCAGCTTTCTCCCGATAATGATCTATGCGGGAGCGCAGACATATGTAACAATATTGTTTTTATGGTGAAGCTATAGTTCTTCCTTGTGACAACTGTGTTTGAACTTTAGAAAACTGACGTGAAGACGTTGTTTAGTCATAAGCAATGATCTTCATTTATTCAGGATTAAACTATATCTCCAGTACAGCACAAAAGTACTATTATTTTATTCAAATTTTATTTACACTTTTTGGTCCTTCGAGTCTGATACAAAAAAGAGCCCATATCTGATCCATATACATAATAATATATACTTTATATACGTACTTAAAACACATAATTTTTGATCAGGCAACTATGATTATTTACTCGGAAAAGCTATATTTCAAGATTTTTTTTTCTACGTACCTACTTATTTAGCCTTATGGTAAACTCCGCGACCGTTTAATTATATTAACAAGTAATGTTGTTATATCTGAAGCTATCGAGATATCTTTAAATCTAGTAATTGAACAAAAGGGCTAGAACAAAATGTTGTTAAGATAACACTTGCCAACCCCTACAATTACACATATTAGTTAACTATTTTGGGGTGAGAAGTAGGTTCAACTAAGTATTACAACTAAGCATTAACAATTGTATTGGTAATACAGTCGGAATTATTCCGTTAGTTCCCCTAAATAGTAACCAGCCACAAGTAGATAATCAATTGGAAACGCAGAACGTTATCATTCACGTCATTCCATAAATGCATTTATTTATGTATGTAGTTGCACGTTTATCATCGGTTTGCGAATAGCAGATACTGAAACGTATAATACATTACACTACACGTTGTTGGTAGAATAGAGTAAATCATACTTTTGGTCTCTGGGTCCCATGTCCCATCCCATTCCCGGGTGGAACACTTTGTTAGGTTTTTTCGGGCTAGTCCGGACTCTGGTACTGTTTGCGAAACGTGAGTGTTAAGGTAGTATATATGACGACCCCTTTACGTATATATATACGGGTATATCAATAGAAGGGGTGATGATAGTTGTAGTTTATATTATACTGTACAGAAGTCGTCCTATAATTGACACTTGTGATGAATGCTATGCTCGTACGTCCATATAAACAATTATAAAAAAAATATATGAGTATACATTAACAAATGTGTTAAGAACAAAATTTCCATTTTACTTGTCGACACCTAAGTTTAGGACGTGCATTTAAACCACTTTTCGAAAAATTATTTCTACTAATACACATACATCTGAATATGTATGTATGGTTTTCAAAGAGCAAAACATCAATCTAGCTGGACAGCTCAGCAAAAACGTTTTGCCATAGGACAAACAAAAATAAAACAGTCATATCAAAGCAAGCTTATTGGTATTAATAAAAAAGTTCTCGTAATAAGTTTAAACAGATCACTTCTGCGATCAAGATATCTTTGCAAGCTTTGCAGCTTCGCGGAGCTTTAAGTGCTCATCTAGTTAGGTGAAATAATAAAAATAAAACACCAACCAAAATAAGAAAAAAGAAATTATGGGATGGACAATCAAAGTCAAAGTCAAACTCATTTATTCAATTTAGGTGCCTATAATTGTCTATTGGTCGCCTTGCAATTGTTAAAAACAGTGGCAGTTTAAAGACTAATTTTGTATAATTCAAGATAATGCTGGCCACGTTGGCCAACTCTAGTAGTGGGCTAGAGCATTTGGACTGACTAAGGGTCTGCATTGGCCTTTAGGCTGCCTAAGTGCTTTTTTTGTATAGTAGCTGTAGTTTTTTTTATAAAGTTTTTAGTGTTTTGTTTATAAGAATAATCATAATTATGTGACGCATTGGATTGCAAGGAAATTGCACACGCAAGAAAGACTCCCGCATGGAAAATTTCTAAAAACAAACTTGCACATTTTATAATGCACATTGTCTGTGCCAAAGCCATTCTGTATAATATTTTATGCTCGTTTTGACTGTAAACCGTGTAATGTAAACAAAGAATGGTTCGAATTCATTACCATATTTCCTGTAATTATGAAAAGAAATTGGCACGTGTGTGTACATTTCACGATTGTTTCACAAAGGTTTATTGCGTCAAAGTCGTGTCAGGTGTTCGTCTAAATGGTCAGGTCTTTGTTTATATTTCATACTATATGCGACGATATTTAAGCAAAGTGTACGCGCTGTATATTTGGGTTTCTGTGGCAAATCATAACCAAATACAACTTACTTTAAAAGAACTTCAGCGTGATTTCTGTTTCTAACTAGAGGTATTACACACTACACTGACTCACTAATAAGTTGGGTTGAAATTATTTAAAATCAATTAGTAAAGGTGATGACTAAAAAGAAACAACATTACTCATTCATTTGTAAGATTTTGTACCACATATCTATAAAAACGATATCAAAGCAAACGAAAACAAACGCGCTTTCATTTTTTTTATTACTACAATAACTGCCATAAACAAAAGCAAAAATCTTGTGTCAACATAGATTTTAGCAGCTGCAAACTCTCGATTTTCAAACAAAACGGCAAGTTTACCTAAGTGATTTGTTTGAATTCCAAACAAAGAGCCGCGAATGCCGTTTACTTATGTAAATTAGTGCTTTATGGGTGTTTCCCTTTCGCACCTCAAAGCACAAACACCTGTGACTCACTAGTTCACGACAAATCGAGAATTATGACGACTGTTCACATTGTCAGATAATCTATCTCATTATCAGTTTTTTTTTTCTCTAATATGTATTTCCTCTCCGCTTTTAGTTTCTGTGCTATAACCATTTTATTGCTTCCATTAAAAAGAACCGATATGCTTGCTCGTTTCATAGTTTACATTGCATTACAATGTTTATAACATGTCATTTGCTTGCATACATTCGCACTTTATATTTTCCTAGTAAGGAAACTGAGTATAATTCTTCTGTCTGCTTGAAGATAGGTACTGGGTTGCTCAAAAAAAGCAAAATACATACTTATACCACCAAGTCCCAACATTTTCAGTTTTTTTTTAATTCCTGTTAGGTTAGCCTTGGAGCACTATCTCACCTGATGGTAAGTGATGATGTGGTCGAAGATGTTGTTCAGGCTAACCTAAAAGTACCGGCTCCCAAGGACAGCTGCCGGAACACACCGTTAGGTGCTTGGCGACAGATTTTCTACTTGAGGGTGGTAGCCAGACGGGCATTCGCAAAATGCCCTACCAACATGCAAACCATGCATGCTCTTGGTTAGCTAGGTTGTCAGTGGTGACCCTTAGTTGAGTTGAATGGTCACATGGTAATCATAACACAACGCCACATCATTCCTCCTTAACCTTTGCGACATATTTAGTCGTTTTGTGGTAACGAACGACCCTGAAGTAGGTCGAGAAGCGCTAAAATGCACATCACGCGCTCGGAAACTATTTTCGCACGCACCGCAAGGCCAATGTCAAAGCTCTAATTAAACAACTAACGAACTTGCCAATTTAGATAAAACTGCAAACACTTCGAACGGCGATCAGCGTTCAAATAAAGTTAGACATAAATGGTAACTTTACATAAACATAATGATACTTTCAAAGTTTAGATAGGAAGTAAGTAGGACAGATATAAATAAATTAATACAAACCGTTAACAAAATTAATGGGTACATTCTTTGAAGTCGATCGGCATATAAAAGGATAAGAAAAGCGTGGAAAAATACATTTTATTATATGCTAAGAGCGGGTTTCTTCGAGAAATTTAGCTTGTCAAAATGAAAGGTGACCGACTCCTTTCTTAAACGATTAGACTGGGTTAACAACCTATAAAATGGAAGATTGGAGCACTAAAAAAGGTTGATTGGCTATCAATCGAAGCATCGATGGTTTATTTTTAACATTGAGAGTAGTCAGGAGTCGATTAATATCAATTTGTTTGTCAGCGCCATTTTAAGCGCCCGGAGCGTTGACCTCAGCGGATATTCGCATTGTTCCGCAACTCCTGCGCATCCAATCTATTTTTTCTAGCACTCGAGTTGCCAATAAATCTATTGAATCGTAACTATCTTTTCATACAGCAGATGGAATGCATATATAAAATCTGCGCGCGATGTTTATTAACATCTAGTGATCGACCGGCCTGGGATGATTTTATCTCTTTCATCATTTATAATATTATAACTAGTAATCAGACGCGAACTGAGACCTATATTATTAAATTATAATATGATGTTATCTACCTAGATTAGCGTAAAGTGAATAAGAATCTGAATCTGACCTATGTTTGTACTAAATATTATACATTTAGACTTACATACTTACCAAAAATAGTATGAAACAAAATTAAACAATAAACAAATATTAATTTGTGTGCAAATGAAGCAATTTTACATGCTATCAAAGTGTCATCTGTATTTGTCAGATTGTGAATTTAACCCGCTTTATGACCTCATACATCCCTCGGCCGATTGAGGATATATACGAAATTGAAAATCCTATTGGATATACCAAGCGTTTGAAAAAAAAAAAAACTCGCTTCGCTCGGTCAATTATTGCGATTGCGACAAACAATCAGAAGCACTGATCGAAAAACCGTGTCAAACTAAAATTCATAGAACTTTTATGTGACTCACAAAAGAGACCGAAAAAACATTGAAGGTCTCCACACGTACCCAAGAAATGTCCTAGTTCAAACCTGATGCAACGTATGCATACACATGGTGTAATCTTGTGAAAACGTTGAATAAATATATAAATTTATTTCGCGTCCTGGCATCTGATTCGAGCACGCTCGGTCCAAGACCGCATTTTGTACCGTTAATTGACCACACGTCTTCTTAGAAGTTTTGTTTTTAACTGCGTGTCTCACCTTATGCCCGTCTGCAATTATGCTAAATTATACGGCTTTTATCAGCGTAAAAGATTGCATGTTTCGAACTTAAATTAACTCGAAACTTGAGAAGGACGCTGTCATATTATTTTTAAGCGATTTACTTACTCGTGCGTTGAATATGCTCGGTGATTGCACGATTGCGGAAGCACTAGTAGCTTTTTTTTTCAATATTGTTATATCTTCAACAAGAAGTAATTTTTAGTTATTGCCTCTAGTAATATCATTCAGTAAGTTGAGTTTTAGTAGAGTATAGTAGTTCAGTAACTCAAACAAAGATTTTTGGTTATATATCTTCCTTATTTGATTTTCAGTGAATTCACCGCTCAAAGACGAAATTGCGGCAACACCGCTGAAGAATCGTAAAAATCTCAACTTTAGTCTGTTTCTCATAAACAGAGTAAAGTTGAGATTATTACGATTAAATACTCTCTTAATTCGTCTTGAACATGACAGTAAAATTCTAAAGTATTTTGTATTTAGCCTCAGCAAGGGGAAGGCTCTCGTTTATCTACTCGTCCTTGAATTTATGACTGTTCGGCAATTTCTCCTTTTACGAACATTTTTATTCCCAAGCTCAAATTACGACATAATTAAATATAAGTACTTCAGCGCCTTTCTGTTCGTGCGGAAAAGTTTATGATTTTTGAACGGACAGAATATGGACGTTTTAATTCAATAAAGTGGGTTCGAGAGTTGTCCAAGTAATTGGTTCTGAAATACGACTAATTTTCAATTACAGCATGAAAGCTTTCGACGAGCTTATTTATATTGAACACCCGACTGCAAACCCTCGTTTTTTCATTACCTTAAAGTCAGCCTTTGTATGTATATACAAAATACGTGTTTTATACAATAACTGTCCGAACAAGAGATCAGAACAAAAGTCATCGAGGTTACTAATTTAAGAAAAGATCTTCTTCAAGTTCACAACGAAAACTAACTTATCCTAGAAAGTCAATTCAGAAGTTCTCAAGCGCATTTTCAATTCGACATTCAACAAATCAAATCAATGGTAATAAATTCAGAATAGAAAATTCAAAGTGGAACTTATACATAATTTGCCAGTTACATAATACAGAATAAACTTTGAATAATGCGACGAACAGCATTGATAGCCTGACAGACATGTCTGGTAATGCCCTAATGTCATACATTTATCACTCTCACTTTCGAAATCATCAGTTTCACTTCAGTAGTCTTTCGCGCTTTCAGCTTTTGTGTTTAGTGAATAGAATTTGTAAAACAACGGAGTAAAAAGCGTCGGGGTATTCGTCAATAGAAGCCCCGCCCGAATTGAGAGTGCTACAGATGACAGTGATGTGTGAGGACATAAAGGTGGTCTGACACATAGTATGTGTCAATTTTGCATTGTCTGTTAAGTTTGCCACATTGGCTTTGAGCACAATATGCATTTGACAGTTGTAAAATTATATACTTTAAAGGAATTTGAGCTCGAAAGACAGGGCGTTCCATATGGCACAACTGCCTGTTTTTATTTTATGTTCTTGGCTTAAAATTATAAGAACCATTCCTTCAAACCCGACTAGTAGACTATAAACTAATAACCATTACCTCTTCAGTATTTCTGGTCTCCTGGTACTTTATATTGTAAAATCATAAAAATAGATACAATACAAAGACACGTGTGAGAGTAGTATGAAGGTTATTCGGCCATGGTAAGTGCTAGGTGTGAACGTGGGAAAATGTATTCAATGGTGTTCAGTTTAGGATACCGAATTCCTCACCTTAGCGGTGTTAAGGTCAGGAAATTTTCTTCCTAACCACCACACCAGTGTCACAACAGTTTGAAGGTTATTCGGCCGCGAAATAATTTGTTAATTGTAATCTGAATAGAATAAGTAAAATACCATATCAAAATACTGCTACACTGAGAAGTTCCGTCATGTAGTTTCCGCATATATAATCAGATCAGCTCGCTGATTAAGCATTAAGATTCTAACATTATCATTTTTGCACTAACGTAAGAGTACAAGAATTTTTTTTACCAAGATTGGGATTCGACCCCGCGATGCGCTGCCATAGCACTCACTGGTTGCGCATTCAAATACCGACATGGTTCAAACTTAATCTTTCGTTGTAATTTTCTAAACTGACTATGATAATAATCAAGTTCCAGTGGTACACGGTGAGCGGGCTACCAGTACGTTAAATGGACAGCCGATTTGAGCCGAACCGAAGTAAGAACCGAATATATTGGAATCAGCTGATTAAATTTTCGTAAAACCCGACTTAGAACAGTAGCAAAGGTGACACCCATGCCTTCGTATAAAAACGGGCATTGAAGTTCGACGACGCCAGACAAAATAACACAAACGGTCACACACACCTGCGGGAGACACGGGCATATAACACAGTCGAAGGCTCCAGTAAATACTATCACAGGGAAGCATAAGGAAGAATCTCGTTTTACGTATTACGGTTCATGTTAAGTATTACGGTTCGAGAGATACAGCCCTTTAATGATAAGAAGGACGAATAGAAGGCAGGGTAGGGTAAAATGCTATAACAGGGAAGGCTACGAGTGAGGATGAATCTCATTTTACGTAGGTATTACGGTTCGAGAGAACTGTATTCTTTACAGTTAAGAAGGAAGAACGGACGGTAGTACTGTCGTGGTAATAGAGTGCCTGTTTTATTGTACTGGACTCTAAAAAGGTATCGTCCAAATCGAGAGCGCCACAGATGACAAAGACACGCCAGTACGTAAAGCTCGCCTGACACATATTTAGTTTCCCGCCATTGTGATGCCGTTACAGGACATCCATTGTTTTCTTTCGTACCAAATTCGTGCGGTGTGGGTGTCGTTTTTGTGTTCGCACGCTATTGCGATTATAACGTTTCAGTGTTGCCAATGTGTAATAGATCATTGTTTGAACTTTTTGGAATAAAACATAAAAATACTCTCTTTTTAGGGTTGCGTACTGAAAACGAGACCCCATTATAAGGCCTCGGCTTTTGGTCAGTCCCTCCGGCCTTTAAAACGCTGTATCTTTTGAACCGTAATAGTTTCTCCGATGAAATTTTCGCAGCATATGTTTCAGTATGGCGGACTGGCCATACGTTTACGTTTCAGGTAGAATTATGTGGGGATATATAAACCAAATGCAGGTTGGACTCACGGTAAAGGAAGGAAAACTGCATGTAAGGACTTTTTGGTATATTTATTTAACAAAATATTGTATGTTAGTACCGATACAGAACACTCGGTGTCCGATCCGACTAGCACTTGACAGGTTTTTGTTCATAAGATTGTAAATTTCCTCTATACCTATATAGGATAGGGCTGTAGCCGATATCTCTAATTGTTATCATATGAACTGTTCAACGGCTTGTTTCAAAATGGATGTCACCTACTTAATTGATCTAAGTGCACTCACTTGGGTCCGTCGGAGATAATTTAATATTATTATTGAATTGATGTTTATAATCATGTATCTTCTTTTTCATACATCATTCGCTAGCGTTATACGAATTTGGAGTTTAGTACGAAGAGAATAAGGATTACCATAATTTTGACAATCCTTTAGAGAATTCTTATTGAACCGACACCAATGTGCAATACGATAAGCAAAGCATAGTCCAGGCTTTGTAGGTAAGCTTTCAAACTGGCAGCATAGTAATGACGGATTGATTGAGCCAACGTTGTAGAAATGAGGGACAGTGAATTATTCCGAATGTGGGCGTGCATAATGATTCAGATGACTAGAGAAATTTACGCCTCGTTTACACCAATCGTATCTCAAACTCATTTGACCGAGACAGTGAAATATTTGGAAATTACCGAACCGAAAAATTTACATTGTGTTAGTAAGGTATGACGAAGATAGTCGTGCGGGCGTTAGTTCAATTGTGAAGTAACTTTTGATTTTAAAGTTCAAATAAAATAAACAAATCTTCAAATTAAGGTACTACAGTACCTAGTACAGAAGATTTAAGATACGCGCTCAATACAGTACCACAGTATATATAAGACCTAAATCTCATATGTATATAGTGTACTGAGACGGTACGACATAGACTCAAAATGACAAATGAAATGATGTGAAGTCCGTCATTGAGATGTCCCTTGATAGGTACTGACTGACATTTGCCCTTTATGCAATACTGGATATAGACAGCATTTTAATACAAAGTCAGAAGCAAACAGAAATACTTTTACAATTACAAAATATCACCTTTACAAAGAATTAACTCTTCATGATTACACCTCACAAAAGAAAAAGAAACACATGAAAATAAAAAGTATAACGCTATAAAGGGATTAAAAAGGACGGACTTATATACTACTAAAAGCGATCTGTTTCAGGCAAGTACAAAGAAGATTCAGACATCAGATCAAGCCAGTCGAGTATATAATCGAGCAAACTATTATTCCAGCACTTGTAACAGTTTAAGTCTGGCATTACACGCATGAAAAGGACCCAGACTTCGGTCCGGCTCTAACATGTCATGCGAATTGACCAACTTAGAGGGATTATGAGATTATGGAGTTTCATGCGTGTAATTAAATGGTTGTGAGGGATTACAAAGGATAACGGACGGGGAGCGGCCTCAAAGGTCGCTGGAAGATAGATATCATTGAAGAGCTAGGCTCTCTCTGGCAGCTGGCTTTAGGCTCAAAGAGATGGGATGAATACTGCGTTTAGAATAAGGTTACATATTATGTTTAATTTAGTATATAATTTAACGTTTGGTGGAGGCGACATGTGACTAAAGTGGCTTGTATCTCGGCCAAAAAATTTGTATTAATATTCCTTGGTAATGCAGCCAGGCACTTTTCTCTCCACCAGAGGTTTAGTAGATTTTTTGTGTAATTGCTACCATAAGTTTGGCGCAATAGGCACTTAGGGGTTCAAGAGTGATAGTGATGGCCCATTACTGATGGGAATATTTAAAACGTAATAAATCATTTATCTGAACGATTTATTCACAAAAGTTTGTAACTTGACTTTTCAATATCAATGACTCGAATAGATAAGCGAGACTCGATCGTTCCCAATATTTCGTCAAAATTCAGACTTCAAAAGATTGCTCCCCAGATTGTTTTTTGCAAAATGTACAAATAATTCAGTGACCTTAGTGTATCCTTTTCAATGTTTGTACTATTACACAACCCTGTAAGATCGGCAAAGCTAAGACGTAGGTATTATTGATTGAAGTTGTTACCGAAGCGGCCGTGTCACGGAAAGTAATAAAATTTTATCGCAGGCGGTTATCTTGGCTCTGCCGTGTTCAGATATCGGTTAGTACAAATATTCGCGTATCTATTCCCCTACTTTATTTTGTTTGCCTAACTTACTTACCTTAAATATCATCGGCCTAAGAGAACATGGATTGATGATATCCAAAGCACACAATCGATATTCAAGATTGGAAAGGCTTGTAGATGTTGCTTGAAGAATTGAGTGCTTGAAGAAGGAAAACTTGAATTAGCAACTAAAAACACTACTTTTTTTAAAATGCCTGATAAGTTAATTTTTGACTCTGTTCTCACTGGTGGATGGTAAGTGATGATGTGGTTAAAGATGTTGATCAGGCTAACCTAGAACTACTGGCTCTCAGGGTCAGCTGTCGGAAGACACCGTTAGGTGCTTTGCGACAGATTTTGGGCGTGAGCCAGGCGGGCATTCGCAAAATGCCCTACCACCATGATATAAAGACAGCCATCCAAAGACAACAACCGGGACCGACGGCTTAAAGCGCCCTCCGAAGCACGCAAGAGCTCAGTAGTAATGTCACTAGCGGCCACACATCCAACTCCAGACCGCGGCGGACGTTGCTTAACTTTGCTGATCGGTTAAGAACAGCTGAGCAAACTTCGCTACGAGCGCTTTACGCTACCACTAATAAGTTTCCGACTATTTTTACATAAGTACAAATCTAATGATCACTGTGTCCTTAAGCAACTATCCTATATCCTGTCAGCGTGTAACTTGTTAAAAGGAACCAATACTTGAAATCCTGTACTTTTGTACCTTACTTACTAATAGTAATACAACAAAATCACTTAAGTTAAGTCTGAAAACAAAATACTAACAGCTACTTACTGTAAATTTAAAGAAAACCAATCGATTTTCCTCCAACGATAATGGTTATTCTAGGAACCATTGCTTTGATCAAAACACTTACTTACAATAAATAAATAATCCAACGATTACCTCGTAACTTCAGCAAATATATTTAGCAGGAAAATGTTTTGAGATAACCGGATACGATTATAACTTCCGTTTTATTAACCCCCAGTTTGAAACGTTTGTCAAAGCACATACGTGGATTTCGCAAACCTCGATAGTGAAATGCTGACACGCTCGCGTGTGCATGTGCACGTTTGTCCACGGCCTATCAAAGAAACGTATTATTATTTATTCTGTGCTAAGACGTCAACTCACCTAAGCTTATCTGTTTGTGTCGAAACATGGCTATCTCTATGGGGAACAGCTGTTGTTGAAACAAGTTTATAGAACATGTGGCTGGCGGCTCGACAGTAAACGTGCGCGGAAGTGTTTTCTTATAGTTAAAACTGATAGACGAGTCGGAATGTTTATTTACTTCTCAAATCTCTTGAACTTTGGGCTTCCGGAGTAATATTTTAACTCTCCTTATCTTTGTAAATGTGATAGGTTGAATTTTTTACCAAATATGGGTAAACATTTCTAATGATAAACTCGAACATTCAAAATATAGAGGTGTAATACAAGAAACGGGAAAAGAAAATTTTTTTATTCAATATTTTTGATTTTTCTAATCTATCTTAAAAACGGCAATATGTTATTGCGTCTAATTTTGTGATATGATAGCACAGACCTGTTCAATCAAGAAGACGTGCCCCTTGTGAAAATTATTCTTGATTTGAGATTGTCCCTTGTGTACTTGGGGACGCGGGTAGGTCTCGTTTGTCTTAGTACGGGTGGAAATGGTAATGGTACATATACAGTAAAACAATATATGTAATATAAAATAAGATCGCTCATGTAGGCAGTATTAGTAGAGTAGAGAGGTATGTACAAACTAAATAAAAAACCAGCCCAAGAATTAAAAAAAACAAAGTATATTAACATCTTGGTATACAGAACTCTGGGTATGCAAGTCCGACTCGCACTTAGCCGATTTTATTGAAAGTCACAATGATCTTTGAAACATATACTTAGTCTTATAAAGTACGTAATCTTAACAGATGCTTCCTCGGCCGGTAATTGCATTATCAGATTATCAGACGATACGAGTATTTGTTCATAGCAGCATAATCGAGGGCACTGCGTCTGTTGATACGGCGATATGATATGGAAATTATTATTTGTTTTATTTGCCGCAATGGGGACCGAGAGGAGGTCAAATGTATATTATGGATTATTTTTAATTCTCTTAAAACGAAACCAGTTTAATGTTATATAATTGTTTGTTCAGCGAGACGTCACACAAGAAAAATACGCTTAATAAAAAACAACTGACAACACATCGATTCATATAAAATAAGAGGAAGTACCTCAACTCCAGTCGACGCATCCTCTTACAATGTGTTGTAAGGTAAATCAATGATCATGATGATCAAATCATAATCTACATTATGATCAAATCATAATCTAGTCAATCTGATAACCCTCCTTCAACTCGCTTACTTTTACAACTATTAAACTGGGTACGGAATAAGGTTTTTAGTGCGTCATTACGAACTACCTAAGGGGGCGATTCCCTGAATTTGGGCACTTTCAAGGTGAACTCTACTTCGGAGGTTCATTGTTTGGATTTAGCAAAAATACTTACTTTGTACGGATATTTTGGCAACAAACCTACACTGAAAGATTGTTAAATTACTGCTTGATTAATAGGTAAAAAAATAATTGCAATACAGGTGTTAAAAAATGTTTTTTTGAAACTCCTCAACGATAAACAATTTTCATATCAAAATTTCGCTAAAATGTGACGAAATCCGTGTTCAAAACTTTATAATCGGACCACTGCATTCATGTGAAAAGTATTATTTTATCTATTTTGCTTTTTGGATAAACAAAAGGTCGTAGCCGACACGCGAGCGCGCATAAAATGGAACTTGTTTAATTCATGTTTTGGTTTATTACCATTAGAACCTTCTAATTGATCTCTATCGTTCCCTTAATAAAATAGGACGGTAAAGTATGTATCACATCAATCCTTGGCTTTCTATTGGGATAAATAAACACTTATCCATTTACCATGTGTGCTTATGCGAGGATTACACGAGTAAATTTTAACGAAACATCAAAGGGTCAAGCCTTATTGTAATCCCTTAAACATTTTCATCCCCTGCCATTTGTTTCCATCCCTCGATGTAATGTAGTCACATTATTAAATTTTACATTAACGGTAGCTGCGGGCGCCCTTAATGAGGTCGAGCCTTAGCTGTAACGTTACGTAACAGTATTTAGTATGAGTCTTGTGCAATTTACTACTTTCAATTAAGATAACAGGAATTTCTCGGCAAAGCTTAGAATTACACTAGAAGACACCAATGAAATTATATCCTTTTACGAATATAACGTAGAAAAATGTCTCAAGAACCAAATAAAATAAAAGTTTATTTTTTATAATCACTTTATATCACACATTCTCGGTTGGAATCCTATGCAACAGTGTCGAATTAAGCTACATAAAAAAAATGTCTAGTCAAAGATGTGGCCAAAGAATATACACCAATCTTATTGAAGCGAGATTGAAATATAATATATAGTTAGTTTAACAATACCGAAAACGAAATTTTCACGCTGTCTCGACGTGTCATTCTATCTTGCCCCCAATTTGACTTACTGACTTTGACTTACGTGACATTGACATTTAATTAGTAAGTGCATTGTTTTAACCTTAACGTCTGGCAAAAAGAGCTTCCGTTATACACCCAAATGGAATACTGATTCTGACCCAATTTCAGTATAGTGAAATTGACTTTTCCCCGAATAAGGAAAGGCTTGTAATTTAATGGAAGCTCTCAACAGCCTTCGGCTAAAAGACTTTATTACCTTCCTGATCTTCAAGTTTGTCTTGATATTTCCTCAATTTGTATATTATTTTAATGTTACAAGCTGAAAGTACTCTCCTAGAACAAAGCGATTAGCGTCACCTTTACACATGCAATGTTTGTACAGTCGCCTGCAATAATAAGTATACACATTGTAATTTTCAAAATTGTGGTAATGACTTGTGTCTCTCTATGTACGCAGAAGTATCTTAAAATCAAAGAATAATTTAGATTGTTTCACTCATTGTGCTTATTAACTTAAACCACTAAGAATTTAGTGACATCACATTATTATGAAAATAACAAAGTGTATACTTCTTATTGCAGGCAACTGTACATGCAATACGTAATCTTTGGCGATCTTTTCACTAATATATTAATAATTTATCTTTGAACTTCATTATTGTAAAAGGCGCAGATTTGTCGTAGTCATAGCCATTTTATTCATTATACAAATACACGTCAAAAAATAATGCATATAAAACATATTTCGGTACAAATGCATAAAAGAATATTTAAACGTTATACAACTTGTACAAACATAATAATTATTATGTAATTCATGATACAGCATTATAAATAATTAAAATGTCAATAATACTATCATTTAGGCAATTATGACGATGTCTAAATGATAATGTTATTGACAATCAATGCATAAAATAAGTTATTTATTCAACAAATGAGCAAATTTGTTTTTAGCGCGAGTGAATTTAGAGTGTTCCAGCAGCAGTACTTGAGAGCCAGTGAAATTACAGGCACATGAGACTTAACAACTATGTCTCAAAGTGACGGGCGCAGTGCAATTCGTGACTTGTGATAAAATGCATCTTTTATAGGCAGAGGTTGTAGTTAGCTAGTCTGAGCTAAAAATCAGGTGGGCCTCGAGGATGTTCTGTCACAATAAAAATAAAAAACCCAATAAGGTTGCGACCAAATTGATTCGGCTGAAACTATTGTATTTTTATCAAAAAAGTCATCTTAAAGCAGGAATTATTCCTTTCCTATAAACATGGAGATGTTAAGAACAAAGCAGTAAAAATATACCTAACAATAAACGTCTTCCTTTAATAATTTTGGCAAATTTAAAAAATTTAATACCGTTCTGCCCCTTAAACTAAATAAAAGTAATACAAGGCAGTTTTCTTTACAATTTTTACATTACCTTGATGGTATGCACTGCTTTAACCCCTTACCCATCGAACTTGCTACCGTCATGGATCGAGGATCATAGTCAGCCCTCGGCGGATGGTCATTTCCATTTATCCATTGTATCCACTATTAATTATGTATGACTCACTGTTTCCAGCTATTTTCATTCCTAACCCTCAATTTTGTGATTGCATGTTTCTAAGGAAGTCGATGTTAGACATTTTAAGCTCAACTTAGGTGGTTTGTAGGGTTTCATACCTCAAAAGAGAAAAACGATACCCAAATAAGATCACTTTGTTGTCTGTCTGTCTGTCTGTCTGTCAAGATCCATTTCTCAGGAACGCGTAGAGGTATGAAGCTGAAATTCATATCAAATACTCAGGTCTACTGTCCCTTGGAGCTGTGAAAAAATCAAACTTCTAAACCAACGCAATCGTAAGATACAGCGGTTTACGCCGCAATTTTCGACGCTCGCAAGGGAATCAAAACCTACAGAGTACTTCCCGAGCACTCAAAATCTTGAAATTTGGTACGAATATCGTTTTATGGCAAAAATTACGAAATCACACATTTTTAGTTACATCATATAATAAAAATATTTTAATAATTCATATAAAATGTTATGTATTTCCATTAGCAATAAAAATACCATTACTTTTACTTATCTACCTACAGGTTTATACGAAACCCTCGGTGCGCGAGTCCGACTCGCACTTGGCCGGTTTTTTTTGGAGTGAGAGGCACAGTCATTATCAAAGGCCGTTACAAACTTTGTTTCCAATGTTAATAATAAAGTCATGACCAATTGGAAAAAAATTCTAAGTCATCAAAATGGGCAGGACTACGTGTGTTTGCATAGCATATCTCTAGATGACCCTGATTAAAATACTTTGTCAGGCATTTGCTGCTCACATTTTGCACACGGCAACACCGAGATATTCAATTTCCAATATCAGATAGTGGTTTTTACCAATATTTTATTCTACAACCTCGCAAAAGCAATACGGCACCTGCTTTCCCTCGGATGAAAATCATATTCCGACTTATTCCGTACACCGTAAAAAGCAATCCACACCGGTTTCAATTTCAACGTTGCCACACTAAAATACGTCTTGTAGTATGTGACTTATGTGCGAAAATTGATCAGGATGTCTGTGTAGCAGTACGTGCAAGTTATAGCAGTGCTGGGAAGCGAAAAAATTGTGTTTCAACGCTCCGATGCATTCGCACTAGTAATTTTATAAGAAACACATTATTTAATTAAGGCAGTAAGTAAACTTATGGCCTATAATTTTCCTGCTAATGCCTACTCTACGCGGACCAGGAGAAAACGGATTATGTAACATTTACTTGACTCCTTACGATGGAATATCCTTCATTGGAGCCATTCTTTCAGGAGCTCTGAATATATCTCTTCTGCTCACATTGAACCATGTCTAGAAGTTTCTACGATAATTAAGTATTTGCTTATTTCTATCCATCATATCACAAGGCATCTTAAGTCAACAAAGTTTACCGAAGTTGAGTTTCTGTATATTCCTGTACATATTTGGGCACCTATCGCTACTACGTTATTCAGCACCGCAACTTAGTAAGCTGCAAGTGGGCCCGGCTAACCTTGTACCCGAGTGGAGATAAGAAAAATCGGGTTAAGTGCGAGCGCATGTTAGCAAATGGAGTTCCGTATTTATCATTCACACCTTATACGCGGAGGCAAGTATGTGCAACATAGTTAGACTTGATTAAGCACATGTCGCACGTTTTTGTCTTGTCCAATTTGTGATTAGTCACAACGTTCACTAATAAGTTTATTGTATACTATAAATCTATAATGACAATGACATATCTTTTTACTCCAGTGTAAATCGGAGTCGTTGGTCTAACATTAGAAAAGCGCGCGTAGGTAAATTTGCATTGTCGTTCTTTAACAATCTACTAGGTTAAGCAACGTCCTCTGCTGTCACTTCACTTCTTGGATGGGTGACCGCTCGTGGCATTAACCACAGATTCGTTCGAGCTCCGTGCTTCGAAGAAACCGTCAGACCCCGTTATTGCCTTACGATAGCAGTCAACATCTTGGATGGTCAACATCATTGTGCTAAGGCAGTTTGCAAAGGCCGCCTAGCTATTACTCTCAAGTAGAAAATGCGGTACCAGTGTTAATCCTAGGTTAAGTTTGATTATCGTCTTCGACCACGAAAAGGTCAAATGCTAACCTATTAATAAAAAAATTATATAAGATTTAGGTATCACTGTCATAACTAACAAACAGCAAGCTCCCATAGCCAGTAAAGCGTCTGATCGCCAAAGCACTTAGTGTATATCGGCTGTAGCGACCGATAAGCAACAACTTTCTATAGCACAATGAGTGCTCAGATGATCAGGCCACACGGATACTCGATTGCGCAAACCGGATGTCATGTCAGATCATCTGTATAGATTTTTTTGAAAGTTACCCATATTGTACCGTTCTTTGGGTATAATGGCGACTTATTTGAATGTAAGGATATTATGGTTATAGTTAATAATATGAATCGTTGCTTTTAGATTTGCATATAGAATTTAGTAGTATGTCTCGATCGTGCGCTCGTAGAGTCAAGACCTCCTGAGGATGCTTCGTTTAGAAGCGAAACGCGTCGAACACTCTTCCGGTTTGGCTGCGTGGCGTTTGTGACGTCACGTCGGCTTAACAGGAAATTAGGCGGAATTATCACTAGATATATATAATTTTTTTAACGAATTTTGATGATGATGTTTTCTAAATAATTAATTTAACGTTTTCTTAAAATACTTTTAAAATATTTGTTATAATTAAAAATGGATTTCCGCAAAGTAACGCCTGAATCTATTCATTAATTTAGTAAGAGTTTTGAACAGCTAACTGATAAGAGATAAATGAACTAATAACACTACATAAAGCGTTTGCGTAAAGGGTATACAATTAATAGATAGACACCATCTGCAGCGAAAAAGCCATTGATACAAAACGTGACGAGTGCCGCAGAAGACGTACAACATATCGAAGCAATGATTCGCGTGCGGTAATATCTATGGCCTGCAGTCCATGGTTCGATGCCCACCCCCCGGCTTGAGCTTCATCGCATGGTAGAAGGGCTTGTGAATGCTCGCCTGGCTAGTTACCAGCCTCACGTTGAAAACCTGTCGCCAAGCATATATAACTGTTTTCCGGCAGCAGTCCTTGAGAACCAGTAAGATATTACAGGCACATACGACCTCGGGGTGATGGGCGCAGTGCAGTTCGTCACTTGTGAAGAAATTAATCTGTTATAAGCAGAGGTTAGATTGTCGACTCTCTGTCAGATTATTGTAGACAGCCCTATTATTGTATAATTTGGCTGAATGGGATTTAAATAAGACCTAAATTATCTTATTTAGGTAATTATTATAATTCTCTAATTTGATAAAGAGTCATAATCATAATCTAGTCATAATCTTATCTTAAATTGAAGTAAGTAGTACTGGTTTTTTACTGACTAAAAAAAAAGAGGAGGTACTGAATTCGTCTGTATTTTTTTTATATTTGTTAACTCACAACTTTTGACTTGGTGAACAGATTTTGATGATTCTTTTTATTTGAAAGCTGATGCTAGCCATGTGGTCCCACTTAAATTTCATCAAAATCGGTCTAGCCATTTTTGAGTTACACTCCAATATCTGAAAAGTATTTTCCTATCTTGTTGATATAGTCATTGACAGTGAATGACAATCGATCTCATAGGTAGCAAGGGTCACTAAAAGGTTCCTTTAATAATAAAAAAAACTGTTCTTAAAACTCCTTTCAACTTACCTATGAACATCCAAAGATATCAACGCAGTATCTTTAAGTACCTGGTTTTGTTTTTTTATTACTTTTTTATTGTCTTTTATTTATCTATCTAAAGGTTTCTTCAATATAACCGACGTCATATTTGACACAGTTTCCATTCAGCAAGTCACACAATTGTATGAATCACACGTTTCGAATGGGGTCATTGCTCTGAATAATAATGTCAATCGAATCGCTCGCTACTTCCTTAAAATATGCCGTTTGCCATTCTTTTGTAATGTAAACACGACTACAATGTTAATGGGAAGATATAATAACATCTGCTTAAAATTTCATATTAATTTATGGCTAGCCTTTAACAACTATCTCACCTGATGGAAAGTGATGTTGATCGAAGATGTCATCCAGGCTAACCTAGACCTTGAAGAGCTAGTAATTACAGGCACTCAAGGATAGCTGCCGGAAGACAGCGTTAGCTGCTTGACGACAGATATTCTACTTGAGGACAGATATTTTATTCTAATACTAACAAATATTTTTAAAATATTTTAACAAAACATCAAATTATCAAATATTTCTAAAATATGGAGTTCTGCAAAGTAACTCCTGAATCTATTCATTATTTTATTTTAGTTATAGCTAGCCTGGCGGATAATCACAAAAGGCCCTACAACCATACTATAATGACTGCCTTCTTAAGACAAAAACCGGGACCAACGCAAAGCACGTTCATGCTCAGTATTAACATAGTAAGTAGGTAATAATGCAACTAGCGGTCACCCATCCAAGTCACGACCACAGCGGAGGTTGTTAAACTTAGTTGATCGGTTATGAACGACTTGGAAGCTACGCTACGAGCGCTTCAATAATAGGATTACATATATAGAGTTGTCTATGTAGTCATTGGGCGACAAAACTAGGAAAAAATGAGGCATGCAGAGCAGTGGGCTCTAACAAGATAATAAATAAGATTATTGTATACATATGGATGTTAGGTACATATACATAATAAAATATTCATTCATAAAAAAACAATCGTGCTACTAAACTTCATCCTTAACATACAACGATAGCGCCTCCGAATATGATAATCGTACCTCAGGTGTTTCGACCGTCAGTCAGCGAGAAAAAAACTAGCTTCCCTCTCAGAACAAAGGTACGCGTCCTCGTTTCGACCAGACTGTAACTGGTTTAATTATTAAACTGGCTACTAACATAGTCACTGTTGTTTAATCTACGTCATATTTCACAATTAAGGCTTCCTGCGCGCAAGGCTCGCTGCTTCTGCAGAACTGAAGTAGAGCTACTATGCTATTATTAAAATAAGTATAGTTCAAGATATAAAGGGCGAGGAAAATATTATTTCATCTATATATTTATAATACCCTTAAAATTTTAAACAAACACAGCGTATTGCAATGCGAGTTTTTCCGTGAAAAGTTACCTTCGTTATACTGATATAATATTATGGCACAAAAACGACAAAATAAATGTATCTGTACTTAGTTAAAGATTCTGTAGAAAAAAGTAGAGTCCATGTTTATTTCATCACGTTAGCTAGAGTCCTACCCGCATTTTGTCGGTTTTTATCCGTTAGCTATTGGACAATTATCATATCGAGTTTGACGCTTATGTTTTACCATTTTAACGTTAGAGCAAAAACAATAAACTTAAACCTATATTATATCTATATTAATAATTTAGTTAATATAGTATTTATCCTCTCCTTCTTTTATTTAAAACTTTTCTTTATAATTATGTATATATATTTATGCGATCCGTCTTGGTAACACATAATCTGTGGCAAGTTCAATTGGCTGCCTCTTACGGTTTAAAAAACAGCCCTACAGACGGACGGACGCAGAACCAAGGCTCAGTAATATGGCCCCTCTTTCTAAAACGGGACCCTAAAAGGCACCCCATAAATAGGCATAGTGATACTCACACTGAATCCAATTTCTATAAAATAAAACTGATTCTAGTCGCCATCAAATTCGAACATACATACAATGACTATCAAAATGTACTTAGGATAAAAATATAGAGAAGAAGCCATAGTTACCAACGCCACGATACTGGATCCAGCCAGCTGCCTGCTTCCAGTACAGTCGCGAATTTAATTGTTCGACTCGACACATTATTATTTTATTTCCCCGTTACAATCTGCCCACAGCCACAGTCGACCCTTGATTTACGGCAGCCACAAAATATTTATTGCGGGAAAGATTTACTTAGTTTTAAATTTATTGTTATGCACTCGTCGGGCTTGTGTTTGTTTTGATAAGGGTACGCTGCGAGCATTGTTATTGCCTTTTATAAATATTCGTTTATTTTTAATTGTTATTGTGAATTTATGTTTGTAAAAATTAAACGCCTAATGTTTAGTTGCACCGTCTCTGGTTAATATGAAAGCGTTCATCAAGTGAAATTATTCCATTGGAACAATATTGTATTTTGGAAAGAAATTAAACAGGTGAAACAGTGGTCAAGTCCTAGCCAATCAGAAAAAAAAACAACAAATTGCAGTCAATAGCACAAGAAAAACTGATTACAATACATTTATAAAACACTTTTGTATATCATAGTTAATTATCACAATGTTAATGAATAGATTCAGGCGTTACTTTGCGGAAATCCATTTTTAATAATAACAAATATTTTAAAAGTATTTTAAGAAAACATTTAATTAATTATTTAATAAAACACTTAAAAAATCTTTATAAAAATGATATATATCTAGTGACAATTCCGCCTAATTTCCTATTAAGCCGGCGTGACGTCACAAACGCCACGCAGCCAACCGGTATCTTGGTACATCTTTCTCGATCGTGCGCTCGTAGAGTCAAGACCTCCTGAGGATGCTTCGTTTAGAAGCGAAACGCGTCGAATACTCTTCCGGTTTGGCTGCGTGGCGTTTGTGACGTCACGCCGGCTTAATAGGAAATTAGGCGGAATTGTCACTAGATATATATCATTTTTATAAAGATTTTTTAAGTGTTTTATTAAATAATTAATTAAATGTTTTCTTAAAATACTTTTAAAATATTTGTTATTATTATCACAATGTTCGTTACAAACAAACATGTAGCAAAGTAATTTATACTTCAGGGAATTCTTGGTATCCTATCAGGTGAGACAGTAGTCAGCAGACAAAAAAAAAGAAACTAGTAGCAGAGATGGCTCAGTGGCATTGGCTATGGACTGCTGCGCAGCAGGTCCATCGTTCGAATCCCGCCGCGTGCTTGAGCTTCACCGCATGGTGGTAGGACATTTTGCGAATGCCCGCTTGGCTAGCCCCCCACAAGTAGAAAATCTGTCGCCAAGCACCTAACGGTGTGTTCCGGCAGCAGTCCTGGAGAGCCAGTGAAATTACAGGCACAAGAGACTTAACAACTATGTCTCAAGGTGACGGGCGCAATGCAATTCGTAACTTGTGATGAAATGCATCTGTTATAGGCAGAGGTTAGTCCGCTTAACATCAGGTGGGCCAAGGTCTTGATCCGTCACAATAACATAAAAAAAAGCTTTCCACTGGTAACCAATGACTTCATTCACTTTTAAAGAAGCTGTTAACCAACATATTCTATAATAAGCAATATACACAAAGACGTAAGACTGACTACTGATTCATGACTGCAGATGGCACACGGTTTCTTTATAACGACTCGTCAGCTGTGGATTAGCCTCCTATGAAGTATGTTAACGAGTTGAGCAGGTGTCCAGTTTATCATCCAATAAATTGCTGAGATTCAATGCATACTTGCATAGTAATTGACATGTTTTATATGTGTAAATCAAAAATAACTTTTTCCAATCTGGAGAACTTAGTATATTTAGGGCCTGTTTCAGAATGTTCGAGCCGGTTATACTACCCAGAACACATTTAATAAATAAAACACTATCTTTGCGTTTCATAGTCATCGATTTTGCCTAACCATCGGTTAAAGCTTGAAACGCGCTGCATGTTAACTGTCATTTTTATTATTCAGTTAGTTTATGTTCTGGAACTTACTCGAACATTCTGAAACAGGCCCTTAGCCACTCACAGCGAGCCATTAGAATAACAGGCACCCGAAGTATGGCATTAATTAATGAAATTCTATTGTTCTGGTTATATTTGATGCGCTAGGATTTGTGAAATCAAATAAAAATGTTTATTTCGAACCACAGAAATTCTTATATAGGTAAGTATTAGTACAAAAATAAAAATCTAAAACTATTGATACCTAAGCTCGAAGATTCTTACAAACAACTACTGTATAATTTTGCCAGTTAACATATATCTATGAGGTGTTCCATGCAGAAACATCGATCGCATGAAATGTCCAAGAATTAGTTTATAACAAATCTAGATTCATTATTTGTAAAATTTCAATAGAACGAAAAACTACAATTGTTCCCAATATGAGACATGCCGCGATATAGTTAATTTTACAAAGATATCGAACCAACAAAACTTTTCGAAAAGAAGACGAATTTAAGTTACACACTCGAAGATTATTGTGACACACAATTTTTCAAAACCCGAAGTAATTCAGTAGACAATACATAATCTAAAACAAAAGCTATTACATTCAACTCCAGGAACTAGAAAACTGTTAGTCATCTAAAGTAACGAGACTGTATAAATTAGATTTCACTACATTTAATAATGACACTGACAATGCTGGTTGATGGCAACCAGTTATCTAATGTCTAAGATAACTTTGTAAAGTACTACAGGGTGTATCGAGAATGTACTAGGCCTGCAGTGAGCAACTGTTTTGGTGAATTTGATAGAGCGCCCTTGATTAATGACCTCCTCCGAAGATGAGGACCCGAATACGAAATCTTATTGGTGGATAGTCTTGCTTTTCCTGATACAAATCGGATGGGTACCTTTAAGTTTAATCCAAAATTGTCGAGTGTAGTTGCAACGACTACTACCAACTGGCTACCCAGGAGATCATACTTTACGTTTTGTTGTTATACTGTATACTACAATTATCATTATTTACATTACATTAGAAAGTAGTGTACAAAAATATAACAGCGCATCAATTTGAGGCAGTGATGGCTCAGTGGCATTGGCTATGGACTGCCGCACAGCAGGTCCATGGTTCGAATCCCGGCGCGGGCTTGAGCTACACCGCATGGTGGAAGGGCATTTTGCGAATGCCCGCCTGCCTAGCCATCAAGAAGGAAACTTATCGCCAAGCACCTAACGGTGTGTTCCGGCAGCTGTCCTGAGCCAGTAATTATAGGTTAAGCCTGTGTTAACATCTTCGAAGCACATCATCACTTACCATCAGGTGAAATTGTGGCCAAAGACTTATCTGCTGCTAAAAAAAAGGAAATGCGCGCCTTCGTGAGAGGACATGGGCCATATTGTCTAATTCGAATGGTTGTGTAAATGCTCCTTATTATAAAATTCGAATTTCATTTTGAAAGAAAAGTTTCAAAATTATGTCATAATTGATTTTATCTAATCACCCCTGTGGTACCCTGGGGTCTTATTGTCAATTAGAATGGTAATGAAAATGGGCATCATTTTGAAATCGGAACTCCATAAGCATCGTTTTCATAGAAAAATTACAAAATGGTGTCTAAAATTAAGTTAATCCCCATTACTATTTTGTTAGTTGCTACATATGTGTATCTGTTAGGTGAACGTGTTCCATCGCCGACTGCTATTGAGACAGCTATCAAACGCAAGTACTAAGCAACGTTATAAAAGCGTTAAACGGGAAATTAAATTCATAAATTGTCAAGCATGCGAAAGGAAAGCGACTAATATAGTATCTTCCATATTCATGCGAACAGCGTCAGATGTGACCTTGCGTCGGCGACAGTTAAGAGAGTGCGCAGTAGGGCAACTCACTAAGAAGACAACGGTTAGGTTTACAACACACACACAAACTCGTAGATGTATATTCATAACTGAGTGACGAAATAACTATTCATATTTTCAGTACCAATGAGATTCAATGAGTTCAAATGGATGTTTATTATCTTACTGAAACTATAGTAATTTATCATCTTTGAAAACACAGCCCCCCATTATGGGGTGGGGGGGGGGGTCTGCCATAATCCCCACGCTTGGCAGGAATCTTGGGGATCGCAGTGTAAAATAACCGTTCCTCAGGAATTCTGGTATTTTACCTTAAGTTCACAACACAACACCAAATAGAAACTAATTATAACTTGTTTTATTTGCAATGTAACGTAATATGGGTCGTTTAAAGGATACAGAAAGCACATAATATGTTATTATCACATTAATATTATATATTTTTTTATACCGGTGGTACCGGTAACTATCGGTAACAAAATAATACGAACTATATGAATACAACACTATAGTTACTATAATGAAAGCATTTAAATAACCTGCAAATCATTGCAGACTCACATCAGGCAGCCAAAATGCTCCAGGCCACTACCAGTTGGCAGCGTGGCCAGCATGCTAGCAGCATTGCTCCGTTGAATTATGAATGATATAATATTAATTATTATTATAAAAGGATGACAGGAGACATTGTTTTTCCCATCCCGCCGGAAACGCATCAGAAATATTTTATCATGAAAACAGATGAGACGACAGTACTCAGGACTGCGAAATCCAGAGTGCCACTCCACCAACGATGATTAATATGTAGGTATAAATAAGAAATATAAGATTAAGAAGAATAAATTATTTCTTCAGACTGTATGGTATTTATAGTATCTGAGTACGCCGCGCGGGCGGCGCCCAGACATACTCGGAGACGCCGCATATGTTTTTAAGGTCATAAAAGCGAAATCCGACTACGTCCACCGGTTCGTGTCACCAAAAAACACTTTCGCTCTGAAATCAACACGCGTGACTCCGTTTTGTAATACATTATTAACTGACGGAGACGTAACGTCATTTGTCGTTTCAGTGTAACGTTATGGTTATTAAAGAGTTATTGTTGTTTGAAGAATGTACACGTTCTGCGAAAGTGTACCTAATTTCTATCAACTGTGTGCTGAAGGTGAGTCAGCGGGACAATGGAGTTCGGTGAAAGAGCTTTTCAAGTGCGTTGAAGCAATACTAACACAATACCAGTTTGTTGCGTAGGTTGCGTAAGATCATGCAAGTGACGGAAGGTGATTAGGGCTATATGTAAAGAGAGATATGGGATTCACAAACCGATAGAGAAGCACAAAAATATACTAATCATGAACTAACTTTTTTTTTTTACACCGTTCTTGCAATTTTAATCCCACTGTCCCATTGATATAGAGTAAATTATACATCATCATCATCTACAGACATAACTTCTTACGTTTAACAAAGGGGGTGCCATAATAATCCCATAATAACAGGCTCCTCGTCGCAGTGTTAAATGACAGATCTGCAGAAGGAGCTAGTGCCCACCTTCTGCATTTTCCTTTTTTGTAGCCTCTTCCTAATACCACAGCAAGATATGGGGAAGGGGTGGGATGAAATTATAACATGCGCCCCAGTTATTTAATAAGGAAAAGCTTGTACAACCCGCTCATGTTTGTTCCTTCTTGTTCAATGGTAATCTTCATCACCTCTGAATAGAAAATGCCTATATAAAATGACTCCTGACTGATGATCCTCAATATTATAAAACAATTACATTTAATTATGTAACAAGTAAATGAGTTAAAAACAATGTGTTTTACTAACATGGCGTGTTTCACACAGATAACGTATTTCGGTTACCATTGACCTCACAGGTCGCGGTCGTACGGGACGGAACTGAACGACAATACAGTATGCAAGCAGTAGGTAACTTCACTATGCATTACGCTGTTTAAAAGCCGAAACAACAACGATTAGTCAGAGTTTGGTTATTAATATAAATTAAAACAGCATACTCAAATGATAACGCCAATAATTTCAAAAGTCGTAATTATAATGAGTGTTGTGTGTCTTTTTGCGCTTTAGTATTTGCTCTCATACATGATAGTGGAGTACCACATCCTATGTAAAAAAGCTCGAATACGACAGATAACACAAAATGTTTATATCGCAGTTAAACCTAAGTTTATGCATTTTATGTTTCTGGGTGATGGGCGCAATTAATTCAATTCACAATTCACCATTAGTGACAAACTACATCTGTTATAGGCAGAGGTTGTTCCGTTACAATAGCATTAAAAAAAATTCATAAACTATGCATTTGATGTGACTTTAAAAAACTAGTCTAATTGTTCATAAAGTAAATAATATATACTTTGAATACATTAACAACATACACCATGCATTTTTATCTTTGAGATAAAAATGTGCTTTAGAATAGTTTTTGAACAAAATTCGATTCTAAACGACATTGGCGATTTAAATCAACCCATAGATAATTAGATTTCCTTAATATCTTTAATCGGTACTTAATCTCAACTTCTTTATAATATAAATTTTCTGTATTGGAACTTAATCAAAAGTTTACTTTGGATATGATTTTTTATATATTTTATACATAGTATTTGTGAAAACTATTATTTTCCCTAATTTCCTTGAATTTCAGATACAGATATTGCCGCAATCGTCACATAGCAACGTGTGCTAATATTATGAACCTCACTTCGAAGGTACGGTGGTTTGTGGTTTTCGCATTTGCGAAACACACAAGGACGAAATCGCACCACAAACTTATTAAAAGACATTTTAATAAGCTTGTGAATTCTTATTAAAAGTAATTCTTTCCTTCTCAATTTTTAGATATTACGTATGTCTTGTAGTGGAAATTGTTAAAAACAGAATAAAGATATTTCTACTTTTATTTTAGACAGTTATTTTTTAGTTCTATATTTGTTGGAACTTTCCATACTACTCTCAATATTTATATTGCTATATGGTACAGATAACGTATTGGTTTATTTATCATGCCAATGATTGATAGGGTACTCGCGTGGCCGTACAGGGAAATGTGCTTGGAAGCATCAAACATGCATAACTTTAATTTGGCTTGATGGACACAACAGGGCGGAGAGAAAGGGTTACGGGAATACCGGAAAAGTAGAGTAAATAAAGAATACTAAAGGTGAAATAGTTCGGTTTTCAGTAGTAATCAATAATTCAGTACAGTAAAATTAAGAAAGTTCGGAGAGTGTTGGCAAAGGCTACCCAAAACAATAAAAACCTGCCAAGTGCGAGTCCGACTCGTAAACCTATCCTACCTACCAAACAAAAGTTGACACGCTCGTAGCGAAGTTTACTTAGCTGTTCTCAACCGATCAGCAAAGTTAAGCAACGTCGCGCGCGGTCATGAGTTGGATGGGTGACCGCTAGTGACATTACTACTGAGCGTTTCCGTGCTTCGGAGGGCACGTTAAGCCGTCGGTCCCGGTTGTCGTCTAAGGATGACAGTCGTTATAGCATGGTGGTAGGGCATTTTGCGAATGCCCGCCTGGCTAGCTACCACCCTCAAGTGGAAAATCTGTCGCCAAGCACCTAACGGTGTGTTCCGGCAGCTGTCCTTGAGAGCCAGTACTTCTAGGTTAGCCTGAACAACATCTTCGACCACATCATCACTTACCATCAGGTGAGATAGTGGTCAAAAGGTAACCTATCAGGCATAAAATAAAAAATAAAAAAAAATTTTTTTTTCAATAATTCGAGATCCTTAGAGAGAATTCGACTTAGCGGGGCCCTTGGCCGAGTGTTGTTATCATAACTTAGATATTGCACTATAAACGTACCAAGTTTTACGCTTGTACCTATTACCGTTTTTACAACCCCTTATTTATATTTTTTATTAATATTATTTGTAGCCTCGTGGGTCATGGGGTGCCGGGCTAGAATGTCACTCCCCGATCTCTAACCGTGGGGTGTCGTGAAAGGATACTAAGGGAGACACCAGAAGGTGGGCAGCAGCGCTTTCTGAAGAACTGATCTCTCACACTGCGATCCCCAAGACGCCTGTCAAGCGTGGGGATGATGGCAAATCCCTATAATAGGGGCGGCTGTGTTCAGCAGCGGACAATTTGGCTGGTACAGTTGTCGTCACAAAGGCGGCCGGCTATAAAACAGAAGCGAAGATTCTACAGTTAGAAAATTATTTTTATGTGTTATGCGTTGTTTGAGAAAGAAGAGAAGTAAATAGTACCGACCCCATTTTCCTATGATAAGAGTAGGAAGATGACGAATTGAAAGTATCAATTCACAATACAATTTCACAAATCCTCCATTCCGCCTATCACGCAAAAGCTATAGCTTTTCGCCATTGCGTAAACCAAGCTGTACTAATAGCACAACTGACAGTATCAATGCTTCTAAATCGATACCTAATTGCCTACAGACTAGACCGCGGCCTAGAATCTAGACCAGACTTAAGGCACAGACTATGCTATAGTCACTACGTAACTCGACATTGTGAAATGTCTTACGTAACGTATTGGACGACTGAACTTTGAACGATTAAAAAGAGAAGTTTATTGTTACCGAGTCCATTGGATAACAGATATTATGCAAATTATGTAAGGTTAATAATGTCCAGTATTCAATTAAAACTCCTTCCACCAATTCCATTACTTCCAACATTTTCTTAAACTACCTACTTTATAATAATTGAATGGACGCCCAGAAATCTGTGTAGAAATCTGTCTGTGAAGGGTAGAAAAAGCTGGAGACCTTAGCATTGTCAAAAGTGCTAACAACTCCAACAAACTAATGGTATGAGATACATTTTTTTTATTTATTTACAATTGCTCCGTGTTTATTGCCCGTTCTTCTCGCACTGGCGATATACATTTTTTTGGCTGAACGTGGCAGTATATTTCAATTTGTGATGAAAGTGTCGTAGACGCCTAAATTGAATAAATTATTTTGACTTTGACTTCGCGTGTTCGCGGTTATATCGCACTCCCTCAGGAACTACTCAATAAAGTTTCTTATGCCCTAATCGAGGATCTAAGAAATATATGAAAGAAATTTCATCAAAATCCGTTAAGCCGTGTATGAGGTAAGCTTCAAAAAACACACCCACACATTGTGTGAACTTACTTTCGCATTTATAATATTAGAAGGAAAGAATTGCAATATTGCATTATTTAACAAAACTTTACAACAACGATTAATTGCACACCAAGAAAAAAATTCTAAATAGCTTATAACTAAACGACAATCAGTATTATGAAGCTCAAGACCGCGGCGGGATTCGAACCATGGACCTGCTGCGCGGCAGTCCATAGCCAATGCCACTGAGCCATCACTGCTGGATATGGCGAAAATATTGGAGTTAAATAAGTAACATGTTAAAACCAAGCAATAACGTATGAGCATAAAATCAAATTGCATCTAGGCCACAGGTTATCCTCCGTTAGTGACACAATGTTAATCCCCAGACTTTGAGATGAACTTCTAGGTGACACAATGTTAATCCCCAGACTTTGACATGAACTTCTAGGTTAGCCTGAACAACATCTTCGACCACATCATCACTTACCATCAGGTGAGATAGTGGTCACAGGCTAACCTATCAGGCATTAAAAAAAAAATGATGTTTTTTCCAACTTTTCTTCTATTCAACAAAGACCACCAAAATGGTGATTAATTGAGACAATAGTAAACTAGAAAAATATAAAAGAATCTATTACACGCATATATGTAATATGGCTACAGATTTATCAGAATCAATGTGCGAGAACTTTAAGATCCCACGAACAAATATGCTGTTCTATAAATCTAGTAGCTTTACCTAGTTTCAAGTTCGTGTCGTCAATTTCTCTGCGGTGACGTGAGAAAAGCCGCCAAGTTTCATCGGTTTGTGGTGGAGTAAAAGTGGACAAACATCTTTTATATAGATTTTCTGTACAGGAGTTATCACAAAGAGCATTGTCTAGAAACTTTGCGGTCGTCTGATGCGGTAAATTGTGAAAGTTGGAAATCTCCACTGGGGATTCTTCGAAATACCTTCCTAGATTGGTTAAAACAAATACAACTCAGCATAATATCATAGTAAAATCAGACAAGTAGTTTGTCTTCATAGAACGGTAGGAAACGCTGCTTGTATGTGTGCACGCTCGTACACACGTACCACAGCATGCACACTACGGCATATATCTAGCGTGTCCAGAGTGCGTTGATTTATTTAAAGAAAATATAATTATCATTTTTTTTTCTGTTATTGTGACAGGACAAGCTCAAGGCCCACCTGATGTTAAGCGGGCTAACCTCTGCCTATAACAGATGCATTTCGTCACAAGTCACGAATTGCACTGCGCCCATCACGTTGAGACATAGTTGTTAAGTCTCATGTGCCTGTAATTTCACTGGCTCTTAAGGACTGCTGCCGGAACACACCGTTAGGTGCTTGGCGATGGATTTTGTACTTGAGGGTGGTCGCTAGCCAGGCGGGCACTCGCAGATGCCCTTCCACCATGCAGTGAAAGCTCAAGCCCGCGGCGGGATTTGAACCATGGACCTGCTGCGCGGCAGTCCATAGCCAATGCCACTGAACTATCACTCCTTCAAAAAATATCCTTAAAGATCGTGTCTGTAGGTAGCTACGAATTGATTTGCTATAATATACCTGCACATATTACATAGGTACCTGTAATGGTTTGAGATATGGACAATTGGACAACTTACGTATCCAAAGTAGAGGTAAAGGCACTTGAATCTCCTACGGGCCTCCAGTCAGTCGACTTTTCTATTTAACAATCACGTTGACTTACTACAAATAAACATTTAAGTACTCGTATTTTAGTGCAACCATTAAATAATACTCTAAAAATCGACTTCTTCGACAGAAAAGTATTTGGTTTTATTTACTTCGAAGACATGTGCCTATTACAAAATCACAAATATACAGCAGGCGTTATTGCAAACCTAACAATATTAAAACATATGCCTATTTTAAATCAAATTGAGATAAATAGGCACTGTTTACAGTTATTTATATTAAAAAACCAAAGTACAGAATCGATTTTGATAAAACTTATAATATGGGACCACCAGTGAAGTATGGCCTACCAAACAAAAACGGAATTGTCAAAATCAATTCACACTTGGTGGAATAATCGTGTCACAAACATACAAACAACACAGTCAATTGAGAACCTCCTACTTTTTTCAAGTCGGTAAAAAAGGTAAAACTATCACGGATTCTTCTTCAATTCTTTCAACATTTAGACGCAATATGCGCCATCCCTTATATGCTGTTGCTGATACAGAATATAAGCATAAGTAATTGTGACAATACATTAAAATTTTCCAATGGGAAATACGGCCACATTTCTATCAAAGGATAACTTTAAAATGAACCTATACTGTAGATACATACATGCCTAAAGTAGCTCATTGAAGTATTCATAGGTATATGTTTTTGCTTTATTCATTCTAACACATTTTAACAGTTTTGAAGCAGTGATGGCTCAGTGGCATTGGCTATGGACTGCCGCGCAGCAGGTCCATGGTTCGAATCCCGCCCAGAGCTTGAGCTTCACCGCATGGTGGAAGGGCATTTTGCGAATGCCCGCCTGGCTAGCGACCACCCCTCAAGTAGAAAATCTGTCGCCAAGCACCTAACGGTGTGTTCCGGCAGCAGTCCTTGAGAGCCAGTGAAATGACAGGCAAAATGAGACTTAACAGGTATGTCTCAAGGTGATGGGCGCAGTACAGTTCGTCACTTGTGATGAAATGCATCTGTAATAGGCAGAGGATACCGCTTAACATCAGGTGGGCCTCGCGCTTGTTCCATCACAATAACATTAAAAAAAAAAGTTTCCATAAAATATGTCATAATAGACCCTAGCATAACAACCTAAGCCGGGTTTGGTGTATGATTTAGTTTTGTTATAGGCCTAATTATTCTTGAATCTAAGAGTTTCATATCGAGTTCTATTAATTTTGATAACATACTTCTTCGGTTTGCCAAGATATTTTAGTACAACTGGTACTTCCCAGTAAACAGATTTACAACCCTATTCACAAACATACTTTTGCACATAAGTATTTTCAGTACAAAATACGACTACGTATTACGTTTACATACCCGATATACGAAACTTACGATATTCCACGTCTGGCATCGTAAACAAAGCCGTACCTATCGAATATTCAATAGGATAAATAGTCTCTATTTCTGGATTCGATTCTATTCGATTATTCAAGCTGCTTAACTTATCATTGTATCTGTTTGCCGCTGTTCCATAAAAGGTAATTCAACTGTGTTAACGGATTATGTGAGATTTGTAATTGAGCGATCCACGTAATTGGAATTCGATATTACATGTTTGTACGTAATATTTTATTGTTATCGACGCGAAATGAAAAATGCAGTCTATAATTCCAGGTTTTTTGGAAGGAGGAGATGGTCGGCTGCCAATCAGGGACTGGTGCTTGAATCTCATTCGTGTCGAGAGAAAGTTTATCTTTTTTTGTTGCTGATAATAATATGTAAGCCTTTGACCACAATCTCACCTGATGATAAGCGATGATATGGTTGAACGTGTTAACAGGCTTAACCTACATTTACTGGCTCTCAAAAGGACAGCTGCCGGAACATACCGTTAGGTGCTCGGCGACAGAATTTCTACTGGTGGTCGCTAGCCAGGCGGGCATTCGCAAAATGCCCTTCCACCATGCTGAAGCTCAAGCCCGCGGCTGGATTCGAACCATAGCCCTGCTGCGCGGCAGTCCATAGCCAATGCCACTGAGCCATCATTGCTTCAAGAATATCTTCTTCGAGCAACCATACATGCAGCAACCGGACGGTTAATTTTACAAAGTCCAGAGGTCCTCAAACTCTTGCTAAAAGACTACCGAATTGATTTGCTTTTAGTCAAATCATGTCTTCTGTACATAAATGTATCGTTACAGTTCCCAGCCCGTCAATTACATAATAATAATTTATCTTTGTAACACGATTCACTTGATAATTGTCAGCGATTGCATTGTCATTAAGCGTTTAATATTCAATTAATTTTATAATACTACCTTCGTGCTGGCCGTGAAAATAGTTTAACGCAATGTTTAATTTATATTGACAGGCTAATATAATTTTCACTTTGGAAACTATCGCGAGTTTTATCCATATTAACTTATTAGGAACCGGCAAGGACCCGCGTTATATTTACCGGAAAGATTCCGACCAGTTTCGGACTGTTTTGAAGTCCTTCGTCTGGGAGTCACGATTGCGCGAAGCGACGAGCACGGGCCCTAATAACTTAATAAGGCTAATATAATGTTGTGTTACGAACAAACGTAATGCAAGAAAATTATATATGAGAAATTTTATCTAATAACCTGCGTGTACTTGAATTATAAGCGACAATAACTTTTATGTTGTGAAATATTATGGACTCTCCTGCCCGTGTAGTGCTGAGCTAGAATATCATCATCCGTGGGTGTCGTAAGAGTCGACTAAGGGTAAAATTCCGGAAGGTGGGCCGCAGCATCTTCTGAGAAACCTCTACCTTACAGTACGATCTCCAAGGCGCCTGCCAAGCGTTGTTATTGTGGCAAACCCCCCCTTGATGGGCGAGGCTGTGTTCAACAGTGGACAAGGCTGATACGTACAGGAGTCTTCAGCTCTTGCTGAAGACTCCTGTACGTCGACGGCCTCTTGGCCGTCTTGGTGGATATCAACTATCAGATATTCTACCTCGCAGCAGTACTGTGTAAATACTACTGCAATACGCGAAGGCCAACGAGACATAAGCTATGATAAGTACTGAAGTCTCTGAGTGCCGAGCGCAGTGCAGTGTCAATCAGAACGAGGATGGTGAAATTGCAACTGTAATGGACTGGCATAAAGCTTACCATCAGACATGCATCTTCCTTGATCCCACCTCTGGGTTGGGGTCGGTACAATCTATAGGCACATGTCTTTACCTCACCATTAGAAATGTACATGTTGTCAGATTTCAGCCATGAGTCACTTTTGAAACGGCGGAGCGGATTATAATGTAACTAAGCAGATATATTCCTTAGGTCCAGGATTAGGCTATAGAATACTTAATACCCGGGTTTACCCTGTAGATCCCGAGGGAGCACAGAATCAGTTATACACCGTGCTGTTGGAGACAATTATTGTACCCATAGCTTATGATTTCAGTACATCTCGTGCGCAAATTGAATGTCAGTTAGTCATAGAGTTTGCTTAAATAATTATTTATAAGTTAACTTTTATAAATGTCCATATACAGAGTTACAGGAAATTAACTAGTTTATGAATCATATCTGTTACCCTTGGTGCAATAACAGCGCGTGTAAATAATATTCATTTAATGTATATTTAAATTTTACACGCATTTATCGAGAATTGAATACTGAGAAGTATGCGGAATATTCATTCTATGTATGATTTCTGAATACAGCTAGGGAATACTCTTGATTTCATGTTATGTTATTGAAAACGAAAGCAATGTAATGCTATCTATATTTGGATGTGCAATTGAATGAAAGAGGCCAATGACTTTCTAATAAATTGCTATCATGATAAGCATATTTCTCTCAGCATCATTTCACGAATTCCATGATTGCTTAACTTTAAATTAATAAGGAAATACTCTCTCTCACTCATTCTCAAAATAATACGAAGTAAAACTAAACTAAAATCATCAATTTATTCAGGTGATAACATTGCTATCAAAGATCTTCTTGCAGTTACGCTAGCTATGCTGTATGGTGCAGAAATCATGGACACCACTAAAAAAGTTCAATTCAAATAACTTATTTCTTGTTAAATAGCAATTTTATTGTTTTAGGAATTAAATAAAATGTCCTGTATATCTATATAATATAATTTATAAAATTTTACTATCGTATGTTTTTAATCAAAAGCATACATAACGGACATTAAATCTGTCTCTATTCAGATTCAAATTCATTTATTTATTATCATCTAGACCTCTGAAGTATCGAACATAATCTTTTACACTGAATTAAAAGCAATAAGCATATTGAAATAACTATGAAATCTATTACAGAATGCACACATACATTCATCACTGATTCAGATAGATTCTGGAACATATTTATACACTGCAAAAATGCAGCATCAAAGTAGAAGCGGTACCTAATAATAAAGAAAAGGGACAATGCTCTGAGCGATCATTACGAGTAACTTTTCAGAGAAAATTGAATTTAACTGATTGCAAATCACTGATTTAACTGATCAAACCAATTCTAGCTGGCCCCTTAACCTTAAGAACGTGATATTTAAACGGGTCCCCAAAGTTCACTACAGTCTTCACTCTAAAGGCCAGGAGCGTGTAAGGTCCAACTATAATATACTATAAATACATGTATACCTGTATGCATGAGAAAACTTTATAGACCGTGAGCAACTTCACAACAAAATACAAGCAAGCTTCATTGATGATGCAAAAAGCGAATGGATATGATTGAATGCTTCGATATGCACTTTGTACGGTCCAATGGATGCTAAAAGGCAATTCAACTGGAGCATAAAATTATCATTTATTTAAGAACTTCATACATATAACTGAGTTCGTATATGATTTTTTTATTCTTCCTCAGTGCAGAATCGTTTTGGCGTTCGTGAATATTTGCTCACAGAAAATTCTATCTAGTAAAACAAGTCATAACCTTTTATTGATTTATATCTAATATGGATAAGCGTAGGTGCTTTCTTTATTCGACTGTGTATTGGTTATTGTAAAAATATAGCTTAAAAAACGCACTGATAAGCTCAACGCGAAAGATACACAACACAATAACAAATGACAAACAACATCCTCAAGGTGTGGTTAAACGAGGGCTTAACTTGGCATAAAAACCTCAGAACCATCTATAAATTTTCACTGAAAGGCAGGTGGAGAAATGGTGACGTCGTACTAGCAGGTCAGAAGCCATATACATCAACGCTGTCAAGAAGATAGATAGCACTGTAGGATAGACCTAGATGAGCCTGACACAACACTAGATATCAGGGCTGGCAGAGGCACCTGTATCTTGTACATATTATACATTACCTACTGTATACACTTTACATAAAGTCAAGTATCTTGTTAGCCAGCAACGGTAAATGGTAAATTTTCTTTTGTGACACGGAATCTTGATTCTAATATCTTTGCTCCATGACCACCGCAAAATGCTTTGTAACATCGCGGCGTCGAAATATAAAACATATGTAGTTATATGAATTCTCTCATGTTGGTAGGTATATGAACCAAAACATTCGCATTTTTTTTTTATTGCTTATAAATCCTTTTACCACAATCTCATCTGATGGTAAGTGATGATGTGGTCGTAGGTGTTAACACGCTTAACCTAGAACTACTGGCTCTGGACAGCTGCCGGAACACACCGTATGGTGCTTGCCGACAGATTTTCACCTTGAGGGTCGCTAGCCAGGCGGGCATTCGCAAAATGCGATGAAGCTCAAGCCCGCGGCGGGATTCGAACCATGGACCTGCTGCGCGGCAGTCCATAGCCAATAACACTGAGCCATCACTGCTTCAAAATTTCATTCTACAAAGATTGTATATATTTTACACAAGATAATATTATTTAAATCGAACATAAAACAGGTCATAGTGTACTGACACGATTTCTGCGTCATAATGTCACTCCGGCGCTTTGGTACTACTTGCGCAAACGCATGGCAGCCACTACAAGTCTATAAATAAGCTTATTAAACAGCTAACTACTCGGTAAAAGTGGTTAACAGCATAGTAAAATTTTATTCACGCATAATTTTGGTCAAGAAATAGAAAGGAATTTCGATTGAGCTAGAAGCGAAGTATAATTTAAACTCCGGAATAAAATTTACATAAAATTTTAACTTTTTGAAGTATAAATATGCGCATCTATCTTTCAATCTATTGGACGATTCATGATACACAGACCATATTCTCTTAAATACAAAAACATGTATTACGTTTCCAAAAGTAACAAGCAACATAGGTAAATGTAACGTTTTCAACTCACAAGGTGTGTTGTTTATCATCCGATATCTGGGTGGAAAAGTGCTTTCTATCCGCTAGCGTAGAAAATGTTTTTGAAATTCAAACCTGGATCAAAGTTCCCGAAAAAAAAGATAAACAGAAAAAATAAAGAGGACTTGACTCTTCCATCGTAAGACCGAGAAAATAAAAAAATACAGTATTATTATTTCTATTGACTTAATAAAAATAATAATTCAGAAATAATATGTACCTATGCAGGTGTCTGTATTGAATTCATTAAAAGACTAAGTTCTTCCATATCCTACATTTGTTCGTTGATGCAAAGAGTTTAGGCTAGGAAGAACATCGACAGAAGACAATCACCTTGAAGGACGGCCATCCTCATTTCACACCGGAGATAATCTGATAAAAATCGAAGATTTCGTATTGACTGAACAAATAGTGGCTATCAGGCGTTTAGCTGACGTCACTAGGATCTCAAATCACAGTAATCAGAGGATGCTCCACGAAGAACTTCACATTATCAAGGTGGCGGGGCGTTGGGTAACCAGAATACAAACACGTACACACTGTACTTAAAGCCTGACAGAGTATCTAAGGTATGTATTTTTATATATTTTTTGCCTATAGATACAAGATGTGTTTATTACCATAAGTATTACGAAAATTATACGGAAAAAGTATACATTGTTTGAGGTGGATTACAGAGTATAACAGAATTTCAGTGAATCCCAAACTAAGCCTGTGTTTTGGAGCTCGAGGGCGATTTTATCTATACAGCAAATTATGTAAAGAATTGCCTTATTTGGTTTAACTAGCTAATTTCTTATAAAAGGTAGTAGATAGATACGTTTAATACTAAATGGTAAGGACGACATAATCGCTGCATAGAATAACAATAGCAGTCCAGATCAGATCATTTCTGCCAACATCCCAGCAACTAGATCGAGCATTGACTAAGCTATTCCGTGATGGTCTATATAGGCGATTGTTTTACGGAATAAACCAGTTTCAGTTGCTAAGCAAAATACATATACATACCTACGCCAAGTGTTGTTATTGATGATTGTGTATTTACCTGAAAAGAAAAATATAGATTTAATAATGTATCATAATTTGACATTTAACAGTATGAGTAGGTTTACGGATCAATGATGTTCAGTTGGTATTTAAGCCTCCAAAATACAACCACCCGACTAAACAAGACTATAAGTAGGTGTGAATCATGTCAAAATATACAAATAGCACGAGAAAAACCAGATTTTCATACGAGAAACAAATTCATGCCTGATGTATTAAGATAAATAAATACAAATATATATATATTATGTGACTGACGGAACAAGCACCTGATGTTAAGCAGACTAACCTCTGTCTATAACAGAAGCATTTTTGTCACAAGTGACAAATTGCACTGCGCCGGTGCATGCTGTGACATACAGTTGTTAAGTTTCATGTATTTGTTCCTGTATTTTTTTATTTACTGGCGGACTGCCGCTGAAAGACACTGTTAGGTGCTTGGCTTTTTATCTAATTCTGTCCGTTACTATTAAACTACCCATTAACCACTTAAATGTTTTTTGATGAAATTGACCACAAAGATAGCCAGCCGCTCCAAAAATAAAATATAATACCTAGTTTTTATCGTATCATACTTTAATTATATATGAAGAAACCTCAATTGGACGAGGTCAAAGGCAGCCAGTTTAAATGAATTGGGAAAGGTAAAACGTTCGAAACACAGTAACTTAGTTCGAAATAACATTTCTCTGAAACCAAGCCCAGGACTCTAGAATACCCAATTATGCGAAATGCGAGTAAACTTTCGCCAACTATACAATAATATGTACGTAGCATGTTATTTTATATTAAATTTGCTTTAAAATTAATATACATTTATTTTCTTCATTTATATTAAGTAATATTGTTGTAAAAACAAAAGGCGTACTATGATGGTTTGGACATGTAGAAAGGTTAGAAATAGAAACATTGAGATTGATTATAACAATTGAAAGGGGCGGCAAACTACTGTTTAACTTTAAATTTGTAGCGAAAATACCTCTTTAGTTGTTAGAACACGCCTCTCTCTTATCTCAGTGAACAATATCGAAAAATAAATTACACCTAGTTTTTGAACAAATATTGGCGTCAAGGTTGGATAGAGACAAACATTTTAAAACTAATTTTTAGTTGTAATGATTTATAAATTCGTGTATTGATTTCCAATTATTGTTAAATTATACGTTATTTCGACATCAACGGCGCACGCATTCTGACCAGATTGGAGAAGTTAGGACCTTAAAAGGCGAGTATTAAGATATGAGACTCAAGGAAACACAAATAAACAAAGGTCGAAAAATTTAAATTGTATCCCACCGGGACACAGACGTGACCAAAATTATAAATATTATAAATGCGAAAGTTTATAAAAGTGTGAGGATGTGACTAAGTATGTGTTATTCTTTCACGCTGAAATGCTGAACCGATTTCGATAAAGCTTGAACTACAGATTTTTGACGTCCTGGACTACATAAGATACTTTCCATCATCACATCTTCTACGCGGGTGAAACCGCGGGACGAGTTGTGGTAATCCATGCGCATCATAGTTTTTTTTTATAGCTTATAGGCTAGCCTTTGACCACTACCTCACCTGATGGTAAGAGATGATGTGGTCGAAGATGTTGTTGAGGCAAGCCTAGAATTACTGGTTCTCAGAAGAGAAGATAATGAGAACAATAGAACTTCATTCCTAAATAGACTTATATTGTGCTGCTGATGCCAAGGTAAATAATTGCCAATAACTGTTTATATACAATATGTTTGTCAATCACTTACGTTAGTGCAAATATGAAAAGCAAATTAATAAGTTGGCATCGGACTGGACCACTATGGCCAATTTATGAATGAAATTCTATTGTTATAAGCTAAGTTATAAAGCTCTTCCAAAGATATATCGGGTCAAACAAATGATTCAAGTATACAAGGTACACAATATATATAAATACCTATAGACAAAGATAAAGCATGTCATCGGTTCAATGCCAATGCGAAATGTTGAAACAATATCGTGCTGAAATTGGGTTACAATCTCAGTGGGTGAACTCGCTTCATTATCTAGAATATCTACCTACAATCCACTTACACGTTTCTATACAAACATACTATGTATTATTTTTACAAATTATTGGAGCATAGCATTTTATGACGCACAACAGGGCGGGAATCGAACCAGAGTTCTCCGATTTCGCGCCGGATGCCTAAAGCACTCGGCCGAGTGGTTTAATAAATTTAGTGCTTCAATAATTTGAAAAATAATGCTTCGCTTAGCACGCGATAGTGCTGTAATCATATTTAGAAATACTATGTATGATACTATTGTATGATACTGTTGTAAATGAGATAATAATGTCTTTGCGTGTACACCCTTACTGTGTGTCTTCCTACACAACAACATCTGAACGGATTTGGATGTAATTTGGTAATAAGAACAAATATTTAAATAAGTACCTATTCACTAAATTCATATTTTAAGAAAATATGTAAATAATATTATAAAACATTGAATACATGCTATATCATACTTTTTAGTGTTGGAAGTCATTGTGATTTGTGACAGAACAAGCCCGAGTCCCACATGATGTTAAGTGGACTAACCTCTGCCTATAACAGATGCATTTCGTCAACGACGAATTGCACTGCGCCCAACACACTGAGACGTACAGTTGTTAAGTCTCATGTGCCTGTAAATTCACTGGCTCTCAAGGACTGCTGCCGGAACACACTGTTAGGCGGCTACAGATTTACAGGTTAGCTTGGCGATAGATTTTCTACTTGAGGGTGGTCGCTAGCCAGCCGGGCATTCGCAAAATACCCTTCCACTATGCGGTGAAACTCAAGCCCGCGGCGGGATCCGAACCATGGACCTGCTGCACGACAGTCCATAGCCAATGTCACTGAGCCATCACTGCTTCGAAATTTATTTTTAATTGTCTTTAAATATATTTTTTATCTAAACTTATACGTGACCACGAGGAGTCCCTTTGCGCGAACAAACATGCCGCGACTGTGTCAAAGTAAAAACCAGTATATGTTAAAGATAGAATATAAGCTTATAGGTTAGATTATGTAACAAATAAAAACAGCTGCTGGAGTGACAAAGAACTATCAATTTATTTCTAGGTCAAATAAAACCCGAGCAGCCATTAACCTAGCTAGAGAGATAGATGACTTTGCCGATAAATAGCAGCGTTTAGGCGCATTAATGTATATCTGGAGGATCTTAATTGCAATGAATCTTTTAATGGTTATTGCGCTGGACTGGAAGATCGACACTGACATAATTCTAGAAGCAACATTGTGTCCTTTTATGATCTTCCTGTTCTAATATCACACTAAGTATCACAATTATTCTTTTTTTTTTATTGGTAACCCTTTGACCACAATTTCACCTGATGGTAAGTGATGATGTGGTCGAAGGTGTTAACAGGCTTAACCTAGAATTAATGGCTCTCAAGGAATGCTGCCGGAAGAGACCGTTAGGTACTTGGCGACAGATTTTCGGGCATTCGCAAAATGGTCTTCCACCATGCGGTGAATCTCAAGCCCACGGCGGGATTTGAACCATGGACCTGCTGCGCGGCAGTCCATAGCCAATTCCACTGAGCTATCACTGCTTCTTTTTCCTGTCTGCTCTAGCAGCTATCATCTTAAGCAGCCAATTACAGAAACTAAATTATTTCTAAATAGCATATACAAGTACTACGATACAAGCGTGCTGAGCTAAAATCACACTCAAATTAAAAATTTCTCACCTCAGTCGGGATCGAACCTACGTCCTCTGATTTTACGCACCGTGTGTCCCAATAGTGGTGAGATATTTTGTACTCTAAAAATTTTAACATATTACTATGGCTAATTTCATAAAAAAAGACCAGGAGTACATCTGAACGAAATTGTTGTCACGAAAGTCGGCGAAAAACTACGAAACTTATGAGTGTTTATAGAAGTTTTTCTGTACCATAATTATTATAATTATATAATCTAGATAAGATCTATCACTACCGAATGCTCTTATTACTATCATCTCGGGCAAGTTGAAGCAGTGATGGCTCAGTAGCATTGGCTATGAAATGCCGCGCAGCAGGTCACTTACCATCAGGTGAGATTGTGGTCAAAGGCTTACCTATCAGCAATAAAAAAAGAAGTATTTTAGTCAAAAGCAGATATTCATTAATTGTCAAAAGGCACAATTTACTCCGATAGCAAAACTATTTCTGTGACTTTAACCTTTTTGAAGGTATTAAGGTTGAAATTTAATTTAGTTCTAATCAAAAGAATGGAAGAATTCGAATTCCGCATGGAACATTTGATTACATAGCTGTTCAGTGTTCAGTCGCCCACTTTCCCCTTACTGACCGTGCGAAAGCCATTCCGGCTTCACGCTCCGGTCTAGATTTTAAAATTTCACATATATACGTTTACTTATAAAATTGCATAGTCATTTTGTGAACGGTGCTTCAATAAATCTCAAATATCACGATTTATGAGTCCTCAATAGGTGAACTTTCGAATGGTTAAGTTACAGATGATCACATCGCGGACTGATGCTCACAAGAGTAGAAAGATTATTTTGACTGCGACCGTAGAACAAAAATTGACCCTTTTTTTATATTGTTATGTTTTATATAACGCCCATAATTGGTCTTGTTTGTAGTACAACGCAAGTTGAACTATAGGTGTCGCTCCATCCCAGTACGATGGTTAAATAAAGAACGAGAGGGCAAATTGGAGTTATGAGTCATTGTCATGTTAGCTCAAGGTTTCGAATCCCGCACATGACTATAATTTTATTTCTCGTTAATTTGTAATTTCGTAAAAATTTACCCTGTCATAATTTTTGCATCTCAAACCAGATAGTAGACCTCTTAAGCAAGATGCCGTCTTGGTGGATACCAACCCAGTATCAGATTTTCTACCCTCAAACAGCAGTGTGCAAAGACTGCTGTTTAGGTTTGAATGGCACTGTATCAAGTGAAATTACCAGGCAATCGAGACTTAAAAACGAATATCTCGGAGTGTAGAGCCATAGAACATATAATAATACTACGTATAGAATGGACACTCCTCACCCCCCACCAAACGAGCCTTCCTCACCCCGCCGATACTGAGCTGTCGCAGAGCTGACTTGAGTACGGGACACGCAACTCGCGCAAGACGACGCGACGGCGACGTGACGACAAAGCGCGACGATTGTACGAGTATTTTAAAAGTTGAGAATGGGGTAATATTGTGCTGTTTACGGTTGCTTATCAACGAAACAAGAAATAGGATAGGAGTTTTTATAGATTCCCTAAGGATAAAACGAGGTAAGTCATTCTTGGTAACCTACACTAAGTACCTACACCTATTTGTCGTTCTTCTTTTATCCAGTAGGTAACTTATAAAAACCGGTAATTTACAGCCCATTGAAAAAAAATACAAACATAATATTTTATCTTTGTATTTTGTTCAAACTGCTATTCAAATAATGATTATTTTAGAAGATTTTCGTTTGCAAAAATATCCGTGGATAACGACTTCGTTTGCAGCGAAACAAGTGTCTTTGTAACCTATACCTATACCTACCATAGAGAAAAGCAATACAACTACTGACCTTGGCCACGGTTGACACGCGGCACACTTCATGATTGTTTATTATACGAGAAGAACATAAATTATGATTGTAATTATTATCATTACTTGTATAAGATTTGAATTTGGAATGATACTTTTTGTATAGTGTAGGTATCTATTATTACTACTTCGTACATGGAGTTGGATTATTGTGCTTGTAAATGTTTCTGAAGGTAGGTAAGATAACCTACGAAATCTAATAAGTCATATTAACAGCATCAAAAGATTGTTAGGTAGGTAATTATTTTTACGATGACAACCTTAGACTTCACGCACACATTTACGCGTGTACAAAAACAACATTTGTGTAGTTTCTGTGTAATAGGTAGTTAGAACGCGGCTTTTGTATAGAGAATGAGTCGAGTGTCCAGGCTGTGGTTGAGCGCAGTGCATTGTAACACACAGTAGTGACAACGTAACTGTAATGGACATACGTAATACTTACCATCAGGCACCGGCTTATCGGTCTAAACACTTATTAACATAAAAAAAAAATTAATAAACTGCGCAGCTACTCATTCAGTATTCTTATCTTTGTCATCGCGTTTTTAAGATATTTTTTTACATTGTCAAATGGTGATAGATAAAGAACATTCGCCTGTCTTCAAGATTATTACGGCTTCAGGATTGTAAGTTTAGTTTTTTAGTAGCGATTATTTAAAATTCATTTTTCATTATGTTAAGTACGACATCTATAGTTGTGACGGAACAAGCTCGAGGCCCACCTGATGTTAAGCGTTAACTAACCTCTGCCTGTAACAGATGCATTTCGTCATTAATCAAAATTGCACTGGGCCCGTCACCTTGGGACATAGTTGTTAAGTCTCATGTGCCTGTAATTTCACTGGCTCTCATATTCGCACAGAAAGTGTTTATCGATGTAAATTTGAATAGCCGTCACATATAATACATAAATCTAAAACAGTAACGCTAATTAAATATTAGAAGTCAATGCCTCGGTACGATGACCGAATATAAAACCATGAAACGCGTTCATTGACTCGCGTTTTTAGGTCAAATTCACTGAAAATATTTTCCCTACGACGACTTGCGTCACGAAGGCTTTCCATTGGAAGATTAACGACCCAATTCAAATCTATCACGGAACTAACTTGTCACAACACTTGAGGGATTCAGAAAGTATGGAACAAATAAGAAAAGGAGGCTTTAAAGTTTTTTGTGACGGAAAAAACACGAGGTCCAAATGATGTTAAGCGGTCCTCTACCTATAACAGATGCGTTTCGTCACATGACGAATTGCTTTGCACCCGTCACAATAAGACAGGTGTTGAGTCTCAAAATGTGCCTGTCATTTTACTGGCTCTCAAGGACTGCTGCCGGAACACACTGTAAGGTGATTGGCGACAGATTTTCTACTTGAAGGTGGTAGCTAGCCAGGCGGGCATTCGACCTGCCATGCCATGGACCTGCTGCACGGCAGTCCATAGCTACTCGGCTATCATTGCTTCAAAAGACGTAGAAAATAGTCTAAATACATAATGATCTTGTGTTCGATGTCACCGCCGCCAATATGAGTCTATCCGTGTGGACTAGTTTTTCCGTGACCCATGATAATGCCTTCTATAGACAATGAACAGAGGTGTCACCAAGGCTTACGTTGAGAATAACACATCACCGCCATCTCTTAAATCGATATGTAACAATTTAATATGCTACCTGGTTACCATCATAGCTTGAGTCAGTAGCATTAGGAGGCATAAAGTAACCTACAGGTAACTTTGACCTTTCTCATGGTGAGAGTCTAAAGCAATCGGTAAACAATCATGGGGTGTAAATACGTACGGAAGGCCAAAGGCAACTGGGAATTACTTTGCCTAAGTAACAAGTACAAAGGACGGCCGGCACAAGCTATGGGTGTAATTACCGCCCGTTTAGAGATTCCCTTTGAGAGGTGTTTCCACCGATTTTCCTACAGCGATTGAAGGTATACGTATACTAGTAAAGTTACTTTCTACTCTAAACCAATGCTTTTGTTACTATCGATAGTCATGTAGGAACATAATACGTAGTTAAAACAGTTTCATGTCTTCACTAACAACTTTATTATTAGATAGCATGGTGGTAGGGCATTTTTCGAATGCCCGCCTAGCTGGCAACCACCCTCAAGTAGAAAATCTGTCGCCAAGCACCTAACGGTGTGTTCCGGCAGCTGTCCTAGAGAGCCAGTACATCTAGGTTAGCCAGTACAATATCTTCAACCACATCATTACCATCAGGTGAGATAGTGGTCAAAGGCTAACCTTTTATAATAATATAGTTTTGTTTTTTTATATGCCTGATATATAAAAAAAACAAGTTCTTTAAGTAAGTACTACTCGCTGTTAAATTCTATGATAAAGTACAATCACCACTGTCCAAATTATTTAATTTTCATGCCACATCAACAGTATGGAACGAAATCTACGACTCTACCTACACACGCACTAGTGATATTCGAATACACAATAGCGATTTTTTGATAGAATGTATCGATATGTAGAAAATAGATAGCCTAAAATAGCGGTTACGTGACCGCAGGCCCTGTTACCACGCAGAGCGTAACGTGCTCGCCAGCTCGCTGCATAACCTGCTCCGCAATCAACCGCTGAGCTGGACTATCCTGTTATTTGGCGAAACGATGAGTTACGTTTGGTATCGTGCTCCATAACATAGGTATAAAGTAATTCGCATACAACTCCATTTAGCGTATCGAAGCTTGTTGTAGCTGTAACTATTTTAAAATATACAGGCACAGGTAAGACAATGTGAGGGCTATAAAGATGATGCAAATACTATTATGTTTGGTAATGTAAAAGAAAAACTCAGTTTGTTCTGTGCTTTTTCATTTATATGTAGTCGACTAATGATACCGAAGAAATATTGTTAAGAATGCATTTAGGTAAGCAACGCTCAAATAGAAGGGAGTGTCATTACAAAAAAAACTGTCAAGTGCAGAATTGTACCTAGCTCTATTCGTATTCCGATAACATGCGTAAATTAACACACACCACACCCGAAATCGGCGTTTGCAGATATGTTGTTGAAGAAATTAGTAGTTTCATAACAGAATATACAGAAATTCGTAACCAGTTTTGCTTTTGAAATAGATCCCGTAATGAAAATGTTTCAGTTTACTGCAGTGCAAAGACTAAGTAATAATCATATTGAATTACTTAGTTACTATTGTATTAAAATGTATGTCCAGTTTGACCCTTGTGTGCTAGGTGAATTACGTTTTTTTTAGCACAAGCAGTTCCTTTCCTTTATTGATAACTATAGTAAAAATATCTTATAAATGGATAACACTGGAGGTGTGAAATAAATGGTATAAACGCTACGAATAAATGTAAAGAAGTGTAACTCCCATACAATTACCACTTTGATTTCGGACTCCTCAAGTTCACAATTAACAAACACTCACAATCTTCCAAATTCAATTAGATTGGTTAATTGATTTGGCTTTTAGAAATGATCGCATCCGATTGGTCGCGTCGATGTAATGTTGTTGCGCCACTTTTTAAACCACGCCCGCCGCGGTAAGATTAGCTTTCTGCTGTTTTTTGAGCTTGATTTACATTTCTCTTCACATTTATTCGTTGTGTTAAAGTTTTTCTCCGAATGTATTGTATACATATATTGTAACATGACTGCGTCAATATTTTAAAGCCATTTTCATATTTTTAATATTTTTATGTTTGCAATAACGCCTGCTTGGCGAACGACATTACAAAATTACAAATTTACGTGATAAAAAAATATAGTTATGTGCGGGATTCGAACCCGCGTCCATCCACCCCTTTAGCCTGGGTATGCTCTAACCAATTGAGCTAACATGAAACAATAACTCATAACTCTAATTTTTGCTCTCGTTCTTCAACCATCGTATTGGGATGGAGCGACACCTATGGTTCAACTTGCGTAGTACTACAAACAAGACCAATTTTGCAATTTGTTTTAAACTTGTTAATGGTGACGCAACCTTATAATTTTAATATTGTTATGTTTGCAATAACGCTTGGCGAAACTGTTTGGCGAATTACGACTATAAGTAATTTTTTCTCTCGTAAATTTTTACTTTTGTAACCATTTTCATAAGATCATAACAACTTTACTTAAGAGGTATAGCAATAATGCTGCCTATTTCTAACAAAACAAAACTTCGCGACACGATCATCAAAATTCCATTCGCAATTAGGACAGTTTAATTTACTACGAGTCCTAATGAATGAATTCAATAGCAAACAATCAAATTCAAACACACCAATACATACACTTGTTGTGCCAGTTAACATGACCTAGAACAACCAATCATACATTCTCATTTAGTAGTACGTTAACGTACGTGATGTTTGCTTCCTTGATGGAAACGAACATTACGTTTGGGTGGTAACAAAAGGCTATTATAAGAAAAGCCGATCAAGATATTAGTCTAGATAGCTTCAAACATATGATGATGAGACTGAGAGATTGTTAGTTCCAGTGTTATAATATAAAGTAACGATAATAAATTCAAAATGCGTATAATTATAATACTCCTTACACACAAATACTCTCTCTCTCTCTCTGGCTTCCTCACTATTATATCGAATGAAGCTTAAATGCATTGACAGTACACGATGAATGTACTAATATACACAAACTTATAGGTAATTCATAAATTGTAGAAGAGGATATAATATCACACTTCAAGAGTTATCCAGGGTTACCTAGGTACAGGCTGCGCCTAATTTGGAACCCATTGCCTAAATATTATTTGTTTATTACGATTAGATACATTACAAACTAGGAATATTGTAATTATGTAAGTATGTATTTGTTACCAGTGTTATGAAGATTTAATAAAAAATATTTTATATATTGCATGGTGGTAAGGCATTATGCGAATGCCCGCCTGCCTAGCTACCACCCTCAAGAAAGAAAATCTGTTGCCAAACACGTAACTGTCCTTGAGATTTCCCATTGTCAGGTAATAAGTTGGCATCATCAGGACCACTATGTCCTAGTTATGAAATTCTATTGTTATTGTTATGAAATTCTATTGTTATCATTATCGCCCATGCCAATGGGCTAAGCCTGTTTAACCACCTTCGACCACATCATCATATACAATCAGGTGAGATTGTGGTATAATCCTAGCCTATCCACAGCACAAAAGACATCATCACGCCTGCGTACCCTCGAGGTGAACATGACAAGACAGATGTGTTTACACCAAAATTTCGCCAGATATACGTCTCATTTGAGTAATTGGGTAATCCGACGACACATCCATACACAGATTGCTTTTACTTCAATATTTATCTACAAACTGGCGTCATAGCACAGGTGACCTGAACTGCTTTGTGCGTACCCCTGCCTCGTTTACCAAAGTGAACCTTGCAAATATCCATCGATCAATGTCCGAACGAAGACTCGAGGAAGAGACCATGTCCGTTTCCTTTCGCAGAATATTGACGCACGGTTACTGTTACAATCAAAACATTGACAATCAGATACCATTAAAGCATTCAATCATCAGTATTGACAGGGAAGGTGAAGAATAAATGTTTTTCATTAAGGTCGCAATGTTTTGCATTAGTGTCAAAATTTAAAGGATATGTGGGATTTCCAAAGGTCGACATATTTTGTATGGGATTATGGAGCTGATAGACGAGCGGTTATAGATATGGACTGCCGTGTCGCAGGTACAGGTTTGATCCCCACCGCCGTCACCATGAATGCTCGTCTGGCTAGCTACCTCCCTCAAGTAAAAAATCTGCCGCCATGCACCTGACAATTGCTATTATGGCGATTCTCTCAGCCGGTTCTCATTACACTGGTATGGTGATAATGACAAACTTGCCCTTACCAATCTCTGTGTGTATTTTTTTTTATTGTTGATAGGTAAGTAAGAAATTACCGGCTAACACACCGCTAGGTGCTTGGCGACAGATTTTCTACTTGAGGGTGGTCGCTAGCCAGGCGGGCATTCGCAAAATGCCCTTCCACCATAGTACATTTATGTTGTACGGTGATTTTGACTAATTAATGTAATTTTTTGTTTTGATACCTTCTATTAAGTCAATTCATCAAGTATAAGGTAAAAAATCCATTGTCTTTGGCGGCCACGTGTCCTTTCGACAGGTGTGGTCCTATAGTTATTCTCCATATATTTTTCTTTCACGAATTAAAATTATCGTATAAACAGCTCTACCATAGCATCTGTGTAAAAACAAACAAGTATTAGTACGCGTAATTTAGGATCGACCGCTCAACTTGAACATCAAACGCACGTCAGTCCATAAAGTCAATAGTAGTCGATTGAAAAGCAGGATATCTGAACAATAGTAAACAATTAACTAATGCAATTCCGGTCATTGTTTGTGTCCGGGGAAGCGTCCTACACAATCGCCGGACACACGCTTCGTTCATGCGACATCTCTGTCTAAAGATGGATGCTAATCAAGGAATAGTAAACAGGTGTATACTAGATGATGGAATACTTGGTCAGCTGGATGTTTAGAAAATAACACAATAAGTTTTTTTTAATGGCCACTTTCTCATCTGATTGTGAGTGATTATATGGTCGAAGATGTTGTTCAGGCTAACCTAGAATTATTTGCTCTCAAGGACAGCTGCCGGAACACACCGTTTGGTGCTTAGCGACAGATTTTCTATTTGATGTTGGTAGCTAGCCAAGCGGACATTCGCAAAATGCCCTACCACCATGCTATAGTAATGTCAGTAGCGGTCAACCATCCAACTCATGACCGCGGTGGACGTTGCTTAACTTTGCTGATCGGTAAAGAACAGCTAAGCAAACTTTGCTGCGAGCGCTTCAAGATTACTTTCTGAAAACATTCCACGGAGTATCAAGAAAGAAAAATATCACTCTACGGGAAGGGTAAATACAAAACTGCACAAAAAGCTATAGAACTAAACCCTTTTAGCTATTAATTACACATTGCTAATTTAAAAAAATGCAATCGTCTGAAGGTTTAATTAATCAAATAGACATTTTCTATACAGAAATGTAGGCTTCAACGACACAAAATTATTCGACAACAATTAATAAAAGCAGAATGGACAACTTATTTTACAACAAAGAACTCTGTATAAAGATGGATCAAACAAACAAAAGCTTTGTTATCTCAGCGACGTGATCTGCAAAACCTAGGTAGGTCAACATTGAACCAGTCTTCGAGCCATTATTCTCTTTACCAATCGAAAATGATTTGCATTGTTGTCTGAAGAATGATAGACAGTACAAGAGTATCCATGGAACACTTTTCGTAATCGATTCGATTGAATTAGAATGACTCTTTTACCCTTAGACGGGCAAGACGCGACGGCCGTAATTGCGGTAAATTTCTACACGTATTCGTTTCATAACCATCTATTTTCCCTTTAACAATGAGATCATTCGTGTTTTTAAGGTTGAAATTTGTGTGCAAAATATTTGAGGATATCACATTAGGGAGTAACAATGTATGATCTGGTGGCTCCACGTGGCACACTCGTAGATTTGTTTGGGGACTATGTAGAGCAAAATGTAGTATGTAATAGTTATCAAACCTTATCTATGGTCGATAAGAGATACAAACAGGCGTTGATTTTTGACGACTCCGTTAAGAGGCCTTTTACATTTTGCAGCTCTCTCAGTCGCACTTTTAAAGATAATTTCAAATAGAAACAATTTAGTAATGATTTTTTTTTTAAATTGTTTGACATTATTTTGCTTTTGCGACTATAGATGGTCTCAACATATTTTTATTTTGTAATATGTTGAGTCCAATTAGAACTAGAGGCCCAAAATTTAAATAACTAAATTACGCGTTTTGTTGTGTTTCCATTACAGATATCAACATGAAAATTAGTCGAGAACATCTATAGTCGCATGCAGCGAAATAATCTCAAACCACATTTTAAAAAATCATTACCACATTGTTGAAATTATGTCTAAAAGTGCGAGTGAGAAGGCTGCAAAATCTAAAAGGCCTCTTAAGTTTATGCAGTGTTGCAATGGCTAGAAGCTATCTCAATAACCCCGTCTTGCTTATTACATTGCAGTTTGTGATATTCGTAATGGATTGTTTTTTTTTTAAGAGACGGCTTGGGAGCTTTTGAAGTAGACTTAATGCGTATTGACCGTCCGCCAATATGAATAACCTTCACATGCATGTCTCTCCGGTTACATGAACTTCTACAACTGGACACTCATTTGTACTTGAGACTTGGGATATATTGGCTTTTTTAATACACATATTCGTAGTTTACTTTACATTTCATAATAGCAACGGAAGTTCATTCCATGAAAGTCACATACCCTTACGTATACTTCTTTATGCTTGATAGCCACTATCTCACCTGATGATAAGTGACGATGTGGTCAAAGATATCGTTAAGGCTAGCCTAGAATTACTGGCTTTCAAGGACAGCTGTCGGAACACAACGTTACGTGATTGGAGACAATTTTTCTGCTTGAGGGTGGTATCTAGCCAGACGGGCACACCATGCTATTACGACTGCCATCCTAAGACAAGAACCGGGACCGACTGCTTAACGTGTCCACCGAAGCAAGAAAGCGATTAGTGGTAATGTCACTAGCGGTCACCCATCCAACTCTAGACCGCGCGCGACGTTGCTTAACTTTGCTGAGCGTTTAAGAACGGCTAAGCAAACTTCGCCACGAGCGCTTCAGAAGACTAAGTCAAGACATCCAGTTTCGTTTTGCAATAGCCGAGTAAAAACAGCGAGAACTGATAGCCCTAGCCATAACCGAATGAATGCTTCTGATTCAAGCTGACAGGCCACGAGTGCGGCCAATTGAGACATGAACGAAACTATTGTAGAAGATAAAGTATCGTTTGGAGAGCACTGAGTTATTGCTCGTTTGAACGTTGAACTCGTCAGATTGATGGTTAGTTTCAATTGAAAGATGTACATTTAGATTCAGTTTAAACTTTTATATCCAAGTGCTGGAAATAAGAGATTTTTTTGCCATATCATATTTGTTTGAATGTAGAATGATCCTAAAGGACAGTTAAACAAATTTGCATAAGACCATAACGAAATAGGGCCACCCTTTCTCATAGATAAGAATTGTAAGAGGAAGAATTGTAAGAGGAAGAATAGCATAGTCAGAGCTATCTCACTTATTCACATGAATAATTCCGTATGGTTTACTAAAATGAGTGAAAATCACGTTAGTTTTTGTAATAATTTCTGACAGCTTTGACCTAACCTAATGATAAAATCATGATGCAGTCGAAGTTGTTGTTCAGGCTACACTAGAGTTACTAGCTCTCAAGAACAGCTGCCGGATCACACTGTTAGGTGCTTGACGACAGATTTTCTACTTGAGGGTGATAGCTAGCTATCACGCGGGCATTCGCAATATGCTCCACCAACATGCTATTACGATTGCTAATCTATTTGAAAATAAGCAATACCAGCCTAGATTCATATGGGATCAGCAGACTACCGATTCTGTCTTGTATGAATCTTAAATGAATCTATGCTGAATATGAACATGTAATTAGCAGACTTGGCCCCCAGTCATCACGACTTGTTGCTTGATGGATCGACGGATTCACGCAGCCTAGGAAACACCTTTTACTGTGACAATTCATCCAAAAGCCATCAATCACACACACTACCAACTATACTGTATAGGCTTAATATACACGAGGTATCCTATTTCTTTATTCTTTTTCCTAGCCGCCTAATAATACCTAATCCCATACACACGCACATGCCCAAACTCGTCTTCCTCGTCTATATTCGGCATCTGAATAGTGAAGCTTGGATAATTGAACACCAGCATTTCAATAGCAACCATGCTTATTTATTTATTAATACCTATCCGTTCAGTCACGATCGGTTCAACCAACTCAAGGTCCCAGCTAAATAGGTAACCAGAAACGTAATTATAGTCTCGTACAGTTCGAGACGAAAATATTAAGGTAATAAGTTTCTTGTTCGTATAATACAAACAATTGTTTGGTGAAGAATGTTCATTAAATATCATGTATGATCTATATCAACGTATGGTAAAACCAGGGGATAATGTATATAGTATCATTATTTAATCTGTGGTAGAACGTTTGAGATTTCAAAATGTAACATTTCGGGTGAAGAACAGAACTGCAGTGCCACGCAGACCACTGTCGGGGTGTTGTTATAGTTGTTATGGGTAGAACTAATTATCTTTATATCATGTAATACACCAACTCGTTTCATGACTTATAATATAAATTATATGTATAATAAAAAAAAAATTAAGTAAACATATCAATATTTTATAAAAGAAACTTAATAAATAGAGGAAGATGAAGATTCTGCCTAATTTTCCTGCTAAGCCGACGTGACGTCATAAACTGCCGTTGCCAAACTGAAAGAATTTTCAAACCGTTTCGCATCTACACGAAGCTTCATCAGGAGCTATTGACGAGCGCACGATCGAGAAATCTTTGAATTGAATCTGTCTCGATCGTGCGCTCGAAGAGTCAAGCGACCATCGCTTGTGTAGAAGCGACATGCGTCGAAATTTCTTCCAGTTTGGCAACGTGGCGTTTATGACGTTACGTCGGCTTAACAGAAAAAAATGGCAAAATCGTAGAAAGATGCTTAGTGTAGAACTGAAACGCGTCGAAAATTCTTCCGGTAAAATATTTAATATTATGAAATATTGATTTCCGCAAAGTAACGCCTGAAACTAAATTGCTTACATATTTTTGATTTCAATGGTCCGATCTGCAAAAAGCAACATGACTCAGACTTAAGCTATATCTTTTAATGGGATTCCTAGATATAGGTAACCAAAGAAAATCATGTGATTATATCTGTAGACATCTTATCTGAGCATGAACATCAAAACCCTGACATCGTATCTCATCTATTTTTGCTATTGCGTCCTATGAGTACTTCACTATGCGATTTCAATTACTTCTGTCTATACATTATATTTTGAACTGATCGTAGTGGAGCTTGCCGTTCTAGAGCAACTGGCCGAGCTAGTCATTTCTAATCGATCTACTAGGTTAAGCAACGTCCGCTGCGATTATTACTTGGATGGGTGACCGCTAGTCGGATCACTCTTATAACAAAAAATAAAAAGTCTAAGTATAAGACGACCGATTTTGTCTCCCTTTGAGATACAAGGTGCCAGCAGAATACGAAAAAGTTCATATGAAATCGAGATTGAATCAATATTGACTCAATATGAATGATATGAAGTTAGTAGGATATTGACATTACTCGTAATACTTAATTTTTGAATTTATATTGTAAAAATTTCGTAATTCATGATCTAATTATTAAATTTTTGTGGTAATTTAATTATTATGTTTAGTTGTCATAATTTAGTCAATTTTATAATACCATTTTCATATGCTGATAAGGCGAAACATGGCTGTACTTCTCCTAATTGTCATCATTGTTAACCTATGTTTTTTGAAATAAATGAATATGAATAATTACGTCCCACTATATATTATAGTAACTACTACGTCTTCCATATATTGTGGCTCCATGGTGTCAGTTCCATTATTATCTATAAAATCAACCGACTATGACGTCACTAAGCACATTGTTGGCAAAATGAAAGTTACCACTCCAACATGGGCGTAACATGCAACTGACAAAACAAATCAAAAGCTAAGACAAGCTGATCTTGTCATTGGCCTGAATCCACTACCTGATTACAAGCTTAGATTACATCATCGCGTCTTTCACCCGTTTTGTAAAACTATTCAAGAGCGAAAAGGCAACAATAGGGCTGCGCTGTCATACTGAGTTGGATGTCAGTCAACTGCGGGGCATAGGTCGTGTGGGCTTGGCATTAACCCACTTTCCGTAGCCCGTGGGAGGCCAGGCTAAAATTAAAAAGTGAGAAAAAAAAGCGCGAACGCGGTTTGTTTGCTTTGTACGCAACCAATGTTACTGCAACGGTTCAAGAATAAACGGCGAGGCCGGCATTGATTCGATGTTTGCTGCCTCTTAAACGGTTATTTAGTTTGTTGAATATTTCATAACAAATCAACACGTAATAAAATTATTTAGTATACAGACAATTTTCTAAGGTTGAAATTAAAAAGAAGAAAAGCTCATATAAAAGTCTCAAGAAGGATACTCAGAAGCGCCACCGCTATATGGATATTCCATTTACCCGAAAGAAGCGATTTGCTTCAACTTTCATCATACGACCGCCAGGGAACGGATCTGCCTGCCTGAGTCTGTGTATCCGGTTAAGTACGACATGGGGGTCTTCAAGACGTTAGTGTGTAGGTATCTTCTGAGTAAGCGCGCTCCATCGTCGATCACATCATCACTTAACATCAGGTGAGATAGTGGTCAAGTGCTACTCAGTTCTGTATAAAATAAAGCAATCAATTGCTCTTTTTTTTGATATTTTTTAAATACAGTGTTTTTTTTATGATTATGTACAATAAATTATTAGCACATGTGTAAACTTTGCCCGCCCAAAGTTTTGCAAAGTTTAAACGAAACCGAAAGCTTCATTTAACTGCAATAACATTGAAAAAGAAAGTGGCCAGACGACAGCCTGAATAACCCGTGTTTTGTCCCGCATTCTGACGTGGGTGGAGTTTAATGGGTTTTACCAAGTCACTGCAATAGAAAACTTCACGAAGTGGGCCATTTTTTTATCAATTAACAAACGGTGCCATTTCGTTCGACCTCCTTATTAAAAATTGGCCAAGATTCACTTTCTAGGTCCCCAAATAACATACTGCGTTTCGAGTATATAATTTTATAATTGCGATCACCCACGTATCCATTATTTTCTATGAGAAAGTGCCTTTCTATTGTAGATTATTAATACAGATACTGAGCTAGTCTAGATGAGCAATGAACTTGATTTGGCAGAATTCCAAGAGCTTCCTCTAACAATGCAATTGCTTGACAATATTGTGCCATCGCTTCCAGCTCCCAACTCTTTTGCTGTGAGATGATATAAAGAATGATGTATAGCTGGAGTTAATTTTACTCGTCTAGTCGTCGGAGCTGGCAAAAATGTTCACTTCACATATTTAATTTAAAATCACAGCCAAAAATTGATAAATGGTATGATTTAACATAACAATATCTTGCTGTAATTTATATACTTAGAATCAGAATTTTATTTCCAATTAAGACTGAAGGGGCTGACAAGTGCTAAATAGATTCCACATGGAAATTGATTATGCAATATTTAGTTAGTCTTCATCAGTTAGAAAATTAAACGTTAATCGAGATCACATTTTCTAAGGGCCAAATATATTCTAAAACACGGTATCTTAAAATTTTCTGTGTGGAATTAACTTGCAAAGTTGACTCTATATTACGCTTGTAACGTGATTTAGAGTTTATGTTACTTATTCATGTATAAAAATACAATAATTAAATGGTAAAACATTATCATGAGGGATAATTTAAGTTACTATCTTTGTCTTAATAAACTTTCATTCGTTCTTCACCCAATCGGATCGCGATTACACCAACGCTGCAACTCTTTCACTCCTATGCAATCCGACAGTGACAGAATTTCAGCTTTTGTCAGCGTTTTAAATTGTACCAACCCTGTATCTTGGAAACTGTGAAACCATAAGTGAATCTATTCACAAAATGCATGAAATTGTTCATTCATTGCATAATTTCACAAATTAAACCACTAATTAACAAGGCAGACACTGGAGGCTCTAGCACCCTTAGGTTGAAGCCTCGCTAGAGCCTACAGCTCGACACTTGACACTTGATACCTGACCACTTCCCATGATTGGATCGCCTATGCAAATAGAAAATGTTTGCGTTTCGCGGCCAATCTCGAAATTTGGGCGTGCAAAGTGGGTTATCATTTGTACTGAAAGATAACGTTTCTGTTGCCTCGCAATGTCCAATATATAACAAAATATATTGGCTTGTGATCCCAAAATATTCACCGAAGTAGTCATTTGTAACCGTAGTCTATGGTCCCGAAGAAAATAAACAAAGCAATCAATTTGTACAATTAACGCTGTAAGAAAAAAAAACAATCTATTGCCTCACATTAGAAGATAATAAATACCTTTGTTCGAAAATTACTTCTAAATAAATTTTTGTCTTGCTCCCTTTTCATAATTTCTCAGGTTTGCTACTCAAAAACTTTTTCCTTAAAGTTACTTCAAAGTAGACATTACAAAATTATTCTTCGGATGTCTTGATGAACTAATATACTCGTAGTTTTGTTTTTCTATTCCACGATTGTGTTACAAGTATTTCTAGCATCATTTTCCTCATAGTCATCTCATAGAATTCTGATTTTGGTCATATTTGGTGAAGTATTATATTTAAGTGGTTGTTATTTATTTTTTGAAAACTTTCAAATAAAAACACTTTAACCCTAGAATTAATTGTTACAGTATTAGTTCGAGCTTAGCTTGTAAAAGTTACAAGATTTTTGGAAATGGACACCTTTTTATGGTGTTGTTTTAAATTTTTGTGTTTCATTATAGTGTTATATTGTTGCCTTATTAACCGCTTTATAATTGTGAGCGTGCAAGGTTATAGGCAAATAGTTTGAGCCCAATCCATACTAGTTACAGAACATCACTTGCCAAGACTTGACTTAAAGACATGAATAGGATTTAATTGTGACTACTTGCATGCAAATTTTACTTATACATATATTATATTCCTTGACGAATGGCAAATGTACAAACAAAAAGAGGAAAAAAAATAGTCCAATTTAAAAGAAAAAAACGGACAATTGCGATTTGGGCTCACACACCGAGGATACCCGCACTTTCGTCGTTCTCGTTCTTCAAATCACTTTTCAATACAGTTTGAGATCCTCGGGAGTCGGACCCGCACTTGGTCAGTTTTTATTATTTACATTAGATATTGAACTATAATCATACCAAGTTTGATGCTTGTATGTAATGCCTCATTTACGATAACGTAAAAAGAAAAATAATAAGTTCATAATAGTAAGTTCTCTTTTTTTGTAATTAAACTCCATATTTACGGTTTTCAGATTTGTTTTCCTTTACATTTGCATGTTATACATTGCTTTTTGTCAAATTTCGTGATTCAAGGTCAACGACCCTATAGATTTTGATTCTATTCTAAAATTGCAAAATATTAGGTCTGACTAGGCAAAATATTAAGCCAGCGGAAAGCGTTATGGCCCTAAGGCTTATGGCGTCAATTAAATTAAATTCTTCAACTTTAGTGGACTGTATTTTTTGAGAGGTGCGCTGATTACATGGGTGAGCGAAGGTACACGTTTTACAAGATATACACCAAGGAAAGGTTAAAGAATTCCACGCACCTGTTTAATTCCTCCTTAACTTGATGGCTTTGTTCCTATGCGGATGTCACAGCACAGTGTCCTTGTGTAGGTAATTTCGGTGATGAATAGGTCACCAAAGATAACAGCGGCGCGGGCGCGGGGTTAACACAATCGTTCCTTTTCACATAGACCACACACGAAGGCAGCGCGGATGCTTCTGGTGCGTGGAGTGACGACGAGAGGAGAGGGGTAGGAGCACGCTGCTACCTTGCAAGCCGTGCACTCACACACATGTAACCGTAGTGGCAACGAGTTTATGCGATAACAGGTCGATGCGTATATGGCGATAACATTCCCCCGGCCTTAAAGGGTTGCCTTTAAATAATATAATGCGTCGTAAATATGGATAAAATATATAATGCGTAATTTTATGTAAAATTGTATGCGGTTAAAGTATTTAGTGCGGTTAAATATGTGTAGTGTAATAATGAAGTTAGTACATGAAAATTACTGATTAGGAAGAGGACACAATTTAACTACCGGGCGAAGATAGGTCCCCTTTGAAGTCTTTATAGTTACTACTCGAGTAATGCCATCCTTGGATAGATGAACCCTTTCAACAACACCCAAAGGCCAAGCAAAAGGCGGTGCGTTGTCAGTTTTGACAATCACTACAGTACCCTCACGAATAGGAACCGACGGAACGTTCCATTTAGCGCGCGATTGCAACTGGTGTAGATACTCCAAACGCCAGCGCTTCCAAAAGGACTGCACCATACCATCCAATAAGCTGTGTCTTTGGCATAAGTCTGTCGGTGTAACCTCAGGTGCTGGAAGCGATGAAAGTGGCACAGTTTGCAAAAAATGTGCAGGTGTGAGAGCTGCAGGCTCTGCAGGGTCGCTACTCAAAGCAGTCAGCGGGCGCGAATTTATAAGGGATTCGATTTGCGTTATTACGGTAAGAAGCTCATCGTATGACACTATTTGTTGTCCGATGACTTTAAACAAAACCGTCTTCACGATCTTTACTATACTCTCCCAGCAACCTCCCCAGTGAGGAGACGACGGGGGTATAAATTTCCAATTTATGCGGTTTTCGGAAAGTTCAATTTCTAACGGGGACCGAAACTCATCTAAAAATTTATACAAGTCACGGAGATATGAACATGCTCCTACGAAACAAGTACCATTATCCGAATACATGGTTTCGACAGGTCCACGTCGGGAAAGGAAACGTTTGAACGCGTTTAGGAAGCTAACAGTGCTTAGATCTGTTGCTATCTCGATGTGGGTAGCGCGAGTAGTTAGGCAAGTAAAAATGCATAACCAGGCTTTCCGGCTTTTCACCCCCCGCCCACGAACAGGTGTGTACTGCAGAGGACCTGCATAATCACATCCTACGAATTTAAACGCTTTGTCAACCTGATTGACGCGAGAACTGGGTAGATCAGCCATGAGCGGGAACAAAGGACGCGGTTTTGACCTAAAGCATACATTGCATTGGTGTATACGATGACGTATTATACGTCGTGCCGCAAAAATCCAGAATTTTTGTCTTAATAAGGACATTAGAAGCTCCGGACCAGCATGCAAGTGCTTGCGGTGATAGTGATCAACTATCAGATCAACTACGTGATCATGGCGCGGTAGAATTAAAGGGTGTTTATGCGTATATGCCTCGGCAGAATTAGACAAACGGCCCCCGACATGAATAAGCCCATCACGGTCGAGAAAAGGCCTAAGTTTATTTAAAGCAGGTGAACAGGTTTCTGATTTATGTAACTTTAATTTGTCGTGTGAAAAATAAACATCTTGTACAGCGCGAATTAATTTATACTCAACAAAGTCCAAGTCTGAGGCCAAAATGGTCTTAGCACGGGGTAATATTTTTATGAAGCGATAAATGCGTACAATTATGCGTAATAATTTAGAATACGACGAATGTCGTTGTGCTAGCGCATAAAGTAAATTGTCTTCTGGACAAGTGGTAAGAACATGTACTTGTGTACGTTGTTCAGGTATCTCATCTTCATGTTCATTTACGTTAAATTGATGTGATGGCCATTCACTAGGGTCGCGTCTCATCCAAGAAGGTCCATTATACCATAAGGGATGGTCTATTAGCTTGGCAGGGGTTAGACCTCGCGATAAGCAGTCCGCGGGATTTTCTGAGCCAGAAACATGGAAAAATCGACTCGCGGGAATATTTTCTGTTAATTTTACGACTCGATTAGCGACAAAAGTTTGCCAACGATGCGGGGACGCGTTTATCCAACAAAGCACAACTTTAGAATCGCTAAAGGCGTAAACATTAGAAACGAGATAGCGCGGTTTTATGATATCCAAGACTTTGTGAAGTAATTGTGATAACAAAACTGCAGCGCAGAGTTCCAACCGTGCAACCGAAACTACTTTTACGGGTGACACTTTAGATTTCGCGCACACGAGTTTCACAGTGAATGTGTTACCTACGCGGACTTGTATGTATACCATTCCTCCATAAGCACGCTCACTCGCGTCTGCGAACCCTAAAATATTAACAACGCAATTCTGCCTGAGACCCAAATGTCTAGGAATGCTCAAATTGTTAAGCGAAGGAAGTTCAGCACAAAATTGCGTCCACTTGGCGACAATATGGTGCGGCGGTTCGGCATCCCAGTCACACTTTGACAACCAAAGCTCTTTTATTAAAAGCTTGGCGTACAAAATGGCCGGAGCCACGAAGCCCATGATGTCCCACAGACGTGCTATCGCAGACAATATTGTACGTTTGGTGCATATATCATCTGGAGCACTTACCACAAAGCGGAAACAATCATTAGATCTATCCAAGCATAAGCCTAAGATTTTATGCGGAACAGATGATTCAAATACTTTATCGTGGGGTTCCTTATGTGTATTTGGTATGCGTTCGAGGACAGCATCAGAATTGCTTGACCATTTTACAAGGTCAAATTGACCCATTTTGAAAAGGTCAATAAGCTCTTGACTAAGCTTGATTGCCTGCGGCACTGACATGACAGAGAGAGCTATATCATCCATATAGAGCGAAGAAGAGGCAGCAGTAGCTGCAGCGGGAAATTTATCTCCTTCATCGTCTATCAGTTGACGAACGACGCGTAATGCGTGAAACGGGCTGGATTTAATTCCAAAACACACGCGGTCAAATTGGTACACAGCAACTGGATCGTCAGTACTGAACCGATATAAAATTCTTTGGAACCTGCGGTCAGGTTCGCGGACTCCAATTTGAAGGAACATTTGACGACAGTCAGCGGATAGTGTTATTTCAAATAAGCGGAAATTTATGAGTATGCTGAACAAGTCTCCTTGTAAATTAGCACCTGCATGAAGTAGGTCATTCAAAGAATAACCAGACGGCGTGGTTTTACAGCTGGCGTCAAGAACGCAGCGTAGTCTGGTTGAGGATTTGTCCTCTCGAATCACACCATGATGCGGGATTGTGTATGAGGGTCGTGAGATATCATCATTATTTATATCAATAGGACTCAGGTAACCTTTATCGATGTAATCGTGTATAACATCATTATATGCGGAGCGGATTTCCAATGATGCGTCTAACTTTCGCTCTAAACAATGTAGTCGCCTGAGTGCGGCAGCGAACGAATCGCCTAATAAAAACGCGTCATTACGAAACGGTAAGGCAACAACATATCTACCATCGTCTTCTCGAACTGTGGTAGCGCGGAAAAAGTCTTCACACTCAAGTTCATCAAGACTAAGAGTGGGCGCGCGCGTGGTTACTTCTTCAAGTGCCCAAAAACGCTTGAAGAGAGTGTCCATACTGTCATGGACAACAGAGCAACATAAAGTTGACGTGTTACTTTGAACAATCTGTGACGTAGGTGCGGATCCCATTATCACAAACCCTAGTACTGTTTGAATTGCGGGCGGAACATTTTCATAATTGCTATGAACTACACCGGGTAGTATTAAATGTGAGAAGGTTGACGCACCAACTAAACAATCGACTGGTCCGGGAACTGCATAGTATTCATCAGCGAGCGGGAGTGAATCAAGATGAGTAAAAGCAGCTTTATCGACTGTCACAGATGGCAACGGGTCGCTTATGCGATCAATTACGAGTGAATCAATATCGAAACTTATTTTTGAATTAAAGCGTGAGTGTATTTTAAAATCTACTGAACCCTTAACTGATTTTTCAGAGCCTCCAATACCCTTTACCACCATATGAGATGGTTTTACGCTTTCCAATAGTCCAAGGCGCTTACAACATTCATATGTCAAGAAATTACTTTGACTCGCACTATCCAACAAACAACGAATTAATTGCGGTTTATTATCTGCACCAAACACAACAACTTGCGCAGTGGCAAGCAATACAGTGGCACAGGTACGTATGTGTTGCTGCTTATTGGGCGGGTATGCATCAACGCGCGTAGGCAGTGCAGCAGCTATGGATGTTGTGCAAAGAGATAAATCGCCACGTTGTACTGTTTGGACATGAGTCGCAGAAGGATGGGTGGAGTCACGTGACAATGCAGTTGTTGAATTAGGTAATGCGGTTTCAGTGCGCGGTTTACTATTATTGTTAAAATGCAACATAGAGTGGTGTCGTTGATTGCACGTACGACACTTCGATTTCGATGTGCAATTAACAGCCTTGTGCGTGCGGCTTAAGCAATTGACACATGCGCCATTAATTTTTATTTGCTTAAATCTCTCAGAAGGCGACAGTTTTTCGAAAGCGGTACATTTATAAAAATGGTCATGGATCGCGAAATTACATAGCGGACATTTATCAGGAGTAGTACATGACGTTACGTATGATTGTGGATTGGGCGCACGTATAGCCTTTGAACGAGGTTTGAAATTTGATTTTGAATTATATTCATTATCTGTAGGCTGCATGCTTCCATAGATGCGACACTGACTCTTAATGAAATCAATAAACATATTAAGCGTTGGCGTCTTTGTGTCACGAGAATACATTTGAAAAGCACGAACAGTTTCTGTATCGAATTTTTTCATAGCCATGTGAAGTAGTACGAAATCTAACAGATCATCAATTTGCAATGCTTTAAGCGAGTTTATGGAGACAACAAACGTATCTATAAACGCTTGGAAATTAGATGCAGACGCAGGACCATTTAATTTTAAGTTAAGTGCTTGTTCTAAATAATCGGTTCCCAAAATTTTTACATCTTGGTATTTATCAATAAGTGCCTGGTAAATAACATTATAATTTTCTGGACTAGGTATAACACCAGCAAATGTAGACAGAGCGTTATTTGACAGCTTACCTATTAAATAGTACAACCTGTCCGCGTCAGTGAGCGAAGCATTATTGTGCACTAATGCGTTAAATGTGGTGTAAAACAACGGCCAGTTACTTAAATTACCATCAAACGACATCAACTCGGGTTTCGGCAACCTCTGCTTAACTTTGGGTGCGGTAGAAAGTACCTGAGCGGTTTCAGGTTTTGTGAACTTCGATTTGACCTGATTTATAAAACAATATAGATCTTCAAAGGAAGCGTAACTCTGATATGAAGGGGTAGCGTTAGGATCATATTCCAGTAATGCCTCATTGTAAGTATCCAAAACATTGTGAAAACTCGAACGTATATCATCAATTGTTATACAAGAATTAAGAAATAACTCCTGATTTTCTTGTGAACTATGTGCAACTTTAGCTTGATTATACACGGCATTATTGCGTTCAAATAAAGCATTCCGTTTTGCCTCCAAAATGGCTAGACGTGGTTTACATGGTGAAGCCATTTTTTCCTTGCGAGACATTAGCGATTATTACTAACAAAATGATAAAAGAAAATGCGGTTGGTATCGGAATAGCTTACCTTTGCAATTATGTACAATAAATAAACACGATCAGCAATAAAAAAAAAAAGACGACAAAAACGTATCAAAATAAATAAATAATTATGATCGATCTTCGCTTGCTGTAAGCTCATGTGTAACATTTATTGATAATAATGCAATCGGAATTTGTCATCTTATTTAAAGAATGCGTTTTGTAGATGTGCCGTGAGTAGTAAACATGTATGTGTATGATATTATGTACGTAAATAGATATGACAAACAATACTTATAAGGTTTAATACAAGATAATGTGGGTAGTGTAAAAAATGGTCGAAAGGCAATTACTTATAAGGCGTAGCGGGAACAAAATATGATGCAATATGTATTTATTTAAATGCATTTAAAACACGTGTTTACTTTATGCAATTTGAAATCTATTTAAATTATCAAAGCAAACACGTATTTAATTGTGGTGGCGCGAGAAGCCGACCACGCGGTGAAGATTGTAAACAAGGATATCACTGTAATCTGCGGTATAATATGTACCAGAATGTATTGTATACGGGTCGTAGGGACCAAAAATGACTAGGCAAAATATTAAGCCAGCGGAAAGCGTTATGGCCCTAAGGCTTATGGCGTCAATTAAATTAAATTCTTCAACTTTAGTGGACTGTATTTTTTGAGAGGTGCGCTGATTACATGGGTGAGCGAAGGTACACGTTTTACAAGATATACACCAAGGAAAGGTTAAAGAATTCCACGCACCTGTTTAATTCCTCCTTAACTTGATGGCTTTGTTCCTATGCGGATGTCACAGCACAGTGTCCTTGTGTAGGTAATTTCGGTGATGAATAGGTCACCAAAGATAACAGCGGCGCGGGCGCGGGGTTAACACAATCGTTCCTTTTCACATAGACCACACACGAAGGCAGCGCGGATGCTTCTGGTGCGTGGAGTGACGACGAGAGGAGAGGGGTAGGAGCACGCTGCTACCTTGCAAGCCGTGCACTCACACACATGTAACCGTAGTGGCAACGAGTTTATGCGATAACAGGTCGATGCGTATATGGCGATAACAAGGTCCTTACATATGAAATTGGCGTTTTTCGTACTGGCCACTTTAATCACGAATTTCTCCTCTTTGGTAAGGAATTCCAAATTCAAATTTGTACAGCTATAGACTCATGTATTTGTGCTTCGATGATCGTCATTCATTTGTTTTTTTTCTTCTGTTTTTTTCTGTTTGCGTCCCTCTTTTTACAAAATGGAAAACCTTAAATATCGCATTATTTACGAGTACGAGTTCCGCCGTGGCACTAGTGCTGCGGAAACAATTCGAAGGGTGAATGATGTGTATGGCGGTCGTGTTGCAAAAGAAAACACAGTTCGTTTTTGGTTCCAACGTTTTCGTTCTGGAAATTTCGACCTGCAGAACAAGCCCCGTGGACGGCCTGAGACTCAAGTTGATAATGAAGAGTTGAAGGCTATTGTGGAAGCAGATCCATCGCAAACCACGTCCGAGTTAGCTGCAGGCTGCGATGTTAGTGATAAAACTGTTTTAATTCACTTGAAGCAAATTGGGAAGATTAAAAAGCTTGAAAGGTGGGTACCTCACGAATTGACTGAAACAAACCGGCAAACGCGCGTCGACTGCTGCGTTACATTACTAAACCGGCACAATAATGAAGGTATTTTAAACCGAATCATTACCTGTGATGAAAAATGGGTTCTTTACGATAATCGGAAGCGCTCAGCGCAATGGTTAGATCCTGGCCAGCCAGCCAAATCCTGCCCCAAGCGAAAATTAACCCCAAAAAAGTTACTTGTAAGCGTTTGGTGGACTAGTGCCGGTATTGTTCATTACAGTTTTTTCAAATCTGGCCAGACTATTACGGCTGATGTCTATTGTCAGGAATTGCAAACCATGATGGAAAAGCTAGCGGCTAAACAACCTAGGCTGGTCAATCGCTCCACGCCACTGCTGCTTCACGACAACGCTAGACCACACACTGCGCTACAGACGGCTACTAAATTAGAAGAGCTTCAATTGGAAAGTCTAAGACATCCTCCGTACTCCCCGGACCTTGCACCAACAGATTACCATTTTTTTCGAAATTTGGATAACTTCTTGCAAGGGAAAAAATTCAACTCCGATGGGGCAGTCCAAATCGCCTTCAAAGATTTTATTGATTCCCGTCCGACTGGTTTTTTTAGTAAAGGGATCAATGAACTACCTATGAGATGGCAAAAGTGCATAGAAAATAATGGTTCATACTTTGATTAATTAAATATATTATATTAAAAAATATTCGACTTTTTGTTCCTCCCATACAAAACGCCAATTTCATATGTAAGGACCTAATATATGACATAAACGGTCATATCTATTAATAACATTGACTTACAAGGTATGATTTCTTCACAGCTGAAAGAGACCGTAGACCCGAATATTTGATATTAATTTCAATTTGATATCCCTTTTATTACAAATTTAATGCTCCTATAATTTGTAAAATATGATTTTCGCTTAGCACGCGATAGTGCTTGTAATCATATTTTGATATCCCTTGACACATTCCTGATTAAATGGATTCAGACAGACAGACAAAGTGATCTTATAAGAGTTCCCTTTTTCTTTAGAGGTACGAAACTCTATAGATGTGCTTTTTTTATATTTTTATAGTTTCGATTTAAAAACTCATGCCTTTTTACGGTGACTGTGTACAAAGTTAATGCATAGACCGAGTCTTGTATATAGCTAAGTACGAATATATCTCGTTGCGTGGCGATCGATCGGTCCCTACTCCCGTGTCTCTCTGACCCAGTTATTCCAACTCGTCGCCTCGTGTCGGCGTAATGGTTACGCACTTTGACAAGAGGCTCATGCCCATGGGCGTAGTCGAGACTCATGTTGGGGCTTGCCGGATGCATACTGATGTAACGTCAGTCGTTTACATTTGCAACTATGTAGTAGATACATAGATATCGACGGGTGGTGATCGATCGATTTCTATTTATGCACTTCTCTCATAGTTTCTAGGGCAAAGGTAAGCGTGGCATAAGGGTTACTTTCATCCATAAGAGGCTCATACCCATGGGCGTACTCGAGACTCATGTTGGGGCTTGCCGAATGCATACTGATGTAACGTTGTGAACATTTGCAACTATATTGTTTTGCATAAAGTAGATACATAGATATCGACGGGTGGTGATCGATCGATTTCTATTTATGTACTTCTCTCATAGTTTCTAGGGCAAAGGTAAGCGTGGCATAAGGGTTAAGTTCATCCATAAGAGGCTCATGCCCATGGGCGTAATCGAGACTCATGTTGGGGCTTGCCGAATGCATACTGATGTAACGTTGTGAACATTTGCAAATATATTGTTTTGCATAAAGTAGATACATAGATATCGACGGGTGATGATCGATCGATTTCTATTTATGTACTTCTCTCATAGTTTCTAGGTAAAGGGTAAGCGTGGCATTAGGGTTACGTTCATCCATAAGAGGCGCATGCCCATGGGCGTTGTCAAGACTCATGTTGGGGCTTGCCGGATGCATACTGATGTAACGTTGTGAACATTTGCAACTATATTGTTTTGCGTAAAGTAGATACATAGATATCGATTGGTGGTGATCGATCGATTTCTATTTCTGTACATCTCTTATAGTTACTAAGCGCGGCATAAGGGTTACGTTCAACCATAAGAGACTCGTGCAAGGGCTTACTCGAGACTCACTTTGAGACTTGCCGGATCATACCGATGTAACATCGGTCGTTAACATTAGAAACTATGTTGCTTTGGTTAAGTACAAATATATATTGTTGCGTGGCAAACTATTGGTCATCTCATTCTTATTCCTGTGCTTCTCCGAGCTCGTGCCAACGGTTTAATAAGGACTCATCTCGGGGCTTGCCGGATGCATGCTGGTGTATTATGATTAGTCGTTTACATGGCCACTATATTGTTTTGCATTAAGTAGATACATGTATTATCTCTATTTCTATACTATTTTCTAGTTAGGTACAAGGCTCTGTTCAGCACAGCGTAAGGGTTACGTTCTTCGACAAGAGGCTCATGTCCATGCTTGTCATCAAGACTCATGTTGGGGCTTGCCGGATGCATGCATGAAACGTTTAAATTAGCAATTATATTGTTTTGCATACACAACAAATATTTTATCGTTGCGTGGCGAACGATCGCTCTCTATTCCTGAGCTTCTCCGACAATTACTACACTGAGAGAAATCCGCTTTGTATTTCTAACAACTTCGACATGTTAAGTGGTTATCTGTTTGAAATAAAATTATGTTTGTAATAAGAACCCAATAAAATATTGTTTTCACAAGTAGATTTTGTACAGGGAACAAGGAAAAAATTGTTCACAGGTATAGGATTGAAACAATCAAACATATGTTCAAAACAACAAGCTTAACATTAATTCAATATGATCGACAAGTAGTTAATAACAATCAAAAGATAAACTTGTAGCAGGAAATAGTTATTATCTTGTAAAACTAACTAAACGGTGTGATTATCACAATATCGGGATGAAACAACATTGAGGTACTCTAGAAATTATATCTTGTTAAAACAATATTACAACGTTAAAGTTTTGACAGTATCTTGTACAGTCAACTAAATGGTGTAATTGCCACAATAGTATGTTGGGTTGAGACAACATTGTGTTTTACTGTAAATTATATCTTGTTAAAATAAAGTTACAACGTTAAAATTGTCACAGTAATTAGTCAGCATTAAGTACAGCTTCCCCGTGAGGTGCCGGGTTAGAATTGCACCTCCCCATATCATCCCGTGGGTGTCGTGAGGCGACTAAGGAAAAAATACTGGAAGGTGGGCAGCAGCTCCTTCTAAAGAACTGTCATCTTACACTGCGATCCCCAGGCCGCTTGCCAAGCGTGGGGATAATGGCAAATACCCCCTAAATATGGGAGGCTGTGTTCAGCAGTGGACGATCCGGCCTGATACAGTAAGTACAGCTAACTAAATGGTGTAATTTTCACAATCGTATATTGGGTTAAGAAAATACTGTGTTTATATTTAAATAATATCGTATTAAAACAAAGTTACATCGATTGAAAGAATTGCATTATAAATAAAAACAAACAACGGGATAACATAACAAGGTGACTGTAGATACTACAAGTATTTCATATACATTTAATAAGACATCATAACAAGCAAACCTTTGAATGAACAAACTGAGCTTGTCAAAATAATAGTGTGCAGCTTGTTAATTTATGTTACGTGTTTAGCATATCACTATATGCTAAACACGTAACATAGCGGAATGTTGAAATAAAATGATAAGGAGCTTATTGCTTCAACTTGACAGACTTAACAAGATTTACCTTAATAGCTACAATGTTACAGCATATAGGCGCTATTTTAACCAGAAAATTTGTTCTTTTAACTAAAATCTGGTTAAAATTTCTCTCAGTGTAGGACTCGTGTCGGCGCAGCATAGTGGTGACGGTCTTCTACAGGAGGGTCGTGCCAAGGACGTAGTCAAGACTCATATAGGGGCTAATCGGGTTACATCAAGACTTAATTCTATTCACTTTTTCAACAACAAACATTTGTAAACGCTGCAACATTAACAAATTAAAAAGTTGAGGTTATCATTCTAACGCAAGTTACACATGGAATAGAACTGGGAAGTGTTTTAATATTATAAATTGACCAGCAAAACACTCACGTTAGGGGTCGAATACGTCTACCTTGGTTTCGAGTATGTCAGATGCTCATCATCAGAGCGAATTCGCAGCTGGGACTGCGAGCCCCGGCGGGCACTGTGACACATGAATCAGTGATGATGACACTGATGAGCATCTGATATGCTCGAAACCAAGGTCGACGTATTCGACCCCTAACGTGAGTGTTTCGCCGTTTAATTTATAATATTTAAATATGTGTGAACTCACGAGAATTTCACTTGTGTTCATGAAGCTGTTATAAAATAACTATCAGCACATAGGTTGAGGTATCCTCCAACATTCTTTAAGGTATTTTAATTAGGACGACGGTTTTCTTCACCTTGATTGCCCCATAAGCAAATTCCTGACTACGTCCTTATCGTGCTCGATTTGTTGTCTTTTGCATGTCTATCAAAACGTTTGCGTGTCTCAAAATTTTCGAATTAAGATCGATTAGTTGCTCAGTTCAACGTTCTGAATTTGACAGGGTGAATGCCTTGGAAATCTGACTTGTCCTTAATAGGATCCTCCTGGATCCGAGACTGCGCATTTAATTTTGGTTTGCCATCGTGTATACGTTTAGATAGGGTTAATGACAATGAACTTTTAATATTAAAAGCGGTGTATCTGACGAATCAAAATCAGTAATTTTTAATTATTGCTTACCTAAATCATAAAAAAATCTGTAATATTAAATATTGTAAACATGCCAACAATGGTCCCAATGATAATCTTCCTACGATCAATGGTCATAATAAGATAAATTTACGAGTAGCTATGGGGATCCTCTCAAACTTGTCAAGTAGTGAGCTAATGTATGAGTCTTAGTTAAAATAACTGTTTAATAATTCAGTTGCCCGCATATAACAATTGGAGTGCGTTGTGTTTCATTATACAACTGTAATTCGTTTCCCAAATGGCTGGTGTAATACGAAGCTATGAGATGAAATAGTCATTTTATATCCCACGCTTTGACTACGAGCAGTAATGACAACCCTAATTGGCTCGTTAAATGTTCCTGTTACAATTCTGTTACGAGCTCATGCAGTGTCAGATGAGAACAGGGTTGTCTCGAACAAACCATCAATCAGCTTTGTCACTTATTGTTCAAGATAACGTGTAGTTTTTAATGAGTTCGATACAAAAGGTTTGCAATTTATAGAAGAGTAATAATCACAAAATTAAAATGAATATAGCAGTCCAAAATTTATTAAGTACAGACCACTTCCCGGCTTAATTAAGGCGGTGCGCCGAGAAAGGAGGTCGTGGTGAATTATTGCCACAACATGAATAAAGTTAAGCGGAGTTCATCATAATAATTGAAAAGAGAGCGTTCCGCATATGAATTTAAAGACAACTGCTTTTAAGCCGAATTAAGTAGTGGTTTTAAAACTGGCCTTAGTGATCGACAGACTTTCTCGAACCAATTTCATTTTGTTGATGTTTACGTATTATTCAATGGTCATATAAATCTTAAGGAGCTAATTCAGTTTAATTGAAGATCGTAACAAAAAAAAAACATTTTTAATATTTTTTTATACTAAAATAAAAAACACGACTCATGTCGTAAAATGTATAGCCAGGGTCATTCGAAGATAATCTAAATATACTATAGATGCTGCATACATCTACATCTGTTCATCATCATCACCATCAGCCGGAAGATGTCCTCTGTTGAACAAAGGCTTCCCCCATAGAACTCCACAATTAACGTCTATTAGCCGCTTGTAACCATTGGCTGTCCGCCACTTTAACGATGCCGTCTGTCCACCTGGTGGGGGGCCTACCAACTCTACGTTTTCCGGGGTAATGTGGTAAACACTCGAGAACCTTTCTGCCCTGTCGGTTCGTCAAGCAATGTGACTATTGTCTAATATATTGTGTGTGGCCAATAGTCCACATACAATATATTATGTATATTTTTTTCATTGTCAAATAATCATACACTGAGCTACTTCTCATCCAAAGGGACCACAAATCAGTGGACAAAAAGAAAAATAAAAAGAACGCATTATAAAGTACAGAGAGTGAAAAATAAATTCAACTCTCGGAAGTCCTTCCGCTAAATCCAAAGTGTTCATTATCAACTAATTCGTCTATAATAATAACAAATATTCTTAAAATATTTTAAGAAAACCCTAAATAAATATTTTACGATACGCATTCTCGATCGTGCCCTCGTAGAGTCAAGACCTCCCGAGGATGCTTCGTGTAGAAGCGAAACGCGTCGAAAATTCTTCCGTTTTGGCTTCGTGGCGTTTGTGATGTCACGTCGGCTTAACAGGAAAATTAGGCGGAATGGTCACTAGATATATTTTTTAAGTGCTTATTTAAAATATAAATTTAATGTTTTCTTAAAATATTTTATAAATATTTGTTATTATTAAATATGGATTTCAGCAAGGTAACGCCTGAATCTATTCATTATCTAATTCGTTTATGGCTGCACAAACGTAAATTGATAACAATTTATTGACACATAGAAAATTTAAAACTTATAACTAAAACCATAAAGCTCAAGAATAGGTGTGACAATGGACGGTCTTATCGCTGAGAGCGATCTTTTTCAGAGTAAAAAATCCGACTGCCAATTATTTATTTTCGTTAAACGTTTTATCGTTCCATTGAAAAGAAAACTGCAAGTATATATATGTGTATATATATATATATATATATATATATATATATATATATATATATATATATATATATATATATATATAGATAGATAGATAACTCTTTATTGCACTTTTAAAATTATTAATACTAGTTACAAGATTAAAACATATCTTTAAAATAGTACAATCGGCGGCCTTAATGCTAGGCAGCAATCTCTTCCAGGCAACCGTAGGTTGAATTGAAACATATTAATTTAGATGGAGGTATAGGCTAAAGTGCATTATGTATAAATCATAGTTATTAATACTCAAAATATTTAAACTATATAAAACATACGTTAATAAATATCTATATAATATAAATAAACTATAATAGATAAACCAAGTACAATAAAATACAAATATAAATAAAATAAAATAGATACATTATACCAATACAATTGTAATATATAGTGTATATATATACATAAACAACAATAATAATAATAATATAAATAAAAATATATATATCTATGGAATCGTTTGTCAAGCCAAAGCCTTTCATTTTGATACCCCCCTCGATGGGCTTGGAAAATAAATATTGTTTTACCTTTACAATATGGCATCTGAAATCCGCCAGTTTGATTTTTTATTTTATTTATGTACCTAGTGTCACCTGCGTTATCAAGACGAATATTATGATATCTCATACATTAAAATTCGGTTAAGCCGTTTAGAAGTTATGGTGGAATAAAGAAACTCACAAACATACATGAACCCTGTAAACGTAACACTCCTTTTTTGGGCTGTCGTGTAAAAATGGATACCGTCCCTCCAACAACGAACAGACTGCACAGATCCTCATCAATACTTTATAAACACCGCGTCTTCCAGTTCTTATGATGATGACTGCAGTTTCCACTCTAGTTACGCATTACACTTCCGAAACAGCCTATACGCACGTAGTTATACAAGCAAGTTTAGCACTAGTCTAGTAAGAGGGCAGACTGCCAGCTACAAGATCTTCACTTCAAGCCTTTGAAACTTTGAGCCAACTTGAAGCGCTTCATCTCATAGTTAAATAGACTGAGCTAACTCTTGAGCGCTTTCAGATATAGTTTCGCGAAACACGGCTTTGATGCTCCGCGCAGAACTTTATTAGTCACTTCTTTTTATCTTTTACGTAAAATGGATAAAACGCAATATCCGTTTGGGAGTCTGGGTAGAATTAATTGAAATAACAGTCAAGTGCATATTTAATAGTACAAGTGGTATCGTTTGAGCCCATAATATTTATATGTGTACTTGGTTAAAAACTGATTTCCAAAAAAGGAGAAGGTTCTAATTTATTTGTATATTTTATTTCTTTATTCTTTTGTATGTTTGTTACATGATAACTCTGTCAAGTTAGTCCTTTTTAAATTTCATCAAAATCGGTTGAGTGGTTTTTCCACGACTGCCCAAAAAAGGAGAGTTATGTTTTCAGTGTTCATGTATGTATGTTTGTGAATTTCTTTATTCCACCATAAGTTCGGCTTAACCGATTTTAATTTATGATATATCATTAGATTTCTCTTGATAGCGCAGTCGACACAAGATACACGAAGAAGTAAAAAAAACGGCGGATTTGAAACGCTTTTTTGTGAAATTAAAAAAAATGTTTTTTCTCTCAAACCCATCGAATGGGGTATATAAATGGAGGGCTTTTAGAAACGATTCCACAAATATATGTAACTTGCAGTTTTAATTTCAGCGAAACGCAAAAACACTTAACGAAAATACAGTGGCAGTCGGGATTTTTAATATTAAAAATAAATGTGATTTATTTTTAATATTAAAATTGAAAAAAAAATGTGTTTGCATACCTAGATGATTTAATGAGTGCTGCAACTCAGGTACAGCATCAGCAAAGCTCAAGCATCAGCTTTGATCAGCAAAGTTAAGCAACGTCGCGCGCGGTCATGAGTTGGATGGGTGACCGCTAGTGACAATACTACTGAGCGCTTCCGTGCTTCCAAGGGCACGTTAAGCCGTCGGTCCCGGTTGTTGTCTTAGGATGGCAGTCGTTATAGCATGGTGGTAGGGCATTTTGCGAATGCCCGCCTGGCTAGCTACCACCCTCAAGTAGAAAATCTGTCGCCAAGCACCTAACGGTGTGTTCCGGCAGCTGTCCTTGAGAGCCAGTACTTCTAGGTTAGCCTGAACAACATCTTCGACCACATCATCACTTACCATCAGGTGAGATAGTGGTCAAAGGCTAACTTATCAGGCATAAAAAAAAAAATACACAACAACAGGAACAATATTTTATACTATTTTAGTATTTTAGAAGAGTGAATGATCTTGTAAGCACCATGCATCACTAAAGGAAGTAAATTAAAAAAAACTTTACCGACTTCCAACATTTTAAACCATGAAATAACTTATGGAAGTCGGAGCATGCTTATGTGAGGTCAGTGTTTGGAAACAGCGTCGTACGAACTTCAACTAGATATTTCATACTTTTAAGTGTTGGAGTTCGGTAAGGTTGTATTTGAAATTATTTGTGATAAAATAATCGTATAATTTGATAGTTGGTTTTAATTTTATAGTTGGCCTCATGTTTGACGCCAAACCTAAGCATACACTTATGGGTAGAGCCTATTCATTTCGATTAACGAGGGCGCTACAGAGCATTGTTTTGCGCCTGATGTGCAGCAACTGTCTAGTCACGATTTGAGAAGTGGCATGCTGCTCAATCAGCGCACTCTTCCCCTAATAGTCGCCTTTCAAGACATCTGGAGGATATCAAACAATCCAAAGTATTCTTAAGCGGCGAACTTCGCTGTTCTATCAACATTTTACACAAATAGTTTCGAATGTCAGTTGTATACATTTCAACACTTCTAGAAGTAGGTTATATAATGAAAAATAGCCCATTAGCCAAATTAACCGCTTAGAGGTGGGATATTTATAGTAACTGGTCAAGTGACCCAATTACATCGAATACCACGAGTGGCCCGGGTACCCTGCTGAGTAGTATGTGTCGTATGGCAGTATATAATACTACGAATAAATATGTAAAGAAATATAAGAAAGCTCAAAAACAGCAGAACACAAACCTTACCGCGGCGGGCTTGGTTTAAAAAGTGTACCGTGCAGCGCAACAAGATTACCTTGACGCGATCAAACGATCATTTCTAAGCGCCAAATCAATCAAGCATTCCAATTAAATTTGGGAAATTGTGCATCTTTTAAACAACTTTAAAAAACCTAAGACAACATTGTGCATCTTTTGTTAATTGTGAACTTGATGAGTACGAAATCAAAGTAGCAATGATGTGAGACTAAGGGCCTGTTTCAGAATGTTCGATTAAGTTCCGGTATAAAATAACTGAATGATAAAAATGACAGTTAACATGCAGCGCGTTTCAAGCTTTAACCGATGGATAGGCTAAATCGATGACTGTGAAACGCAAAGATAGTGTTTTATTTAATAAATATGTTTTGGGTAGTATAACCGGAACTTACTCGAACATTCTGAAACAGGCCCTTATACTTATTTACATATTTATTCGTAGATAATAATATTATCATTTTTTTATTCCCGAATGGGTGGAATAGATGTGTTTCAACACTGAAAATATTAGGTCTACTGACTCTTAACAACACGACTGAACCCGATGTACCTATATTAAGAAAACAACACATCTTACCGAAGAAAGAGGTGCCTGAACATCCTCCATATATTTTTGACTTACATATGACGTTTCACTGGTAGTTTATGAATTATCCATTTATGGAGGGTCATATTTACCTGAAAAGAATAAAAAAAATGTTAAAGATCATGACACTTATAAACATACAAAATATTGGGTTAGTTTATACACATACGCGATATTATCATATGATATAAAGTCAATAGATAAAACATCGGAGTTACGCTATATTAAATTCCGTTTTAAAGTATAATTTAAGACACTTATAGTACTCAAATTATGCATTAGCAATAGCAGCTCAAAACCAGTACAAAAACCAAACATAACTAACGTTGAATAAGGCTCATCCAGCGCACGTAGTAAAGTAACAGCCAAAGTAATAGTCCGTCAAATTAAAAATAAATGAATTCCCAAACGGAAAAGTATTAATACAAAAAAAAGCTTTTCACATGGACGCCGTCCTTCGATTTCAAAATCGTACAGATTAAAGATTTGAGTTTGATGGAGTTTATCTATCGACTGACATGGTTTTATAGAAAATCGCCACTGTCGTTTGGGAGATACGAATGTTGTTTCGTAACTTAACAAAACTTCATATCCCAAACAATTTTTAACCCGTCTAGTTTTGGCGCTACAGACAAAGTATAATTTGGAAATTTTGTCAAGGATCTGACGATACAAAGTATTTTTAACACCTTCAATGAAAGGAGATCGCAGTCATGTCTGATTGGGCTTTGGCTCTTGCAAACGCCTTAAATGAGCACATGAGACTAAACGCTAGATTTCAGTACTTAATCTTTTCATATAATGTATAAAACTTCAGTAGACACGTATTGGATCGCGGCACAGATTAGAAAATAGTTAATGTGTCTCGTTTTACGAAGCGGTACGTGCTTAAAGGCTGAAAGCTAACGGCGCATCTGCACTAGATGGGATTTTAAACCTAATTACTTTTCAATATCTTCCATATACGAGTAGAAACTAGGTCAGCTGAAGTATGTTCATGGAAAATAGCTGAACAGGTATTAATTTTTAATTTACATAAATAATTATAACTTTGAGTAGTTTTAGTAACGGTATAAAATTCATGTATTAAATTAAAATAAGTGGCAGTTTGTATATAGCCATAAAAAAGAGATAGGGCATTGATCTGCAATTAGTACCAATATTGAGGTCCCAAAGAAATCCAAAGATGCCACCAGGGGGCAGCTCTTGGGAGAGAGATATCTTCAACAGAAGACTCTACGACTTATAGAGTTGGTACAGATATGAAAATTATAATTGAGAGTTGAATAGTATAAAGAAGAGCGACTCGCACCTACAAAATTATTAGACATGTTCTCTCTGCCAAGCCTTTAGCTATAGGTTATAGTGTGTTTTTTTTAATATGTATATATTTTATCTTAGTTGCCAGGGAGAACGTGGTGACCTGCCAGTACATCCCCACTCAACTCGACGGGTCAATGGACGATATCTACATATATATAAATCGACTATTTTGCATAACCAATCTAAATACATTTGCATTTGCATGGTGGTAGGGCATTTTGCGAATGCCCGCCTGGCTAGCTACCACCCTCAAGTAGAAAATCTGTCGCCAAGCACCTAACGGTGTGTTCCGGCAGCTGTCCTTGAGAGCCAGTACTTCTAGGTTAGCCTGAACAACATCTTCGACCACATCATCACTTACCATCAGGTGAGATAGTGGTCAGAGGCTAACCTATGCGGAATAAAAAAAAAAAAAAACTCATTTCTCTATTCACATACCTACCACCTGTTGAACATGAAAACATATTATTAGACAAACTACACTATGATGAACGAATCGCGTTGTAGACGAACTGTGTAATAGACACATGACAAATCACATAATGGACAAATCGCGTTACGGTAACGACGATATGGATGAATTGCGTAGTCGGCGACCGGCTAGCAAATCCACCAAAGATATGTATTAAGTTTTCATCCCACCAAAGATATATTTTTTTATGTGGTAATGTTTATAAGCAGTTTTCGAGAGTCGCTCAACGAGCTATGGAGAGAGCTATGCTCGGAGTTTCTTTGCGTGATAAAATCCGGAACGTGGATATTCGCCAAAGAACCAAAGTCACCGACATAGCTCTCAGAATTAGGAAGTTGAAGTAGCGATGGGCGGGCCACATTGCTCGACGAACTGATAACCGATGGGGAAGAAAGGTTCTCGAGTGGTTACCACACTACACCGGAAGACGTAGAGTTGGTAGGCCCCCCACCAGGTGGATGATGATGATGATGAATGTTGAGAAAGTTTATTCGCCTGCATGGTGGTAAGCGTCACGCCTGTCTATTACAGTGTCAGTGTCACTTTGTTTTTTTTTAAATTCAAAATAGATTCGCGTTTGACCACACCCTGCCTGATTTGGTCTAAGACGGAGCACGCTTACCTAAAAGAAACCTATTTACTCTCGATTTGAAGACACCCATATTGTATTCATCGGGAAAACTGACCACTCTTTCGCAGTACGCACGAGAAAAGTGGAAGCGCTACGATGACATGAAGGTACACTTCTGCATGAAACTGTACCGCGCTCGTCACTCCGAGACATTCGTTCTTGTCTCATTTTCCCAGTAATTTCACTTGTTGCCCAGCACAATGCCCTTCACAGCCGGAACACACCGTTGGGTGCTTGGCGACAGATTTTATACTTGAGGGTGGTCGCTAGTCAGGCGGGCATTCGCAAAATGCCCTTACACCATGCGGTGAAGCTCAAGCCCGCGGCGGGACTCGAACCACGGACCTGCTGCGCGGCAGTCTACAGCCAATGCCACTGAGCCACCACTGCTTCAAAAGTCCGTTAATAATAACTTCACATTCACATCGAATCCACTCTAACATCTATACTATATCGCTATATTTTTGTATTCTATTTATGTTGCTCCTCACCTACATTGCTATTTTTTATTCTATTTATTTTGGTGTAGAATAGTGTTATCTACACTGTACATATTATGTATATTCTCAACCAAAACCTTGAAATCGAAAAAAGAATTCGGAACATTTCACATTGTCCATAACGCATGTGTAAATCTTCTATTGTTAATTCTCCGTGGAATTGCAATGACAAGATCGCCACGAGAAAGATGCATTATATTATCTTGATTGTAATTTTAATTAAAATACTGCATGCGTGTTCCTACATCTTTCTATGAAACTCTTGGCAGTTCATAGAAAATTACAATTAAAGTGATGGCAAGATAATAAACATTTATACACGCTGAAACTTTAGATATTTTAATTCTTATCTTTTATGTCTCAATGTTCATGCATCATGGAAAAACTTTACTTTCATTAATTTCCTTTTCAATAATACGAGAACAATTGAACATTTTTAATATTAACAGTATCAGCCGGATTCTCCACTACTGAACACAGCCTCCCCCATTAAAGGGGTATTTGTAATAATCCCCACGCTTGGCACGCGGCTTGGCGATCGCAGTGTAAGATGACAGTTCATCAGAAGGCGCTGCTGCCCACCTTCCAGTATTTTTCCCTTGTTCGCCTCTTACGACACCCACGGGATGATGTGGGGAGGTGCAGTTCTAACCCGGCACCTCACGGGATAAGTTTTAATATTTATCATTTACTAATTATTTTTAATGAGCCAGGATACGTATTATTAAGGAGTAAATTTAATTATGTTGTAGTCCTTACAGCAACTATTTAAGCAATGATAGCAGAACTGCAATAACTGTGGACTGCCATGCCGCAGGCCTATGGTTCGATCCCCACCGCATGCTAGAGCTTCATCGCATGGTAGAATGGCATTTTGCGAATAAACGCCTGATTACCTTCAAGTACAAAATATGTCACCTAGCATCTAACAGTGTGTTCCGGCAGCAGACCTTGAGAGCCAGTAAAATTACAGGCTCATTGCTGATAGGTAAGTCTTTGACCACAATCTCACCTGATGAAAGTGGGCCATAAAAGATCGCAACGAAGAGGGGGGAGAAATTGACTGTTAAGATTATAGAATAATTTAATTTTAAAATATTATATGTAAATTTTAGAATAAAATAGGATTCAGCATGTTACAAACAAAACTTAGAATTAATTTATATATGGACTCACTTAGTTTTTAAGATTTAACACCTTTTACACTAACTTACATCTAAGTGTAAAAAAGTCAATAATGTATGGACAATGATATTTGTAAAATTGGAAAATATAAAATAAGGTTAATCAAAAACGAGTACGGACCAAGAGTCTGTAGTGCGTAGCTTAATTATAATAAAAAAAAAGTGGGCTAAAGAAAAAATAAAAACAACTTATAACATGGACCCGCAAAGTTGTGGGTCATTTTAAGCAATACATGGTCGCCTGGCTAGCTACCACCTTCAAGTAAAAACTGTTGCCAATCAGCTGCCCTAAGTGTAAGTGGCCTTCATATGTGAACAGATTTTACATTGATTTTACTTATAATTCAACAAAATCTTGTACGAAACATTTTACGTTCACTTTACGTAAATAACAATTGGAGTCTTCGCAAAACCTTCCTAGACGGGAGATAACAATCATAAAACTGTAGACAATGTAGCTTTGCTTCACTCTCAAAAGTCAAAAGCTCAAATTACAGCATTAAATTTCAATATTATATCCAACATTTGCAACATTATTGTTATAGCTTTTCAAATGGATATTGTGTCTGATTATTCTGCTGCAATATTTATGTAACTAGCTGCGCCCCGCGGCTTTTCTGACAATCACGAACATTTAATAAAGGAAATGACGTCCAGTCATCTTTCAAAATCTAAACTAGATAAATAGTGAACAAATCGCTGCTGACATAGTTTACTCCTTACATTACTTACTTCAAACATATAAAATGTTTGAAGTAAGTAATGAGTGTTAGTGAGGTGAGGTGTACCTTAAGGTGTGTTCCGGCAGCTGTCCTTGAGAGCCAGTAATTCTAGGTAAGCCTGTTATAACACCTTCGACCACATCATCACTTATCATCAGGTAAGATTGTGGTCAAAGGTTTACCTATCAGCAATAAAAAAATAATAAAAAATTAGTAAGGAAGTAACTTCTTCATGTAATGTTTCATTTCATTTCTTGTAAGAAAGATAATATAAGGGCACTATACCAAGTGCCCCGTGGGGGCTAGTATGTCATCCCCTTATTGCTACCTCTGGGTGTCGACTTCAACAAGTTATTTCACACATTTGAGTGTTGAAGTCGGTTCCATTTTTAGGTAAAAAACATTTTTTCACCCTTTCACCGTTGCTACTTATTGGATCCATTGTCATTCACTGTCAATGACTATATCATCAAGATAGGAAAATTCTTTTCAGTTATTGGAGAGTAACTCAAAAACAGCTTGACTGATTTTGATGAAATTGAAATGGGACCACACGGCAAGCATCAATAAAAAATAAAGATCACCAAACTCGGCGAAAGCCGACACTGTAAAAGTTCAGCATTACCCAGACAACCTTCAGCATGATGATATCAGAGATAATTTCAAAAGATCGTAACTACGACGGGTTATGCTTTCAGAGGGGTAGTAAAGTTAAATTAACACTAAAAGCTCATTGCTTGCACATTCCAGACAACCAACTATAATGTGGTATTAATATTATTTATGTTCTAACGCTAGCGGACAAAGAACACTTTTCCACACAGATTTCAGAATAAAATTACAAGTACGAGTACGTTTTTTTAACCTGACTAGCTCGGCAAGATTTTGTTTGTTCTAATTCTGAAACCTGCGTGGAAAAGTGTTCTTTATCCGCTAACGTTAGGATCTTTATAATAGTACCAGAAAAGTTAATTTATCTTCAATGTTAGCAACTGCAGCAATTTTACTTTAAATTTTTAAAATATTTATTTTATTATATTATTTAAACTGTTTCTTGCACCAGAAGCATTTTCCTCGCTGTAGAGAGGTGAAAATAGTGTGGTGCGTCATTTTGCGTCTCGGAACTTTGAAAGCTTTTCTACGTTCAGGATCATATTTTTTAACCACTCTCTTCGCTCATAGTTCTATCCTAGAATCCTTCCTCAGGTTCCAATACAAATACTCGCACCAAATAACAATTTTGCATCCTGCATAACAAATAACTATCGATACTATTAAGTGATGTGACGGACAAGTAGTCCGCCTCATGTGTAAGCGTCAGACTGTTCATTAAAGTTGCAGAGCCATCGTCTTTTATCTGCTTGTCACTACTCTACGCTAATCACTCCAAGACGGACAGTTCTTGAGTGTTGCCCCCTAATTTCGCTTGCTATATCTGTGTGTTTTAAGCGTTTCAGGGCACGCTGACCGAGACAACTGATGCAAGAAAATTCTTCCGTGTAAGAATAGAATAATAAGGAAAGAACAATCCCATCAGTTTTCAATTAAGTGTATGTAACGGACTAAGGGTGGTATCTACACGTTAACAATGAGAAAGCTATAGAGATATCTACCTATTACATTTTACAAACAGAGGTCAAGATCGTGACCCTTATAAAAATATTATAAGATTATTATTAGGTATAGACTACAGACAGCACTGTTTACTAACCCAGCCGTACAGTGACAGAAATCTGTCTGTAACTGAATCTTAGAGAGCGAGCACATCAATGGTTTGCGTAAGATGGCAGAATCGATTACGCCCCGTCTCGACCGTATGACCCAATTTTATCTCTGACTCAGACTGGGGACTGTATCGGGTTGCCCGATTGTTATGGGGTTATGGTTATTGGTTAGTAGATGCGCAATCGATGGCTAAATGGGTAAACGTGATTACAAAACGGTATTATGAGAGTATTCGATACTGATATCGAAGGTAATGGTGTCATTAGTTATTAGCGTTACAGCTGGTGTTGAAACCTATACCACAGTTCAACACACTGCAGGTTTTAAGTTCCCTATACGTTGTTTTGCCTCAGCTATTTCTTAAGTTTCAAGATGCGCACGCTATTGCAGGGAAATGTTAGTGCACAGACAAGTGCTAAATAGCTTTGCTTGAAGAGATTTTTACCAAAATATATTTAGTTTATAGCAGTAAGAAAATGATATGTTAATCTTGATACCTAAGACAAAGAAAAGTCCGAAACACGTATCCTTAAAATTTTCGCGATACAATAAAATTGCAGAGTTGACTCTAAATTACGCTTGTTAAGTAAATATCTTAATCATTTGCGTATGAATGTGTATGAAAATATATTCATAAATTAGGAAAACCTTATCAAGTGGGACAAGAAAAGTTACATTTTCGATTTACGTTACTAGTTTTGTGTTAGTTAGTTATTAATGTTATTTTAGGATTTTACCTAAACTGATCGTGATTTCACTATCGGTGCCTCTCTTTCACTTCTACGTAGTCCGACAGTGACAAAACTTCAACATTTGACAACGTCTTAATATTCTGAATATGACTAGAGCTACAGTGCACACAAAGTAAGTGTAAAAAAACAAAACGTTTTTGAAATAAAACTGGATTGTAGTACTGAAGAGTAGGTACTTTTGAACGGTCTGGTCCGTCAGTGTTCGTCTTTGTTTGGGAGACAGTACACGGTATTTTAGTCGCTTATAGCGTTATACAGTTCAGTGTTCAATTTCCACCGACGACGAAGACGACGACGACTCTATGGATATTGCTCGGCGTACTTTACTTGGTGCAGGTACCTCGGCCAGCGCTGACCTTAATAGTTATTTCAAGTAATCGTTCCAACACCTTTGTCCAATAATTGGCGTAACATTGAAAGGCTTTTAATTAATGAAGCTAGTTAAGCTTCAGTGGGTCGGTTCTTCCGCTAGCGAATTGAATGGCAAACCGCAATTAACAATTTTATGATGGAGTGTATAGCTTCCCTGAAGTAGGTGCACGTTATTAGTTCTAACAGTACTGTCGTATATCTTTTATATTGTGCTAAGCGCTAGCCGTCTTGTGATAATTAAAAATCTTTACAGACCCACCAACTTATCTGTTCAGGTGGCAGAAAAAAGAACTAAAACTTTCCCTCAAATTGTGACAGTCTGTAGTCGATTTCCATGACCAGTAGCGCCCTCGAAAACTGCACAGTTAAGTTGGTGGTACTATACTAAACTTTACTACTCTAAACTATTCGTTATATGGAAACTGGCGCTCTAGTTGTTATTATCTTTCCTACTCCGTAGTTTGAAAAGTTTGTTGATTCTTGAACTAATTTGATTCAATACATATTTGTACTATGTTTTCATTTGAACCGAAAATAAAGCTTATACTTTATAGAACAGGTTAGGTAGAAACGGTTAGCTTCCAGTATTCGAAAATACTATTTGTCAAAATAATATGAACGACGTATCATATATTAAATATAGATCAATACAATAAAAAAACAACATAATAAAAGCCTATTTAGATAGATAATAATTCCCAAATTAATGGTATGAAGACCTCTTCACCAAGGGTTCGTTTTGTTGGGTACGACCGCATTATTAGATATTCTTCTCATAGAATAGTGTGCACTAGTATTTGCACACTACTATGTTTAGGCGAGAAGGGAACTGATGGTAAACGATGTTGTAGGGCGAAATATAATTGTAGGTTAGCCTGAACAACATCTTCGACCACATCATCACTTACCATAAGGTGAGATAGTGATCAAAGGCTAGCCTTTCATCTATAAATAAAATAAAAAAGTGATTTATTCTGCCCAACTACAAAAATACTCTATAGCCCTCGTTAAGTTTTAGACTACGTTTTACAGAGGATATAAAATAAAATAAACACACTACAATACCACGCACATACGTGAAAATAACCGACACAAACTGCTTTTGGTTAAAATATATACCGTGAGAAAAGAAAGTCACCTCCTGCCATTAAAATTTCTTAGACGGATGTCCTCCGATAATCAACTCCTTTGAAAGTGGTTCAATGAACCCAATCAAGCAACTAATTGCTTATTTGGATCATTAATATTATGGGAAACATGCAACACAAATTATAGTGCTTTATTAAAAAAAAAATTAGGTTACTTTAGAAATTTTTTTCATCTGTTTTACCATCATCTAATTTTACCAGCGTAGACAATGATGTTCTATCAATCCTCAAAGTTCCCAGATCAAATCATAATACATAGCGAATTCTAGTTCCAGCATTTACGAAGGTTCCAATGAAATATGTCAATTTACAATGCATTTATTCTATTACTTATATTTTTTATTTCAATTTACCTATTTAAGTTGAGTAAGAGGTGACGACAAAAGATAGGTAAACTCGGAAGGTGCCAACTCGCACGCACGCGAGTTTCACGTGCGCCAGTTGACGAGTTAGTCGTTTAAATTAACGTTCAATAAAAACATTGATTAATACCGATTCTGTTTATAGTAACGTTCAATAAAAAATAAAATTAATACCGACTTATAAGTCAACGTCATAAACTAAAAAAATCTAACGGTAGCTTTCCAACCAATTAATAAAACACCTATTTATATACGTCATAAATATCTCTAGCAAAGCCTTATCTGGACGTACACAAGTGTGACATGATTATGTTGTAGCAACATAAACCACTTCTCCGTGGCGTTTAATTAAGTAAGTGCATAAATACCCAAGAATAAATTATGCCTGCTTACATTTTCTACGTCTGAGTAGTTGATATGTACACGTTTTCATGGTAAATACCTATACATATCTATAATTGAATTGTATGTACACACGACACCATAGAGCTTCTGTAAATACGTAAAGTAGGATACTCACAGGCGCGAGGACCATAAAATAAAGCAATGATTACACGATATCTTTATCTATTTTACATAAATGTGAAGATTAACATAAAGATCATCTTTTACCTATCCGGTCAATTCTTTAAAAGGTCGTAATAAGTAATAACGTACTTATATGCAACAGCTCTGCAGTTTCCGTATTGTTAGAAACAAAGCTATGGATGGGCGGAAACAATTAGGTAAGATAAAACTCTTAACTTGTGTCGTATGTAATAGCAGGCAAGGTCGGAAAAGACGTAGCGTTAGCATAAAATAAATGACCATCTATATGACATAAATATCATAAAGCGAAAACATTTTTAAAGCCATGATCAGGACTTGGATGGGTGACCGCTAGTCATATTACTATTCAGCCTTTCCGTGCTTAGGGCACGTTGAACCGTCGGTCCCGGTTGTCTTACGATGGTAGTCGTTATAGCATAGTGGTAGGGCATTTTGCGAATGGCCGCCTGGCTATCTACCACCCTCAAGTAAAAAATCTGTCGCCAAGCAACTAACCGTGTGTTCCAGCAGCTGTCCTTAAGGGCCAGTAATTCTAGGTTAGACTGAACAACATCGTCGACCATATCATCACTTACCATCAGGTGAGATAGTGGTCAAACTAGAAAAATTGGTTCAAGCAGATCTAGTGTTATGTTGCGAGAAGCAAAAGGGCAAATCACAGATTGCATGTCACTGTAGTTGAATTTTTACATCGCAGGGGATCGCAGTATAAGATAGCAGTTCCTAAGAAGGCACTGCTGCCCACCTTCCGGTATTTTACCCTTAATCGCCTCTTACGACATCTACAAGTAGAAATGGCAGGGTGGCATGCTAGCCCGGCAACCCACGGGGTGTACATTAACATTCTCTAGCTTTTATCACACAAAGATCCGAATTTCACCAACAATCTTATGTTGCCCTGTGCACGTAATTTTTTATGTGAACAACCCACTTCTCATTTTTATGTATTCATTTAACTGTTGATGTAAATATGTTTTTATAAATATATAAAACGATAAAACCAAAAAACTTGGTAGTAGTATATTAAAAAAAGATTTGTCGAGAAGATGTTAATAATAATTGTTCCTGATTGTAACACTTCGGCATTTGATTGAACCACCCAATTTGATTTATTTGGGTAAATGCCTTTATTATTCAAAACTTTGGTTCGCACTTTAGAATTAACAAGCAAGGGCAGGCTCAAAATACCAAAGGCCTATCTCATCACTTTTAAGAAAAAAAGTATAAACCACCACAGCGTCCTTTCCTGATAGCTCCGTCGAAAACATTGCCAATTTCCTTGAGTTCCTCCCTGCATGGAAGATAATCTTATCTGCCCTTCGTCCAAAAGGGACCAATAAGCCTAAATAGGATATGTCCTCTGGAAAAGATCCCTTTGAATACAATACGCGTAAAAACAGTAAGGGTAATAGTGATTTCCTGCAAAGTCCAGAAGTTAGAACCGTCATTTTTGTATAGGATAATGACGATCCCAAAGTAGGTAATGTAGTATATTTCAACTTGAAAAAAAATTCCGTAGCAACCTCTTCTAGATAATTCCGTAGACACGATGTAGTGTTTTTGTATAATAAATACGATTAAAGTACCTGTTAGCCACCGTTGTGACCAGCAAAACTCTTTGGTATCTGCAGAAAGCACCTCGCTAAGTTTGGAAGTTTGAAATTTCCAATTCTCAACACTTAGTATCTTCGCAATGAAAGCTTCTTCTTGGCCGTACACTTCATTACTGAAGGTCGTGTCCCTGAAAGGCTTTCATGGCTCTATGCACAATACTTCTCCATTTTGTTCTGTTTTCGCCTTCTCTTAAGGCGGTTGCAACACGAGAGTTCATTGAGTGCTGTTACTTTGTCCTTCCAACGGCTGGGTGAATAGGCCGGGAGGTCTTTTTCCATCTACTTTGCAATGACAGCTTATATGGTCAAAATAACTAACCCTGTTGGACAAACTAATGGGAGAGATATTATTTGACGATTAAGTTTGACAATGTAACCCAAACCCACGTAAGATGCACTTTTTCAAGTAGCAATGCCTCACTCAAAGTCACTGTAGGTTACTATCTAATAAATAAATGTTGTAAATTCACCCAAGTATGTATATCAAAAGTTATTCTTCTGCTTTGTTCCTTTTTATGTATTTCTCTCAGCCCTTTGAAGACAATGTATATGTAAACCTACAATGTATTCAAAGCTTGATAAAGGTTCAGTAAACAAACGCCACACTCATTTGCGTATTTGCTGCTTTAAATTGTAGAGACCGGTTTGTTTATGCAAACACGTGATGGAACAGCCCTTGGAATGACAATCAGATGTAAAGTCATTAGTTTACTGCTTAGAGGTTTAATTGTTATGCGTAATGAATGTCAAATTGAATTCTCTCGAGTCTTATGAAACAAGTATTAAGGGCTAAAATGGCACGGATGTCTGGGAAAGACGCCCCGGGGTGTAGTTCTCAAGTTCTACACATAATCAGTTTGCTAATAGTTAGCTGACTGTAGACATTAGCTGACATGTATAACAGTTTAGTAAGCAGTTACTTTATGTTGAATGCAGATACAAATAATATGTTGATGTGTAGGTAGGTAAGTCAGTATAACAGGAATAAATGCGTGTGGTTAGAACCAACTTGTTACCTAGTACTATCCGCTATACATTACTTGCAAGTCATATTTTACAATAATAATATAAATACGTCATAGGGGACGGTGCGCGTATACAATTGGACGGTTAAAGTAATACTTGGTTCTTTTGAGCACGAAATTTCGGCTCATAAGAGGGTGCCCAGATGGCCGAGTGGTTTATGCATCTAGTCCGAAATCGGAGGACGCAGGTTCGATTCCCGTCCGCAGTAATAAATTTTGTGCTCGAATAATTTGCAAAATATGAATTTAGCTTAGCACGTGATAGTACTTATAGTCATATTAAGAAATTACTTGAAAGTCTTGCAACGATTTCTGAAATTGTTCACAGTTATTGAATAGCAAAATGTAGCTTTTCTTCATTGGGAGAAATATCCAATTCCAATCATTATATTTTTGCAGCGCTTGTAGCGTTCCTTAATTGTTTTTAACCGATCAAATAAGTTCAGCAATGTCCGCTGCGGTCATGACTTGTATGACTGACCGCTAGTGGCATTAATACTGATCGTTTCCGTGCTTCAAAGGGCACGTTAATCCGTCGGTCCCGGTTGTTATTATAGGATGACAATAATGGTTAGGCCCTGGCTAGCCACCATGTGGATTCTGCAGTAATGTACTATTTATTAATACATTGCCTTTTCATATTACGGATAGAACACGAAACAGGACTGTAAAATTACGCGAAATGAAAAATATTTTTAAAATTGACCAAGAAGAGTAGCAATTAAGTTATTTTGTACATTTATTTATGCATGATAGGTTAGCCTTTGACCACTATCTCACCTGATGGTAAGTGATGATGTGGTCAAGTTGTTGTTCAGGCTAACCTAGAATTTTCGACATGTTTCGTTTTCTTTGTGATACCTTACTCAACTTGTAACCTATTATTTTACTTAGTGTATTGATAGAAGGAGTAAAAAGTACGACATTTCACTTTATCGTTTTTTTATTGTTGAAAATTTGTGTTATCTTTTTTGTTGTATTAGTATGTAAAGAAATTATCGTCCGATTCGCAACTAGAATTTTTGCACATAAAAATAGGTACCGACATAATTGTTGTGTAAATTGTTCATACTTTTCCTACTAGACAAGGACGCATATGCGAGCTAAATAATTAAACAAACAGACAGTGCACCGGATGCCTCATTTCTGTAACACCTGTCTGTACAGTGACACAGTTAGGCAGTTACGCTGTTGCCAACCACATTATATATTTATTGGGTTGCGCAAGATCACTGCAGTCTCACGAGAAACTCATCTGTTCTGTCTTTTCTCAAATTGAGTAGAACTTGCGGTAACATGGTTATGATACGGTGTCCTATGTTATTTCAAAACTTCCATTGAAGCGCTCGTAGCGAACTTTGCTTAGCTGTTTTTAACCGATCAGCAAAGTTAAGCAACGTCCGCCGCGGTCAGGAGTTAGATGGGTGACCGCTAGTGACATTACTAGTGAGCGCTTCCGTGCTTCGGTGAGCACGTTAAGCCGTCGGTCCCGGTTGTTGTCTAAGGATGGCAGTCGTTACAGCATGGTGGTGAACAACATCTTCGACCACATCATCACTTACCATCAGATGAGATAGTGGTCAAAGGCTAACCTATAAAGAATAAAAATAAAAAAAACTCACGAACATCCGCAACACCAGAGGTCTCGAGGATGCGTTGCCGGCCTTTGAGGAGGGAGTAAGCTCTCTTCTTCAAGGCCCCTAAGTCGTATATGTTCGGAAATACTTCACCAGGCAGCTGGTTCCATATTGTGGCAATGCGAGGTAGAAAATGTCGTGAAAATCGCAAAGTTGTGGACTTCCAGACGTCGACACGAAATTGATGAAACATCATGCTTAGTCAGATCGAATTGGCGAACTTGAGCTGAAGGTAGTAAATCGAACAGTTCCTCAGAACTTCAGAATCATAAAGGTAAACCAAATTTGATCAGATTTCCTTCAGTCGATAATAGGCGTGGTCGGCCGCACAACTTGTTTTCAGTGGATACGATTTACACAGTGGCGATGTCACAGAACTCCACAAACGCCGACATCTAAATGAGCTCCTCGCTGTCAGCACTGATTGTAACTTATTTTATGACGGTTGGAGAATCATGATCTTATAAGGAATTATTGCGAAAATGTACCAGAAGAGAAAAGTAAAAAGCCCTGAAAACTCATTTGAGATTGTTGACCTTCCTTGATTTCATGTCTGGTCATCAATGTGAAATTTGTACTTGTATACAATATTTTATATTTTTGGACTTGGTGTAGTGTTTAATACAAGTCTTTGTTCTTGCGCCTAATTGTGATTTGATTGTAATTGTCTTATGATGTTATTAGATCCCGCGCTGCCACTATGTGGAACCACGATGCGAAGTATTTCCGAACGGATACGACATCGGCGCTTTAAAAATAGAGCATATTTCTTCCTCAAAGTCTGGCACAACGCATCCTCGAGACCTCTGGTGTTACGGATGTCCGTGGGAGACGATGATCACACCGGGTGAGCAACCTGCTCATTTGCTATCTTAGAGTAGCATTTCACCACTGCCTTACTAGTTGGTAACTATTACGAAGATATGTTCTATGTGAATGTCCTCCTGAGGACAATGATGAACCATGTAGCTGTGGCTTTCATATTTGGTTCTAGTTCTGTCTCACGCTGGCTTTTGTTTTTGGAGTACAAGGATTTTGCCTCTGCGACAATACAACTCCACCAGATTTGCTCCCACTGACTTTATCTAACAGTTCTCAGCTACTGTGATACCTGGTGTCACTATAATGCGTTTGACGTTCCGTATCATAAATTTCAACGGATTGTGAATAATATAAAATTCACTTAAACTTTCTTCATATTGTGCCACGTGTTTTGTTAAGAATTATTAAAACAAAGGAGGGATATCCGCGAAAGGACACGCGATATTAGAAAAGTTTCCACTTTTGCGCAGTTTGGGAGAGAGCTACTTCAATATTCATTAGGTAAGAGTTGGGAGGCGGTAATTTTAACAGGAAAAAGAGTCACGAAATTAATGAATAGAGAAATGCATGGTGGTAGGGCATTTTGCGAATGCCCGCTTGGCTAGCTACCACCCTCAAGTAGAAAATCTGTCGCCAAGCACCTAACGGTGTGTTCCGGCAGCTGTCCTTGAGAGCCAGTACTTCTAGGTTAGCCTGTATAACATCTTCGACCACATCATCACTTACCATCAGGTGAGATAGTGGTCAAAGGCTAAACTATCAGGCATAAAAAAAAATAAAAAAAATGCCTCAAATAGTTGAGAAAGACGAAACAAGACATTTACAAATTTTTAGAACAAAACAATTTCGTCTCTAACAATATATTCGAACCCGCGTCCCTGGGTTTACCTACGCTCCGCGTGCCTTAACCGCTCGGTCATCGAGACAGCTGGACAGATGTTAAGTTATTATTTTGTCCGTCATAGTTAACGGTGCGAATACTTCTCGAGACGAAAATTTTATGCGCTATATATTATATAAATGTGACGTTCGCTTAGCACGCGATAAAGTATCAAATCCTATTGAGAACATTAATGGCGTAAGTAATTTATATAATAATGTGTTTATGAATATAATTATGGTTTTAAAGGTAAGAAAAGAGACAAAATCCGATATAAATAATCCTTTTTTTTGAGGTAATATAATTTTAAATATCATACATATATACAGCACATTTAGATAGATATCACTGAAAGATTTTTGATCACATACCGTGCACCTAATATTGATGTGATGTTTTATGGAAAATGGAGTTGGTATCACATGACTTGCTTCTTCAGCACAGCATCATAAAGGATCTGTTGAAGTTTTTCAACAACAGGACCAGTAAGATCTTAGGTACCTAGATATTTCGGAATTCCACTCATGTTTCTTAGTATAAAGCATATAAGAGGAGTTAAATGTTTACATAGAGTAAATAAATATTTATTAGATTTACTTGTCTTGTAGATTAAAACATTCATAGACACACTAACGGAAACATCATTTCAACTAACGGAGGGTGAGCAGCACAGCGCCTTCTGAGGAACTGTTATCTAATACTGCAATCCCCAAGTCCCCTGCCTAGCATGGGGATTATGGCAAAACCACCTTTAACCTTTAAGGCTGTGTTCAACAGTGGACAATTTGGCTAATACAAGTGGTCAAAGGCTTACATATCAGCAATAAAAAAAACAGTACTATACTACAACAAAAAACTTGAGCAAGCAAAATTTTAGAGCTGATTCATGTTTTTTTCCATTAAGAGCAATATATCGCGTTTTTTGATTCATAGATACATATATTTTATTCAGAGCAGTAAGCCGTACACTCTTTCTTAAAAACATGTTTAATATTTGCCTTTTTGAGAGTCACTTCACCTAGTCAGGGTGTGTTGTGTGAATAAGATTTACTATATTTTGTTCTTACGTGCAATATCAGCCTAACGGCCACTTCTGACAGTTCTGACATAATATCTGTTCATTTGTTCCAAAACGGTAGGCTAATTAACTGGCAGTTGATTGGACTGCTGGAGCGTGAATTTAATCATTTATTCGCTGCGTTAACATCGCTTCTGCGTGACACATTTTCTTTGGTAGTGGTAGGTATAAGGCATTAGACCAATGAAGAAAACGTAGCCTTAAGGAGCAAAATTGATTTTTTCATACATTTCCACGTCCAACTTTTGTACTTGATACAAAATGTACATGATCGCGTAAACGCGAAGATACGATTTTTTTTATATTTTTGGAGGTAATGTATGGAATCGTGCGAATTGGTGTCCAATAACTATATGAGATATAATATTATAGAACCATTTTTTTTTGGGTGTGACATAGACGTTGTCCTCTGCTCTCGGCTGTCTAACTCCCTGGATTTTGGGCGAGGGAAGACCCTCTTATAGCCCTGGAGCAACATTATTATGACCTATATTCGAATACCATGATCTTGTAGAATGGAATGTAATCTAGCTACAAGCGTGAAAAGACTTAACATTTTGAATTTCTCGCCACAGACGTGAGTTTTCACCTTAATAATATTATGTATTCAAAGATAATATTATCCTAGAAGTAATTATAGTGGTCAAAATAATAATTCAAATTTATTTACATGAATAAACATGACGTAACAATCAGGCCGTAGCAAAATGTTAATCTATTGAGCATGACAAGTAAATACAGAGTTAAGACGACGTAAACATGAATAATACATATTTTACCCGTTAATATAGTTACATGGGACAACAGCTGAAAGAAGACGTCAAAAGTAACACAATGAACAGTATTTAAAAATCACGACATAAAACGGGGTGAGCTTAAAAACTTAATTTAACCTATAAACTAGTTTTTGAAGCTTTAATTCCACTGGAAAAAGTACGCACGCATACACATATATACGCATTACATAGAAATGATCATTCCACACCTAATAAAAAAATTCGAGACCGCGATACAAAACTTCGCCGAAACGCCCAAAATGCGAAGATCAATACAAATCTTTATATATAAGGCATGCAGGCAGTATGTATAACTAGTAATTATATACCCGCGTGGGCGGATATTTAAGCAGATTATCGCCATATGATTAAATCAACCAAAAATCTGCGCATGGTGTTAAAGCAGATAACGCTTATCACCACCGTCCTACCACTATCCGTCTCCTGAAGAGTCGATGCAATTTTTTTCTCTATAAACACAAAGAACGACCTGATAACATGAATAAATGGTATAATTTATGCATGGTGGATGCATTTTGTGCGAATGCCCGCCTGGCTAGCGCACACCCTCAAGTAGAAAATCTGTCGCCAAGCACCTAACAGTGTGTTCCGGCATCAGCCCCTGAGAGCCAGTAAAATTTCAGGCACATGAGACCTAACTGTACGTCTCAGTGTGACGGGCACAGTGCAGTTCGTCGTTGACGAAATGCATCTGTTACAGGCAGAGGTTAGTCAACTTAACATCAGGTGGGCCTCGGGCTTGTTTCATAAGAATAACATAAAAAAAAATATTTTAAAAAATTGTCTGAGTTATGCTAGGTGAAGGGGCGGATGATATATATATATATATATATATATATATATATATATATATATATATATAGGTATTGATTTAAATTGACACGTGTCTTCTAATCTATGCATAATGCTGTTTAATTTCAATGACTCTGTGGATTTGTAAATTGACAACACTCATCACCACCGTTGTAATGTGATTTTATACTGTTAGTTATTCATTGCATAAATATATTTGATTTTGAATCATATAATAATCTACTCTAACATCACATTAACGTATTGTACACATTTTTAGCTTCGCGCTTCGGTTGTATTGCTTCCTGACGGCAACCCCCCATGAAAATCTAAGGAGGTCAAATCCAATTTCATATGCAGACTACATGCATACCTAAATGATAAATAAACTAAGTAAGATATATCAGACTCATAGCTGAGAACTGACGTCGAATATTATTCATAATGAACAAAAAAAACATTTCGTGTAAAATAAAAACCAAATCCAAATCTGCCCAATCGTAAGCCAATGGACGGAGCGTATAAACCACAAACTAAAAATCCCCACATTCAGTTATACACTGAAAAGAAAATAAAAGCGGTGTTTTCAACCGAACCCGGAGCGGTTAACCAAATTTCGCTCGCGACTGATCTCGGCTCTGCATATAACCAAGTCCAATGCCAGCTATTTCTAACATACCGTACATTTTGCGACCCGGATGTGTTATATACTGCAGAGGTTTTAACTGTTTGTTTAGTCTTTAAAGAATTTAAGTTCGGTTTTTAGAGTTCCGTACCCAAAGAGAACATCGGAGCACTATTAATAAGTTTCATTTAATTTTATTTATTACATTCATGTATGTTTGTCCATTCGTAAGCCACGAGAGTATTACTCGAAAATGAAAAAAAAATACAAACCTGGAATTTAGTTGAGTAAAACGTGCTTCCAAAAACTATAGGACTACAATTTTAATATTGTTATTTTTGCAATAACGCCTGATCTGCGGATTACATTATATATAAATATCTAAACTAATAATACATTATATTTTAGGACAAAAAATTCAAGTAATTAATTTTTATGAACTCACCATAGTTTGTGGGGTTACAACGTCTAGAGCTCATTAAGTATAGTACAAATATTATTTTTGTATCTAAAGAAATAAACAAATGGAGGGCCGTCAAAGATGGCAATTTAGACCATATTATGGTGTTTATCTTGAAAAGTAAATTATTTAGATATCTCAAGTTTCTAATAATATGTACCTACCTATGCTCTATTTCACCAACAAATACTGAAAACGCCGATATTATTGTATAGCATTTTAGTTTAGATCCACGATATTAGAAGCGAAGACTATTGTTGCAACCTTATTTCAACTAAAATTATATCGCGAGTTTAGTTCATAATTATTATTTAGCAACCGGATAGGACTCACGTAATATTCTAACTAACACTCGACGCTGTGCAGAGTCCTGACTCCCAGACGAAGAAATTAAAATAATTTCTAAACTGGTCGGAGAAATATCCGGTAAATATTACGCGAGCCCGAACCGGTTGCTAAATAGGAACTTATGCTTATTATCGGTATTATGTTTGAAAACAACATTAAGGGCCTGTTTCAGGATGTTCGAGGAAGTCCCGGTTATACTACCCAGAACATTTTTTTTTTATTTTTTTATGCCTGATATGTTAGCCTTTGACCACTATCTCACCTGATGGGAAGTGATGATGTGGTCGAAGATGTTGTTCAGGCTAACCTAGAAGTACTGGCTCTCAAAGACAGCTGCGAGAACACACCGTTAGGTGCTTGGCGACAGATTTTCTACTTGAGGGTGGTAGCTAGCCAGGTGGGCATTCGCAAAATGCCCTACCACCATGCAACATAAAATAACTGAATTATAAAAATTACAGTTAACATACAGCACGTTTCAAGCTTTAACCGATGGATAGGCTAAATGGCGATGACTGTGAAACGCAAAGATAGTATTTTATTTATTAAATATGTTCTGGGTTTAATAACCAGAACTTCTCGAACATTCTGAAACAGGCCCAAAGTGTAGTTGAGTACTGGTTAAAGGTTTCGGAATACATCAAACAACGGAGATTTCCATCCTAAACAAACTCTTACACGCGAATGACCAACCCTACAAATTAAAAAAAAACAAGATCAACAAAATGCCACGCCACCAGCCCCAAATGTTTCCCGTCAAACAAAAAACACATGTTCGCGTCAGTGGCCTCGAGAACACCTGTATGCCGACCAGGTATATTTAAAAATAAAAACTCGTCTCGAACTGGATCGCGTTGTCCCACAACGCAGGGGTATTTATCTCCTGTATGCATTTTGAAGAATGGCATAACCTGTCCTGGTTTATTCTTGCATGAATGCCCTTTTTGACATACGGGCACTTGGATAAATCGAACAATGCAACGTTTATGAGTTCAAAACTACCCTATTTTTGGCTGTCGAAATCGGTTTTTCCGACAACAGATTCTAACCGGCAATTATTCGTTCGGTAAGACCCTACAAAATAAGTAGGAAATACATGGCTTAAAACCAGAAATAAGTGCTACTGCTGACTGATTAATTACCAAGTCTGAACCTCCGTCGGGTACCGGGCTAATTCACGTGAGGTGTCTGACTACAATTTCAGCCCAATATCTTTCTGTGGGAGTAGAAAGAGGCGACGGAAGGAAAAATGCCAACCTGAAGAATTATTCTTACGCTGCGATCCCCAAGACGCCTTCCACACATAGGATTATGGCAAACCCTCCTGTAATGGTGAAGGCGTTTATTCAACTGTGGACGTTATGACTATTGATGTGAAGTCTAAATCCAAGTGTAACCTGCACTACATTTGAAAAATAGTACCACACTACCACGTACCTTTTATCATATAGGTACCTACTGTATTGCTGAAGCCTAGATAGTATCTGAGGAAAAAACTTGAAACTAGCGTCGTAAAAAAGCAGGAAGAAACACCTAAGTCATTAGCGCGCCTATCTCGTTAGACGCGCTTGGAAAATGAAGGCTTGAAATGTGTAGCGCGCCACCTTCCTGCCAATTAAGGTTCCATCAACTCTTGCTTCTTGGATTTGAAGGTGATACCTACTTCGCGCATCATCAAACTGTCAATGAACTCGTTCAGCTGTTTGATTTGCTTTTTTATTATTTCTGGAAAGTTGCCTCAAGTTAATTGACTTGTTCCGTTTTAATTGACAGTCATAGTTTTATTTTAACCTATAATATACACGTCAATCAATCACATATTATCGTCTTACATTAATCACATTACATTCATTTAACTTAAAAAGAAAAACTGGGAAATAATAATATTAATGAAAAAAATATATTATAAACTACAATTTGATCTTTAAACGTCACCTGCAGACCAGGTCACCGGTCCCCCTTATAGGTAAAGTTTTTTTTCTGCAAATACGAGAAAAATATAAATATTTTCCCTAAAAGTACAAATCGTAATTTTAAATCACGGATATTTTATGTGTAAATTTTAAGCATATTTTTTTATATGTATTCCTTACAAGTACAAATCGTAATTTTAATAGCACGGATATTTTATGTGTACATTTTAAGCATATTTTGTCACAGAAAACGGACACAATATAAATTTTCAATAAATATAAGCTTTTTCTGTAAAACAATTTAGTTAGTAACAAAAATTTCGACTGTAGGACGATAGGTCCTACAGTCGAAATAGGTAACCAAAAATACTACATAATTGACTGGTCAAAATAGAAAGTCTCTTGGAACCTTATACGTCCTATTTCAAACTAATTAAGGCGGATGCGAAATGTCGGTCGACAGCATTAGCCCTCTTTTGATGGATCTATATTAGTAATAAAAAACACAGAGTTTAAGATAATTACAGCAATTTAAACGAGTTTGACGAATGTCCCTTTCGGCAGAATCAAATTTCTTTATTAAAACTGTTTCGGGTTTAAGATGACCGAGATGAAAGTAGAACAACACAATTAGGATGCGTATCCACATATATATATGTGAAAGAAAGATGAGCGCAGTGTGATAAAGAATCTACCAATAAAATCGCTTCATTTTCCTAGGCTCGTTGAGCGCAGCGAACTTATTGGTGCATACTTTTCTCGCACACATCTCGAGTTCTATTTTTTTTTTGGTGTAACGTACTAAGGCCTTTCCCAACCAAGCAGTGGCAACTCATGTCATTAGTAAGGTTTCATAATATGTAGGTTATTTGGCAATGTTACTTGGAAAGCACGATTATTAGCAGTTTGTTCAGTACAAAATACTAGTAAAATGTCATTAAAATCGTATTTCGCCCAGAACGCATTTCGTCCAACACGCATTTTTTCAAGTACGCATTTTGTCTAAAACTCATAATAATTAACGTTGACAGCACACCCAGATAGGAAATATCTATTGAGATAATGAATGGTGGTTTTAATTACAAGCCAGACGGTCAATTACGTAGCCAACTGTGGTATGCAATAACCGACAGATAGCCGTCGACGCCTAATCTGCGCATTCACTAACATAATGGCAAAACGAAAAACAGTACATATAAAACTGTATTTTTGCAATTTGTATGTTTATTGCTGAAGACTTACGGACCGTTATTGAAAACATTAATTATTCGTACAAAACCGTTAAAGTAACATAAAGTCGTATTTAGGAGGATCTTTAATTATTACTCTTGAAGCTGCCTCAACCGAATAAGCATTAACACAACCGGTTACGCAGTAAAAACCGCTATGCGTCGTGCCGGAAAGCAAAATGAGTAATGTTGCCAGTTAATTTTGAAATATCCTCAGAAGTCGAAATTTAAATCAGCCTCAGAATTCATTTGAAAAGCCTTTCATATGAAACAGAAAATCTTAAAACAGAAATCTTCACCATGTATGTACGGTATAAAATTTAATTTCTCTTTCTGTTTTGCACGGGCTACTATTTTATTATCTTAGCGAAAAACACTTTTATTTATTAATAGCTGATAAGGCTGGCTTTTGACTACTATCTCACCTGATGGTAAGTTATGATGTGGTCGAAGATGTTGTTCAGCCTAACCTAGAATTACCGGCTCTCTAGGACAGCTGCCGGAACACACCGCTAGGTGCTTGGACACAGATTTTCTACTTGGTAGCTACCCGGAGATTCGTGAAATGCCCCATTACCATGCCACAACACTGCTAACAACCGGGACCGACGACAAGTAGTATTGCCACTACCGATCACCCATTCAGCCATGAAAAAGTTGATCGGTTAAAAACGACTAAGCAAGCTACGCTACAAGCCCTTTAACAAATAGCAGAGCAGTACAATTTTTTTTTTTCATAATAACTTAGTCTCCATATAACCTTAACTTTAAGGACATACTTAATATACGATTCCCGCAAATGACAACGAAACTACTAAAATTGTTTTCTTTTTTTTATGTCAAATATATACATATAATGGTTTAAGAAATCTATTTTTTGCAAATTGCACAACCAAAAGTACCGTGTTTATACCGAAAATTATTAACTGGCCACATCAAGCCATAAATGACTCTAGTCTAGTCTCCAATCCATATATCATTTTATTTTAACGAGCGTATGAATTTTGTAATGCGACAACAATGCCAGAAACTATGCTAAGGTAGCGAGGTGAGCAGCGCAGTGCCAGTTACCGTTAGACATGTTGTAAGTGGTAACAATGCATTACCGATGGAGCGTTGATCTTATTGACGCTAGGGATGGACTGTGTCGAGTTATCGATACTGTATAAGCAAGGTTGTTCACTTCTGAACACAACCTCTCCCATTAAGGGGGATTTGCCGTCAAGGCTGGAGTATTTGGACTGCCCGTTAATCAGCAATGACTTATAGGTTGTCTAAATGCTTTTATTGTAGTAATGTTGTATATAGTTCGTAGTACTTTATTAATAAAGGTATACCGCCGATCAATAAATTCTGATCGCCAGTTGTGTATTTCTTAAATTTAAGCACATGGCTGTTGGAAGTATTTTTTTATTAACATTTTAACCACAATTTTATCGGATGGTAAGCGACTACAACGCGAAGAATTTGAAAAAACATCTAGATTTGAAGATAAATAATATGATATATATATGATACCTATCTAGACCGCAGTCAGGCGATGTTGATTTAGTGAGTGACACTAGCCAGGAAAGATGAAAATCCATTTCAAGATTTTTGGAAGAATTGTGAAAAGTATGTAAGCAAATAAGATTTTAAAAAAGCAAGTGACGAGACGGACACAATACTAAGATCTTGATTATTGATAGGATTTTAACGAACGTCAAGATATTGATATCAAAAACGATTACAAATTACTTTTATAAAACATACATATTATCACGGCATTGTTGCCGAAAGGGTAGGCAGAGATTTTTAAACACTGACATTTCGCCATACAGTTTCTACTCTGTACAGTTCTATTTATTTTATTTTCTTCGGAAAACATACAGAGTTTGTTATAACTATCTTAAAGTAAATTAAAATAACTACACTCTAATAAATTGTTTTCGCATATAGAGTTTAGATGCTTATGTGTTACAAAAATGTAAGTATCTACAAAAAATAAAAAATTAGTCCAACATGTACAACTTAGAGATCACTTGGGTTCTGAAACTCGTCAGAGGTTTCTACTGCGTATAGTTACAGTATACACTTCTAGACTTAGAACTACTTCTGAGAACTTTTTTTCTCAAGAAAACAGAATAACTTTCCGGCCCAGGGATCAAACTCAGTACCTCTAGATTCTTAAGCAACGCTATCGCCGTTGCCAAAATCTTCGACCACATCATCACTCACCATCAGATGAGATAGTGGTCAAATTCTAGACTTTTAGCTAAGTATAAATAATTTTAAAAACACTAACGATACAGTCTAAGAATTATTTTATCGATACATTTTTAAGTCCATCCCTAGTTACTTACTATTTTGCGCTGAGATGTAGGTCCCACTAGAAAAACTATGAGATGTTAAATTCCACAAAACAATAGCGTTTTCTCATAACTAGAGCATTTTACCATAAACATTTAGTTAGTTAAGATTTCCTATTCCAAGAAGTAAGTATCAGTACTAATATTATTATTAGGAAAGTAGCTCCCTGATTGTAACTTCTTTTAAGCCTAAAATGGTAAGTAATTTATTTTAATGATGTTGGGATCAGACAATGTAGTTCAGATATAATCAACAAATATACTCGAACTCGTACTTGAACCCAGACTGAAGGCATAGTGAGAATGGCATTGCGTACATAGTTACTAGTATATATATATATATACATAACCAAAGCCACGTGGATGGCCGCCACATTAGAGGTTTTGACACAGCGACAAGACGCTGTCAAAATTGTGCTAGTAAAGAAGGACTTCAATTACCATGGCACCAATTCCTATAAATTACACACATGTTTAAGTCTGTTTTTTCCTGTTAAGAGCGCACCGAGTTTTTTAGTTGTTCGCGTTTGTGTGCGTGAGTAAGGCACGCGCCAGCATCCGTCCCCGTCCGACTGCCGAAGCTGTACTAAAAGGGGACAGGGAGAAAGCATCGCGGCTCTGGCTGAAATGGGCGGAACGTGCGTGAATTTAGCTATGTCCTTTGTATAATAAAAACAAATACCTATTTGAATAATGTAATGTGTATACGTTATAGAAAACACGTTGTTTTTTTATTGTTAGAAAAATTATGACTTTCCGTGAAGTATTTAGGCCGTACTAAGGGTTTATTTAATTGTTTAGATATAACTTTGGATTTTTTTTCTAGCGATGAAAACTTTAATTAGTCGTGTTTCTAAAGTATATGATTTATGGCATGAATCCTTAAATATCATATATATTAATTTCATAACTCAAAATTAAGAAATAAAGATACAGCAAGGGACCAAACGAACGTAAGTAAGCCTCGGTGCAGGCTTAAGCAGCATTCAATAATGTCTTCGCCGTCGCGAGCTGCAAGATCTTTTTTTTTTTAATTATGATAAGCAAGCATTTGACCGCAGTCTCACCTGATGGAAAGTGACGACACGGTCGACGGTGGAGCATGCTTGCCTAGCAAATACCTGTTTACTCTGTACTTGAAGACTTTCAGATTATATAGGTCTGTGGATGAGCTAATTGTGTACCATTGGCATATTGTGGGTGTTTAGACACCTCCGGTTGGGATATACAGGCGTTTTTTTTGTATGGTGGACATTATTTTGATCTTTACATTTTGATTCGAGTATATATAAGTAGGTAAATGAATTCCGTGCTGGAAGATAAGGGTCACCTACAATCCTACATTAGTTAATCGTATTGCTTTTACTAATTGATTTTTATTGCTCGCGATCGCTGTAGGCTGTGCTGTGACCTTATCTAATGGGGATTTCAGTTTCGGTTAAAGATCGTGTTTGGTTGTAAACTTTCTATCATTTGAAGTGGCTAGTTTTTTGATATAGTAAAATGGAGTCATAAAAACCTAGGAGAATAGAGAATGAACCCAAATTATTCTAGACAGAAAACTAAATCTAGGCAGATGTATGTAACTAAAAGCCCTTCGCCATATTTTATGTTTTGATTCCAAAGTAGCTGAAAATTTCTTTGTGAGAAATCCCAACATCATCCCGAAGATCGAACCCAGTAATAAATAACTGTAAATCATTACTTATTTCCAGAACCACGCTCGTAGATTGGATTTCAATCGTCAGATAAATAAAATTCTTAAGAATAAATGTATACACAACCAATATTGAAAGAACGAATGTTGGTTGATCAAAAGGAAAGTTCATTTGTTTTAAATTTGGTCGGTTAACATATTATTAATCTGATAACTGAAAAACATGGCCCTTTTTTGTGATCGTTGGTAATGCGACAGGTCTGTTTCCAGGAATAGCTGGTACAAGCACCGCTGGAAGACGATCTTTCACTTGCATATTTTTGTTTAACGTTTGTTAATGCTATTTTAATAGTAATAGTGATTTTCGCTGACGTGTATGGAGAGGAGCTGAGCGATGGAATCAACCATTAGAAATGCCTCATTTCACCATTAGCCAAATTGGGGAGTGTTCTAACAACGGAGTTGAGCATGGGATGTGTTTATATACAAATATAACAACACGAGAAGCCTGACTCTAAAGTCTGTAAGTTATATTTACTTATATAAAAAAAATAACATCGCCACGCATTAGTGAACAGACACCCTTAAACTTGAGCATTATTCAGAAATATCTGTCAAAGTCGCTTTAATATCTATCTACTCTTGTATATCTTGATACAATACATACATGCGAACAAAATGTATACTTATTTGTTATTCAGGTAGTTTTTCTTGTCACTAAAATCGAATCGATGACATGTTTCGTAAGAAGAAATCTTTCTCTTATAGTTTCAGACTTTGCTATATACTGCTCCATCTAAGTACCCCTCCCGTATATATATAGTATACACCCGGAAATGTACTCACAAATAATTCGTAATTGTATACAAGTATACATAATGTCATAATATATATAATTTATATTTTGTAAGCAGGTAAACTTTAGCCAAATCATCATCCTTCTAGGTCACAGTTTTTGTGCAAGTGAACGGTCGAAGGTTCTAAGTTTTTTGCGGTAAGTAAACCTTTTTTTGTTGATGCAACGGCATTTGGCTTACCTTGGCATGGAATCAATAATAGTTACTGCAGCTTGGGTGAAGCAACTTTGTTTGAACCGAACTTGGCTTTGAAATTTTTGATGTACAGTTAGATACCTACCTACTTATAATTTAAATGGTTTCGTCATCAAAACTACTATGAACTAATAGCTACAACCGTATGTAAAACTTCTTTGTTCAACTTAACGAGCTCGATACTTCATACTAGGTACGATTTCTAATTCATCCGCCAAGTACCTAGTACCTATCTAGTAGTACTAATGTGTACTGTATTGAAGAAACATACAGTGAAACGACGCGACGTACCTACAGAGGAACGCCATGGTCACTACGATGTCACTACCATCTATTTCAGGAAAACCCGTAAGGAATGCAAACTTTCTGTCAAAGCCTTACATTGTCACGCTCCCGAGATTTACAACCACGACCGTCGCGTCGTAAGACGGTATAAATGTCCCAACGACCATTTTCCATGTTTTGAAACCGATACACGTACGGGCTAGCGTTTAATCTGTGGCCCTACGCGGATGCGGATGACGTAAATAACCGTAACATCACATGGTGGGAGACTTGTGTTACTGAATGTATCGGGACAACATAAAAACAGTAACCGAACTACGACATCTGAAACCACTCTCAGGCACTTTACTTCAGGCATTATAGTTTATGAGCATTCGTTCCTTTTTGTGGGCTGGACACAACACACGACTTGCATTACAACCTGACAACACTACTCTTAGGCTACACAGTAAAACAACTTTACACTCAAGAATTGAGAAGGCAATCAACATCAGTGAATTTCCGTCCCGAACGCCATTTTACCAGTGAAATTTTCGCCCCATTTTAGTTCAACAAATAACTACAAACACAAGAAGGTTCCATGTTCTGGTTAGTATTAATTCTATCTATATATATAACGGCGCGTGAACAATTTAATGGAGTTACTAAGATTAAAAATGAAACGTTATGATGATTAATTAGATCGCTATTATGTTCAGTACTATAATCGATATTGCTTTGTATTCGATTATTCATTTTTAGAGCGGGTAACACCGAATGGAGTTGTAGGTGTCATGGCGGCCGGATGACTGTCGAATTCGTTCACTTCCTCTCTGATTTTTGAAGTGTGCGCACTTCTTGACGGACAACCGAACGTGATGGACGCGTGCAAACCCATTGGCTCTTAATCCATTTTAATCCACGTGATACTATGTAGTTTTGCTGTAATAAGTTTCTTGTGAATTACAATTGTGATCATACGATATTCTCTGGGTGTTATTTTGTGAAAATCTGCAAGTGCACGCCCATAATGCGTCGCCTACCTGACTAGATCACGGATCCGTCTCCACGGACGACATACCGAACCGTCTCGGCACTCACTCTCCGTCATATATGATCTATAATTATCTTCCAGGTTTTATACGTGTCTACAATATAGGCGCGAAGACGCAGCACCTGCCGTTTCATCTGATTTATAGTTTGGCTAAGTTAGCCTTTCGTTGAGAGCCTTCCTGCTGAAGGTGATGAACTAGCCTATTGCAATCCTATTATGGATATAATCTCCGATAATTATATTTTTATATGCGTTTGGCATGTTTCATGTTCGTATTGTCGTTGTGGTTGAAAGCGGACGCTCTGTAGTCGGAATGACATCTTATATATATATATATGATCGCCTAGTACCTTGCAATAAAATCGTATTGAATTATAATTCTGTACTAAATTGGAAAAATAATTGCAATAGCACAGATAAAGATAGTCAATATATGCAAATAGTGCTAGGTTGAAAGCGGAAGTCTGGTATTGTAGGTTGAAAAAGGAAAAATATTTATAAATAAACTATTTTTCGAAGGTCTCAAAGTATACACTAATAAATACATTTAAATACCCGACCGACAAAATATTAAGTATCAGAGCATCAATGTTAGTACTTTGAATTTTTTGTGGGGGGAATATATTGATAAAACGAACTGTCAATCGCACTCTCTCAGCAGAAGCATTTTACTGGAGATCCCTTACTGTTTGTTTAGCACCAGGCGATATTCAAAAATAGACGTCGACCGTTCGCGCGGGCAGCTCCGAATGTGAAGATAACGTTTATCGAGACGTAATACACCCTCGGCGATAAAACTCGATCACGTTTTACCGATATTTTTGTGACTAACGATTATTTTGTTTCCGTAATGTGTTCTTTTGAAATGTGCAATGTCGCAAGAGGATTTGATAACAGTATAAGTAGTAATCTAAGCGGATATCTTCAATGATCACGAAGTTTCTTAGAAATGGGAAGTGTCACATTGCTCATTAGAGCTGCTACCACAAACTTAAGAAAATTATTTACATACATAAATGTCACATAGTATTTTTTCTTCAGGATCACTATATCGCCTATAGGTAAATGAAGATTACGTCGGAGATTTTAAAGAAGCTAAACCTAGCATAGGGTGCTTATTAGTTAGCGAAAGATTTTCAACGTGAGAGCGCTAGTTCCAGTGCAGTGAATAACAAGCCCGTGGTCCCTCTGCGGGGCAGCTCATACTGCTTCGAAAATAAATCAAACCTCTGACATAACGCTTAATAAACGATCTTCAATAGGGGCTAAATTGATCTGAACGAAAAAGTGCTAGTCATCATTACTTTTTTATGGGCATAAAATGTGAAAAACAAAATTAACCTGACTTGACTTTTCAACGGCCAAATTACAGGTTTTAGAAATGAAATAAAAACAAACAAAACAAAAAGGTCTCGACAACATCAGACATTATTAATTAAGGACCTTTTCAAGTCGCGATCAATGTAAAACACGATCCAAGTCGCACTCTCCGCCGGATTATTTACCAAAAAATGTCGACCTACCCTTAAAAATAAGCAAGTAGGTACGCAACGATACTACGCAACACACCCGCCCTGTGAGGGATGACCCTTTCTTCATATAACGTCCTGTTAGTGTGTAAGTAAAGGGTGTGGCACAGCTGATCAGAGCTCGACCACAGATAACATAATAGCTACTATGAAACACAAGTACACATTGTTACAGGGATTATTGATTTTACCTTTGTTTGTGTGAACAGGTGAAACCAAGCCAAAACTTTTAATCTGTTCTTGGGCTGTCCTTTGTGTTATAAAAGATATTATACCCATCAAATAGAGATAAGGAAAATGATGTTATGTGAACAGGTGAAGTCTGAGATTGTAGTGGATCGACAACTAACAAACTGTTTGTTATGTTATGGATGAAAGAGTTGAATTTTATGTCAATGTTTTTAGGTAATGACTTTGAAAGATGCGTCTTTTCCGTGTAATCAAGGCCACTTCCTGCCTACATGTAGCAGGAAGTTGAAAATTTTAAGTCTTTTGGTACTTTAATTTTGGTTATTTAGTTGGTTATACAAGATAGAGGTAGATTTTTTTGAAGTTACATAAATGTACTTTGTTGTAAAAAACTATGATTGTACTGGACTTCCAGTACAATCATACTGTGGCTATAAACTGCTTGATTGGCCAATATCAATTTCAGATAACGATTTTTTAGGTCAAATACACATGTACCTACATAGTGACATATGAATACATGTTTTCAGACTAACATTAGTATCACTTCTAATTATCCGATATGTTGTATCAAAAATTAAGGTGCGTCTGCTGCGAATGATCTTCCCGAAACAATATACTAAAACACGAAACTTTTGTCTGTAATCGAAACAAAAACTTGGTTTAGTTGAAAACATACTACACGTTTACCTCTCCATGGGTTAGAGGGGGCGGAATACTTACATTTGAACCAATTGCTTTCAACAAGATTTCGGGAAAAACATTTGCAGGAGATGCGCCATTACGAGTTTGTGTGTAATATTTCGAAAAACACGGCGAAGCAGAACCGTCTCAGTGACAACTTTTTGTAAAATCAAAATATACTTGCAAAAATATTTTTTTTCTCTAAAAAGTATGTCCTTACTATGTTTTGGCGTTTTTATGAAAGTTTTCAGCATTTGATAATACAGAATAAAAAAGGTGCGAAAATTCGTTAACATTTTAATTGTCCCTCGACTTGGAAAAACTATGTACTGGACAAAAAGATTATGTTTCTTCGCTTGGTTTGTCACTTGTGTGACTAAACTGAATCGGGTCACCCACTCTCCAAGAAGTGCAAGCATCTGTCCACCTTTATTCCGGGTATCCACCAGATATATGCAAGGAAGATGTGCAGCGTAAGGTCCTCCAATAGTAATGTGATCTCAGAGAGGCTAGGTAAATGAAATGATCCTATTATTTATTTTTATATTTATTTGTTTATAGACAAGCAGCACAATTGCTGATATGTAATATCACATAGAGTCGAAAGTCATTAATTTTACTTTGGATGTTCACTTATTAATATTAGAGAGAGAGACGATTTTCTTAGCATTCCATGGATTCACCGTGCGGGTGCCGGGTCCATAGCGTTGCAGAGGAAGAGGACAGAGGGGCCTGGGATTTGCAACCCAGGAGTAGGATTAAGGGGCTATTGGTTTGTAGTCAGTTATCGAACCAATCAGTGGGTGGATTCCTCTTACACTGCTCGCACCTCAATCTTCCTCGCATAACTCTGGTGGATATGCAGAATTAGTGATTTTTGTAAACCCGTTTGACGAAGGAGGAAAGAGTTAGCTGTGACATAGGAACAAACTTTGTATTTCCAGGGGATCTGTCGGTTTATTTCAATAGTTTTTCACAAATTTATAATATTAATTTGATTATTGTAGTTTTAGTAGTGTTTTATTAACAGTATTTTTTAAATAACAATTAGTGTAAATGGTTCAAGATTTCATATTCAGGTCAAGAGTGCGTTGGGTTATTAACACAATTTACAAAAAAGGAAGAGGATGCATAATATGCTTTTAAATTATTTAACCAGATATCACCATCAGTTGTTAACCAATTTTAATGACACTTTGTTTGATCCCATGTACATTGTAGCCCCATAACAATTAAAGAAATTCAACCCAAGTGGAACAAATGTCAGAAATATAAAAAGTTTGGGCTACTCAAATGGGGAAAGCCCAAGAACTGGGGCAACATTGATGTTTAGTGTAATGGAGGCCTCCCTAGCCTTACTGTTGGGTTGCAAGGCCTACACATGACTCTAGATTCTTCCCCTGCATCCCCATGGACCTGGTACTTGCATGGAAGATGCATGCAATACTTTTAAAAAACAAGATTGTGCAAGGACTATTTACACTATTAACTTAGTTGCTAAGGAGGAGCAAGTTGATAATTCGCAACAAAGTTTTTTTATCTGAAACTTACAGTGTCATCGCTTTTCATCTGCTTTTGTTAATTTTTTTAATTGACTAACTGTGCCTTATTTCAATATTGTTTTTTCCTAAGATAACAGCTGGTTATTGTTTATGTATATCATATTAAAATATCTTATCCCTCATGGAAACTAAGCAATGTAGAAACCATCCTATGTATTATGATCATGAATTAATGAGTGAAGGCAAAATGAGATGCATCCCAGGCAGGTGCACAATATTTAGACTATGATATTTAAACAGATTATAGGACAAGTTGTGCTTACCTTAATTCCTGAGCGGCCCTGCTGCTTCAACAGCACATTCTCTGGCTTCATGTCGCAGTGAATGATCCGGCTCTTGTTCAATGCATGCAGACACTGTAGCAGGCTGTGCGAAAACTTGCGCACCAGCTGCAGCGAGAAACCTTGAAATTTGTTCTTCTTTATCAACTCATACAAGTTGATCGACAACAATTCAAAGGTTATGCAAGTGTGATTCCTAAATGTGAATGAATCAAACATGTGAATCACATTCATTGTATTGTCCTTGTCTTGCTCACGGAGATGCTCCAGTATACGGATCTCCTCCTGTGCTTGACGATGGAAGCGTTTCTCGTTTCTCACCATTTTTAAAGCTACATTCTCGCGCTTTTTATGATCGTAGGCTTTCACAACCTGCCCGAAGCTACCCTTCCCTATCACTTTGAGAACTTCATATCTGTACGCTATGTGGTCGTGAGGGATGTGTATGTAGGAGCCCTGCTCATTGTCGTACTCGCAGTTGTTCGGGAAGCCGACCAGACCAGGACGCTTTTTAGCGTTCGCGCCTATAAAATAAACTTGGGGATAGTCGAATATCTCACGGTGCTCGTAGGGGGTGAGTTTGTTCATGTAGAGCTTCATGACCTGTTCGGGGCTGGCAGCGGCGGCTGGCGCGCGCTTGTCGGGCGGCTGCGCGTTGTTGGCGGGTGGCGCAGGCGGGCCGGGCTCCAGCGGCGGCAGCGCCCCGTCCCGCAGCAGCGCGCGCCCGAAAGCGTGCGCGCTCCCCAGAGGCATATCTCCGGTCATGGCCGTGCGGCCGCCGCCACCACCGCGCACTTCGCTTGCCGTGGCCGTGCCGACCCACGCGCGCGACCACACACCACTGCACCTCACTGCACTTGCACTCGTTGACGGCGCCACCCTGTCACACTGCACATTTCACAACGACCGGGAGGAGCGAGACCCACGATTCCACTTATGAGGGCACATTCCGTCTCGGCGAGGATACGATGGAGCCGTGGCTGCGTGTGATACCGTGCGACGCGAACGTGAAACGCAAACAAAGACCACTTCGTTCCTTGCTTGCAGCTCGACCCGACGACAGAACCAGAGAGAAAATAGAAACAGTCGTCAGAGTCATTGAACCGTTCGACCGCGCGGAACTCACGAGTGCGAGTGAGAGAGAGATGTATTCAACTATTTCGAACAGTTTCGCTAGATGGCAGTAGACATAAAAAGACAATTTATGGGAGTATTATTAAAGACCCTATTAGTATTACCATAAAATGGGGTAAATAGGTTAGTGATGCAGAATAAAGATGAAATGGTTAAGGTTTTGGATATCTATAGTTTCTGGGTGGATTTCTAATAAACAAAGGAAATATATGTGAAAATTATTTATAATATAACGGGTGTTATAAGAGATAGATGAGAAAGTAGGTTTAGGTTTAAAGAACTTTATTTCTCATAAGAACTAGTGTTCACTTACAATGAGATTCTCTTAAATATAATTAATAATGAGTTTATAAATGATGTAATTCTAGGTTAGTCTGAACAACATCATCGACCACATCATCACTTACCATCAGGTGAGATAGTGGTCAAAGGCTAACCTATCAGGAATAAAAAAAAAAGTCCTCTGGCTTGGCAGGCATTACTTATTGAACGATCTATTTATATAGTGCTTAAGTAGATTTCATGATTTAATACTTTCACTTCATTTGGTAACTTTTTGTATAGCTTTGATCCTTCAAATAATAATTTTTGTGGCGACAAGCACCACCACATGCACACACACATGCGTGCACCTGTATGCGCAGATTTCTATTATTTGCTACACGTCAAACGGAAAGCCTCGACCATTTCTGACACCTTCCTTCCGTCGAGGCTTTTTCAATAAAATCCACAACCTCAGCCACCCCGGCGCACGGGCTTCCGCGCGTTTGGTGGCTGACCGCTTTGTGTGGCCTTCCATGGACAAGGATTGTCGGAAATGGGCTCGCGAATGCCTTCCATGTCAACGCAGCAAGGTTTCAAGACACACTGTAACGCCCGTGGGTAAATTCACTTCCCCGACCAACCGTTTTCGTCACGTCCACTTAGACATCATTGGCCCAATGCCTTCGAGCAAAGGGTTCCAGTATTGTCTAAGGGCTGTTGACCATAGTTAGTACGCGGTGTTATCAATCTTAATTTATTTTTATTATTTTTATTCCTTAAATTGTGGGTATTTATGTGTTGTGTGAAATGAATGTTTGAGTGAATTGATTGAGTTATGATATTTTTTATGAGAATGCAAGTGTTATATGTATATATTTGTTTGATATTATAAAGTTAAGTATTTTCATATAATTATGTTGTTGGTGTAAAGATAGTGATAATGGAATAGGACTATAATTATTTTATTATGTATTCTTTGTAAGGGATCCAAGTTAGTTTTTGATGTTCTCCAGATTTCGACTAGATATTCCAGATGTGATTTTACTAAAGAGCTGTATATCGTGGTGCATATTTTGTATGGAATACAATTAGTGACTTTCTTTAGTGCTCCTAAGACTGATGTCAGCTTCGATTGGCCATTGTCCGATATGAGCTCGCCAATTGAGTTTGTCGTCTATCCATAAGCCAAGATATTTTTCTTTTTTTGATCGCTGTATTATTGTGTTATTAATTTTCACTGCAGTAAAATCAGGGATAGTTTTATTTTTTGTAGCAAAATCATAAAAGATGTTTTAGTGGCGTTGATCGTTAATAAATTGTATTTAAACCATTCCTGTTGTATGTCAAGATCTATTTGTGCTTTAGCTGAAATAATGTCATGAATGAATTTACCAAAATAAAAGATACAGGTGTTGTCTGCATATAATGTTAAATGTCCAGTGAGTCCTATGTTACTTATATTATCAACATATATCAGAAATTATTTCTGATATATGTTAATAATATAAGTGTGTAATGTAAGTGGGCCTAATATAGATCCCTGGGGGATTCCGTAAGTAACGTTTTTGGGGGTACTTTCAAAAGAATTTTCTATTTTTACTATTTGCGTTCGGTTTTGTACGTATGACGTGAAAAATTTTAAAGCTGTCCCAGTAATACCAATATTTTTTTAATTTGTGTAATAATTTATATGACTTACTGTGTCGAAAGCTTTTTTTATGTCGATAAATATACCTAAGACTATGTTTTTTTTGATCAATGTTAATCTAAATTTTTGTAATAAAGTATGCGATGCACAAACAGGGTTTAGAAAGGGAATGGGATGTACTGATCAGGTCTTTTCTTTACGATGCATAGCCGAAAAATGCTTGGCGAAGAGCCAAAAGGTCTACTGCGCTTTCGTAGATTTAGAAGGATATAAAGCGAACAGAGACTTTTATCATAAATATTTTATTTTCTCTACAGCAAATTTTAGAAGTATGCAATATGAACGGGCTTTAACAATTTCAAAACAAGAACAAAGGCATTCACCAATGATGGCAATGACCCATCTTACTCTGTCAATATCAGAAATGTGCAAGCGTTATACTCAGTACTCGTTCAGTAAAAAAACTAGACCATGAGACCACATTAACAAAGAACCCTACAGAAAGAAAGCTTCCAAAGTCCAAAATTCTTACGTTTTTTCGTAGGGCTGTCACACAGTTATTGCAAATGAAAAACTGGGCAATTGCGAGCTGGGATTCGGCAATGAGCGAAGACGAGCAAACGGGCAGACGGACTAATGGCCAGACAAGACAGATATGGAAGTGACAATGGATGACATATTCTACGATTTTAGTTTCATATTTGGATACCAAATATTATAAAAACTAGTAGGTCATGAATCTTAGATGTGACAGATATCAAATTGACACTAATTATCATGTCTCGATTTTGAGGTTATTATTGGATTGCAAATATTCTAAAAGATACTAGGATATAAGTTGAAATCCAAACTGAAAAACTTGACATTCCATGTCATTTTAACATCTGTCACATCTAAGACCTAAGTCCTAACTAGTTTTTTTATTTTAATAATTGGTACTTAAACATGAAATTTAAATTGACATCAAGTATCACTTTGATATCTGTCACATCTAAAACCTAGTTCCAAGTTATTTTTATAACATATGCAATCCAAATTTTGAATTAAAATTGAAAAATATTACTTTAAGTGTCACTTTTACATCAGTTACATCTAAGACCTGTGTCCCAGTTTTTTTTTTAATATTTGGTATTAAATATAAAATCTAATATGAAAAATATGATTTTAAGTATCACTTTGACATCTGTCACGTCTAATACATATTTCCGTGTGATATTTCGAATATTTGTAACCCAAATATGTGATCCAATTTGAAGAATATGTCATGTGTATTTAAAAATGTTTTCTACTTTTTTATATATTTTCAACAATAATATGCAATTAATAACGAGTATTATGATACATCAAGTATCACACTTGAAAGCTGTCAACATCAACATATGCAATATCTTTATTGAAACATTAGGTTTATCTTTAAGTTGCTTAGAATATACTTGTGTTGTTTGAGATAAGTTTGATTTTAGACTTGCGGGGTAAGAAAACACCTTTGTACGTATGCACTCGATGGTTTATGTCAACTGAATTTGCCTAGCATTGTACCGGCGCAGCACTTCTATAAGAATTATTACATTACGAAGTGTATACCGATATACGTAAATGCATACAACATGAGACAGGCTTAAATTTCAATTCACAGTATAAGGTGTAATTCTTAATAATTATGGTTTGAAATTTTACTAGAACATGAGTCTCTATCTCAGGTAATAGGAGCATATTGCAATATTGAGCCAATCAATGTAGTTTTTTTTATATATATTTATTTCGTCTTGTCTCAATTTACCTGCAACATGCGGTAAACATAAGACACCTTATAAAAGTCATGGTTTCCCATGTAGAATTTCAATGTTTGTTAATTGAGACGTTAAAAAATAACAAAATATTGAATTTGCGCAAATTAAAACAATAATAAATCAGTTATAACTAGAGGTCTCAATTTTCCATCATAAAAATAAAATGCGTCCAGTTTGAGGAAATTTTAAATTTATTCTGGCAACATTTAACAAATAGTCTACAACATGGATACATGATACTACATCATACATGTAATAATATATGCCATGGAAGTTTGTTTAGTCTCAGTTTACCTTCGAGTCTCATGTTGTACGCATTTACGGTACTTGAAATTTTGAACAACAATACTTGTTGGGGATGATACGAGGTTGCAGAGGTTGGAAATAAATGTTAAATGTTTGTTCACTGTTATAGGTATATCACTAATTTATTATTGTTAAAATGTTCTTAATATTGTTACGAAAATAATATGTTAAATGTTAATGAATGCTACCGTATGCCGCGAAGACCTAAAGTGCACTGAACTCTAAATTCTAATTCTCGTTGGTTTGAGTAATCAGGTGTTTGCGACACACGGCGGATTGTGCCGTGTCAGGAAAATGTTTGGTATTATACCAAACAATACTCGTTAATGCTCTTTCTTAGTACATAAGCAAAACTAATGAAACTTTTAGTCTGACGATTTAATGGTACCACGGTTAATAGAAAACAGCAGATGTCACGGTACCTTCAAATGTACTATGTAATGGTACCGCACAAATGAACGAAAGCTAGGACATATAGACACAACGATGGCCGAGAATTAGTAAGAAGGTCTCGTTTTCCAGTACAGAATCCTAAAAGAGAAATCTCTTTCGGTTTCTTACTGTTACTTGAACACAATACCTACAACAGATTGGCGTTTTTAAGAACAATATTAAACCAAAAAGTAACATAAACTATTTGCTTGGTTTTACATCCAATATATATATATACAATGATAAATCAAACAACATAATTAATCGTCCGCATCGTATTTCTTTGTGGCACACCTTAACCACCTGCAAATTCGACTCATTCTCTATACAAAAGCCGCGTTCTTACTACCTATTACACAGACACTACACAAATGCTGCTTTTATACACGCGTAAATGTGTGCGTGAAGTCTAAGGTTGTCATCGTATGAATAATTATTGTTGTACTTATCTACCTAACAATCTTTTGATGCTGTTAATATGACTTATTAGATTTCGTAGGTTACCTTACCTACAATTTCTGTTCTTCTCGTAACAATCATGTGTGCCGCGTGTCAACCGTGGTGAAGGTCGGTATGTTTATTACTTTTGTCTATGGTAGGTATAGGTCTAGATATAGGTTACAGACATTTATTTCGCAGCAAACGAAATCGATATCCACTGATATATTTTGCAAACGAAAATCTTCTAATGTCATAATTATTTGAATAGCAGTTTGAATAAAATACAAAGATAAAGTATTATGTTTGTATTTTTTTCACAACCTACTGTAAATTACGAGTCCGTATCATAATTCCTGTAAAATTTTCACGACAACGTAAACCAATGACATATATGTATCTCTATACTTTTTCTCAAATAATAGACTACCACATGTCAAATATTCATGCAATGAGATTACATGCAATTAAGTGTATATTTATGATCTCTTTGCTTTAACATAGGCAAATAAGACTATGTATGTCTCCGGGTGACGGATGAAGCGTAGATCGTCATTTGTGACGCAATGCATCTGTTAAAGGCAGAAGTTACCGCCTAAATATCAGGTGGACTTGTTCCGTCAAAATTCTATATAAAAAACATGACTAACAAGCACACGCTTTATCGCAATCGCTAGACGGAACTAAAATATTCATAGGTCTTTCATAATACTCTTCAATGCAGTTGTCTATGGATTTACTGTCAGTTTGTGGAGCCATCTGTTGAACAACAAGTAAAGATGACTTCCGTCACCCAAGTAACCAACCACACTAGACGTCTTTTTATTCCTGTTTCTAATCTCCATAGTTTCTGTCACGGTCATTTGTCGGAAAAAAATGTTGAATCGTCAATCGTACCACCAAAATATATATTTTCTGAAGTGTTGACATTTGCTTTGTAATTTGTGTGGTGAAAACGATTGTGGATTATTAATTTTCAGTGTAATGTTGTAAGTTAATAAAAGTGTACATACAATCAATTGGTAAGTTCTTTGTATAAACTATGTACGGTACGACCTTTTTCGTATTGTGATTTCTTTCTATTTTCGCGAATCTGCGAATGCAAACCAACCACAATTACCGATCAATTAAATTGCTCCGAATTTTTTTATAAATGCACCAAGTTCTTGAGTGAATTTGGAACGAATTTTGATTATGTACCTTCACTTAGCGGCCTTTGCCCATCCTAAGAACTATTATTTATATATATTTTCTTTAGCATTATATTAGGTACTGTGAATACTTCTATTATAACTATAATACGCAATAATCATATCACGGAGATCACTGATAGACGTGATTAGTTTGCATATACATTACCATGATAGGGCACCCAGTTATGGATGAGGTATTGTAGGTATGGGCACTTCCTTAACCGCGGCTAAGCCAAGGCCTGTTTGTGTGCGTATACCGTGATGGTTGGCTGACTGCCAGTGCATCAAACACAACTACTATTCCCTGCATTATGGGATAAAACTCTTACACAAACCTTTGTTTATTTTTGTTCCAAATGAGTCATTATCTGGTATAATTTATGTTATTTATGTTCTCTGTCGTCAATGTAATCTTAGCATAAGTAACATAAGTGCAGTCGGAGTCACATAAAGGACAATAAATAAGTTTTATTAGGCATATTGCAAGTTATTAAGCATTATTGGATATATATAATATATATTTAATAGGTTGGAATCGTTAGGACCACTATGTCCTAGTTATGAATGAAATTCTATTGTTGTCATTATCGCCGATGCCAATGGGATATGCAACATCAGGACAACTGCAATAATTAACATGTTATTATATACAAGACTGCATTATAAAAGTCTATTCTGTAAAGTACATAATGTAAATGAACAAAAAAGGTCCAGGGATCATGATACAATACATAATGGAACTAGGATACCATGAACAATTTGTAATTCCGTTATGAAAAGATATGAATCCAACGTCTTAAACCTTTTCCCTGTTCAAACCTGTTCAGATATCTTATCTAAGGGTAAGTACCTACTTCACTATTTGTTTAATATGCCTAGAAGCAATGAGGAGGATAAGAAGTTCAGCTCTGTCTGTACCTTAGTTCTGTTTTTGGTATCCCATACTTAATACAAGATAGATATATACATAGGCTTTATTTGAAATCAGTTAGTTACTATTTTGATTTGTCGATTGAACCCAACATTACCTATTATCAACTGACCCCTTGGCATCGGTAGGATAAATGGGTCTATTTTTGAATAAAATTCTATTGTTCTCATTATCTATGATGCGCATGGATTAATGTTGCCTTTACGCCAAACTACGTAACTTCTTAAAGATTTGATTTTTTTTAACTTGCCCAATACTTATTCTATTTACTTGAATACTAGTTATGTAGGTACTACTTTATTACAAATGATTATATTCTTCTATCTGCCATGGTTCACTCTTCACTCTCATCAGCACCATAAAAAAAGTTTAAAAAAACCAGTGTGTTATTGCCAAGTTTTTCACCTATACACTGGTTATACTGCAATCCACTCGGCTGTTAGCAAAAAACATTGGACATGTATTGTTTTAGGGATGTGTTGTTGAGCGTATACATCTTCCTATTTTTCGAGCGATTTTGCATGTCGGGGTATGAGGCAATTTATTAAGCTATAATGCATACTTCCATTTCAATATGGCGACATCCTGCTGTGTGAAGGTATCCATTTACACTAATTTTTCTTTTTATTTAAATTTTTATTAGTTTACAGAATTTTATCCATATACAGTGTAATAATTATATGATAGATTCTATTGTGTATGATGGCCATCTTTTAACTCAATTTGATGAACCATGTGCAAATATGCATGGAGGATAAAACTACATACATTAATTATTATCCGTCTGTCCATTAATGGGTCACAGGTCCCTATCTCATAAGCCGTTAAAAATAATAATATAATAAAGCATATTTATTCAAGACACTTTGTTTACATATTATTCTATAAAGATATGTTAGTAATAAAGTTTTATTTTAAAGCCTTGATCCTATCGGGGTATATGCCTCCCCCATCTCCTTCCAAGTCTCCCTATTTTTTGCACTCTCCAGCCAGTTTTCGCCTGCCACTGTGACAATGTCATCCATCCACCTCATTTTTTGTCTGCCACGGTTTCTTATTCCCGGTGGACCTCTCCACTTAGTAATTTGCAGAGTCCATCGTTGGTCTGGAGCTCTAGCCACATGTCCAGCCCACTGCCATTTCATTTTTCGAGCATGTTCAAGAACATCTGTTAGTTTTGTCCTTTTTCTGATGGTTTTGTTGCTTACTTTATGTATCTTTCTTAGTTTCAAGATGCGTGAACTTCATGGCATGTTGTGTTGTGAGTAGTCTGCGTCTATTCCGAATCAGTTACAAACCTCAAATTTATACATTTTATATAAAACATTGCCCCGAGAACGACTGTTGGACGAGAAGTTCCATCAGTTTTAAAGGGGGCAATACATGAAAAGGTACCTGCAATTAAAACTTCAACATGCCATGTCAGTGTCATCATCTTGAACGCCTAGGTTATTCTTCTTAAACAAGGGCTAAAATAGCTTTTTAATCCCTAGGGGATTGAAAGTGATATGGATTTAGTATGTGAATATTTTTAGTAAAGTTTCAACCACCAAAGATGTCAGTCACAAAGAAGTTACCGGGTGTATTTTTTAAATTTAAATTAGTATTTTTATAAAATTCGTGAATTTTAGATCATTTTCGTAATGTTGTCTATCTCAAAAGGTAAACTAGAGGAATCTGAAATTCAGTTTATTATTTATATTAAACCAACAAATATGTACTGAAAACACCCATGTGTATAGTTTTGAAGCTGGGATCAAAACCAACGAACAGTATTTCTTTTACAGGTTCTTGTATTGCGGGACCCTAAAAGAGTTTGATTATTACATATATATCTGTTTTTGCCAAGCACCTGACAGTGTGTTCTTTGAAGCTGTGTTTGAGAGCCAGTTCCTACACTAGGTTAACCTTGCTAACATCTTGAAGAGATCCGTACTTTCTGATAAGTGTGATAGGACAAAGTAAATCTATTAGGAAGAAAACAGGGTCTATTTTATACAACTCTGGTTATGAGCTAGATCAGAATCTTGAACCTAGTCTGTCTATTGACGTCACATGCACATTGTGACATAATAATTAATCTGAACATCTATAGTGTCGCAGAATAGGGTTGTCATAATCAAATAATAAAGTTTCAAACTAAGGATACGATAATCCACTTTTACTATTGACCTGTTAATCATTATATTTACCTTTGTGTTCAAAACACCATGTTTGGTCACAAAATGGGCTGTCCATTAGTCATGTAGCCCCACCCACACAGTGAGGTTTAAGACTAACCACCCCCCCCCAACTCAAATTCACGTGTATTTCGTTGCCTGGCAACGGCGAGTCAAGGTGACACTACACGCCCCTTTTCGGTTTAGAAATAGAGCGTGACGAAAAAATAAATACAAGTGATATCTTACTACAACCCCCAATCCCATTTTCTTTTTGACCACTATATCACCTGATGGTGAATGATGTTGTGGTCGAAGTTGTTATTCAGGCTAACCTGTAATTACTGGCTCCCAAGGACAGCTGCCGGAACACACTGTTAGGTGCTTGGCGACAGACTTTCTACTTGAGGGTGGTAGCTAGGCGGGCATTTGCAAAATGCCCTATCACCATGCTAATATCCCCAATTTAATGATTTTGGCTAAACCCTCTCCCCCCCCCCCCTTTTCGAGCGTTACGTAATTAATGGATGGTCCCAAAGGATTCACTTATACTCTTGGGAGTGGAAACAATATGAGTAAAAGTGGGATTAACCACTGAGGATCATGTGTGAATATATTGACAATATAACAATAAATTTCTATTCTTATAAAATAGATACCAATATGTAAGGATTAATTTTGTATAGAGGATGACAAGTTTAGATACAGGGCACTAGTGTCTATTAAGGGGCTGGCATCGATAGTGACTGCCTTATAGTGGTCTTTTAAAAGGGTGGAGACACTAAAAGTAACTGTGTGTAGTGAACAGGAATTTAAAATATGCGAGAAACAATGGCTTTCTTATAAATTATATTATAATGGATATACCATTATAATTACAATAAAATAAGTATTATTGTATTAGAGTGGTCATTTTAGTCTCACACTGACTAAACACGAAATTTCGAAAAAGTACTTGACCCACAAAGCTGAGTTTTGGCAGGTTGTTAGGACACATCCGCTAAGATCCGTAGGAGATGTCCTCTAAAAACAGATTTTTTAACAGGGTCGAATTAAAAGGTTCAAAACGGGGCTTAAAGTTTCTATGAAAGTTCTTTGTTTTTGAAGTTAGGATAATTAAATTTGGCAGGAATATGATTATAGGATGCAGGCAGGATAGGCAGGAAACGTCAGATAAAAAACGGGCTTTGTAACAGGGCCAAATAAATGGAATCAAATTAGGGCTCCAAAATAGTATGATCATTCTATGTTTTTAGAGCTGGAAGTATGAAATTCGGTATTAAATATTATGACTTAAAACTAAATAGTTAGCATGTGTTTTGTTGGTAAGTGAGCTGTTCAGACTAATCAACTAAATCTCGAAAACTACTTGACATAAGAAGCTGAATTTAAGCAGGTAGATAGTTTATAGGTAAGAGACGTCAGCTAAGAACAGATTTTACAACAGGGCCGAATTAAAGGGTTCAAATTGGGGCTCAAAGATTGTATGAAAGGTTTTCGTTTTCGAAGATAGGAGTATGAAATTTGAAGTTAGGTAGTTTATAGTAAAATAAATACCTAAAGGGGAAAAATTTGGGCTCAAAATTTATATGAGTGTCCTATATTTTTGAAGTTGCTCCTAGCATGTAATCCGAGTTTCGATTCACAAAGTAAGCAAGTACTTTACTATTATTTTTAAGATATTAAAAAAGAGACAAATAGGGATTGACATTTTATACGAAAGTCCCAGGTTGAAGCTGAATCTGGGCATCTATATTTCTTATTATATAGTGTGTAGACCTAAGAAATTACTTTATGAAAGGCAGGATTAAGGGACAAAGGGTGGGAATAAGGGTGATCGTATCTAGGTAAGGGGTATTTAGAGTGAATGTTAAGTTTTGGATTATGACAATGGTTTGAGACAGTTAAAGTCGACGTTGATATTGATTAAGGGCAAAGTTGAAGTATGTTAATGTAAATTTAAATGTTTATGTTGAGTATAAGATTAATTGTGAATTAATGAAATTGTTGACATTGAATGTTAAATCACATTTAAAGAAGACAAAAGTAAACGGGGAACTAGATAAGTTGAGCGTTACTTCCAGCCTAGGTATACTGACGCGAGGTAAGCATCATTAACACTACACAGACGTCAGTTTTCGACGCGGTTCACGTCATCACTAGGCATCTCGTCGTGTTTTTAAATTTTTCTTCCGTTTGTTCAATACAGTTTCCTAACAGTTGTGCCCCGAAAAATAAACACTCAGCACGCCGTCTTTTGTTGACACTTGAAATGCACATTCGTTTCTAAAAAATCTAGTAAAGTTCTTACAAATCCCTGCTCAAGAATATAAAAAAAATTCATACCTATCCTGTTGAACGTTGTAAAGGAGTCTTAGGAAAATAATGCACCCAATGTGCAGCATGCCATCGCTCATGCCGAATTGATTGGGGTGTTGTTGCGTATTGAGCTATTTAGCGTCTACGCTCGTAACTATCGCACGTAAGCTTCTTGTACCTTGTGATAATGTGAATCGCGACATCACGGGGCATCTCGTCGTATTTTTTAATTTCTGCTGGTTGTTCAATAATTTCCTAGCAACCAGGATATATAAACGGCCAGTCAGCGGTGTTGTGGTGACTCTTCAAGTTGCACATTAGATAATAGGGTAAACTTATTTTTATCAACTTATAGAGTTGATTCAAGTGTTGTTTGCGGAAATCCATATTGAAAAAAATACCACAGTGTCTCTTCCCGATAAGGCCGTAGAAATGAAACGCGTCGTTTAGTGTACCGAATAAGTTTTGACTCGTCGCGGTACTTGAGGGTCGAATGCACTTAGTATTAGTATTCCATGGATTAATCGTGCGGGGCCGGGTCCATCGCGTAACAAAGGAAGAGGCCCAAGCTTTAGATGACTGGGACTTGGACTTGCCAACCCAAGGCTAAGGTCCCTCTACGATTTTATCAATGCTCCTCTCCACCGCTCGAGCATCCTCCTCCCCTGCCTAACCAAATTTGGTAAGATCCCCTACTAATGGTAATGACGCCTTGGACACATATTTTAGGATTGAAGTTACGGTTGTTCTGGACAGGCCAAGGTCTTTTAGTAGGTTATGAAAGATCTTTGCTGGTGTATCCCTTGCTCCGACTTCTACTGCATATCATTAACATTTTGTCGGATTTATTAGACATTTTTTTCCAGTTATTACAATAACTGGCATCATTGACCTATTAAGTGGCAACCCTAGCGTTCTTGCAGATTAAAGTTAGCGCCCACGTGGTCTGTTTTTATTGCTAGGAATTTATAGCTGGCACTCGGTCATAATAAACAAATCTCTCTAATATACAGTTCTCTAATGTTAATCAGTTATCTTATGATTTTTATGTGCCTAATTCTACATTTTTAGGGTTCCATAGCAAAACAGAACTCTTATAGTTTTGCCGTGTCCTTTCATCTGCCTGTTGTCTGGCGAGCAAAACTAATCTACAACGCTAATAACCGTAGAGGTAAATAAAAGGTTTATGAAAATATATTTATTTTTATAATTCAGACATAGAAATTAAATTTTTATTGTAATAAGTGACATTCATTCACATTGATATTTCATTTTTGAGTAAATTTTTATTTAATATATTAGATAATTACTTTGCGATACCCTTGTAGGGTAAATGTAAGTAAGTACCTTACAGACCTTTTGATTGTAGTACATTTGAGCAGAATAAATAAATATGAAATACCAAAACATGGGCAGCAGTGCATTCTGTAGAACACTTGGCACGACACACTCACTTGACCACTGTTTATTTTTTTACTTACCTGTTAGGGCTATAAAAGTTATTTTTGTTTGTTAAGCAATTATCATTATATACTGCCTTAAAGCAATTTAATGTCTATTCTATGTACAGTCGCCTTCAATAACAAGTAGGTATTTGCAAACACTTTTCTCTCTATGTGCACAGAAATATCTAAAAATCAAATAATGATATGAATCATATATAGAAATATGCTTGACATCATATAATAATAATTAAATAATTTTAATTCAACGGGGCAATGCTGCCAGCATGCTGGGCACGCTGCCAACTGATAGTGGGCTAGAGCATTTGGACTCCCTATGAGTCCAAATGCTTTTATTGTAGTGTTGTATATAGTTTGTAGTATATAGTATATAGCAATAGCTGTAGTGTTGTATATAGTTTGTAGTATTTGGTTAATAAAGGAAAAAAAAATATAATAATAATAATAAACTTTATTCATACCGAAACTTAGGCTACACTTACATGTTTTTTTTTATATATATGGTAATTTCGATAATTGAGAATATATAAAATTGGGAGCGACAGTTTGTGTGTGTCTTTACGTCACCATCCACACCTACGTAATTAGTTAATTTCTAATAACAATGATATATATACCTAGATTAGATATGATAGGCATATAAATTCTTTAGGTCATGGAATAATTTTTTTGAATGCTGTTGGGACTGCCTCGTTTCTGTAGTGCGTCAGAGCTCAGGCTCGGACGGATGGCTTCCACGTTATCCTCAGGAAGATGACGGCTTCTCTGTTGAGGCGAGTGCGAGACAGTCCCAACAGTTTTCTGAGAACAGTGGCTGAACGCTACAACTCGCCTGGCATGCGGCATTTTGTGTGTGTACTAGTTGATACAAATCGACATGTATACGCATAGGGTTCCGTGCGATATCGTGCATTTTAATTGTTTTATTTATATGTGATACTAACCTTTAGAAATAAGTTCTGCACTATACTAACCAATGGATAAATAATTGTCCGAAATAAAAACATTTTGATTTTTTTATTTGATTTTTGAATAATAAGTAAAAACACGCACACACGCAGCCTTATGTAGAGTTGCATGGTATATATCCCTTGAGCGTCGACCATAAGCAAAAATTTATCAGTTTTCATACAAAATACGGGAAGGACTCAGTGCTTTATATCCTGCCCTGTACGCCGGTCACAAGTACTTTTGAGTTAGGTTCCTATACTAGAAAACGGGATCCTATAAATAAGCCTCAGCTGCATCCATCCGTCTGTTCTTTTTAAGGCTGTATTTTGGTACCGTAATAGGTGGCGGATTGGCTAATAAATTTAAAATTAAATAAAAAAATAATAATGTTGTACTAAACCTAAGTGTTGTAAATGTGTCATTCAAACCTTAAGACTACAGTGCTCGTCGCTCTTTCCATACAAACGTAGTTTCGTCACTTTTTTTTTTTTTTTGTTCCTGATAGCTTAGCATTTGACCACTATCTCACCTGATGGTAAGTGATGATGTGGTCGAAGATGTTGTTCAGGCTAAGCTAGAAGTACTGGCTCTCAATGACAGCTGCCGGAACACACCATTAGGTGCTTGGCGACAGATTTTCTACTTGAGGGTGGTAGCTAGCCAGGCGGGCATTCTCAAAATGCCCTACCACCATGCTATAACGACTGCCATCCTAAGACAACAACCGGGACCGACGGCTTAACGTGCCCTCCGAAGCACGGAAACGCTCAGTAGTAATGTCACTAGCGGTCACCCATCCAACTCATGACCGCGCGCGACGTTGCTTAACTTTGCTGATCGGTTGAGAACATCTAAGTCCACTTCACTACGAGCGCTTCAATAAAATGTCAAAATACTTAGTGTTCAAACTCGGTGAAACTTTGCATGTATTAACTTGAGCCTAACATCTGTGCTTCTGGTTTGCCAGATTTCCGTAATTATTTATGATAATTAAGTATTATTATAAATAATTCGAAAAATAATTTTGTGTGGGAATTGTTATTTTGATATTTAGGGATAAAATAAATAATAAATGGAATAACCGGCAAACCATAAGCATAGATTTTAGGCTCAGAATTATTATATAATTTATTATATTGTATGGAAAGCGCTCTGTGCATTTAACTCGTAAGATTGCTTTATCGTAAAAACGGTAAAATTTATACAAGCGTTAAACTTGGTATACCTTGCATGGTCAAATATTTCTGCGATATTGTTTTATTCGCAGATGATACCTACATAATTTAAACAAATATTGTAATAACTTTATTATATAGTAAGTATGTAACACATTCTTAAAAGACATTTAAAAGAGTGGCCCCGAGTTTCTTGCCCGTTCTTCTCGCAGTGGCTCTATACAACTTTTTTCCTGAACGTGGCAGTACAATGTAGAATATTTCAATACTAAAATTTGTCATTGACCTACATAAGAGCGTCGTAGTCGCCTAAACTGAATATATAGAAAATCAAGTAGAAAATCTGTCGCCAAGCACCTAACGGTGTGTTCCGGCAGCTGTCCTTGAGAGCCAGTACTTCTAGGTTAGCCTGAACAACATCTTCGACCACATCATCACTTACCATCAGGTGAGATAGTGGCCAAAGGCAAAACTATCAGCCATAAAAAAAAAAACTTTGACTTTGATTAGTTATTAAAGTCCAATATCTGACGTATATATCACCAATTCATAAAATCTTACCAAGCGTTGGTCAGCACATAAATAATTTATGGACATTCTGTTTTGGTACAAAACTCTCGGTGTGTGTGTGTCCAACTCACACTTGGACGGTTTTATTGTATTGCAATGACTTGGAAGCCTTCTAGACCTTCTTCGAATGTACGTAACTAGTTATAACAAGGTTGCCGTTCTGCTATCTATAAAACGCCTTTAATCTAAACTAACCTGTCGGAGAAGGCACAAAAAATCACAATGCCTTCACCATTCACACGCCACCTTTAGACTTTATACCTAGCTAAGCTACACTTTTTATATACAACAAAAACAATAATTTTACCTCGAACGATGACTCAGTATTTAGGTATTGTAGTTATCAAGGACCTTCTAAGAATTTCGACCGATATAATACACCTAGTACGTTATTATTGTGAATGATAAAAGATAAAACCAATAATGCTATCTACGATTCAGTTGAATTGTATCGGCATGTATCTTGCGCATACATTGGTAAAGTATTTGTCCTATTGTGACGTCACAAAGGGTCACTAAGGGCTTGATTGGGTTTAATATAATCTTCTCGGTGAAACGTAGATTTGTTATCACTGGCTTTGATAGAGATTTGTGTTTCGGAGGGCACGTTAAGCCGGTCCCGGTTGTTGTCTTAGGACGGCAGTCGTTAAAGCATGGTGGTAGGGCATTTTGCGAATGCCCGCCTGGCTAGCTATCACCTTCAAGAAGAGAGTCTGTTGCCAAGTAGCTAACGGTGTGTTCCGGAAGCTGTCCTTGAGAGCCAGTAATTCTAGGTTTGCCTGAACAACATCTTCGACCATATCATCACTTACGATCAGTAAATGTTAGAGAACAAGCTGTAGAATAGAATACTACTACACATAATAAAATATATTAAGTGGTACAGTCAAGCAGTGCCTTTTGAGGAACTGATATCTTAAACTTCGATCCCCAAGACGCCTGCCAAGCGTGGGGATTATGGCAAGACTCCCTTAAATGGGGGAGGTGAGCAGTGGAAAATTCGGCTGTTACAGAACAGGTACAATCAAGAGCTCAACTCGTAGTCTCGTATACAATAAGAAAATATCAAAAACGATTATGTCGTAACAATGATGTAGAAAATGTGAAAACTCAAACCAATGACAGAAAATTCGAAATTTTAACCTTAATTTTTACATTTAACAGTTTTATCGGCTAGGTTTGGTACTATTCATGGTGCTCGTATTGTCTTGAAAATTACTAAATACCAATGCACGTGATTCCATAAATTACCCCCAAAACCGTAAAAATAATTATAAATTACGTTTCGATAAAAAAATAATAGATATCAGAAAAAATATTCGCCGAATTTCACGTATTAAATCATCAAGCACTTAGACAACGACATAGCAAATAGAAAATATAATTAAATTTTGAATTTCTTGCCACAGACTTCAACGATGACCTAGTTCACAATATTCACAATAGGTCCAGATATACTTACTATGTTATAATTTCAATCAATCCTTTGAGAAAATAGCATTTTAATTTTGCTGGGCTGAATTTTGTTTACTTATTTGTGCTCGTGTGTACCTTCTCTAAACCGTTATTTTTTTACATATTCATACCAACATTTAGTACCTCTGAATAGACCTAAAAGTAGTGCTTCGATTGGTACAATATTTTACTAATCGTGTGTTTTAATGTGCATATAATTAGATTATTGTCAACTCGGAAGTAAAAATATTATGCAATCAGAGACGACACAAATCTTTCGCGACGCAGTTAAAAAAATGCACGCTCTTGCATTTTACCACATCACTGAATGTCGATACATTAAATAGTATTGTCGTGATTTTACAGGCAACTCGGAATCGCTCCCCAACATGCCAAGCCAATTTCAACACAAGAAAACAATAAATAAAACACACATTCGTCATCTTGCATGCACAACTTGCATCTAATATCAAAACAATACGTTCACATGCATTACCTAAACGAGTGAATGTCACAACTAGAAACTAACTTTCCGTGTTCCAAAAGTTGCTCCATAAACTATGTAGAATTTACGTCGACATAGATATAACCGAATTGGAAACACGCAGCTGCACGACCATTGTAATAAACTCGGGAACTGCCAAAGTATATTATTAAAGACATAGACTAACACTATGTATCTATTAATTTTATTACGTGTCTTTGGTTTTGCCAGTGGCAATCAGTTAATATACCCAAACGGCAATATGGAAAAAGTTCGAGGCCCACCTGATGTTTAGCGGACTAACCTCTGCCTATAACAGATGCATTTCATCACAAGTCACGAATTGCACTGCGCATCTTGAGACATAGTTGTTAAGTCTCATGAGCCTGTAATTTCACTTGCTCTCAAAAAGATTTTCTACTTGAGGGTGGTAAGTATCCAGGCGGGCAATCAAAAAATTCCACCATGCGGTGAGGCTGAAGTTGGCGCGGTGGGGTATGAACCTGGTGGGACCTGCGGTACGGCAGTCCATAGCTCATAACGTTCGGCCGGAATTGCTTCAAAGCTCACAAAAAATCAGGCAATACAATCTCTATACTACTAAAAAAAAACTCATGTGAAAGTTCCCATATTTCTTGTTTAGTGCCGAATCACGGACCATCCCAACAGTTGACAGAAAATTATTGGAGTAGTGCTGGAGTAGCATTAACTTTAACTTTTTTATTTTATGGCCTCACAAGTAAAATACAGTATGACATGCTCAGTAGCATCAAGAATCTAGCGTATTCCATTGAAGGTCAAAATAGTGAATAAAGACATGATTTAAACTTAGTGTAACAATGGGTGGTCTTATCGCTCGAAGTGATCTCTTCACTACATAGTATAAATCAAAGTCGCTTCCCGCTGTCTGTCCCTATGTATCCACGCAACGGATTTTGATGCCTACTCGATAGATCAAAATAATGTACTACAGTATTGTACACTTTAGAAAGGTCTACTAAAAAGTCCGCGATGGTATATGGTAGTATGTAAGACAAAAAAACTGTGAACGTTGTATTTAAAGACATTCTGTAGTATATTTAGTATCAGTATTGCATCCGTGCGAAGCCGGGGCGGTTCGCTGGTTATATATTTAGGTACAAGTACCTCACACCTGATATCCAGAAAGCAGATTTTTTTACCACATGTTAAAAATCTAACAGACCACACTGATTTCACTCTATCATATTGTTCACGAACGCCGCTTGGCTTGCCTGGGGACAGAATACTTTCGCTTTACCGCCTTCTGTTCTATTCAGGCTAGCCTCATATCATGTACAATTCTCAACAAATTCTTCTTCTTTGTGTGCCCTGTCTCATCGGCCGTCGGCGACCATCTCTCAGAAATTATTCCTATCTTGTGCCACCTTACTCAGGTTGGCAATGTTATTAATATTTGTTCAAGGTATAATATTGTCCATCCAGGCCAGCTTCTTTCTTACTCTACTTTTATGTCACCGTATTTTCCCTTCCAGTATTTTCCTTAAAATTTGATGTTTATTATTGCGGTATATATGTCCAAAATATGAAATTTTTCTTTTCTGCACTATTTCCATAAGTTCTGAATTTTTGTTCTTTCTTTGTAAAACTTCTATATTAGTTATTCGGTCTCTCAATGATATTTTTAGCATTCTTTTGTATAGTCACATTTCAAATGCGTTTATTTTTGCCTTTATCGTTCTGTTTACGGTCAAAACTTCGGCGCCGTACATGAATGTACAGATAACACGTAATGCTTAACTATTCTGTTACTGTTTCAGCCGGATTGTCCACTGCTGAACACAGCCTCCCCTATTTAGGGGCTATTTGCCATAATTCCCACGCTTGGCAGGCGGCTTGGGGATCGCAGTGTAAGAAGATAGTTCTTTAGAAAGCGCTGCTGCCCACCTTCCAGTATTTTTCCCTTAGTCGCCTCTTACGACACCCACGGGATGATACGGGAAGGTGCAATTCTTACCCGGCACACCACGTGAAAACCATTCACCATCTGAGTTTCAGGTTAATGTCTTTGTTCTCTTTCTATCTCTTCTCCTTCTCTGTTTCTCACCATTATGTATAAACATAAGTTACAGACAGATTCAAATCAGACTAAATTCTATTCAGTACAACTAGATATCAATTTAAACGAGATTATTATAGTATCAGGTATCTAATCTGTGGTATCAGTTAGCAAGCAGTCAACGTAGCGGAGCTCCCAGCCCCAGGTGTGCGATTGGTCGGTTGGGCAACTGCGACCCTGCTGCGATTCAATCAGGTGTGGTGATACAATAATTGTGTTAAGGGATTTGTGACTATCCGTTTGCGGATAGATTTGTTAATAGATATGTAGATTATATCACTGGAACTATTGCGGACTATTGTGTTTAGTGTATATTATAATTAATGTTAACCTACCTATTTGAAATAAGTTGAATTGCGTCAATGGGCTGGCTATTGTTGACACCTTGCTTGTAGATTTTATGCGATTTAACGAATCCTCGTTTTTTTTTAAATGTTATTTTGAAGGAACTAGCTCGACTCCCATCTGATGTTAAGCGAACTAACCTCTGCCTATAACAGATGCATTTCGTCACAAGTCACGAATTGCACTGCGTCCCTCACCTTGAGACATAATTCTTAAGTCTCATGTGCCTGTAATTTCACTGGCTCTCAAGGACTGCTGCCGGAAGACACGGTTAGGTGCTTAGCGACAGATTTTTAAGATGCCAGAGCCCTTCAAGAGAGAGTTGTTAAGTCTTAAATTTACTGACTTCAAGTGACATTTTGTTTTATGGTAATGTAGATTGCAGCACAGATTACTAGTGAAACTCCTTAGAAGCCAAAAAGATATAATATTTGCCAAAATGGGTATAACTTACACGAATATTTATAAGAAACGGCATACATAAAGTTATTTTATTTGGAGTTTTTTTTAAAGTGCCATGAATTCCGTTTTTAATCATTACCTATTCCTCTAATTTTAATGTCCATGTTAGCTATACCTATAAGGATAAATATCACCAAATAATAACATAGTATGGTATACATTTAAATGATTTTGCTATTACGTTTGTATGAAAAATTCGCCGTCAGCTGGCGTCTTAATTCAAACTATTGTAAAGTTTCGTACAAATTATACCTAATTGTATATTATTAATAACTATATATTAGTTTGATTTCGACGGCGTGTTGCTCGTATATACTCTATAAGTATCATCAAAAAATCGAATCGAATGATTTTCTACTTGAGGGTGATCGCTAGCCAGGCGGGCATTCACAAAATGCCCTTCCACCACGCGGTGAAGCTCAAGCCCGCGGCGGGATTCGAACCATGGACCTGCTGGCTGCACGGCAGTCCATAGCCAATGCCACTGAGCCATCATTGCTTCAAAACTGACTGACTATCGTTGAGGATTTCCAAAAATGAATCTAAAAATATTACTCTCTTTGTGGAGTCGTGTAAAAAAGCCCACAAAACTGCTCAAAAAAAGAAGAGTTATATACATTAATTATTTTTTTACTTATTAATCAAGCAGTTATTGAAATACCTTCAGCACGGATTGGTGGCCAAATCATCGATACATAATAATATATTTTTTATAATATATTTTTTTATCCAAACGATGATCCTCTGAAAATGAGTTCAACGTTAAAGTGATCAAAATCAGGGAATCTATATAAGGGTGCCACTTAATAGTGTAGTTTTTAATATTCATTTCGTCACAACTGACTAATTGCACTGCGCCCGTCACTCTGTGACGTACAGTTGTTAAACGAATATACTAGTAAAATATAAAAACTAAATTTCTAGTTGAAGGTCGTAGCTAGCCAGGCGAGCATTCGCGAAATGCCCTTACACCGTTCGTTGAAGCTCAAGCCGGGGCGATGGGGACTTTGGAACGAATTATGGGCCTACGGCACGGCAGTTCATAGCTATTACAGCTCGGCCGTCATTGCTTTAAATGTGCTACTTTGGAACCAGGAACCACAGTTCTTAAGATAGTGTAGAGCCTTGGAATGAGAGTGATGTGGGCAGTCGGCTAATTCGTTCATAATAATTATTTCTAGCTTACAATTAGAGCTCTGGGGTGCCTGGTTAGAATGTCACCTGCCTATTTCTTCCCGTGGGTCTCGTAAGAGGCGACTAAGGGAAAAGTGCGCAAAAGGAGCAGCATGCCACTTCTCACGTGGATGTGAGTAAGGTGTTGTGTGCATTGGACCCGCAACAGGGCTGTATACCATCTTAGTGCCCTGCCCAGGAGTCATATATGCTTCTTGTGCTACTGTCTTATATAATATGTTGTTAGCGTAAACATATTACTCGTAATATGATCATGTGTTTCGTCCAGTGTGTTAGAGAAAACAGTTTTGTATGACACTGAAACTGTGCCCGGTGAATGGCAATAGGCTCGCCCCTATTACATGGGACTAAAACTCAATTGGCGAAACGTTCACACACTCTGCCTACCCCTTAAAAACCGCTAAAACAGGCGTGATTATATGTATGTATGTACAATTTGATTGCTCTCTGAACGCTAACATTTATAATTCATGAATCGAGTTGAGCGTTGCTTTGCTACCAGCTCAAAGGTGATTCGCCCGGTGAATCATTTATTAAACCAGACCTGTATCACAGTCTAGGTAACAGTCACTACTAAACGAGCGGCTTAACTGATCCTTCTGCGAAACGATTAGAAACTCAAAAAGGCACGAAGGCTCTGTTTTAATTGGTTTGCATAAAAATACAAAGCCCTGAAGTATTCGAGTTAAGCTAGAAATGTTTTTGTTAGGCCCGTATAAAAACAAAAGACAAAGTTGTAACGAAGCATCCCTCATTTACTAATTACTACTTTAGACAATTAAAAAGTTTACATCTATCTAATTATAAAACATGTGACTTTATTTGTGATGGTACGACAAATTCATTGTGATGGACCACATAGTCTATCACAGACTTCTTGGACACAATACTCCGTAACCTGATCTCATACTTCAAAATTTAAATATCTAGTTCGCCATATCATCTAGTAGGTATCGCCAGTCAATAATAATACACCAACACATCACGTCAGTATTCGACTGTCTCCGAAGGGATGTTCTTATGTCTCTACTTAAGGGTGAACTGGCCGGTCATATCTCCATACAAACGTAGTAGGGTGATTACTCCCTTATTTGAACATTTAAGTCCAAAACAAAGCATGATATCAATTGAACTCGTCATTATCTAGGTTTGTATCGTAACGAAATTTTAAAAAGATAATTAAGTTGAGAGTTATAAGCCTCGAAACATTTTCATATAAAGTTTTCAAGCCTCATAACTTTCAACATAACTCTTTTTAAAATTTCGGCACGATACAAACCTAGATGTTGACGAGTTCAATCGATATAATGCTTATTTCTATACATAAAATCTCAAATAAGGGAGTGATCACCCTACGGCGTTTGTATGGAGATCTGTACGGCCAGTTAAACCTTAAGCCGCTGTTAGCACAACATGTATTCTTATTTCACTCTGTTCCATAACTAGTCTTCTCAGTATTCACATATTTGATACATTATTATCATTCGTAATGTGGACTACATTATATCCATACCTTCTTCAGCCTTCTTTTGTTCCTATGAACATATTCAGCTCTCCTTTAGCGCCAACTTCACCAAACTAAGTTATAACTATACCAGGATAATTTTAATCTCTGTAACTAACAAAATTTGTAGACCATTGTCGTTATAGACGTCTAATGATGTTGCAGTATTTAATTTTTCCAAGGTATATGCTATTTGACAACAGGCAGAAGGCGGAGTAGCAAAGGAAAAATCTAATTCATGTTTAAAAACTTATACCGTCTAATGCGGTGGTATAGCTCCATAAACTAAAAATAAATATGACCACTTTCACACTTTCCTACATATACATATAATATAGCTGATTAATAGGGCGATTTTAATGTATGAGTTATCGTTAGATTCGTCTTTATAGCGCAAGTAACACTAGGTACATAATAAAAATATAAATAAAACAAACTGGCGGATTAGAGACGCAATATTGTGAGATAAAAAAAATCTTCCATAAACATCGTGTGGAGTATCAAAATGAAGGGCATTAAAAACGTTCCCAATAATATATATAACTTGTAGTTTTAATTTCAATGCAACGATAAAACGTTAAACGAAAATAAAGTCAAAAAATTTGCAAGGTTTTTTACTTTTTTAATTATTATGTATAAGGATCTTATAAATATGAAGTTTTATTGTACTACACATTTTTGGGTTGGACAAACTCCTACGATAGAACAACTTTTATTAAATGTGGCAGACATTGATGTTGTGACAAAAAATATCACCGGGATAACCTTCAATTCCTTCGGGAATACGTGGTAACTTCAAAGAAGCTGGAAAGTAAATATGTTGGTACAATAGTACCTGACGCGAACTTTTCAATCAAAGTTCTCCGAGTGAAGAGTCTTACGTAATACGTACTGGCTGAATCTCTGCGGAGGACAGCGTATTATTAAGTTTCTTTGTAATAAGATTCCCGTTTATTTTTGACTTGAAACAATTTTGATAATATATTGAACCTTTTTTTTTATGTTATTGTGACTGAACAAGCTCGAGGCCCACCTGATGTTAAGTGGACTAACCTGTGCCTATAACAGATGCATTTCATCACATGTCACGAATTGCACTGCGTCCGTCACATTGAGACATAGTTGTTAAGTCTCATTGTCCCTGTAATTTCACTGGCTCTCAATGACTACTGCCGGAACACACCGTTAGGTGCTTGGCGACAGACTTTCTACTTGAGGGTGGTTGCTAGCCAGGCGGGCCCTTCCAGTGAAGCTCAAGTCGGCGGTGGGGATCGAACCAGGGTACTGCGGCGTGGCAGTCCATAGCTATTACCGCTCGGCCATTATTGCTTCAATTGAAAGCGGTACTTGCCCCTGGAACGCTTACGGTTTTCGGGTACTTCTTCTTTGGAATCGGCGCGACCGTTATTTTTAATTTCGCTTGACCAGAAAGCAGCCACTGCGATTGCTTTCTGGTTGGCTTTGAGCAAATCGCGTGAGCAGATGGTCGGGCACGCGGTACGGTATGGTCGGGTGTACCAAGGAAACTAGTTCAAATTTTTTAAAAAATAGGTGCTGGTTGTACGTCCAACTTGATCGTCTTGGCGTTCTCCAGGCAAAAAATCACGCATAGGAAAGGAGGTCACGATAAGTAATTTGTACCTTCTGAGGTTCACAAGACGAATCGAATGTATTTTTTATTTACCGACTTCCAAAAATGTAGGACGTTCTAAATTCCACCGTATGTGTTTTTTCTTAATATTATACCTTATTAATATTGTTGTTTGCAATAACGCCTGTTTGGCGAATTACATTACACAATTACAAATATACGAGAGAGAAAAAAAAATCCTACTGTATCAGCCGGATCGTACACTGCTGAACAAAGCCCTATTAAGGGGGTATTTGCCATAATCCCCACGCTTGGCAGCCGTCTTGGGGATCGCAGTATAAGATGGTAGTTCATTAGAAGACGCTGCTGCCCACCTTCCAGTATTTTTCCCTTAGTCGCCTTTTACGACATCCACGGGATGATAATGGGGAGGTGCAATCCTAACCCGGCACCCCACGGGGGGGGGGGGGGGGGGTAAAAGTAACAATTCCTTGTCATATCGTTCAACCATCGTATGGTGATGAGCTGACACCTATATTAGTTCAACCTACGTTGTACTACAAACAAGACTAATTTTTGCAATTACCTTTAAACTTGTTAAAGATGACGCAACCCTATAACTATCTTTATATTAAATGCTCTTCATAGTCATTGACCTATATATACTAGACGCGTCATCTCAAACGAAATTCGTCGACCAGTGCAGGTATGCCGGCCGGCATACTCTCCCACACATGCAGTTGGGCACTCGTACAGATTACACGCGCTTTACGTTCGAAAATTGTGTATTATCAATTGTATGTTTTTGAATAAACAATATTCGAACGTAAAGCGCGTGTAATCTCTACGAGTGTCCAGCTGCGTGTGGGGGAAAGTATGCCGGCCGGCATATCTGCACTGGTCGACTAATTTCGTTTGAGATGTCGCGTCTAGTATATATAGGTCAATGTTCATAGTATATTCTCTTTATAGTGAATGAGCTCTAGATATTTTTTCGGCTTCCTCATGTATGTGTGTGTTCACCCATGATATATAATTTAATTATAGACCAGTATTTAATTTTAAAAAATAAAAATACCTTAACGTGGTCCACGGCTTTGAAGCAATGATGGCCGAGCGCTAATAGCTATGGACTGCCGTGCAGCAGTACCCTGGTTCGATCCCCACCGCCGGCTTGAGCTTCACCGCATGGTGGAAGGGCATTTTGCAGCTACCACCCTCAAGTAGAAAATCTGTCGCCACACACCTAAAGGTGTGTTCCGGCAGCACTCCTTGAAAGCCATTGAAATTACAGGCACAAGAGACTTAACAAGTACGAGTATGTCTCAAAGTGACGGGCGCAGTGCAATTCGTGACTTGTGATGAAATTCATCTGTTATAGGCAGAGCATACCGCTTAACATTAGGTGGGGCTCGTGCTTGTTTCGTCACAATATCATTAAAAAAAAAGATTATTGACAAACATGGCCAGAACCATTATAACTATTTAATTGGTTTTATTATTCCACCTAAAGCTTCAACCACATCCGGTGGTCTTTGGACATTGTAATATGACCGTGGCCCCAGTTATCTTCCGCTCCCTAAATTATTTACGTAAAATAATAGAATATAGTAGACTTTATAGAAGCCTAGACGTTATCGACGATTGTTAACCTTGTACATACTTTTCAGTTACGTAGGTCAGACAAATTAAGGTACGTTCAACTCATCAAAGGGAATCGCTTGACGACTCGAATCTATTGGGCATCTTTCGGAAATATATTCTGTAGAGTTTCTGTAGAATATTTCTTTTAGTGTATGTTGATTGTTGTTCAGAGTTGATGACATGGCACTGAGACGTGTTCATATTTTTTTGGACTGAATAAACTCAAAGATAAATAATTTGCCATGGTGAGAAGAAAGCGCAAGTGGTAAAATCCGTAAGGAAATTCGACAAAGAACAGTCAACAATATACTCGTAGCTCTTAAAAGTTGAAGTGGCAATCGACACGCCACAACGACGCACTTATAACCGATGGGGAAGAAAGGTTCTCGAGTGGCTACCATAAACCGAAAGAGGGGTAGCCACCTAATATATGGACTGACGATATCGTGAGTCGCGTCGTGGCGCTCAAAGCGAAAGACCTTAGTTCAACCGTAGAAGTCTTCCAGCCGATGATGTGTTTTTTATTGCTGATACGTTAGTCTTTGACAACAATCTCACCTCACCTCACATGATGGTACTTGATGATGTGGTCGAAGGTTTTAACAGACTTGCTTAAACCTCGAATTAAAAATTGGCTTTCAAGGACAGCTAGCGGAACTCACAGTTAGTTGTGTTTTGTGTATTTCACGTATGTGTGTACACGACTGCCCAAAAAACGGAGTGTTATGTTCTCAGGGTTCTTGTATGTATGTTTGTGAGTTTCTTTATTCCACCATAACTTCTAAATGGCTTACCCGATTTTACTGTATGAAATATCGTTAGATTTGTCTTAATAGTGCGAGTAACACAAGGTACAAAGAAAAATAACAAACTGGCGGATTTTAGACGCCATATTGTGAAAAAAATATGTTTTTCTTCCAATCTATTCAGAATTAAGAAGAGTGTGATATCAAAATGAAGGGATTAAAAAAAACTTTTCAATATATTAATGTAAACTTGCAGTTTTAATTTCAATGGGACGATAAAATGCTCAACGAAAATAACTAATTTGGAGTCGCATTTGTATTTTTTTAAATTAATATACTGTTACTTAAATTATTTTTTATTGAAGTAAGTATTAATGATGACAAATTAATATTTTTAAGTGGATTCTCATTCAAACTCAATTTGATACTTTCACCTCTAGAAGTACCTATGTATAACTTTTCCGACAAACATCATTATTGTGCTTCACAATTTCAGGTCTTACCTCACTGTGATAATGTCCAAATTGGTCTGTAAAATTTCACCGTTGATACTTTGAAAATGCTATAAAGCAAGTTCATAATTGCTTTACGTCTTTCCGTTGCTGCCTTTGTTATTCCATAGCATTTTCAAAGTATCAACATACTTTGAAAATGCTATGGAATAACAAAGGCAGCAACGGAAAGACGTAAAGCAATTATGAACTTGCTGGGCTTGGTTATAAGGTTGCTTTTTCATGTTTGTTTTAAGTGGTCATCACGAAATTGGCTACCACATGGAGGTACATTATTGTGGCTAACAGCCCGTGAATGTTTCAGTGGGTCTGCATTTTATACCACAGTTGCTATGTTGTGATTCTATCTCGCATACGAGTATGTCTGTTGTCCTTATCGAAATAATGAGGCTGTTGTTATAGTATCTGATGTCTGTTTCTATACTGTACATATGTATATATATATATTATATATGTATGATTATTTTTTCAATATTTAAGTTATATAACTTACATTGTTGCATGAATGGTTTTTGTTTTGCCAGTTTCAATCAGAATTATACCTACTAAGTAATAGCTGCCGCATCAGAATAATAAACAGCAAATAGATGGTTAAAAGTATCGCAGAAAATTCAACCACCGTGTAAACGTCATTTTCTTTGCTTTGGCCCAAGTTTCGGCTAAAATATGTCATGTGACTTCAGATTCTCATGAGACAAACATCTGGATATTAACTTGACTTCTTCTCATTAAGACGCCAAAGAACGGAGTTCCAGGTTAAAAGACAGGGTTTTAAACGGTGATAAACAAGCTTTTATAGCTATGGACTGCTGTGCCGCAGGCCGCTGCTTAAGCTTCACCGCAAGCATTTTCAAAATCTGTCGCTAAGCACCTAATAGTGTGTTCCGGCAACATTCTTTAAGAGCCTGTCAGTAATCATGAAATTACAGAAACACGAGACTTAATGTATGTGTCACCCATCACCCTGTATGTCTCAGGGTGATGGGCGCAGTGCAGTTCAACACTGAGACGAAATGCATCTGTTACATTCAAAGTTCACCGCTTAACATCACGTGACCTTCTGTGTGATCCGAAACAATTCCATTATATTGTTTTTTACCTCTAAGTATCTCATGACATGAGTTTGTTAGCTTCGGATGTCGTAAACGAAGTGCCCGTAGTAGCAATATTTACGTTTTCTTAAAGAAACAAGATGCAGAACCTTAGTGCTCCAGTATATTTCAATAAGACAGCCTTTGTTCCGTCTGTCTATTACATGGCTTATTCCTTTATTAACGGTTAGATAAGACTCCTAAGCAAACCACATGCATATCATGTGAACGTCGTGGAACAACTCATTAAATCATTACCCCCTCGGAGCAGATGCAGTTATAATTGCCTATCTACACAGGAAATTAGGAGCGGAGCCGTTGACTCATCCGTTATCTTAGCGGCACTCCGAGTCAGTTGAATGTTCGATTATTCAGACTTCTTAATAGATTGTATGACTCGCAGACCGGAGTTCTATTGTTCTTATTTAAAGGACTCCGTTTTGCATTTTGGCTACGGACCCTAAAAACTGCAAGTTTATATAGCAGCTAGCTATCACAACAAATGGACAGCAAGCAGTCGTATAAACTTATAAACAAGTATAACTTAATGAAAAAGTAAAAAACCCGACAGCGAATTATTTATTTTTGTTTAGCGTGTTATAGTTCCATTAAAATTAAAACTGCAAGTTATATGTATTTATACCATCGTTTTAAGTGCCCTTCATTTTAATACTCCATTCGATAGGTTTGGAAAAAAGATTTTTTTCTGTCACTTTATGGTGTCTAAAATCCCCCATTTTGTTTTTTTTTTTAAATTCTTATTATGAACTTAGTGTCACTTGCACTATCACGACGAATCTAATGATATATCATACATTAAAATCGGTTAAGCCATTAAGAAGCAATAACGTAACTCACATACATACATGAACCCTGAAATCATAACACTGCTTTTTTGGCCATCGTGTAAAAAACTGAAGAGTTTTGGCGTGACCTAAAAGTTATCGTAGCCTACAATCGGCTCATTGTGCAAAGCTATTGAACAATCCATTACGATAATGCCAACACCCCTTACAGAGATCTTCAGATCCGTTTGTGGGTCCGCTGACATTTCAATGAAAGATTTTGCGATTGCCTTCATTCATCTAAGCATAATATCATTCGTGTAGTACACATGCATATACCTAACACAGCTTACATCTTATTACATTTTGCTGTGAACGTGTATATCGACGCTCTGCAATCGAATCGCATTGCATTGGAATGCAAGACACCACTCTCAAAAACCCGCATTTTTTTAAGAATTCGATGACTTGACGAGTGCGGCTCCTGCGACGCGTCTAGGTACTGGTACAACTTTATGAGATCTTTCACAATTGACCGGTACTGTAACAGCTCTACTGCTGAACATAGCCTCCCCTAGTAATGGGGTATTTGCCATAATCCCCACGCTTGGCAGGCGGCTTGGGGATCGCAGTGTAAGATGGCAGTTCCTTAGAAGGTGCTGCTGCCCACCTTCTAGTATTTTCCCCTTGGTCGCCTCTTACAACACCCACAGGATGATATGGGGAGATGCAATTCTAAACCCGGCACCCCACGGGGTAACCGGAGTACTCCCATGAAATTCCTCATAATCTCCATGTATCTAGGAGAACGTCTTCATCATTCATTGTCCTTGATATGTGAGGTTTGTATTATGCTACGAATGAATATTTATACGTAGGTACAATGTCTTATGCAAAAGAACAAAATAAAAACATACTCTACACATATTGTAAAATATTTTACTTCGGTTTTTAGTCCGGGTGTAGTTAGTATGCCCGTTACCAGTCAGCATTACGACACATAATGTAGTAAAATCTAGCGAACAAAGAGTCCTACTGCTACAAAAAAAATGTGGGGTGCAAATTGTAAAAAGTTTTGGCTTCGGTTTTCTGGCCTTCCAACCCTCCTTGATATTGTTATGTTTTGTTATGCTCTTACTCTAATTCGTCGAAGTTTCAAACTTCAGGTCCGAAAGAAAGGTATCCGCAAAACACTTACTACTAGCTTACTGCTAGCTTACTTTTGTTTAACTTCGTTCGTAGTATAGACTTGCAAGCATCTAACTGTGTAGATTCTGAATATATATTTTATAAATCGGATACGTATGTTTTGTACATTTTCCAAATATTAAATTATAATTTATTCGTTTGTTTATAATAAAAGTAATCAAAGTCGAGTTCTAAATATACAGAAAGAACACAAATACTAATGGGGCTAAATACCTATGGAGAACAAAGAAGTTAACGTAAATTCTAACCTGTATTTTCTAGAACAGTAGCGACACCTCTCGCTGATCCATACCTAGGACTCCCAGACTCTCACCATGTTAAAATGTTCTTCAATTTCTCTTTTTTAAGACTTAAAACGAATTGAGGCATAATAGCGTTCTCATAGTAGTATAGGAGATTCCATAGCGGGGCAAGATTTGTGATGAACTATGCAGTCCGACCATACACTATATCAAACAGCGAACTTCGCCCGGCAAATTCAATTTTCGCTGTCTAAAGTGTCGCTCGAAACACGAAAAACGAAACTTCGTTGAATTGTAGTAGCGGCCCAGGGCATTTCGGCGATAATTATAACAATAGAATTTCATTCATAAATTGGCCATAGTGGTCTAGTCCGATGCCAACTTATTAAGATGTTAAGGAGACTTATTATGCTGAATGTAAAATAATTTAGTAATGTCCATTAAACTGATTCTGACATTTTCTGAAGACAAAAACTAGGGTTATGTAGGTTCATGCCCTGTTCCATTTCGTTTGAGCCCCTATCTTATATTCTGTTAAATATTATATTCCTTCGTAAAACGACCTAAATTTATCTAGCTTCAATTGACTGGCAGATCTATATCGGGAAACCCTACTCAACTAGATTAATATAAAAAATAATCCTCTTTTCTGTCCTCGCTTATTCTCGTGTATTATTTTATTCCGTCCAGTAAGGCATCCTTAATATTGTTGTACAGTATTTTTTCCAAAAGGCAGGAAGGATTATAATCTCTATTTATTTATTTTTTATTTATTTATACACAAGACAGTATACAATTAAGTTAGAAATAGGACCAGTATGAGCTGGATTGTGTTCCACAAATTTGTGTAATAAAATCAGAATGAAATAGACATAGATAGATAGTTTAAGTTTTGACTGAATATGTACCTATGGATAAATAAATATGTATCTGTGGATTGTATATAGATATGTTGAGATTTAGTAATGATCTACGGTTCTCTAAAAAACGTTTTCACGTTAATTTTGGGAGGAATGACCCAGGAAAATGGTCGCACCTAATAGTGTGTTCCGTCAGCAGTCCTTGAGAGCCAGTAAGTAATTAAAAAAATACAGACACATGAGGCATAATAACTATACGTCTCAGGGTGATGGGCGCAGTGCCCATATAGCTACAAAATTAGAGGTTACCGCCGAATTATATTATTGTTCTAACACAAAAATAAGTATTGCAACAGAATATATAGGACAAGAACGGACCTTCGCAAAGCCATTCCAATAAATAACCGATTCTAGATACGAAGCAATAAAGTGCACTTCAGCTCGCAAAGCACGGAGTAGCTAATATTTGTATTCACCTATAAGGCGTCTCTCTGTCTATCGCACAGCTCTGATCTCTTCTCACGCGCACGCACCGTAGAATTATCCCGTCCGGACGGATACTCCAATGTGCCTGTAGCTTTGTACCGACAGCGCGGAGTGCGCCAGACCTAGTATTGCGTTGAGTTTGTCAATGAACCTAGATATAATCTTAAAACATACTCTGTCTATGGCTTATTTAAGATATGTTCTTTAGTATAACGTCGTCTTTTATATTATTTATTCACAAGCAAATCAGGAAGTCGTTATTCACAAATATATTGTCATTTATTACTTTGTTATCAGTACAACAGATTAAGTAGTAGTTTGTCTCCGTTTATATCAATATCAGTTCCATTGGCAAATGTAGAACACTTAACTAAACATGAATGTGACTAATTTATTATAAGTACATACGTTCTGCGCATCTTCGTTGCTCTTTTACATTTTAACACAGGTTGTTATCGTGTCGAAATCTAATTTGTTGCGGTAATTAACTATAAAATTAGTTACTTTAAAAATAAACAAAGCTTATTAGTTATTACATGATACAGATAACTAATTAGGGTCAATGTGGGTAAATGAACCCACATTGACCCTATGTCATAACAAAACGTAGGTAATGTTCACCTTTTTTAAATATACATTAAAAATAGGTATTTTTACAAAGTAACAAGTAGTACTGATTATTGGAGTTGCTATTTGCTTACTTAGAAATAGATAATTGTAGGTAGAGTTTCGTGTGCCGACCAAGCGGTCACGGGTTTGGATTCTACCTAGTTAATATATGGTGTTGCTGCACATTGTGCGCTCAATAGGGCTCCTTCTTAAATACCCTGTTTACCGGAAAAGGAAGCGGGTATAAACTAAGACCCGTGGGGTGCTGCTCCCACATATCTTCCATTAGGAGTCGTAAGAGTCGACGAAATAAAAATATTAGGAGGTATGCAGCGCCTTCTGAAGAACTGCCTTCTTACACTGCGATCCCCAAGACGCCTGCTCAGAGTAGGGATATGGCAAACCTAATGGATAATGGGAGACTTTGTTCAACGGTGGATATTATGGCAGCCGATGATGATGACTCTACTAAAGAGACCATTCTTGAAGAACTTGGCTTGAAAAAAATTGGCTTCGTTTTTATGGCCATACGCCAATTTATTTTATTATTTCCTTATGTTGTTATCAAATAAATATTTTGTGTTGTTCAAAAAGGTATGTTTTACCGACCTTACAAAACTGGGATACCTACATAAACGTTCCAATAGCTCTTAAGCAAAACGAAATAAATATTCTTGTTTCTAAAAAAGGCATGTAACATGTAAAGTATGTAGAAAGGTAGACATTCTTGGGACAAAAGAAAAATCGAACGGACAGAAAAGGGTGACTCTGAAACTGTACCGACTTAGGTATTCTTTTGTTCAAATAAATGGCTGATAAAATAATTGCGATTGCGGTGAAAATATGTTATCGAATTTCTGCTCTGCTTTCTGTTAGAGATTTTTTTCATGAACATTTTAGTATGGAACTAAGGGCGGATCTCACGCGATTTCAAAACGGAGTTCCCTCGCTTGACTCGATCAGCTCTCCAATTTGAGTTTCACCAACATAAATTGAACGAAGTTCTAGCTAAACCGAGATTAACGTCTAAACGCCACATTATCGACTTGAAACTGAACTAAATTCGTTTGAGATTTTTCACTATCATCAACAAATTGCAGCCAATCGCATACGAGATCTTTGACATTGCAATTATCACAGAATTTGTTGCCATGAAATATAGACGCGATCAAAATATTACCCATGAAATCCTTTACGTTAACCGAGAACCTAACCGACATTTGAACTCGTTTCAGAAAAACTTGGTTTAGTTAAACACGTTTAGTGATACGAACAGTGAAATCGACACTAGACTAGTGCCCAATGCATGCATACCCCTTTTTGACTGTCTGTTGGTCCACCTTTGACCACCGCCGGTTGAAGATGGTCAATCAGAATGAACGGAAAACCTAGAATGGAGATAAGATCTCAAGGACAACTGCCGGGACAAATCGTTACGTACTTGGCAACAGATTTTCTACTTTAGCGTAGTACCTAGCCAATGGGCGCTCTCAAAATGCTCGTCTCCAATGTAAAGTGTGGTAGTTTTGAGGCTGCCCGAAGGCCTCCTACGTAGTGCAACTGCTAAACTAAAATAATGACCGACGACCGAGCCCTTCGATCACGGAAGCGCTCGTTCGTAAATGCCACTCGCGGTCACCCATCCAAGTAATGACCGCAGCCAACATTGATTAAAGTGTTGATTGGTTTATAACGACTAGGTATATAGGCAAGTTCTGCTAAGAGCGGTTCAGTCTTAGTTGAATTTATACCGATGGGCATGATTAGAGTATACTGATAATATAGGTGACTTCGTTAATAACTTGTAATTAATATAGATTACCACTATCTTCTGGCTTAAGCCACAGATTGGATAACAGTTACTATGAAACTTCGCTCGCGGAATATAGGTTAAACGGCAAATAGGTGAGTAGCTCTAAGATTGCTTAGTCACGAAACCCACTGTAGAGGAGCGCGATACAAAGCAACACGTTAACGGTTTTTTTATATAATTGCTGGTAGGCTAGCTCTAGGCTACTATGTCATCAGTGGCCATAAATGATGTCCCGGCTACGCATAGAAACGGAACAGGCTCTTCACAAGCTTCAGAACATAGTTAGGTGCTTGGTGATAGATTTTCACCTTGAGGATGGTATTTTGCCAAGTGTGTATTCGCAACCCCGTGGGGTGCCGGGTTAGAATTGCACCTCCCCATATCATCCTGTGGGTGTCGTAAGAAGCAACTAAGGGAAAACTACAGGAAGGTGGGCAGCAGTACCTTCTAAGGAGCTGCCATCTTACACTGCGATCCCCAAGCCGCCTGCCAAGCGTGGGGATTATGGCAAATACCCCTTTGATGGGGGAAGCTGTGTTCCGCAGTGTACGAGTCGGCTGTTACAGTATTCGCAAAAAGAGCTGTGGAAGCGGTGCACATTGCTTCAAAAAATAAACTGAAAGATTGGCTAATTTAATACATTACTTCATATTTATCGAACGTTCCCTATTAGATTTTTAAATCATAATCATTGAGACTATCAAATATCCCTGCCACTCCCACAACCTGAGCATTTTGTGGCACACTTTACTAAAAAACTATCTGGCCTATAGATTTATATTTTAACATAGTAATATTACTTCATATCTAATTGTGTTATTAGTCAAAAAAAAACCATTAAGAAAAATTAACATTAACAATTTTGTATTCATTGGATAGAATGTTATTGTACTACTAACGCCATCAGTTAGAAAACCAAACAGCTAACATCGCTGCAACAGAACTAAACTCAATACTCAAATACATCGTAGTTAATCTACTTAACACTAGATGACACCACTAGAATCAGCTTGTTAAATAAACGCGAGTTCTCGCATAGCTCAGCTTTTCATATATTTATTTCCAATTTTTCCAGAATTTGTAAGATAGTTAGTGCGTGTTTTTTAAATTGTGAACTTGATGAGTCGGAATTCGAAGCGGTAACTGTATGAGGTTTCCATTTTTAATATTTATTCGTAGCCCGGTTGACAGATTTGGCTGAAGCCTATTATGGCCTGTACAGTGGGTTTCAACCCTTAATCGTTAATAATTTATTATAGTTATCTATTTAACATGCAGTCGAGTAGCGAGTTCAAACAGTGCTTTGAATTTATGAGTTCTTTTAATTAATATAGTAATAACTTTTCATTTTATATACTACTACTTAAAGTGACATTTTCATCTAAATTTCTTGTTAAGTCGACGTGTTGTCAGAAACGACTGTGGCTAAGCTGGAATATTTTCGACGCGTTTCAATACTTTCAATTCTACACGAAGATCTTTAGGAGGTCATGACTCTGCGTGCGCACGATCGAGATTCTAGATCACTAGTTTCATTTTTGTATTATTTAAATGTTTTCTAAAATATTTATTTAATGCCACCATTTGTGACCACCATGAAATATTTATACTTGAACAGGTTATCTGAAAAAACCTATTACAGCTAAAGCACACAATTGCATGCTAAAGGAAATTCTCGTAGTTGGTAAATAACACATTTGTATTCGGATTCTGCAGAAAGAATAAAGAGCTTGCATTATATATAATTATTTTTTTATTATGTAAAATTGCCGTTATGATATAAACAATTTATGTATTATAATTTATATTATGAAATGAAATGAAATACATTTATTCATAGCAATACAACAATATTAAAATATATATATATATGTTAGTATACTTATTTGTAGTTATTAATATAAAGATTGTATTGCCACGAACCAGCCTCCACTCAGCATAATGCGGAACGGAAGACCAGCGCTGGTTGTCCGCAACCATGCGGACAACCAGCGCTGGTCTTCCGTTGAGAGTGGCTGTGACATCACGGACGTACGGGCGTTACCTTAAGTACTAAAAGTGCTTATAAAGAAGAAAATGAAAAAAAAAAGATTTTTATTGCCATACTTATGGACAGCATTGGTTGAAAATCGAAAAACGTCTTAACGCATTTCAAATTCGATACAAAAAGTCAGATAAATCCGTCTCGAGTACAAAAAGTAAATTGAACCGGTCACAGATGTTCACTCAATAAAAGATCATATTTTGTAAGATACGTTTAATTCGAAAAGTGGTCTCCAAAGTTATGATAGCCGGGTCCATTTAAGCATTGTTGGCTCCAGCACTTTAAGTCTGGATCTCTGCCAGGAAATCCGAGACCGGTGACCATTTCGTTCATTATTTATTGTTTGTGATTTATTCAATAGCTTGGAGATATTGATCTGTGTTTTGTCTGATTCAATATTTGTTTAACAATGACGTCGGTGTGATGCGAATCGATGACGATAAAGTTGACTTTCCACTTAGAACGAAGGCATAGTTCAGAGTTTTCACCTCCAAGGTATACTTCAGGGTACAATATGTTTAATTTGGGATCCAGTTTTATCCAATACAAATTATAAAACTTACATCCATTCTATATGAACGTACTCGTATTAAAGCGTTCATAGAGGAGCTCGCTCGCTCAGCTCAACTTAGCATCAGCTCGTTAAACCGACCAACTAAATTCAGCAACGATATCCTGCGGTCACATCTTGGATAAGTAACTGCCTGTAGCTTTTACAAATAAGCGCTTCCGTGCTTCAGTAGGAGAAATGGGCTTATGATAAGGCATGAATAAGTAATAAGGCGCATGAAGGGTTAGGAGGCTATTGATTGTTATCTTAGGTCGGGAGTCGTTAGGCTATGAGACCTTCGGGCAGTTTGAAAACTGTCGGCTGGCTACTAATCTTTCCGTAAGGCCACTGCGTGAGCGTGGTTCACAGCATGCGGCCCTTTTTTCAGCTTCTGTCTTTCTGATAGGATGGATCGTCACCCAGCTGTGGGAATGTGATGAGACGATATGGATGATCTTAGCTAAATACTTCGATTTCGATGACTCCATATCCAAAAATACCCTGAAAAGTAACAAAAAATATCCAGTTTTCCATGTCACGATCTGAGGACCATCAGACAAATTTGAAAAGATGTTTTCATTAAAGAAAGAAATCGAGCCTAGACACACACATAAAATATTAGGTCCTTACATATGAAATTGGCGTTTTGTATGGGAGGAACAAAAAGTCGAATATTTTTTAATATAATATATTTAATTAATCAAAGTATGAACCATTATTTTCTATGCACTTTTGCCATCTCATAGGTAGTTCATTGATCCCTTTACTAAAAAAACCAGTCGGACGGGAATCAATAAAATCTTTGAAGGCGATTTGGACTGCCCCATCGGAGTTGAATTTTTTCCCTTGCAAGAAGTTATCAAAATTTCGAAAAAAATGGTAATCTGTTGGAGCAAGGTCCGGGGAGTACGGAGGATGTCTTAGACTTTCCAATTGAAGCTCTTCTAATTTAGTAGCCGTCTGTAGCGCAGTGTGTGGTCTAGCGTTGTCGTGAAGCAGCAGTGGCGTGGAGCGATTGACCAGCCTAGGTTGTTTAGCCGCTAGCTTTTCCATCATGGTTTGCAATTCCTGACAATAGACATCAGCCGTAATAGTCTGGCCAGATTTGAAAAAACTGTAATGAACAATACCGGCACTAGTCCACCAAACGCTTACAAGTAACTTTTTTGGGGTTAATTTTCGCTTGGGGCAGGATTTGGCTGGCTGGCCAGGATCTAACCATTGCGCTGAGCGCTTCCGATTATCGTAAAGAACCCATTTTTCATCACAGGTAATGATTCGGTTTAAAATACCTTCATTATTGTGCCGGTTTAGTAATGTAACGCAGCAGTCGACGCGCGTTTGCCGGTTTGTTTCAGTCAATTCGTGAGGTACCCACCTTTCAAGCTTTTTAATCTTCCCAATTTGCTTCAAGTGAATTAAAACAGTTTTATCACTAACATTGCAGCCTGCAGCTAACTCGGACGTGGTTTGCGATGGATCCGCTTCCACAATAGCCTTCAACTCTTCATTATCAACTTGAGTCTCAGGCCGTCCACGGGGCTTGTTCTGCAGGTCGAAATTTCCAGAACGAAAACGTTGGAACCAAAAACGAACTGTGTTTTCTTTTGCAACACGACCGCCATACACATCATTCACCCTTCGAGTTGTTTCCGCAGCACTAGTGCCACGGCGGAACTCGTACTCGTAAATAATGCGATATTTAAGGTTTTCCATTTTGTAAAATGAGTGACGCAAACAGAAAAAAACAGAAGAAAAAAAACAAATGAATGACGATCATCGAAGCACAAATACATGAGTCTATAGCTGTACAAATTTGAATTTGGAATTCCTTACCAAAGAGGAGAAATTCGTGATTAAAGTGGCCAGTACGAAAAACGCCAATTTCATATGTAAGGACCTAATATTTTTACGGGATTGTGAAGGGACAAGCACGATACGCACCTGATGTTAAGCGGTAACCTCTACCTATACTATAACAGATGCATTTCGTCACAAGTGATGAACAGCGCCCATCACCCTGAGACATAAAGTTGTCATGTCTCATGTGCCTAGATGTAATTTCACCGGAATGGGTTCCTCCTTGGCGTTGGAAATGGGTATGGTGCTGGTACGTCCTCTAACGAACTCGTACACAAAGAGTTCTACTCCTACAAAAATTATTTAAACAGGGACTGATATGTTAATGTGTATTTAATAGTACTAACCTTTGTAATGTGGTTTTCTATGATGTTCATACATTATCTACCTCTAAATATTGTAGGAACAGACAGTTTCTCTTTTCCATTTTCAAAAAGGTCAAAGCCTAATGCACGACTTTAAATGAACCATAATGACGAATAACATATCGATTCTTTTTGATTCAAGGATTCAGTAAAGTATTTATAGCGGACATGGCGCTCTGCGTGCTTTCAAAGCCCTATAAAAATCAGTTTTATCGTTTTAAAGACGCGTCTTGCAATTGACTTAAAGAGCTATAGTTGAAATGTAAGAATAAAATGATATCAGATACATGTTGTAGTATTGGATGCAGTTTGTCAATGTTTTAAACAATGTGCTTGACAGAGATGGTTATGCCTTATTTTGAATGAAGTTTTCAGTGAAAGACGTGGATTAATATGTGCTTTATTACTTCCGAAGGTTTCAAAGGCTGACCCATTTTCTTAATCTGTCTTTCAACTTGTGGATTTTGCTTAGGTGATCCAAGGAACTCATCATGCTACTTCGAGTACTTTGCTTAAAGCAATGAAGTCGTCTCGGATGAGTCCCTTTACTGGATGACGTTGTGATAGAAGTAAATAAATAGGTGTCTCGCTGCTACCGAAGGCATGTCTCGCGTCAGCTTTATCTTTTTATGTCTTTCAACTTACAACAGTCGTTAGGCCATATAAAAAGCTTCATGGAAAAAAAAACGGAATATAAGCCCATTAGAATATATATGACAAAGATCTGAGATTCTATCATGCCAATTGCAGTTTAAAAAGAAAATCCGTTGAGGTTTCCCTATTCTAACCTAAAGTGTTTAGGTAATCTGTCAGTATATAAACCTAACATACTTATATTTAAGGGGAAAACAGCTTTACCCATTTCCATGGTATAGAAATTTACATTACCAATATCACAGAATAAAAAGAATCAGAAGGATCACTCCGCAAAGCCATTCCAATAAATAAGCGACTCTAGCTACGTCACTATAAAGTGCACTTTAGCTCGCAAAGCACAGTACCTAATATCAATTCTGTAATGTAGGTAAAGTGAATTTAGTATACAATATAAACGGTCAAGCGCGTGTCGGGCCACGCGCAATGTAGGGTTCCGTAGTAGCCCGTTATCATAATATAGAATAATTCTGTTGTTCTTTTTCTTTTTATCGCTCTACCTATAACTTTCTAAGCAATTTGTTCTTCTGTTTATAAATTGTGATTGCTTGCACGTGTAGACGGTTGTGACTATTAAGTAGGAATCATGGATTATCTATACGTTTCTTAGTTGCTCACTAACTTTTTCTTCTCTCCATTTAACGACACCAAATGCACAGTCCCTTGAGTTTACACTGTATGTGTATATGTATCTATATATAGTGTAAACTATATAACGGCACTGAAGGGACTGTGTATACATGTATTCAAGAACCAACGAACAGAGTCACAATATTTTCCTAATGAAAAAATATTCTTATTTATAATAATAATTATGCGACGGTGAGGATGAGGTCTAAAAAGTAACTTATACCGAAGCAAATCGATCAACTCTGTACAGTCATATCTGTTATGACTTATGATATAGGTCATACAGAAGCATAATATCTAATTGTTGCCTCCTAGAGTTTAATTGCAATAATTTATATTTGTTTACCATCTCTTCATAATAGTTTAATATTATGCAATAAATACGTTAATTCGTTGTTGAAATTACTAGAGGATCTTATAACAAAATTAAATATTTTTAAACCACGTGCTATTATTATATTTTGAATAATTACATTAACGATTAATTTACTAAGTAATATTATTCCTTAATCCTTTATGACTTGAACTTCATCAAAGTTAGAATCCCATAGCACATATGTAAAATTACACATTACAAATCACATACCCTTCACGTGCACGTATACTCAAACATACAGAAACACTCACCGACAAATACACCTTTCAAATTCCTCGCAAACATTAACTTAAACTCGTACACCAATACTACACCACAGAACAATGACTACACGTAAATATTAATTATTAAAAATATACAAAATGACGTTAATTCGAATAAAAACAATTTCGGTAAATATTTTTCCTATATGTATATTTGTTTCAATGTATTGGTTCAATTTTGAAATGTTATTAAATAGTATATATAAAAGAAAAAAATATAGATGTTTTACAGATTATCTAAAGCCAGGAAGGACCTGGCTCTTAAGATACAGGCCACCAGCCTTGTTTTAGAGTCATAGACTCATCATAAATGTATCACAATAAGCCTCCTTATTGTGATACATTTATGATGAGAATAAAAGTAATTTGTATTTGTATAAAATTCTTTGTTTTTGTCTTAGGAGTAAAATTATTTTTAATAAAAATGAATCTAATAAATTTGGATCACCCATCTTCCTAGCAGTCTTGTCTGCCCTACCCCTAGAGTGTTTTTTATAACCTAGAGACGCGGAGAGGGAGCGGCGCTAGTATACTGCGAAGGTGTAGCGAGTACACTGCGGTAAGGTTGCGAGAAGACTAAAGCTGCGTACCCACAGCGCCAGAGCTGTCATAGAATTACTTCACTTGTAATAAGACATTTGACTCTAAGCCTAACCATTTTTTGTTGACGTTTTCGTGCTTGTGATTTATCATTAATTATTTTCATGAATAAGAAGCTAATTTTGAGAAATTTCATTAGTATTAAAATAAACTATAGATTTCTGTAACCCCCTCACATCAATGGGGAATATTCCGCCGTCTCTGCCCCTCCCCATTGCACAAAATATATACCATACCTACAGTCCTTCTAATGTATGTAGATAAACATTTTTTTTTTGTATTATTATTAAAAAAAATAGTTTCCTTAATCCTCAAGGGGGATGCTACAACCCCCCCCCCCCTCCACCCCTTCCTATAGTATATAACTATCTATACCGATTCTAGTCCATCCAGTACTTCATCTTAGTAACTTTAAAGGATTTATTCTAAGGATTTTGTATTTGGTGCAAAATTATCTGATACCTAAGTTCAACGACTATTACTGCTAAAGTAATAAAGTTATCTTAACCGCTATAATTTTCCTTGAAAGTTCATGAACTGCACTATCATCATGAATTTTTTCAGACTTTTCAAGCCAGTAGTTTAGGTTTTAGAGGGGAGGGGACGCCCTACTGGAACAAAAATTTATTAAAGTTGAATATATCCTAAATGGAGCATTAAATCGAAAAATAGTATTAGCAAACTTTCAGTCATTTTAAAATACCTATTCAATGATACCCCACACGATGGGATAGACGACGAAAAAAAAATTCATACCCACAGCACATACTACCCTAAAAAAAATTTTTTTTCAAAATTTTATTTTACCACTTTGTCGGCGTGGTAAGTTTACATACCCGTACAAAATTGCAGCTTTCTAGTACAAACGGTCTCTTAGCAAAACCTCGGACAGACGGACATGACGAAACTATAAGGGTTCCTTGTAGGTACTACGAAACCCTAATAAATGGCTTAATAAGTGTCCCTTTATCAAGAACCTGTCTCTTCTTTCCAGGAAACTGCAATGGGGATAGAAACCCAGATTCCTAACAGAACAACAATGAAATCATAAAGTTCCTCAATGGTCCAGACAACATGGACACTCTGCACGTCACTGGGCACAGCAAGGCGTCCAGTAGGAGCCAGTCTCCGTCTACTGCGGAGCTGGCGCGGGATCCGGCGGTGGTGACCGATGACGTCATCAGGGGGCGGGTGCAGTCGCCCTCCACACTGCATCATGTTGTTAGTGTGAGTATTCTAGAGATACCTAACCTGAAACTTTGAAGAAAATAGGTTACTCGTAAGAAGGTAGTTCCTTTTAATTGCAGACCTGACCAGAAATAGTCTTCTAAACGGATCAAGGGGTCTGTACCACACGTAACTATTTGAGCGTCCATCGCGATTCTCGACTATATCTTATAACGTTCGCTTCGGTCATGACTTGGATCGGTGACCGCTAGTGGCGTGCCTAGTGACTACTGAGCGCTTCCGTGCTTCGGAGGGCACGTTAAGCCGTCGGTCCCGGTTGTTGTATTAGGATGGCAGTCATTATACCATGGTGTTATGGCATTTTGCGAATGCCCCCCTCGCGAACTACCAACTTCAAGTAGAAAATCTGTCGCGAAGCTCCTAACGGTGTTTTTCGGCAGATGTACTTAAGATCCAGTAATTCAAGGTTACCCTGAACAACATCTTCGACCACATCATCAACTATACCTGATGGTAGTTGATGATGATGTTAGTGTTCAAAGGCTAGGCTATAAGTATAAGTAATAAGTGATGGGGATAACTTATTGAATAAATGCAATTCAACTTATTTAAAGTTGAATTGCATTTATTCAATAAGTTATCCCCATCACTTTCATCAACATCTCTCCACTCCACTATAACTCAGCCTTTCCCAATTTCCATCACTGGATTCATATTTTTGACCTTTATGTAACCGACTGTCTCGTTAATGTGAAAATCTTGCTTTGAAACCACGCGGACTTGTGTTCGATCCTCGGGTATAATTTATTGGGCTTTTCTGACAAAGGAATTTCTTGTAGGATTTCGGAGTTTGGAACTGTGCCCAGTATGGCAATATAACCGATCACTATTAGGACCAAGACATGTCTGGCAATACGTAGGTATTTAGCTCTGCACTGCCGATAGTTTTGATTAGATAGTGAATGTCATTTGTGGTAAGTGATGATGTCGTTGAGAATGAGAGTAGTCAGGCATAAAAAAGGTAAGAACCGATTTCTAACACTGCAAAAGTATGAAATAACTTTTAGAAGTCTTTGTTTTGAAGAATCGAAGCACTCCCGATCATCAGATCAGACTCTTTGAAGAGTTTCCATTTTTATGGTTCGATTTTCACAAGTTACACCATTTTTTGTGATGTACAATTCATACTGCTTTCAAAATACGATTTGCACTCGCATAATACTGGTCACCATCGATAATAGTAGTAATTACCACGTCATCCAGGTATAGGCTTACTGGCAAATACTTTTTTCAGTTAAGTGAGTGTTAAAAACGCGGTAACAGCTATGGCGTGGAGTGTCGAATGTCCATGGTTCGATTACCATCGCCGGTTTGACGTTCATCGTGTTGTGGAAAGGCTTTTTGCGAATGCTCGCCTGGCTAGCTACCATCCTCAAGTAGATAATCGCAAAGCACCTAAAAATGTAGCCAGTAAAATTTAAGGATAATGAGACTTAACAACTTACGTCTCAGAGTGACGGGCGTTCGTCACTTGTGACGAAATGCATCTGTTATAGGCAGATATTACCGCTTAACATCAGGTGGACCTCGCGCTAGTTCCGTCACAATCCCGTAAAAAGACCGATGACCTTCTCAACCGATTTTCATGAATTATAAATGTGACCAACATGGAGGCTATCGAATAAATAAAGAATAATAAAGATTGGATAATCAAACACATTTAAAAAGAAAATAATCTACGTAACGACATGAAAAACATGTCCCTTTTAACCGACTTTAAAAAAGAGGAGGTCTCTCTGAGGATCTTTATACGAATAAAGTCCATTCACAGTCGGAGTTTGCCATAATCTCCACGCTTGGCAGCCGTCTTGGAGATCGCAGTGTAAGAGGGAACATCTTCCGAAGGCGCTGGTGGCCATTTTCTGTTATTTTTACCTTCGTCGTATATTTATCTATACCTATACCCATATCTTCCTTTGAGAGTCGTATTCTCATACAACTCTCAAAGGAAGATATGGGGAGTGGGATTGTAGACAGGCACTTCACGGGTTCATTCCATAGTAAACTCAATGAAAACTTCCCATGATCGCTACTCCCATGCTATAATAACATCGACATTCATCAAATCGGAATTTCTATTTCTCACCATTTGTTTACAAAGGTCAAAATAGTACTTCAAATGCGCCTCGATACGCTAAATAGTGAAAACCGACCTACTGCGAGTCAATCTCGTACGTATAGGGTTCCGTGACGTCACAGTAAAGTATTTATCAATAAAATTGTTTTACTTTATACGGTTCGAAATCATTATATAAAGTTTTTCAGCTTTCGAAATCTTACAGGTAAAGGCTTTGTTGGTACATAAGTGATGCCCTTGGTGTGTCGGGTTTGAATGTTAAACCCCATCTCTACCCGTGGCTGTCGTAAGAGGCAACTAAGGGTAACACACCAGAAGGTGGGCTTTCTGAGCAACTGATATCTCACACTGCGATCCCCAAGACGCCAGCCAAACCCATCCGTAGCGGGGGAGGATGTTTTCAGCAGTGGGCAATCCGGCTGATACAGTAAGTGATGTATCTATGATTGAGGATAGCAGGCTTAGAACTACTGGTCTCTATAAGAGCTGCTGGAACCACACAGTGACTCACATTTGGCCGGTTTTTAATATTTTACAGTATTTTGGTACATTCTCACAAAATATTCTATTTGTAGTATTTTGATTTGCGCTCGTAATAAAGTTTGCGTAGCCGTTCTTAAACGATCAGCTAAGTTTAGGGACGTCCACCGCGGTCATGGTTTGATAAGGTGACCGCTACTGAGCGCTACCGTGCTTCGGAAAGCACGTTAAGCATCGGTCCCGGTTGTTGTCTTACAATGGCATTCGATAAAGCATGGTGGCAGGACATTTTGCGAATGCCCGCTTAGATAGATACCACACTGAAGACGAAAATTTGTCGCCAACCATCTAACGGTGTGTTCGTTTGAAAAGGTTTTTTGCTGCGCCTGTAAAACAATTTAACTTAAATTTCCAGACATTATTCGTTGGTTATTCTCAAAACTTCAGTATTATGTATATTATATTATTATAGCAAGTCTCGTGTAGAAGAGACTAGCGACATATTATGTACGGACAGACAAACAACAGAGTGATATTATCATGGCTCCGCTGTGCCTTTTGGTTACGGGACCCAAAAATGCGCGTAACTATTGGCAATCGATTGCTTCGATTGTTTGTTTGAACGTGTTGTTTAGATTGATACCATTCGACACTGCTAAGAAACAGTATGGACATAAGACACTGAATTGGCGTGGCATATGACTTCGAGGAAATAACACGTTTCGTAACGTGCAGTCATACCTTAATTTACCTTTAATCTTTGTAAATGCCTATGTCATCCGAGTAAATAATTTAAGTAACTTTGGAGATGTCGATTTGGTATTTTTTAAAGTAATTATTTGTGCCAATGTTGCAAATGTTCGATGACGATATATGTAGTTTGTGTTTGTTGCCTTGTAACACAATCTAACCTATTGGTAAAGTATACAGGCTGTTTTAAGGGTTACTTGCTCCTCAGAAACAACTGCTGGAAAACATAGTTTAACTTTAGACGTTGCTTAACTTAAATAAGCGGTTAAGAACAACTAAGCGAGTTACGCTTCAATAAATATAGGTATTCTCGTAAAATACCTTATAATATAATATTTTGAAGCGCTCTTAGCGAAGTTTACTTAGCTGTTCTCAACCGATCAGCAAAGTTAAGCAACGTCGCGCGCGGTCATGAGTTGGATGGGTGACCGCTAGTGACATTACTACTGAGCGTTTCCGTGCTTCGGAGGGCACGTTAAGCCGTCGGTCCCGGTTGTCGTCTTAGGATGACAGTCGTTATAGCATGGTGGTAGGGCATTTTGCGAATGCCCGCCTGGCTAGCTACCACCCTCAAGTAGAAAGTCTGTCGCCAAGCACCTAACGGTGTGTTCCGGCAGCTGTCCTTGAGAGCCAGTACTTCTAGGTTAGCCTGAACAACATCTTCGACCACATCATCACTTACCATCAGGTGAGATAGTGGTCAAAGGCTAACCTATAAGGCATAAAAAAAAAAAAAAAAATACCATACCATGCCAGGAAGCTCAAGCCCCCAGCAGATTTCCAACAATGGATCCCCCGCGCTGCAGGCCAAAACTATTGGAACCATCAGTGCTTCAATTCAGGGTAATAGCTTGCAATCGATAGAACGATGCCCAGTAAGACGTCTAGATGTATATCACCGCCTCGGTAACATACTCAGCCGCCAGGCAGCAGTATTTTATTATTGTGGGTTTGGATTAAAGGTTATATAACACAAAGAAAAAAATTTCAATCTCATGTAGTTTGTTACTTTTTAATACAAAAAAAAAGTTTGACAATAAACTGAAACTATTATCACAATATTGTGCGCATGGTACCTCGACAAGTTATTTCACACTGTTGAGTGTTGAAGATGGTTTAATTTTTTTGCAAACAAAAATTTCACAATTTTTATTGACCTTACTTCTTACGGGATCGATTGTCATTCACTGTCATTGACTATATCATCAAGCTAGGAAAAAAAATGTTTCAGTTATTGGAGAGTAACTCAAAAACGGCTTCACCGATTTTGATGAAATTTAAATGGGACCATATGGGAAGCACCAGCTTTCAAATAAAAAAAAATCATCAAAATCGGTTCACCCAGTCAAAAGTTCTGAGGTAACAAACAAACAATAAAAAGGCGTCGAAATGAGTACCTCCTCCTTATTTGGAAGTCGGTTAAAAGGGAATGTTTCATCAACTTATAGTCTCTTTGTTGTTACCTTAAATCACGTAGTACAAACAAAGGTAAGCTTGACAATAACCATATTGCAATATTCAGCACGCACGAGACGATTTTCGTATCCGCAAATAGTTCATTTCTGCACGTAGATTTTCACAATTCAGCAAACAAGTACTTTTAATGAGCAATTAAGCATTTGAAGCAGTGATAACAGAGCGGTAATAGCTATAGACTACCGTGCCGCAGGCCCATGGTTCGATCCTCGCCGCCGCGCCGGTTGGATTTAGCTTCGCCTCATGGTCACGGTGGAACGTCATTTTACGAAAGCTCCCCTGGCTAGTTACAAGTAGAAGTATATAATCTATCGCCAAGCACCTAACAGTGGGAGCCAGTAAGTAGTTATGAAATTACAGGCACATGAGACAACCACTGTATGTCTCAGGGTTATGAATGCAGTGCAGTTTATCACCTACGATAAAATGCATTTTTTATAGGCAGAGGTTACCGCTTAACATCAGGTGAGCCACGGGCGTGTTCCGTCACTATAACCAAAAAAAATAAGAGTATTAAGATCGGCAGCTGTCTTTGAAAAGCAGCGTCTAGGTCCAGTCAAGTCTTTTTAGCATCTTTTACCAAGTCATCACTAACCATCAGGTGATATTGCTTAATCGATAATAAACTAAGAAGAAAATCTCATATGCATGTGAGTAGACTGTTGCTGCACATTGGGTGCACAAAGAGACTTTTTACCTAATAGGTAACGGTACCACAAGGGGGCGATCTGGCCGTAAAACCGTATCTAAAATTTCCTACAATATTTATTGTAGTCATTCTTTTAAAGAACGCTTGAAATTTTTAAATCAGGCGTATGAAAACAGTACTTTTCGTCACTGGGTTTTTATTCAACACGCTGTAAAAAAATAACTATACAGCTATATTCCTACTTTATATAAAGCCACTTAAAACAAGTTAAATCGCAGCGTATAATTGTAATTCTAAAATATGTCTTTATAAATACAATTTACTATTCACTAAATCATTACTTAATTTATGAAATATGGTTTGTTTAACTTGTACTGTACAGTATCAGCCGGATTGTCCACTGCTGAACACAGCCTCTCCCATTAAGGGGGGTTTTGCCATAATCCCCACGCTTGGCAGGCGTCTTGGGGATCGCAGTTTAGGATGTTCCTCAGAAGGTGCTGCTATGCCCACCTTCGGTATTTAACCTTAAGTCGCCTCTCACTACACCCACAGGTAGCTTTGGGTGGTGTGACATTCTAGCCCGGCACCCCACGAGGCCAGCTGTTTAACTCATCAGATTTTTATTTATTTTTGTACTTATATTCAAAATGAAAAGCAAGTGAAAGACTTGTTAGGGACTCGTATTATTTATTGGACCCTATTGAACCATCTCGTGGTAATTAGGTCCCTTTCATTCCTTGTATTCAATTTTTTATTAGGGATCCCACATAATGTGCGATAATGGCAGGAAGACCACGACGATAATGCGCGTGTTTAAAAACCGCATTGAATATTTCGTGGGCTGCCAATATTTAATTATACGTTCATTTGCCGTGGTGCCATTAGATTGTTCCTTTGATGGTGACGAAAATGCTGTTTTCTATTAACCGTGGTACCATTGAATCGTAAGACTAAAAAAATACCCTTGGCCTTACTTAATTCAACGGAAGAAACAAAATATACAACAATTTATATGTTGATGTGACAGCTTTCAAATGTGACAGTTGCCAAAGTGACACTTAATGTCATATTTCCAGATTATTTTTTTTATGATTCGGTAGGAAAAAATCTACAAAAATATAAGCACATAAGTATGACAGCTGTCAAAGTGACAGTTTATGTCATATAGACATGTGTAATTTGTGACAGGTGTCAAAGTGACAGTTCGTGTCGTATTTGATGTATTATTGTACATTCTGTCCATACTGCCAAAATACTGTACGGTGTGTTTGCTTTAGCACCAATTCAAGAATCCTTGGCAAGCGTACGTTAAAATGTGTTTTGTTGATTCATGCAGTTGTAAGAGTAGTAAAAATCTCAGTAATGGGTAATTTTTGTTAGCGAATACGTTCTAAAGAGTACTGTTTATGAACTGATTTTAGCTTTTAATTAGGTTGAAATTATTTCGTATGGAATAAGATAACTTTCAGCGGTACTTGAGCCTGCAATCACATTATATAGGACTGGTGCATTTCCAATTATGCTATGGAAGCGGGTGCTGGACAATCAATATATTTTTTCTATCCGTTTGAATGCACGTATTTTTGACTTTGGTAGTTTGATATTTGATCAAGACTCAACCAAAGAATAAAAAGGACCAGAAGGACCACTCTGCAGAGCCATTCCAATAAATAAGCGACTCTAGCTACGAAGCAATAAAGTGCACTTCAGCTCACAAAATATGGAGTACCTTTTATTTATATTCACCTATATGGCGTCTCTCTTTCTATCGCATAGTCACGCGTGGCTTTGATCTCTTCTGACGCGGCACGCACCGTAGAATCATCACGTCCGGACGGATACGCCGATGTACCTGTAGCTTTTTACCTAATGTGCGGAGGGAGCCAGGCCTCACTCAACACCTATTTGATGAGACCGTTTTTGAATTGACAAAGAAATAGTTAAAGAACATTGACGCATGCTAAGAGTGCAGCTTCAGTGGAAGAGCACGTACCTATCCTCCTGGCCTCGAACTAGTACCCGAGCAGCGAGCCCCTGCCGTAGGACGCGTCGGTTCACGCTAGTCCACGACTAAGCGGTACTTCACAAATTGGTCCCTACGTCGAAATGTGGCATTGTTCATCGGACAGTTAAAGCTTTTCAGTAGTAGTCTGAACTTTTCCCGGTAGATAGTATTAGATTCGACCCTTATTATGTAGGACCATACAATTTATCTGGGGAACGTGGTTGTTAAGACACCTTTCAGGGGTATAAATGCGTGGTTTCCAATAAATTGACATGAATCGAATAAGACATCGAAATTACAATAGGCTTCACTATGAAAATATCATGTATATCACCCGCCAATGCACTCCTTCGGAGAAAATAGGCGTGATGATATAATATGTCTATTGAAATGGCTTATCACCATACATATAAAAAAATTGCTCACTCACACACCTTGTTTCGCTTTGCATAATAAATAGTACGATAACGTATCGTACGCCATTATAATAAGATACCTCACTATACTGTGTACACGAATAATATCCATTAGTGCCGGATTAGTGCTTTAACCTCGAATACAGTAACAGCTGCTCGACATTAATCGGAAAAAATCGATGGCACGCTGTATAATTTGCAAGTGGGACCAGTAACCTCTAGAAAAATATTATGGTATAGGAAACTTGCATGGTGAAAAGGCATTTTGCTTGCTCGCCTGGCAAGAAAATCCCTCACATAGAAAATCTGTCGCCAAGCACCTAACGGTGTGTTTCGGCAGCGGTCCAGGTCAGCGGTGTGAGAGCCACTGAAATAACAGGCACATGAGACTTAACAACTATGTCTCAAGGTGATGGGTGCAGTGCAATTCGTCACTTGTGATGAAATGCATCTGTTCTAAGCAGAAGTTAGTCCGCTTAACATAAGGTGGGCCTCGAGTTTGTTCCGTCACAAGACAGATTTTCTACCAGGGGGTGGTAGCCAGTGGTCTACAACAACCCTAAATTACACCACTACCAACAATCTTAGACTCAAGAGAATCTCATACTTCATGAAGATGGACATTAATGTATGTTCTGAATATGTTATGGGTCGGGGCCATAGCCTAAAGCCAGTCGAGCCTCTTACTAGTTTTGCTATCATGTACCGCTATATGTACACATAGTTTCTAACCTATCTAACGTGGTAGTAGAAGAAATGAAAATAACATTATAATTTATACTTTGATAAGATGCATTTCGAACCGCTCGTAGCGAAGTTTGCTTAGCTGTTCTTAACCGATGAGCAAAGTTAAGCAACGTACGCCGTGGTCATGAGTGGGATGGGTGACCGCTAGTGACATTACTACTGAGCGTTTCCGTGCTTCGGAGGGCACGTTAAGCCGTCGGTTCCGGTTGTCATCTTAGGATGGCAGTCGTTATAGCATGGTGGTAGGGCATTATGCGAATGCCCGCCTGGCTAGCTTGGTAGCTAAGTAGAAAATCTGTGGCCAAACCCCTAATGTTATGTTCCGGCAGCTGTCCTAGAGAGCCAGTAATTCTAGGTTAGCCTGAACAACATCTTCGACCACATCATCACTTACCTTAGTTAGATAGCGGTCAAAGACTAACCTATCAAGCATAAAAAAATGCATGCAAAATCTCACACAACAATAGAGACAACAATTTCGTGTACTATTACAAAATTTCACCTCCATAACATTCGGGGTCAAACGTCGACAGCGATCAGCGGAACGATTTGAGCGGTTATTAGTAAACTTTCGCTCATGGAAGTTACTCGTGTACTGGTTACTTATGAGCTATGAATTGTATCATTCTATGGTGTAAAGAAGAGAATGAGTGTCATCGCAGTGCAGAGATTTGAAGAAGTTAGGCAGTGTTGTGTGGGGAGTGTGAGTTGTGAAGTTAAATTATATTCGAACCAAATTGTCACCTTATCCATCGCCCCGTCCGTCTATTCAACTTTTAAAGTGCAGTATCTATGAATGTAGTCTCAGAATAAGTGTTAGGTTGGAGGATCGCCAAACCAATTCTAAAAATTAAAATCAAAAGGGGTTATAAAGGAGAAGTTAATTTCTTGGGCGCAGAACAATATATAAAGTATAAAACCAAAAACAACTTTTTTTTATCAAAAAATGAATTCGACTTCAATATTCATCATGGTTCAAAAGTACCTATTATCACAATATTGTGCGCATGGTACCGACTTCGAAAAGTAAAAACAAGCCAAAAGCGGTTCTCCGGCTTCGAGATAAACGAAAATGGCTTACAATATATGGTTGTCGTTTATTTTTAGACGATGCATGATATGCTTTTAATGTTTTGAAGAATTGAGCCTAACATATCGTCCTCCAGTAACTCCTCCGGTAAGCAGTCGTGTCATTCCATAACATCCTAGGTTATTTCCTCGTTGACTACCTCACTCTATATTCACCAATATATATTAACGCTGCTTTGGAATACGAGGTCCTGTGGTCGATTCTCGGATCAGACAATGAATTGGGTTTTTAGTCAGAAAACAAAAATAAAATACAGTACCATTCCGGAATCTTGAACTGTGCCCGGTAGCAATAAGCTTGCCCCATATTACAGGGGCCAAAACATGTTATGTTAGACTTTTGCCTTATATTTCGAGGAATACAGAAATCACGTATTTTTAATTGTATGTTAAAGTGATGAAACGGTCAAGTCTTCCGTCTGACGGTAAGCGTCACGCCTGTCTAATAAGCTGCAGTGTCATTGTTCTCGTTCTGCTAGACGCTGCACTGTGCTGGTAATTCCAAAATATAACTTCTTATATTTCGTTCGCTCAGTAAAAGTTCGTAAGTTAAAATTTTAATTGCCACACAGACTTTCAAGCGTAATCGTAGTATATTATTTTATTTTTGATTATTCTAGGAAAACTAACAGCTAGTTACAATAATATTTATGAAATATAAAGAAAAGAGCCTTATTGTTTGCACACTATTGCTTCGAGGCGGAATATAATAACTGACACTGTGGGTGGTACCCACCAAGAAGTTCTCAAGCCATAGAGATCTACCACGTGGTTTTAAGTTTTATGTTTTTTTATTTCCAGGAGCCATCATCAAGCTCGTCCTCTCGCCACGGCGAGAGACCGCATCACGTGAAGTCGCATTCTAGAGACTTGGGCAGCAGTCCGTTGTCGGCGAACACTACTGCAAACAGTTCTAGAGAGTGAGTCAATCGCCTTTGTATTATTTTGTGTAAGTGATGTACTGCGAGAAGAAAGGTAATTGCGTGCGGAAGGTGTGAATAGTGATGTTGACGAGCTATAGAACAGAATGGAAATAAAATAGTGTAGAACCGTAAGATGACGGGTAGAAGAAGACTTAGTGACAACCAACCTTTCGGTCCAGGCCGATTCTTGTTAATCCATGCGCATCCTAGATAATGAGAACAATAGAATTTCATTCATAGATAGACGATATCGTTCACGTGGATGTCAAGGGGTGAGTCAGACGTCGGAATCCAATACAAAATATCCAATACAAAACATACTGCACTCACACACGGCCGATTCTGTCCGGTAAGCAAGAACAGTAAGCAAGCTACCCAAGCCGGTAAGCAAAAGGCGTCCGTCACGTACTAACGCTATCCATCGCCGCATACAGTTCGGTCGCAACCCGATTCGGTTGCCTCGGCTGCTTTGCGTATCGTATAATGATAATAATTTGTGTTTTTCGATTAATATGAAAATGTTGAACGCGTCAATTTTAAATTATAAATGGCATTACATAGTGTGCACTAAATATTTATAAATAAAAACATTTATTTTTCCTTGAAACTAAAATAATAGTATTTTATAAAATCCTCGTCCGTATCGCACAACCTCTCCCTGCGGCAGCTGGTTGACGACTATAATAAAAATCAAGAATTGGCCGAAACGGTTGGTGTAAGGCGGCAACTAGATTCTAATTCTTATCTAGGAAGAGTAAGAACCAGACCGGAAAATATAAGCTTACACTTAATAGGCTTCTTGGCTGCGTTGAGATAGATATCAGTACATTTAATTGTCGATTTAATTTTAGCTGTCTCCACTGTTTAAGATTGCATATCGTGAATCGCTTTACTATGAACGTTTGTGTATGAGTATGTAATTAGTTTTTGTATATATCACTTAGCATGTTAGCACTAACCGACGCCACTGTTCAACCGCTCATTGTAATTCCATAAAACCCATAGTAGTAGAGGAGACGAGGGAGGTCGACCTTCACCCATTTGATAACTTGATGAGACATTTTTATTTTTTTAATATAATTTACTAACACACATACCTATGATAACTTATCTGTCGAAAGGCTTTCATAGCTATTTAAAATATAATTAATTTTAATCAACTTTCTTTCATCACCTTCACTCATTTCATAACCGAATGAATTTCATCTCAACTGATAGTTTTTAACACACAGCATATGCCTAGGTAGGCTTGCCTACTTATTTCTGTGCATGGCTACCTGGCAAGCAGATGTGAACGGGTTAGTCAATATAGGTAACTACACTGATCTGTTAACCAATCGAAATTGATATCATAAGTAAGATATTTTAATTAATAACCAATCGTATAGGCTTACCTGCGAAAAGTCATACATACAATCGAAATAAAAAATTATTCAATTAAAAATAGCTATGAAAACTTTTCGATAGGCATGTTTGTTAATAAATTATATTTGATAAAAAATATGTCTCAGTAAGTTATCTGATTGGTGAAGGGCGATCTTCACCGGCTCTTAGACTATAGAGACTGAATTACGCATGTTGTCGTTTTGTTAGTAAAATCCTACCATCTGCAGTGATCATGTTACTTGTTGCAATTTCTGATTTTAGTCGTCAGTCTCACGGCACTGGTTAGACTATTGCAAAGGTAAATTAAACCTGTCATTAAAATGACCTCACCTTGACTTACAAATTGATGGATGCATGCTATCCATGCATCCATGGGACTATTTACATAGACGTTTATTACTGCAAGGCTAATTGCACTATAATATTTTATCAACCGCAAGCCCAAGGTACGATTGTTAGTGATCCAAAAACCTTTTTTGCCTGTTATTGGACGTAGAATTTTGTTACAAACTCTTAAAAAACCATTTAAATTGCCAAGGATTGCTTAGTCAATTTCGCTTAAAGGCTCTCAGGAAAATGCATATTGTAAAATTACAAGAAGCTGAACATTACAGACTTCAATAAAAAAACATGTCGGGGTAATATTTATTTTTTATATGTATACGGTTTCTTGTTAACTTGTGTTGTGATAAACAAAAGTAATGTAATATAAAATTATGAAAAATATAATATAATTAAAAATAATTCTTTAATTTTATTTTAATGCATGCATTTAAAAAAATATTGATCCCAAAGTGTTTGCTCGATTTTCTATCTATACGGTTTCTTGTTAACTTGTGTTGTGATAAACAAAAGTAATGTAATATAAAATTATGAAAAATATAATATAATTAAAAATAATTCTTTAATTTTATTTTAATGCATGCATTTAAAAAAATATTGATCCCAAAGTGTTTGCTCGATTTTCTATCACATATATTATTATCTAATTTCATTTCAAAAGAAACAATTATGCATCTGGGTGTTAAGACATTTGAATTGTGGAAATGCAGCTGATGCTTTCGCAAAAAAATATCTGATATCGTAATCATTATGGGTCAGAAGCTTACCTTAATCATTGTTTACATAATAAAAAATATGGATATTACAAAATTACAAAAAGAGGAATAATTATAGTCATATAGTGCTAAGCCAACATGACATGGCACATGAATCTAATTTGTCCTTAACCATCGTATGTGGATGGAGTGGTTAGCGGTTAGAGCAAACCCCGGCTATAATGGTGCATGGCGCGGGTTCGAATCCCGCACATGTCTATAATTTTTCTTCTCGTTGTAAGTTTGTAATGTAATCCGCAAAGCATGTGTAAAATTAAAAATATTAAAATTGTGCATATGCAGAAGCTGTATAATAAGTTAACTGGTACATGATAATTTATGAAATAAGTAGCTTTTAACCTGTGGCATTGCCCGCGTGGACTATCCCTCAGGAAACATTACCGGTTTTTGGGACGTGAAACGTGTCATATATAAATAGGTTTTTTTAATCCCTTTTAATGTTTTCAAATTGGCCCCGTAATTGTTTTATAGGTCAATCTTCTATTCTAAATTTTCCATAAAGTTTTCCATTCTGGTACACTTTGAAAACATAGTTATATACTTGCCCTTGCCATAGTTATATACTTGCTTGTAGTTGGTTAACCAAAAATAAATAAATAACAATCAACCAATGTCCAGATATATAATCGCCTAGTAGAGCGTAGATGTTTACGTTCATTTTGAGCTCTTATATGCAGCCACACAATAATCCTTAAACGCTTTATAAATACTCAGTATTTCTACTTCCAGATTAGAAGACTCTCCACAGAAGAAAATCCTGTCCGGTTTGATAGCGCCGGGAGACTACGCGGGCGCGGTGTATAGTCCCAACGTGTCGTACGGACTTTCTTCTGACGAATATGGCTCACCAGCTTATAAAGGTAATTTAACATCCCGTCTATTCTTAGACCACCGGGAGACTACGGGCGCGCTTTACGAAGCAGTGATGGCTCAGTGGCATTGGCTATGGGCTGCCGCGCAGCAGGTCTATGGTTAATTCCATCCTAATACGATGATTAAAGAGCGATAGGAAAAAAAATTGAGTTATGACTCATTGTCATGTTATAGTGCGCGCGGAACTAGTTTTTTGCGCCTTAGGTGGCTCTGGGGCGACGAGGTGGCGGGTTGCCTACTGCTTAGAACGCACATGAGATATTAGACAGTGATGACCAAAGCAAGCGCCCCCGCCTCGCCACCGCTCACATACCTAAGGCGACAACAACTAGTACCGCGCGCACTATAGCTCAATTGGTTAGAGCATACCCCGGCTACCCCTTTAGATAGACGCGGGTTCGAATCGAAATTTGTAATTTTGTAAATTATATGTATATGTCACCGTTTTATTGTACTAACCGTTAGTTTATACTAAATCTAGTTAGATTATAAACTGTCGATAGATTGTGAATGGAAACTAAAATGTACAATCTAACGTTTAAATTTTCGTTAGATTATAAACTGACCATGCCCAGCCGTCAAATTGCAATTATGTGGATCAACAACAATTTACCATAGATCTACGAAAGTATTACAGTGGCCATAAGCAAAATACGTAGGTAGAGGTTTTAATGTACTATTTTTTGGCTTATGTTTAACTTACCACCAGATATAGTAGACATATAACAGACAAAAATAGTAAATTAAAATTTTTAAGCAAAATTACTCATAATAAATCATAGTTAACCCAAAAGTAGTAAATGATCACCAAAAGTAGTATATGAAATTAAATTTATGTGGCGCATCGCCGGCCGCTGCCGCGGCACGCTCGCTTCGCTCGCTCGGCTCGCGCGATGTTGTAGTCACAAGTAACCTAAAGCTCCTCCTCGCTTCGCTCGTCGTAGCACCTAAATATGACTTTGCCCTAGACTAAATGATATTTAACCCCTCGCTAAAGTATAGTGATCATTTACTACATTTGGTGTCCGATTAAATTTTTTGGTAAAAGAACTAAGGGCATCAAAGCATTTTATGGTGGTCATTATTTTAAATCCCTTAGTTTTTTTAATGCACAAACTCGAAATGAATATGTTTTGTTTTTCTGACTATTCTTTTTGTTCTTAACTCTATGAAATGAACTTATGGCACCTATAACGGCGACCAATCAGAGGACGGTTCACAATTTCGCGGGCGATTATAGAACGTTAGATTATAAACTGCCACCTAGACATGGTCAGTTTATAATCTGACGAAAATGTAAGCGTTAGATTGTAAATTTTAATATTCGTTCACAATCTATCGACAGTTTATAATCTCACTAGATTTTTTATAAACTAACGTATCGTACAATTATCCGGTGACATATACATTACAAAATTTCAAATTTACTAGAGAAAAATTATAGTCAGGTGCGGGATTCGAACCCGCGTCCATCCACCCCTATAGCCGGGGTATGCTCTTTGTAATGTAATCCGCCGAGAAGGCGTTATTGCAAACATAACAATATTAAAAATATGTGTTTATTCCCAGTCTTTTGTATTGTTAGAGAAGAGATTAGATAAATATACACCGACCACACAACTGTGGGATAGCGGGACAAAAGGGTTATAATTTTTTTAATTTTTTTTTATGCCTGATAGGTTAGTCTTTGACCACTATCTCACCATGTGGTCGAAGATGTTGTTCAGACTAACCTAGAAGTACTGGCTCTCAAGGACAGCTGCCGGAACACACCGTTAGGTGCTTGGCGACAGACTTTCTACTTGAGGGTGGTAGCTAGGCAGGCGGGCATTCGCAAAATGCCCTACCACCATGCTATAACGACTGCCATCCCCGAAGGCTTAACGTGCCCCCCGAAGCACGGAAACGCTCAGTAGTAATGTCACTAGCGGTCTCCCATCCAACTCATGACCGCGAGCGAAGTTGCTTAACTTTGCTGATCGGTTGAGAACAGCTAAGTAAACCTCGCTACGAGCGCTTCATAATCATGACATATAAACTTTTTTTTCTGTTCGCAGGTCAGGATGGTGACTACTCAACTCAAGGTTAGTTGAATATTTTTTTATTCTTTGTACAATCAGCCTTTAACTCCTGTCCACCTATCTCACCTGATGGTATGGTAAATGATGATGTGGTCGAAGATGTTGTTCAGGCTAACCTAAAGTTACTTAAATGTATTTTCACCTTACAAGCTTGGAAAGGTGCTTATTCGAAATCTGCGTGGAATTGTTTTTTGATCCGCTACCGTGGAAAAAGTTTTTGAAATTCAAACCTCTATAAAAGTTCCAAAAGGTATATAACGAATTGTCAGTAATGTTACTTAAAATTTACCATAAATTAACACAAATCTACTACATTTCTTAAGCCGATTTTCTTAGCACTTTCCTCGCTGTAGTGAGGTGAAAAATTGTGTGTTGCGCTCGGCAGCAAATTTATTTTGCGTCTTATACCTTTAAACCACGAGCAAAGCGAAGCACTGATGGCTCAGGCATTGGCTATGGACTGCTGTGCAGCAGGTCCATGGTTCGAATCCCGCCGCCGGCTTGAGCTTCACCGCATGGTGGATGGGCATTCTGCGAATGCCCGCCTAGCTAGTGACCACCTACAAATAGAAAATCTGACGCCAGGCACCTATTAATGTGTTCCCACAGCTGTATTTTCTACTGCTACTAAATTATTTTGCTTTGTGATTGTGCAGTGTCTTGGAAACCTTTTTCGGCACCGCACATTTCCTGTCGTAAGATTATAAGAACTGTTACATATCCTCCGGTTTGATGACGTTACATACGGCTAAGGTCAATATGCACCTAATGCGCAGCATTTACTCATTTACGACTATTTGAGTAGGGTTCTGCAGAGCATCAGGTCTCCTTATTAACGCCCTGATTACCCGTACGTAGCGGGTACTACCAATGCGAGCATTTAGATGGTTGACGTAGTTAGTGAGCCGGTCGTATACAGGATGCCCGGTAATGAATGGATAACCTTAAATTAGGTATTTGTATATCTAATGGCCATTCTGAAAATAAAACAGAACAAAAAAAAATCAAGTAGTACCAAAGTTATGGTCTTTTTAATAAACAAACATATTCATTTTGCCAAAGTTTAAGCATCCATAGCGTAAAAAAAAAGTATGAATACACATGTGACCAATCATTTTAAAATAAAGTGTGCCTAAAGCCGGTTTCAAAATGGTATTTGTTTTTTTTTTTATTTTTTTTTTATTATTATTCTTTTTTTTTTGTTCTGTTTTTTTTTTTCTGAATGACCATTAGATATACAAATACCTAATTTAAGGTTATCCATTCATTATGGGGCACCCTGTATATGTATTTTTTTTGTGTAATCGTGGCCTTATTTATTGTTCTGAGTTGTTAGTGAATAGTACATTATGCAACAAGTGCGCGAAGTTGTTTATTACAATCGAGACGGGTTTTAGGCCCGAGATCGAAGATTAAAGGCCTAAATGGAGTAGTATTGTAATAAACAACGCGCACGAGTTTCATACAACGTTTTTCAACACACTTGCGAGGAAATAAATACGAAAATTTCCATAAGAAAATATTTATTTGATCTTTTTGATATCAATAATAATCTGGTTGCTGATTTTTAAAGTGAATAGGAAAGACAGTGAACTGACGCATTTAAATAATGTATTATCTAAGATATATAAATGGTTCGCCGCTAATAATCTTTTCCTAAATTCAAAAAAGACGAAATGTTTAAAGTTTTCTTTACCAAATGTTCCTTATGTTGAACCAAACATAAAGCTTGGCCCAGATAAACTCCCTATTGACAAAGCGACAGTCTTCCTGGGAATCAAAATGGATTCCACTTTACAATGGGATCCACATATACATGATCTCTCCGGAAGACTTAGTTCTGCTGCATATGCAGTTCTTAGGATAAGACAGTTAACAGACGTAGCTACTGCTCGCCTAGTTTATTTCGCGTACTTCCACAGTATTATGTCGTATGGCGTATTGCTGTGGGGAACTGCTGCTGAGATAGAGACAATCTTTATCATACAAAAGCGTGCAATTCGAGCCATATATAAAATGGGTCCTAGGGAATCTGTGAGCGATCTTTTTAAAGAAATTGATATTTTAACTTTACCAAGTCTGTATATATTTGAAAATATTATGTATGTTCGTAAAAATTTGAGTAAATTTAAATTAAACAGTGACAATCACGATTACAATACTAGGAATAAAGATAAAATAGCGGTGCCAGGTTTTAGATTAGCAAAGACAAATAAAAGGTCCTTCTTAGGTAATTGTGTGCGGTTTTATAATAAAGTTCCTAAACATATTACAACGCTCACAGAAGGGAAATTCAAGTTGCATGTGAAAAACATATTGATTAAAAAATCCTACTACACAGTTTCTGATTACATAAACGACAAAAATGCCTGGACAATTCCGCCTCCGCCAAGCTATTGCCTGTCACCTACATAATTTAAACAAATATTGTAATAACTCTATTATATAGTATGTATGTAACACATTGCTAAAAGATGTTTAAAAGAATGGCCCCGAGTTTCTTGCCCGTTCTTCTCGCAGTGGCTCTATACAATTTATTTGCTGAACGTGGCAGTACAATGTAGAATATTTCAATACTAAAATTTGTAATTGACCTTCATAAGAGCGTCGTAGACGCCTCAATTGAATAAATGATTTTGACTTTGACTTTGATTAAGAAGGTTTATAATTAAATCTTCTAAAGTTCTACTTCAGTAGGTAAAAAAATCTTTAATTTGTTTTTACATTAAAAACAACTACAATCTCCTTGGTGAGAAGTGTGGAAACGGAAATGGATTTTTTGTCTTTTTAGAACACTACTGCGGTAAACTAAATAAAAAGCACGAGTGCGTAATAGACTACATTATGACACTAAAATCGGTACATTTAAAGGCTCGTTACGAGCGAGTGTGTTGAAAAACATATTTATAGTACGTTTTTGTGTTGTCCTTTGTATTAATAAAGAATATAGATAGATAACAATTTATTAAGATACCATTAAGAAACATATAAAGATAACAATACAAAATATAACTGAGTGTAACAATAGGCGGTATTATCGGTTAAAGCGGTCTCTTCCTCACAACCTAAAACTGGAGGACAACATTTTTATTAAAAATACACAAAAGATTTCTACCTTTCGACGTCGACGACTTATTTGAGTGTAAGTGACCTACTTACCTATCATGATTAGGTCAACAAACATAAAAAATAAATCACAGTTTATAATTAGAACGATTATAATTAAAATTATGGTTATCGTCATTATGTTAATGGAATATTTACAAATAGTTTCGAAATTTTCCTGCTGCGACACCTAATTTATTTGTTTTATGTTCTCTCTGACGAGTAGTTGTATTTGTTCAACATTATTGTGTATAATATTGATTTAATTTTAATTGAGTTAATTATTTCATAGTTAACGTGTTTCTAAAATGCTGTATACCATCTGTAAGTTCTCCGAATAGTTTTCTCCTTTAAGACTAAGTTAATCGTTCCAAACTGATTAGATATATGCGTTAACTCCTTATTATTATCAGGTCTTAGTTCAAATACAAAGCTCACATTTAAAAGAAGTGTCATATAGAGACGAATTACTTAGCATTCCATGGATTCATAGCGGTCCATAATGTTGCAGAGGAAGAGGCCAGAGGGGCCTGAAACTTGTACCCAGGAAGTAGGGTTAAGGGACCCTTTACGATGTCATCAATGCTACCCTTCACTGCTCGAACCTTCTCCCCTGCCTAACCAAATTTGGTAAGATCCTACTAATGCCGCCTTAGATACGCGTTCTAGGACGGAAGTTACGGTTGTTCATGACAGGCCAAGGTCTTTAAGCATGTTCTATAGAGATTTTGCTGATATACCCCTTTTTTTTTTTCTTTTTTTTTTTTTTTTTTTTTTTTTGACGCTGGGAAAAATGCATTACGCATGCCCCCCCATCGGGGGATGGAGGGGGGATGTGGGACTCCCCGGTAGACGACCGGTATACCCACTAAACAACCCAGCGACATTCCAGCATCGTTTGTGTGGAGGAGGACTGGGAGACCGGCAGAGCCTTTGCGTCCAGTCCTCCTTCTACGACCGCCCGCTTTTACAGCGGGGCCTACACGCCCCTCCCAGCAGGAGGGGCCCGGGAATGACCAGGAATGCTTGGCCATTCCCGCCCGACGGAGGTGGTGAGTACGTGCAATGCGAGAGAAGACGCCCCCGCGCCTGTCTCTCGCTACTCACCACTGGGAGGGGGAAGGCGATTATTCAATCGCCTTCTCCCACCCCTTCGACGTCTTCGCAGTGGCGCAGCAAAGGGATCCTCCTCCCTCGCACGCTCCGCGGCCTCCTTTTGCGAAATTACTTCTTCGCAAAAGGAGGCGACCGCTTCCCAGGCCCCATCGCCCCCCAGCATAGCTTTTACCACGCTGGGAAGCGAGAGGTCTGGCCCGACTGCTGCGACCAAGTTGGTGCGCAGATCGGACCACGACGGGCACATCTCCAGGGTGTGCTGCGCCGTGTCCTCCACCGCGGGACAGTGGTGGCACGCTGCCGCTTCCTCCCTTCCGATCCGGTGCAGGTATGAGCCGAAGCACCCATGCCCAGTTAACACCTGCACCAGACGGAATGAGAGGAAGCCATGGGGCCGCCCTAACCAATCTTGGAGGACTGGCCCAAGCGCATCCAGCGTACGGCGGCCAAAAGTGGCGGCGGCGAGGTCCTCCGTCCAATGATGGACGACCGCTTCCCTCGCCTCACGCTGGACGGCCTCCCGCTCCTCCAAGGCGGGGTGTTCCCCGCGGGCTTTACGCCCCGCCGTCCACTCGTACACTCTGGCGAGCACTCCCGCCTCGAGCTCCCAAGGAGGGGTGCCAGCCAGAGCGCACGCCGCCGCAAATCCTACCGAGCGGTAGGCCCGCGCCACCCGCAGTGCAATGGCCCTTTGAGGCCTGCGGAGAGCGGTAGCGTTCTCCCTCCTACGGAGGGAGTCGGCCCAGATAGGGGCCCCGTAAAGGGCCATACTCTTCAAGATGCCGGCGTACAAGCGCCGGCATCGTGCCCTGGGCCCTCCCATATTTGGGAGGAGCCACGAAAGGGCGCCCGCAACCTTCAGCAGGCGCGTCGACAGCCCGCTGAAGTGCGGGCCGAAGCGCCACCTGCTGTCAAGGACTAGGCCCAGATATTTCATCTGGGCCTTCACTTCAATCCTGACGCCCTCCACAACAATGTGGGCGTCAGGGGGAATGCGCTGCCGAGGCCCGTGGAAGAACACGGCCTCGGTCTTTTCAAGCGCCACTTTCAAGCCCAGGCGGCGGATCCTTCCCGCAACTAGGGATCCGCCGGCTGAAGCTAGGCTCGCCGCCTCTCTAAAGTCTCCTCCCCGGGTGGTGAGAAGAGTGTCATCCGCATAGCAGATGACACTCGTGCCAGGGAGGAGACTTCCCCGCAGCAGCCAGTCGAATCCAATGTTCCACAGGAGCGGTCCCAGGACAGACCCCTGTGGAACACCGGAACCCGCATCGTACCGGCGAAGCTGGCCCGCACGATCCACTAGGACGACAGTTCGGTCCCCCAAGTAGTCGGCCAGGAGACTGCGCAGGTACTGAGGCACTCCATGGTAGCGGAGCGCCTCCAAGATCGTCGAGTGGGGGACGGAGTTGAAGGCGTTGGCTATGTCAAATGACACAGCCAAAACCCCGTCCCCTGCCTCCGTAGCCCCCTGCACCTGGGCCTTGAGTCGGGCCAGCGCGTCCACAGTCGAACGCCCTCTTCGGAATCCGAATTGGGTGTCCGACAGGTCCGGCCCGACCATCCGCAGGTGGTCGTTCAGCCGGTGGGCGACGATCCCCTCGAACATTTTACCGACCTCATCGAGCAGAACGATGGGCCGGTATGCCGAGGGGGAGTCTACCGGGCGTCCCTCCTTTCGGAGAATTGCCCCTCCTTCCATGGTTTCGGGAACCTACCAGACGTAAAACACGCGCTGAATAGGTCCCGAAACCTGTCGCCCATTTGGAAGGCGGCGATGGCCACCACCCGTGCTGGAACGCCATCTGGCCCAGGGGCCGTCCTTTTGGCGCGGAGGCGGAGAACCTCCCCTTCAAATTCCGCCACCGTCACTGGAGATGCCTCCTCTTCCTCCCCCTCTAGTGGAGCCGCCCCCTGCGGGGGATCCATTACTGGTGGGGCGTGGTTGGATCCGGACGGAAACAGGGACCGAACCACCCCATCCAGCAATGCCGGCTCGAGAGACTCCGTCAGTGGGGACCAAAGGGGCGCAGTTTGTTCCGCGCCGCCTTGTATGGTCTCCCATACGGGTCCCTATCGAGACCCTCCAGCATCTCGGCTTTCGCCGCGTCATCGGCGGCGCCAATGGCCGACTTGAGGACCCTCCTCGCCTCAACGTACGCGGCGTAAAGAAGGTCCTCGTTGGCCTCGTCCCGGTGGCTGCGCCGTCGACTCCGCGTGTAGGCCCTCCTTGCTGCCACACAAGCTGCTCGGAGCCCCGCTAAATCCTCCGACCACCAATAAACGGCGCGACGGGGAGGTGGGCGGCGAGACCGAGGCATGCTGGCGTTGCACACCTCGGTCAGGGACCTCCTGAGTTCGGCCGCCGCGGAGTCCACATCCAGGACCTCGAGAGGGGGCGCGAGCCAGTCCTGGACGAAAGCTGCCTCCATTGCCGCTTCACGGTCCAGGCGGGTGAGAGCCCACCGTGGAAAGGGAGAAAGGCCCGAGGGGACCGTCCTCCGGGGGCTCTGGGTGGAGATGTCGAACCGCACATATCGGTGGTCCGACAGGGTCTCCACCATCTCTACCCGCCAGTTCGTGACGCGGGCGGCTAGCACGGGGGTGGCGAACGAGACGTCCACCACTGACCCTCCCCGTTGCCGCACACGCTGATATACCCCTTGCTCCAACTTCTACAGCGTATAAATTCATCACATAATATTTTTTGGTTAATTCATTTGTTAGGTCATAATATTTGTTTGTTTTCATTGTGTGGTCATTAGGTATATTTGTTTCCCACGGCATAGTAAGTGCTATAAGTACTATGCGTTTTAGATTTTTTTTTAATATAGAAATATGTCTGTTCTGGATCCTCAGGAATTTTGTAGTATTTTTCATACGTATCCATCAAAAGATTCCAATCGGGAGCTGCGCCTAAATGGAATAAGGCTTGGATTTATATTTTGGAGATGACCTTCTTTTACCAAATCGACGTTTCGTTTGTTCGTGGTCAAAACTCATAATACTCATAAAAGACACACGTATCGTACTTCCTTTACTCCCTACATTCCGGAAGAAAAAAAAAATAAGCTTAAATTAATACTATATTCTGATATGTACCGTTAAAATTACACAATAACAATGTTTTATTCATACGCGATGCGAAGTAACGTATAATTATTGATTATCTATTAATGATAACGATTTAAAACAACGTGTAACATGTAGCGCTATCTCAATCGCACTCTAAGTACTAATACACGCAGTTAAAGAGATACTGTGGGGTAGTAGTTGTTTTTATTAAAAATGTATTTCATTTGTCGGAATACAAGGTACTCCTTCTCAAAAAAGTCCGTAAAACAATACAAGCTGTCCGTGCCAGCACTCTTTAGCCCGACAAATTCGATTTTCCGACACAACCTTGCAATGCTATGAAGTAATGATGGCCGAGCGGTAATGGCTATGGGCTGCCGCGCCGCAGTACCCTGGTTCGATCCCCACCGCCGGCTTGAGCTTCACCGCACGGTGGAAGGGCATTTTGCGATTGCCCGCCTGGATAGCAACCACCCACAAGTATAAAATCTGTCGCCAAGCACCTAACGGTATGTTTCGGCTGCAGTCTTTGAGAGCCAGTGAAATTACAGGCACATGAGACTTAACAACTGTCCCAAAGTGACGGGCGCAGTGCAATTCGTGACTTGCGATGAAATGCATCAGTTATATGCAGAGAACAAGCTCGAGTCGCACCTAAAGTTAGGCGGCGGTACGCCGTTTAACTTTAGGTGCGTCTCGAGCTTGTTCCGTCACAATAACATAAAAAAAACCTCTGCTGGATTACAACGGGTCTATTAAACAAAGTTAAAATGATATGGAAAAGAGAGTTAGTGATCAAATAACTTGAACAATAGTTTTGTAGCATAAAACCTATTGTTCGCATCATTTTGTTCCGTACACATTCCACAAGCAAATGGGTACGCCCTTGTTTGTAGATAATAGAACTATAATTTTAAAATTGTAAGCTTAAAATATATTACTTTGTGGTACTATACACCCTGTATTGGTAAAATACTAACAGACTCTTTAGGGTTGACTTCTGCTAGTCCTAACAAAAATTTTGTAATGTTTTTTTTTTTTAATGTGTATTTGACTGCATGAGCACGAAGAACGTCTGATGTTACAAGTCTCTCGTGCCTGTAATTTATTATTTCATATTTTTTACTACTTTGCTCGATGTAAATATACAAAACTCTATTCAAAGGGAGCGCGGCGCGGTCCAGTGTAGCCGCGACGGGCGCTCTTTGCTGAGAAGTAATAAAAAATATGAAATAATAAATTACAGCCACAAGATTCTTTTAAGATCTAGTGGTCCTCGTTCTAATTCTGTCAAATAAACATAAATAAATAAAAAAAAAAAAAACATCTTAAAATGTTTGTTAGGACTAGCAGATGTCAACCCTAAGAGGTAGTTAGCATTTTACCAATAACCCTGTATATATATGTGTGGTGGAATATTAAAAATCGTTGTTTATTTCCAGATGAGAGCGACGGTGGTGCTAATGTGTCCTCTAAAGCACAGAATGCCATTGCGCATCTCAACAATAAGATAGAACGCACTAAGGACCTTATCAGACTGGAACAAACTATAAGGGATGGTAAGTGATCAATCTATACTTAGATTATATGTATACACACTACATATTTTCTATGCTACCTAGAGTAAGCGGTTATAATATAATAGATGATTTACTACTCTCTAGAATATATGTTCGTGTAATTTAGAATCTAAAGTAAAGTAATAGCTATTAGTATCTTTATAATAAACATTTGTACCTTATGGAAGAGACTGCCTTTTGTAACACAGTTTTTACTAAAACAAAAGGCAGAGCTACAACATTTATTTGTACCTTATATGTGTTTTCAATAAAGATATTATTATTATTATAATAATACAATGATTATACACATCTATACGCAGTATAGCGTTTAGATTAGCAAGCTAGCATTTGATGCTGCTGAACTACTGTTAGCAGTTTTCAAATAACCCTATGTTTGTACTCGTATAATCATTTCAGATTTTGAAGTTCGATTCGAACTCTTGGTAGGTGAAGTTTTGCATGGTGGAAGGGCATTTTGTGAATGCCCGCCTGGATAGCGACCACCTTCAAGTAGAAAATCTGTCGCCTAGCACCTAACTGTGTGTTCCGGCAGCAGTCCTTGAGAGCCAGTGAAATTTCAGGCATATGAGACTTAACAACTATGTCTCAAGTTGACGGGCGCAGTGCAATTCGTGACTTGTGACGAAATGCATCTGTTCTAGGCAGAGGTTAGTCCGCTGGTGCAGGTGGGCCTCGTGCTTTATCCGTCACAATAACATTAAAAAAAAAATGTCGTAGTACGTCATATCTCCTCCTTAACAACATTGATAACTTTTTTAAAACATTTCAGTCGCGTAATAAACTTAATATCAATGTGACCATACGATTTGGAAACAGAAGAACGTCGTCCATATGAAAAATATAATTTTCTTAAAATTTCTTGCATTTATTTATTTATTTATTAGGTTTTCCAACAGACTTAACACAAACACATATGCACCTTCAACGTCGGTTTGTTTGCTTTACGTACTGGTCGGCAACAAGTTGCTCATTTGGGTCTTGTAAGGGAATTAAATAGAACTAAATCCATTTGCAGACAATGTAAACGAGTACCTGAAACTAGCAGCGAACGCTGACAAGCAACAATTGCAACGCATAAAGGCAGTATTCGAGAAGAAGAACCAGAAGAGCGCCCTTTGCATCGCACAGCTTCAGAAGAAGTTGGAGGGATACAACAAAAGGATCAAGAATTGGGAGGTAGTGTCTGTTAGTTGTCCCAACCTGTTATCTATTTTATTGCTTACTCGCTTGTAACCAGTAACTGGATTATAACATTTATAACAATTCCAACTCATAAGGCACTTAACCCACCGCCAAGGATGAGCGAGAAGCAAGTAGTGTTAGAAACTACAAACGAGTGGGCGAGCAGCCAGAAGCAAGTATATAGTTCCAATAGTAATGTCGCTAGGCTATAAGTACAACGGACGATTATTTGCACCACTCGCTCGTTGCGGTCCACTGGCATTCGTATGGTACAAAGCGAATCTCTCGAAGAGTGTTCTGACCGCCAAGCGTGCATCGTTGAGCTAGATATATTTTTGATAGCTCTTGTAGCTGCGACAAACTAGTGGGGGAGAGAGTTCTACCGACATGCGGCAGTGTGGACATTCAGCGAGCAACTACACATATCAAAAGTGCCTAGCAATTTAAAGAATTTTAACCTAAGTTAATGTCGTCAATCTAATGGCAGAAAAACGAAAAAATGTTATAATACTCCGCATATATCTGAGCATTGAGTTGACCCTGATACAAATTAGATCTGTTCTTCCACCGATCCAAATACCGGCCCCAACCATTATTGTTCCCCCTCCATATGGGTGAACTTATTGACAGAATTTTAAACGTTCTTGACGTCCAGAGCTCCTCCAAACTCGAATACGTCTTGTATCAGGCCGCATATAGAAAGGAGGCTCGTCAGAAAAGCACACGAATAAAATCCTCTATTGCGACAATACTCGAAAACGTACTTCCCTAGGCACTTTTGATGCGTGTATTAAAGCGCTGACAAGTTTTAAACTCAAGCGTGTGTATTTTTGATAGCTCTTGTCGCTGCGATAAACTAGTGGGGAAAGAGTTCTCGCCGACATGCGGCAGTGTGAACATTCAGCGATCAACTATTAAAGCGCTGACAATTGCAAAACTCAAGCGTGCATCGCTGAGCTAAATATATATCTGATAGCTTTTGTTTTGCCGCTAGCTAGTGGGGAGAGAGTTCTCGCCTACGAATAAATAATGTAAAGAAGTATAACTCTGATACAGTGACCGCTTTGATTTCGGACTCATCAACTTCACAAGTAACAAAACACGCACTATTTTCCAAATTCAATTTGATTGGTTAATTGATTTGGCGCTTAGAAATGATCGCATCTGATTGGTCGCGTCAAGGTGATGTTGTCACCGCCGTCATTGCCTAGGGCCAAACCGCACTACTGCGGCACAGCATTGCAGCGAAGCGGCGCGGCTCGAGAAATATTAATTTGTATGGATTTATTAATGGCGTAAACCGCACTATATCTTGCGATACCACCAGAGAGACGCGGTGTAATAAATTATCATCATTTCACGGTCCACCCACGTTTCAACAATTCAAAAGATTATTTATTTGTAATTTTGAAATTCATATGACCTTATTTTACGTTCAAACATTTGTGTGAAATCGATTATTATTCCTGAAGAGTCGTTGAAAAAAGTTTTTTTACAAACGAGAATTAGGTTTCTTTCACCCAAATAGAACTATTTTTAATTTTTCAGCTCTATTTGCCTTTTTGCAAAACACCACGATTATTTCTCCTTCGACGACTTCATCTACTTTAAATTTTTGCCATTAGTTGAAAGAACCGTCCTTCTACGCTGCATTGCTATAGTGAACGAAAAAGGCGCATTATTTTTTAATTTATTATCCAAAAAAATATAATAACATGATGCTTTCTGTCACTAATGTCGTAAAACCTATGTTAGGTTAGACCTATGTTAGACATTGAACTCTCGATAAAAATAGGTATATATTATCACACTATATCTTACAATGTGTTACGTACACAGCCAAATAACGAACAAAATAACAAAACTAAACAAAACAGTAAAAGGATAGATTTTATATAGGCTTAGATTTTAGAGTCAAGCATGACTTTTGCTTACACAAATAGCTGTTATCTCAGGCGCTCAATGAGTTATTTTATTGTATGTGCAGTAAGCAGCTACTCACTGAGCATACAACTAATACGAACCAGGGCCCCCTACTCTAATTCGCCGAAGTATCGAACTTCGGGTCCGAAAGAAAGGTATCCGCAAAACACGTATTGGCTTACTTATGTTTAACTTCGTTCGTAGCATAGACTTGCAAGCATTTACATGTGTAGATTTTGAATATCCTTTTTTTGATTGCTTTCGTATGGTTTGTACATTTCCCAAATATGAAATAATATAAATATAATTTATTCGTTTGCCTATAAGTCGAGTTCTAAATATGCAGAAAGAACACAATTAATAATGAGGATATAAACACCTATGGAGAACCTAGTGCAGCCGAAGCCACGCCGTATCTAGAACATAAACTTAAATCCTAAATATCTAACCTGTATTTCCTAGAACAGTAGCGACACCTCTCGCTAATCCAAACAGGACTCTCAGACTCTTACCTTGTGAAAATGTTCTTTAACTTCTCTGTTTTAAGACTTTAAATTGATTGAAACATGCATACCAGCGTTTTCAGAGTATTATGGGAGATCCCATAGCGGGCAAGGTTTGTGTGGAACGTTGCGGTCCACCATTGACTATATCAAGCAACAAACTTCGTAACGCATATTAAATTTTCGTTGTATAAAGTGTCGTTCGAAAAACGAAAAACGAAACTTTGTCGAATTGTAGTAGCGGCCCAGTTGTGTGACGGCTGTTTGACGTGTATCAGAGAAATTGATTTTGTTTGCGCTTACGCACTACAAAGGATGTTCCATTTTATATAGCTATAAAATTATGTTACTAAATATTTTTTTAGAATATATTTAATATTTTTTTCTGTGATTTTATCTTTAATTGTACACGGCAGATTATTAATGAGGTGAGAAATTATGAATTGAGAAATTCTTTTGCCGTATACGTTATTGTCTCTAGGTACAAGTACCTAGTTTTCTATTTTTATGCTTCTGGTGAATTTAGAATGACTTATAGAAGATGGATTTCAGTTCGGAAGTATTATTGTTCGAAAAGTATATAAATTTAATTGAACTTTTTTACGTTTTGTACGTTACTTATACTTCGCTTACTTATACTTCGCTACTTGGACGAACGCAGTACTTATACTTCGCTGCAGCACTGCTCTGCACCTCCGTAAATGCATTAGGTAGTGATGGTCGCTCAGATACCAAGTCGCGCCGCACCTCTGTAGTGCGGTCCCAGCTTTAGAGTCGCGTGGATGGCGTTATGCCACAATATATTAGCTTGTTTACGTATTCATTTTCTATTACATCATTTTTCAATAAAATTGATTTATGGTTTGTCATGCAATTTATTTCCGTAGATTGGAATACTACTAAAATACTTTCTTGAAAATAATATTCTATAATTTAAAAGTCGGTATATATAATGCGCTAAAAGAGTAGAAATGGATTTCAAGTAAATTTTTTTAGTCAATTTGATATTGATCTGGATATAATTTACAATTAAATTTGAATTAAAAAAAATCTTATTGCGTGTATTACATTAATAAGTACATCAAGTTTTTTTTGGCGGTATGTATTTTCACAAAATGCTGCAATCTATTATAAATAGTTTTAGCTACCACAACGAAAGCATTTAGTCAACCTAGCTGTCATTGCAGGCTTGCAGGCAGTGTAAACACTCCAGCCCTCTACCAGTTGGCAGCGTGCCCAGCATGCTCAGATCTATTATTCTAGTATTCCATTGTACCAAATGAAGTAGTTGGATTATATATACCTATTGGAACTAACAATACCGCAGCCATAGGTGTGACAACTATCAATGTGACAGTTGATGTCGTATTTATCTGTTATAATTTTATATTTTGGCTACAAATGATAAAATAGTTATCTAGAAACAGATCTTTAGCATGACAGTTATAAGACCTAAGATCAACTTATTTGTAATTTTTATGTCGTTTGTATCCCCAAAATGAAATCAATACTGAAAAACACGACATCAATTGACACTGTGACAGTTGTCAGACCTAAGCCCTACTTCTAAGATATTTTTATGTCATTAGTAGCACAAATAGTAAATTAGAATTGAGGACCTTTTTCAAAGTATTTTATGACATTTCTAGCACATGTTTGACATACAAAATTAAGAATATAAAAAAAATTGAGAATTGTTTTCATATAAAATGTTCTAAGACTAACAATGTTCCAAAGGAATTTTTTGATTTAATGTAAAATTCATGTTGCATAAAACTATCCAGGGTAGTCCAGTATGGGTTTCGAAAATGTTGTGGTTTTTTACTCGTTTATAAAAGGTATTCCTGTTTTTATATATCCGTATGGCTTCTCAACCATTTTATTTTAAACTACGGTATTTTTGCAGAATTAAACAACGCAGAAGAACATTTATAAATTCAGTTGAAAATTCCCGCGGTACAACCGCATGACTCGAGCCCACGCGGCGAACTGACAGGGCCGCGCGGTACACTTTTAAGCCACGCCCGCTGCGGTATAGTTTGCGTTCTGTTGTTTTTGAGCCTGAATTACATTTCTTTCCATTATTATTCGTAGGTTCTCGCAGACATGGGGAGGTGTAAACATTCAGCGATCAACTATTAAGGCGCTGATAAGTGCTAAATACCTTAAGTTGGACAGGTTTATAGAAAAATATACTTAGTTTGCAGGACTAAGAGATGTTTATGTTAATTTTGATAATATTCTCTAAGGTAAGGCAAAGTTAATACCGAAATACGCTTCTTTAAAATATTCTTTAGAATTAAATTGCAAAGTTGACTCTTATTATTTATGTATTTGAATATAACAATGAAATAGCAAAACCCTATCATGTTCACATTTTCCATTTAAGTTAACTTTTTTAAATTAGAAAAAGAAAGCTTCACAGTGTGATTGTTAAGATTAGACTAGACTAGCTTTCTTTCATTTTTAACTAAAACTAGTTAGTAAACTGACCTAAACTTCTCTTTCACTGCTACGCATTTCGTTATTGATTGAATTTCAGGATTTCAATATACCTTGTATATATTTTATTGACACGGGATCTACATCTATTCTACGTTTATTCAGCGAGAAAATAGTGCGTGGAAAGTAAAGGACTGCAGGAATATTGAATATGTGTATGAAAGATGGGAGCAAGGAATTTTAGAATAGTTGAAACTCGCTCTTCTTCTTAACAAAACGCTTCATATTTTATCGCATTTGGAGGCTGTATACTATATAGAGTACCTGTATGTAGCCCCCGAACGCTACAAAATGAGAACGGATTTTTATAATCAGGAGTGCGCACTTTGTAGTACTTGTGAATTCCATGGGGGTTTTTAAATGACAGCTGATGTTGCATACTGGGAAAGATATGGAATACAATGATGTGTCGATTCCACTTAGTGTGAGATGCCATGTTATGATGCTAAAGCCTGACTTGGCGGTAGAATTGTAGGCTTGGATTAAAATGCTCGGCTTGACCTGTGCTAGCACAGTGACGGAGGCCGATCAGAGATCTGATGATAGACCTTCGATATTCTACCATCTAATTGTAAACATTTTGAAATATGATTGTTATAAAAGTCTTGCAAAAACGCTTGCGATTAATTTTATCCTAAGTTAATCATATATTCCAATTTAATTTAGATGTTTATTTTGCAGCAACATGGCACAAGCGGGCAGGTGCACAGACAACCGAGAGAAGTATTACGGGACATGGGGCAAGGACTTAAGTAAGTTTACTTAATATGTCAGAAGAAAGAACTCTTACCCGTGGGGTAAGAGCTCCCCCATGTCTTCCGGTGGCAGTCTTAAGATGCGACGAAGAACAATACTAGAAAATGAGCAGCAGTGCCTTCTGAAGGCAAAACTGCTATCTTACACTGCGATCCCCAAGACGCTTGCCAAGCGTGGAGTTGGAAAACCCCCATTTAACGGTGCAGGCTTTTGTTCAATATTGGACGTCTGTTGGTGGTGATGAACTCTTAAAAGGTCAAAATAGCTAAATCTGGATACTTGTTATTTGAAGCGCTCGTAGCGAAGTTTGCTTGGCTGTTCTTAACCGATCAGCAAAGTTAAGCAACGTCCGCCGCGGTCATGACTTGGATGGGTGATCGCTAGTGACGTTACTACTCAGCGCTTCCGTGCTTCGGAGGGCACGTTAAGCTGTTGGTCCCGATTGTCGTCTTAGGATGGCAGTCGTTATAGCATGGTGGTAGGACATTTTGCAAATGCCCGCATGGCTAGCTACCACCCTCAAGTAGAAAACCTGTCGCCAAGCACCTAACGGTGTGTTCCGGCAGCTGTCCTTGAGAGCCATGAATGTTAGATTATCCTGAACAACATCTTCGACGACATCATCTATTACCTGATGGTATGGTGAGATAGTGGTCAAAAGCAAAACCTATCAAGAATAAAAATAAAAACTATTTTCGAAATTTCTGTTCATCGCGCGACATTCATATTTTCTTCGTAGGCTCATAGTTAGTCAATACTTTATCTTCAGTGTTATAAGCATATTTTTTTCTCCCCAGAAACGTAGGCGGCAATATTCGCGATGGCATCACCGGTCTCGGTGGGAGCGTGATGGCAGCACCGCGCGAATTTGCGCATCTCTTCTCTCGCTCGAACCGGTTCGGATCAGCAGACAACATCTCGCAGCTGGCCGGTCTGTGTCTTTTACTATTCTATTTTATATGTTAGTTACTGGTACGGACGTAGAGTGAAATATTCAGATATTTATGTTAAAGAACTAATAAAAAATATTTGGCTGCGAACTGATACTTTACGTAGTCTTAAATTAAACACAATATATTTTTAATAGCAAAAGTAAATCCATTTCCAACCTGTAAATAACCTATTGACGTACTAGATTTTCAACCTTTTTGTGGGCCGTGCAATGTTATAACAATACACTAACTTGATTGATGAAACTGTTAAGTAATCTTCGATTAATCAAGCTAATTGTCGCTAGGGTTCCTAACTTCCCACTCAGGTCTTTTCTACTCTCGGTCAATAAAATGGTTTGTAGTGTCTCTCGCTTCGAAAAATACCGTCAACCGAGGGCCTGAGCGACAAACAGATAGAATTCCAGGTATACAAAGTACTCACTTCTACTTTCAAATATAAAACACATACGGCCAAAGAATTGAAATTCATTGCCTGACTGTGTTTCCTGGTTATAATGTACCAGGAAACACAGTCAGGCAATGAATTTCAATTCCTTGGCCGTCTTTTTTTCAAGAATGACGTATCTTCTTGGTGAGCGTGTACCATTGTAGACCGCATCGTCACTAAGCATCAAGTGATCTACTAGCCAAACGAGTACCTATAACATATTTAAATAACCTCAGTCATTTTAGATATTCCCTCACAGAGAATACGATGGTTATTTCATTGCGCATCGTTGCGCGCATCCGAGTGCAGTGAGCTTTTTATGCAACGTAGAGGTCAATGACCGATTTTCTTCCCGTCGTCCGTCCATACTTTACCACCAATCTAAAAGATTCAGTTAAATAGACAAAATCGGTTGATCAAAGAAATTGCTTTTAATCTTCAAGAGTTTTAAAGCGAATCAGTGGTACCGCCAACTACGTTTTAGATTTACGCTGGGTCCGTGAATTACTGTACGACCGTACCTATAATAAAATAATATGTGTTATATTTTCCCTCATTGACCGCCGCCATTATTATACTATTGACCAATGGATTGACAACAAGGCGTTGTATGACAATGAAATATTACTATCTAAGTAACTTGAGCGTTACAAAGATAGTAATATTTATGTAACGTGAGCGTTACATAGATAGTAATATTAAAGTATTATTGTAAGTCGGGGAAAGTAGAGTACAAGTTGTATACAATGATACCAAATGAGGTAAGGATGTGTTTTGGGCGATATATCGAAGTTTTCTATTTAACATTGGACATTATATGGGTTCTATTCTTTATTTAATGTTATAATGGCCTTTTATGTGGTCTCAATTTCATTAGAAATGTATCAAATTATATGTTTTTTTATATATGTGTGTAAGCTTTGTATATAGATAAATGTTATACATATTTATAACATATATGTATTTTGTTTTGTCTCACAGAGAACACGGGTCCTTGTGAGTATTCTAAGTACCTATACATACTCCTGTGACTAAAACTCATCTATAGATATCATTTTAGACCCTTGACTAACCTTTATACGTTTTTTAGAATGTTTCTTGTTTATGGTTTGGTTCATTCATTCTCAAATTGCAAGTGACATGTTTGATTAGCGATTTATTTTATTTGTAGGGTTTCAACCGTCTTTTTACGAGTCTTCTACTTTTCTTTTGGGATTGTTACGGCACTTAGTAAAGTTTGGTACTTATTTTTTGTCAGCCTTCTTCTAGGTTAGCCTGAACGACATCTTCAACCACATCATCACTTACCATCAGGTGAGATAGTGGTCAAAGGCTAACCTATCAGGCATAAAAAAAAAAAAAATACATAATATTAGTAAGATGAACGACGACGAATAAAAACCAAAATATTTTCTTACCAAAAACAAATTTAACGTGAAAGAAAATCAGCTTTCGTCAGAAAAAATAACAGCCAATATAATATTCCGACGAAAGCGGAGCCATCCCTAAGTTAACTCATTCATTAGAAGGCGCTAAGAAATTGGTTATTCGACAACATTCAAAGAAATACTTAGATATGCATTTTATTTCACTATAGTGAACGTTTGTTAAATCAAACACAACTTTTTAAAGGTTTGCTGATGTAACGGTCATAGATAAAACCACATAGATACTGAGATAGATAACTTCAATGTCATGAACGTAAATTCTGACTACTCAATCTCGCCATACAATTTTCTGTAATAATTTTAAGTTATGTTGTCATAAGGCTATGTTTGGTTTGAATTGAGTCTCAGTAAGCCTCCCTGCGATTATTTTTGATACGTAATATGTTACGAATATTTAACTTATGTAATCAGTTTCTAATGAACATGGCCAATGTTAGGAATAGTGTCAGATTCCCACCGTGAATCAATTCGACATTAAGAAGAAGAATGTATAGTGTTATAAATACTAAGGTTTTTGGGTGTTAGAAATACTAAAGTTGCACTAAAACATTGTGGCAGAGTTGCTTAAGTTGCCATGTGACTGAATCACTCTACAAAAATATAAAAACAATATTACCTCATTTCAAAACTCTACAATTTCTTAAAAATAGCAGTATGTTGGCAACACACGTGAAAGATATAGAATCAACAGTATTTATCTCTATTATCATATGCATCACTAAATCTCTGACTCAGACACCGTAGTCACATACATTATGTAAGCAGTTTTTCATGCCATTTCATGTAGTACATCCTAGTCCGGCGATTAGCGCGGCTTGTTATCTTAGAGATTTTTAATTATATTTGTTTGTGTACTTACTATGATTTTGTAGTTGATACTATTACAAGTTTACAAGTTACAAGTGGATAAATGTTGTTTAGTCGTTTTAGTGCAGTAAAAACGAAATTTTACAGTTTTTTAGATATACTATAAAATGATTGATGCATTAGAAAAATACAGTTCTTAAAATATGTGCAATACATAAAATCGAATGTAATTTGAAATATTGCAAGTGATCCGTGAAAAATTATGTTTTAAAAATCAGTGAAAATGTTATTCAAAAAGTGCAAGAGGTGCCGCAAACATTGTAAATATTGTTTTTTAACTGATATATTTTCTTGTTACTTTATAGTCAAGAAGTAACAAACAAACACTATCTTAAATATATAACATTAGAAGAGACAGTCGAGTGTAATCGTAGCGTTAGCATATTTTTATGTAATAGCCATTTTCCTGTTCGGTGTGTGTAAACAACAATGAAAATATTATGAGATCACGGTCGCTATTCTGTACTGACCTTCGCTGTGAATAATGATGACTTTGTGTTCACAATGTTCACATCCCACTAGCGCACATGCACCGACCATCGCAGTTAGAATATTTGCAAAATAACTTACTTGCTTATATCTTACGAGTATACTTAAGGGTGAACTGGCCGGCCCGTTCTCCATACAAACGTGGTAGGGTGATCACTCCCTTATTTGAGGATTTAAGTCCGAAATAAAGCATAATACCGATTAATCTCGTCATTATCTAGGCTTGTATGATGCCGAAATTTTAATAAGATAATTAACTTGAGAGTTATGAGCTTCGAAACATTTTCATCCAACATTCACGAGGCTCATAACTTTCAACTTAATTATCTTTTTAAAATTTCGGCATCATACAAGCCTAGATAATGACCAGATCAATCGGTATTATGCTTAATTCTGGACCTAAAACCTCAAATAAGGGAGTGATCACCCTACGGCGTTTGTATGGAGAAGCGACCGGCCAGTTCAAACTTAAGAGGTAAACAATTACCTTGCTTCCAGTAGGGTTCCGTCTGTCGTAGCGTTGTTATAGGATAAATATTTAATTTGACTGCTGCATGCCATCCATGCATCTAGATATTCTGCGTATCTGGGCTACAACAGATCGTTTATAAACAGTGGAAAAAAAATGAAAATTAGATCCCTGACGACATCGGCATATATAACGTTTTTTTTTTTTTTTGCTTGATTGGTTAGTCTTTGATCACTATCTCACCTGATGGTAAGTGATGATGTGGTTGAAGATGTAGTTCAGACTAACCTAGAATTACTGTCTCTCAAGGACAGCTGCCGGAACACACCGTTAGGTGTTTGGCGACAGATTTTCTACTTGAGGGTGGTAGGTAGCCAGGCGGGCATTCGCAAATTGCCCTACCACCATGCAAACATAAAGTCTACAAAAACACTTACTTTTTATATAATGACATCGTTTATTACGTATCTAGCTGTAACATAGTTAGCGTGACATCTGGTATGGTAAAGTAGTTTATTTTCTGTTATTATATTTAACTGAATTAATTTTATTACAAGTCAAGCATTCACCCATACAATTAGATCAAAATATGATAATAATAAGAGTTGCGGTCGAAATATGAGTGTACAAAGACGTTTTATTTCTGGGTCTTACTCGCTTACCATATGGGTAGTTAGAGGTGAATCGAGTTCAATACTTTTGATATCGGCCCTCCTAAAGAATGCAAACTAAAACGTTAACAACTTAAAACTTCATTGTCACTTACATATGATAGCTGTTCATATTTTTGTATAGGGTTATTGGTAATTCGATGTATACTCATAACCGAGTAGTAGCAGATGAACGTACTCGTAATGTTATTTTTTTTGTATAAGAAACATAAACTTATATTAAAAAAAATAGCTTTTCGCGATTTTAAAATAACTTAAAAGTACATCTTTTGACCGCTCATGGGTGAATAAATGTTTCCTCTCTCTATGGTTATGTATATTACTATTCAATATAGTATATTATTGAATGAAATAAGTAATATTTTAGTTTAAAATGCTAGTCATAATTTGGTAGCAAACTTGTAGCCCTGATTTAAAGAAACATTAAGTATATATGTATTTCTTTTTTGTTATTTTATCAACTTAGGTTGGTTAGCCAAATGACAGTAAACAGTTTCAAACCTTTTCGTACTTATTATGTATTAATATTTAAAATAGCTTAGATTTCACCTACAAAAGAATATCTAGAAAATATTTCACCTTGCATTAGTTTTAGATCAAATCCCGTGCCGACAATACGTAGAATTACCAATGCACGTAATTATATACTTCCTTGTATCACTGTTGCTGCTGTAGTTTATTGTATTAGTAATATTAGTAGCGTACGTTAGCATAAAGCTTAAAGGTAAATCAATACACCAACCAAAGTTAAGGACACTTCTCACGTCAACATATAGCAACTCCTGTATAATGATTTTAAAACAGAAGCATAATTTGAACGATAAGAATTTTAAGCACGCAAACTCTTAAAGTATTCCAAATATTGTAAGTCGTGGACATTTCCACAGAGTATTTTGTAATTGTATTCTTAGTAAATTATTAAATGTCTTACGTAACTCGTTAGGTTACCTATTTCTTACGTAGGCTTTCTGTTCTCGTCTATTTGAAATAGCTTTTCCCAAAGCTATAGGTCGAATGTTTCAATCTCTTCGAAAAGTGTTTAAAAAGCGCCTTCATTTTAAAATAATTAAAAATACAAAATAATCGGACCGTAATTGATCCTATATAATAGATTTTCGTACGTAGTTGTTATTGATTATCGACAAACAGTTTAACATATATCAAGTGCGCGTACATAGTTTTGCGTTTATGTTTCAACTACCAGATAACCAAATTTAAAACAGTTTTAAAACTTCTATTTACCTCTATTACAAAAAACAACTAGGAAAATCTGTGTTCTGCTTCACCTGTATTGATCGTTTTGCAAATAGTTTAAGTCATTACCAAACTTATATTTAAGAAAATAATCGACATATTAGATAAATTCAAATTATCTTGTGCTTATTGCCTATGCTACATTGTGTCGACTTGCAATTATATGTGGGATTGTGTTGCTTATCATGCTCTCTCCTTCTTGCACGCTAGCCCCTCCACACGCGGAATTAAGAGGTAAATATCTATATACAAAAATATGCTTAATTAAATAATTTATATCTGATTAATGCATGATAACTTAAGGAATATTATTAAAAATAAAACAAGCCATGCATTAGAAATTGAAGTTGATTGAATTAACGAAAATTTCTGTTTCTTTTGTCGTAGATATATACGAATGTATGTATCGAATATATGTATCTATTATCAGGAAACTATATGGATATATTGTTTTTAACACATGAACATGTACAGTAAAACTCTGTTAGGGTAAAACTTTACAAAGATCTAAGGACATTGTCGTTAGAGCATCCTTATTGGACGTTACAGTTATGTAAAGTAATGTCCTAGAGTATTTCCGGTTGATCCGACACAGACACCAAATTTTGCGATATTCTTACAAAAATTTTAACAAAGTAACATATTTTAAAATTGTTATATTTGCAATAACGCCTGCTTGGCCTGGTTTGCAATAACATTACAAAATTACAAATTATATTACAAATCCCACATATGACTATATTTTTTTCTCTCCTAAATTTGTAATTTTGTAATGTAATCCGCCGAGTAAGCGTTTTTGCCGACATACTAAAATTAAAATTATATATGATATAAATTATGGTTGCGTCATCAAGTCATCATTTACAAGTCTAAAACCAATTGCAAAATTAGTCTTGTTTGTAGTAGTTTGTAGAACTATAGATGTCGCTCCATCCCAATGCGATGGTTAAACAAAGAACGAGAGGAAAAATTCGAGTTATGAGTCATTGTCATGTTAGCTCAAGTGGTCAGAGCATACCCTGGCTAATAGGGGTGGATGGAAGCGGGTTCGAATCCCGAACATGAATATAATTTTAACTCAGCAAAATGTTTTTTTTGGAATTTGTAAGATGCTTTGTAATTTTACAAAATAACCTCATATTTGTTAAAACAAATTGGCTTTGCTTTCTTCACGTCACGACTCATACGATTCATGGTTAGGTTAACATTTCATTGTCTCATATGTTTTTATCATTGTTGGGAATTAGTTTTAAAACATAGGGGTCTGATTTGTAAATAATTTTGGTTTTTGATGACTAATATTTCAACACCATGTGGGTTAATAACATGTTTTGTTACTAAACTATTCTAGATGTTCATAATTCAAAATAAATATAATTTTTATATTTTATTGGTATATTGTAGCGGTATTGAAATACTATTTTTATTATTACATTGCTATTCTAATATATTTAAATGAAAATGCGTCAATACTATTGGATCAAAAGAGCCACTGTATTATTAATTGAAAACATCATAGGTTTATTTAGTTATTAAAATATTTTTTGATTACTAAATATTTCCAAGACAAAGTTTTAGATAAAGTAATTTGTTAATCATAATACAAAATGCGCCTGACCAAAATATCGGTAGGCTGCGCTGAAAATGTGCATCCTTCTTCTGAACAGGTATTGATCGTTTTGGAAATAGTTTAAGTGAGCCATTACTACTGTCACGTTGTTATAAATGTGTATTGAGTTTTGCTACAACGTGGCAGCGAACGCGTCGTCGGAAGGTTCCCGCGCGTCCGAGGCGGGCGAGGCGAGCGCGCCGCGCGGCTCCACGCTGCCTCGCGCGGCGACCAGTCCCGCGCCCAAGTACTCGCCCGATGCCTCGCCGAGCTCCTCCGTCACTAGCGAAGGGGCCGTGTAAGTACTGCCTCTGTTATACAGGGATATTGCTCAAATGCTGACAACCTCTTAGGGTTCACTTCTGCTAGTCCTAACAAACATTTATGAGATGTTTTTTAATTTTGTTTTTCGCAGTATTGCCGTTTACCGAGCTGCGCTCCCTTTGAATAGAGTTTTGAATATATACATCGAGCTAAATAAAAAACAAATTAAATATTACATTACAGGCACAACATACTTTTAACATCAAGTGATCCTCGTGCTTATACCTTCAAATACACATAAACAAACACAAAAAAAAAAACACAAAATGTTTGTTGGACTAGCAGAAGTCAACCCTAAGAGGTTGTTAGCATTTTACCAATAACCCTGTCTAGCATGGCCCGTATCCTGAGAGAGTCAAGCCGAGTACTTCACTCACCAACTTCCTCCGTAACTATATAGTAAAGACTGTAAGCAGCCTTTGACCACAACCTGTTTGTAAGTGATGATATAGTCTAAGAAGCTAGCAGGTTAGTTCGACAATTGTAACTGGTTCTAAAGGAACGCTGCCGTGACACATCGTTCTTGGGGACATATTTGCTGCTTGTCATATATATCACGATGCCGTGAATCTCGAGGCTAAATAAAAAAATTGTGTTAATGAATTTTAGATTCTCCATTGCCCGAAAAAAAAGGATTCTTTGTAAGAATACTCTTTATTCAAGACACACAGGCAAAATATTACACTTATGTTTTTATACCGACCGAAATATTGACGACGCGAGGGATTTATTTTATTTGAAGTGGTTATATCTCTGCAATATTAATAACAAATATTTATAATTGTATTTATTTCATTATTATATTAATTATTATTTTTATACATTAGTTTTGAAATTACGTAAAAATACGTTTAAAATATTTTTATGAGAGTATGTACCTACCTTTTCATCGCTAATTTTTCAACTACATCCGCCCCAATTGTTTTGTTGGTTCGGTCGACGGCTTAACGTGCCCTCCGAAGCACGGAAACGCTCAGTAGTAATGTCACTAGCGGTCACCCATCCAACTCCTGACCGCGCGCGACGTTGCTTAACTTTGCTGATCGGTTGAGAACAGCTAAGTAAACTTCGCTACGAGCGCTTCAAAAGCCTTCAGTGCCTGGTGCCACTTTTAGTGATAAGGTCGCCCATTGTAACACTATGTTATTATTATTTAATATGTAAACTGTAATATTTTATAAAAAGTGTAACAATAAATAATTTTCTATATATCTATATCATATGGAACACTTACACAGCTACCCAACACAAGCTGGTTCGAACAATATATCGGAAGCTGCGTTTACGATCAAGCCTATCCTCAACGAACTGAGAGAGCGGCGGGAAGACTACGAACGGTTATCGGAAAAAATCGATGTACTGAAGGTAAGCTTTCTCCATACTTCTTATATAATTTAGGACTAGAAGATTTCAATAATTCACTTCCTAGTAAACAGTTTGTTCCAACTGTAGTTTCAACCTCACAATATCGTATTTTAACAACGGCATACTCAAAGCTTTTATTTCATCCATATTCGCATCTAGCCCCCTGGCATTATTTCGTTATTTAGTAGACGTTTCATTGATTCTTAATGCCGATAAATAAATAATAATGAAATGAAGTAAATTATGATACAGACAATTTGTACTAAATTAAAACAAAATGATTTGTTTTAATCACGAGCGGGACTCGAACCCGCGTCCATCCGTCCCTGGGCCGGGAAATGCTCTGCCAATTTGAGCTACCATGGTACTATAGTAGTTTTCCTTTCGTTGTAATTTTGTTACCTTATTGATGTTATAAAGAAAATGTTCTTCACTTCGGCATTTATATTTTATATCAGCCCAACTATTAAATCAAAATGAAAAATTCGTCATATGTTACATACTTTGACAGCTTCATCTAGGATTATTTTATATCCATTGTAACCCAGTTATGATAGATAAGGCGTAGCCAGGACAGCGAACAAAACTGAATATACAACATCTGATAGATTTTAACTTTTTATTTATTTAATAACTTCTTGGAATTAAAATTTCGTTCTGAATAATTGTGGGGTATAGAATATATTAAACTAAATTGGTTGGAACCAAATGTATTGGTTCGATACTAGAACCAATACACATTTACTAAGCAGCAGTTTTTTTTTTGTTATTTCGTGTTTTTTACACACAGTTATAACAACTAATAAGGTTTTTTAACTCAATAATGTTATAATAATAAATTTAATTTAATAGTGAAATGGAGTAACCCTCAAAAGCCGGCTCGAAGGACCAAATGTATAATGCGAATAAAATAGTATATTTGAGAGTAGATTATATGAACTATATCTGTGCGAATACTTTTTCTGTGGTTAAAAGATTTTATTTGTTTGTGACTACGCATTGAATTTTAAAAACTATGTCAGTCAGTCAGCTTAACTTCCGCAGGTACTGAAGAAGGCTATGAAGGTACCTACGTAATTTGTAAGCTTAACAACCAACCCTAACCTACCATTCCTATGAATGTCTATGAAATATGTGATAACAACCCACGAAGGACTCTTAGTTGTTGCTACCTTAAGTCCTAGTTGTTACTATTTATGATCAAAAATATTTCTACAACAATGCCTTATTTCCTGCTTACCTCTCCAATCGTTGCCTTATTAGCCAAGTTTTATAATATAGTATAATAAAAAAATATTTGTATTATCAAATTCTGTCTATATATAGGATTAGTTTTAAGTTTAAAGCCGAGTCCGTTTCTGAGGCAGAAGCGCGTTGCCGTTAGGGAGATGGCGCGACATGAAAGCTCGGTTAGAGCAGAGCAAAGAGCAGGCTTTATAATGCGACTGTAAAGTTCTTTATGCTTATATATAATATATGTGTATAAACTAAAAAAATAGAGTTGTTTATGGCCACAAACACATGTCATACCCGTGCTTACAGCTCACACTCGGTTAGAAGTGGTATAAAGAAAGTATATCTCTGTAAAACTTTTTTGTGCAACGTAGTTGTCACTTATTCCTTAAGTAAGTACTTAGCTGGATTGTCTTCAATGCTAAACGTCTTTGTGGACCAATGGACCACTACGTGAAACGCAATGGGAGAATATTGTCTATTATTTAAACGGTACCAAAATTTCATATATTCTCATTTTTTTATACGTTCCAAGCAAAACTCCCTTTTCAAAGTTCCAGTTTCTTTCCCTCTTCGACGTGTTAGAATATGCGGTTAGGTATAAGGCGACTGATTTTCTACATGAAACCCTAACCAGGCAAGCATTCCGAAAAAGCGGCACTGCCATGAGGTGAAGTTGAAGCCTGCCGCGGAGGGGTGCATGGTTCCAATCTAGAGTCATGATTGCTTCATTAACCGGTGGTATTGTTACAGAACCTATCACAGGAGGTTTCGTTCCTTTCGGCGGCGTTGCAAGAGGAACGTTTTAAGACTGAGCGACTGGAGGAGCAGATTAATGATCTCACGGAACTACATCAAAACGAGGTTAGTTCCTTTATAAAGAAAATCCGTTTATACAAGTCTTCGGAACGAAAGAATAAATTTGAGCTTGCACGTACAGCACCAGCTTCAAAAGCTTACATATAAAAGAGAAAGTACGGGTGTAAGTCCCTCTGATCGTATTTTTTTTCCTAAATATATGTATTTAACCATAATTGTGTATTGGTAAGGAACTTAATAGAATATTTATTTATTATTTTTATTGCTGATAAAGTAGGTAAGCCTTTGATCACAATCTCACCTGATGATAAGTGATGATGTGGTCCACAAGCTTAACCTAGAATTACTTGCTCGCAAGGACAGCTGCCGGAATGTGTTCCGTCAGTCGCTTGGCGACAGATTTTCTACTTGAGGGTGGTCGCAAGCCAGGCGAGCAATCGCAAAATGCTGTTCCATCATGCGGTGAAGCTCAAGCCCGCGGCGGGATTTGAACTATGCACCTACTGCGTGGCAGTCCATGGCCAATGCCACTGAGCCATCACTGCTTCAAAATAAGTTAAACTAGCAATGTAAATATTCTGATATTGTTTCTCAGGTGGAAAACTTAAAACAGGCACTCACAGACGTAGAAGAAAAAGTACAATACCAGAGCGAAGAGCGGATACGAGACATACACGAAGCGTTAGACCTTTGTCAAACTAAAGTAAGTTAAATTTCGGTTCATTGATTCATTAATTATTAGTCTGTAAAGACATTCATTGCTACAATTAAGGGTAATTATTCGTTTATATTGATAATCACATCATTCGGAACGTCCACCATTGAACAATGTTACCTCTATTGGGGTGATTTGCCATAATCCCCACGCTTGGCAGGCGTCTTGGGGATCACCGCCATTCGGTTTTTTCCCTTAGTTGCCTCTTACGACACCCATAGAAAAAAATGGGAGGTGGATTCTAACCCGGGTTAAAAATTAATATTGTTACTACATACTTATCACGATTTGTTCAAAAATTGTTCAGGTGTAGCTATGTAGCTGGTTTACTAATTTTTTGTGCACATTTTTCACCTCGAGCTGGAATCGAATCCGCGTCTCGCGGCTGTACGCACCAGGCGCCTTGACCACTGGACTATCGACGCTGGCTCAACTGAGTCGAATTTTGTTCTCTAATTGTATTAAACTGTCATATAGGGGACAGTGCAAACAAAATATGTTGCTGGTCGGCCTGTTAAGATATGCGATGTATTCTTTTTCAGATAAGTAAAGTGGAGCAGTGGATGGCTGGGGGCGGGGGCGGCGCGGGGGGCGGGGGCGGCGGCGGGGAGGCGGGCGGCGGGGGCACGTTGCCGCCGCGGCTGCTGCTCGTGAAGCTGCTCAACGTGGCCATCACGCTGCTGCAGCTAGCGCTGCTGCTTGTCGCCACTGTAGCAGGGATCGCAATGCCCTTCCTCAGGACCAGGTATACTACATTATATCTAAAAAAGTCCTACTAGCGGGGATTTGTAGCAAAACAGTAGAGCTCTTCCGCCGATGAAATTCATCCAGGACCGGAAAATTACAGCTTAGAAATTCCCGAATAATGTAGCAGTATGGAAAAAGTCTTAAATATATTTTATTTATATATTTTATTTAAATACCATATACATTTCGTTGTGCTGAAATAGTGAAATTAGAAATATAATATGATACTATATAACTTCTATATAATACAAATAATTCCATATATGTAAATATGCAATTTCATAAATCGACACCGCTTGGCCACCAAGAGGCCAGTTTTGTTAAGTTACGGAAGGTTGAACTGGCCGGTCGCTTCTCCATACAAACGTCGTAGGGTGATCACTCTCTAATTGGAGACTTTAGGTCCAGAATTAATCATAATACCGATTGATCTCGTCATTATCTAGGCTTGTATGATGCCGAAATTTTAAAAAGATAATTAAGTTGAAAGTTATGAGCCTCGAAAATGTTATATGAAAATGTTTCGAAGCTCATAACTCTCAAGTTAATTATTTTATTAAAATTTCGGCATTATACAAGCCTAGGTAATGACAAGATCAATCGGTATTGTGCTTTGTTTTGGACCTAAATCCTCAAATAAGGGAGTGATCACCCTACGGCGTTTGTATGGAGAACGGCCCGGCCAGTTCACCCTTAAAGTTTTATACGGTATTGGTTCAAAAATTGACACGCTGCCGGGAAGTTCTAATTCTAATACGAAAATGTACTGTAGAATTGAAGACGTTAAAATAGCAAAGATTTGTTTGTATTTTAAAAATTATAGCTTCGATCGGGCTCAAACAAACGGAAAACGATAGGGAATAGCAACCCGCGTGTACTGATGCGTGGAACTATTGAAAAATGTAGAAAATAAAATTGATATAACCAAAAAATCACCAATAACCACAAACTATCATTTATTTCTAAGCTATATGGTTACGGACGTGATGCAGTGCCATACAGATAATTTACCAGTTTAGAACTTTTGCATATGTTATGGGTTTGAGCAGTAGCTTAAAAACATAACAAGCTTAACCTACTTCTCTTCGAAAGAGCCTTTTCATTTCTGTTTAATCTCTAGACTGGTTACCATCAGTTTTTTTATGTTTTTGTGACGGAACAAGCTCGAGGCTCACCATCAGGTGATGTTAAGAGGACTAACTTCTGCCTATAACAGATTCCCATCACAAGTCACGAATTGCACTACGCCCGTCACTCTGAGCCATAGTTGTTAAGTCTTATGTGTCAATTTCACTGGCTCTAAAGGAATGCTGCCACACCGTTAGGTGCTTGGCGACAGATTTTCCACTTGAAGGTGGTAGCTAGCCATTGGCAATCGTAAAATGCCCTTCCACCATTCGGTGAAGCTCAATCTGCGGCACGGCAGTCCATAGCTATTACCGCTCGGCCACCATTGCTTCAAAAATCAATGCTTTGGTTGTTCATCCAATAACAACAAACTATCTTTTGCTTAATATCGGTGATATGAATTTCAGAGTACGAGTCCTGACAACAAGTGTAGCGTTAATGGTTGGCGTGATGGTACTAAAACAGTGGCCGGAAGTGACGCAGCTATCCGAGCACCTAGTGCGACGACTCAAAGAATACCTCCTCGACAAACATCACGACAGGTAATGGGGCTACTTAGGGGAGACGGTGGGGGTCACTTTGGGGAGATACGGGGTGAGATGTGGGGGACTTGAGGTGACGTTGCGGAGATGGTGGGGTGTTGCTTTGGTTTGTTTATCTCGAGTTTTATTGGGTTTGTTAATGGGGCAATGTGGTGTGGACTGGTTTAGATTGGCGAAGATTTTGTTCGGTACTAATTAATTATTCCTAACCTTATGCAATTTAAAGTCTTGTTTTTAAATGGTCATAAAGCGTCTCTAACGATCCAATAAATGTTAATAGCGTAACAAATTTGTTTCTATTGGCTAGTAGTTTATGTAAAAACACTTAAAAAAACTTTTTGAATAAGGTATTAAGCATTGAAATGAACCGACAAGAAATTATTTTTGGTATCCGCGTCGACTATATCGTCTATTTTATGAATGATTTTCTGTAATTCTCATTATTTATGGATGCGTAAGGAGTGTTCCGCTTTTAAATATTTTTCTACTATTTCAATATTATAAAAAAAAACTCTTCGCCAATTAAAAAGACAGTCCTGTGATAACCAGAAAAAAGTAATAGCTTTATCAAACTAGTTTTATTTAGTACGTTTAATGTATGAATATGTGGCGTAAAAATCTGTCGAATGTCAGTGACTTCATTATTTTATTTATTACTAAAAATATTATACATTTATTGTAAAGAGCAATAATGCATGTCTGTGTTATCGAATAAACTAACTAATGTACAATAATAGAAAACGTTTAACAATTTTATATTAATCTTACTAACATGGAAATCTTTGTAACTCGTTTATTTATTTATATGAAAAATCTTTATATGTATATGCCTTAATTTATTTAAAAATAAACTAATATTCTCATGTATGTCGTGAAATAACCCTAACATTTCTATTTAAAACTTAATATTTATAGGTTTCAAATTTCCATAATTCTTCACTTTCTCCGTATTTTTACTTTCCTTGCTGTACGATAACGTTGTTATTCGAATTGGTAGCTTACTATTAATCAACTATCCATCAAAACAAGCAATGTTATTGTTCGATCAGCGTCATTATTGTTTAGTTCAAACGAAAATGATTTTCATCTTGTTATTCAAACACCATAATGGGTATCGTTTTACAAGGAAAATAACAAAACTATGTCAAAACTAAGATCTTCTCCATCTCCATTTTGTTAGACAATAATACCCCTGTTAGACTTTCATACACGCAACAACATCTTTTCGTCGTTCAACAAGACAAACGATTATTTCTACCATAGCACACCACGCTAGAATAGATTAAATGTCTTTGTTTTAGGCGTAAAACAAATAACATAATTATCACATAGGGAAATATTTCATCTCAAAATACTGTATTGACCCACGCGCCGCTTCCACACGACAAACTGCAATGATAAAATCTTATCGTTGGATTAATTTAGAAAAGGAGATAGTATATAGGGCTGTCAAAAAACAATATGTCATAATAATTAATCATCTTTCTTTGTTATCGACAATCGCTTAGTGGATCATTGTAGACCCATTCCGTCCAGCTGTTTTAATGTAATTTCACGTTTTGTAAACGCAATCTGGCTTTTTAATTATCCTGTGTAGTTTTGCTTCTGCAATAAGATTTGTCAATGTACTATCGTCACTTATCTTTATTAGCCCTCGATTAACTCTACTGTACTAAAATCGAAATTAGTATAACGCTTGCAAATAGCAATCCTTAAATTTTACATTTTTGTTCAATTGTGAGTATCTTTCAGGCAGATCATGTAACTTGGTCATGTAACTCCTAAACTGACTTTACCCAAAGTTGAATAGAATAATACTATTTTTGGAATTGTCATTGTAAGTGTTACACGAGTGTGGATTTTAGTATAAACAGAATAAGAACTACATTAGTGACTGTAGTTACTGAGAGAGGTGCAAAATATTAATTTTGACTGGATTATTTTCGTTCATTATCTAATAAAATACTCGCTAGTATAGTGAAAACAATAACTCTTACTGAAAAATACACATGAAGCTTCCTTAAAATATTATTATTTCATGTTATTTTTTTTGAGATATTTTAGTCAAAATATCAAATACTAAGACAATAAACAGATTTTGCGCACTTAAAACGCCACCTATGATTTCTTGAATGAAGCGAATAATGTTTTCTTAGCTCTTCAGCCTTCCGTCTCCCTAGGATTTTTATATAAACTGATGCTTTAGTGTAAATGATAAAAATACAATAACTGACAAATACATATATTGTAGAATTATTCTTAGGCAGATTGGGTTGGTGTTTGAACAATATTAGCACAAACTGTTACAAAATTATGTATTTATTAAAATAAATCCTTGTATATATACTCCTTCTTTACAAAAAGAGCAGAAGCCTTATAAAAATCCTGTTGTTCTGATTATGGCACTTATCGTTGCGTTGATTACATCCGTGAAAGTAAAGTGGGTATGGCAGAAAAAAAACTGTTGGTTTGTTTGATTGGTTTTCTTGATTGTTTTCTCCAAGTGAAGTGTCCAGTTGGAGACATTGGCCTCGTTGAATAGTCAAACTTTATCGCTGACCGAGGGTATGGCGGCTTCTCACGATTCAAGAGTAGCTGTAAGTAGTTAGTAACAAAAAGTCATCGCGATTTGATTGCATTGGAACTTTAATTGAACGTCATAGTACGTTCTTTCCATGGTATTTGACTGATTCGATAGAGTTAGTACGAGTAATATGCATCTGCTCAACAGCAGTAAGTCACAACTGAATTGTGACTAAGAAATGTAAAGTACATAAAGTGGAGCACCTTGGCTGCGAAGTAGCACCTGACATGTATTACTTTGATATATTGTAGGTAGTTGGGGTTTAATATTCAACCAGCCACAGGTTGTGTTACAACGAATTTTGAAATGTTTTACAATTCTTTCAATTACATTTTCTTTAGACAGATGCCAACTTATCTTTAATTAGTTCAACTAGATATTTAATAAATATCACACGTTTATATCCCTGATGGGGTAGGTAGGTTCACGTGATGTCAGATCTTATGGTATAAGTGACGAGTATATTGTCATCTACCGATCATGCACAGTTTCACTTACTCAATGAGGCACTATTTTAAATTACAAAAATGAAGGAGGCTCTTTACATCTTGCTGATATATTCATTCTTTATATTAGATTCAAACATCAACCTTCTAGATGTACGATAGGTAGTTTGTATATGAGAATAAGTTTACGCTTTGTTATGTATTATAGTGTTGACTCATATCAATGTATCGTATTTTTGCATGTAGCTATGTATGGGAAGTAAAGTTTAACTATATTTTTATATTGGTATTTTATTTATGGGCTTAAAGGTTAATTTGACAGTGTAAGTTGCTTCTTGTATTTATATATTATGTTGGTTTTATCATCAATTCTTTATGTTGATTATGCTCAATTTTACCAAATGACGAATTCAGATGTGTCTGAACACCCACGTCACGCCAGATAAGTTTGTCCCATGTAATAGGGGACGAGATTACCGGGCACAGTGCCAGCCCCCGGGCTGCATATTTAGTTATAACTGCTAAAAATAACCCTTTACTAGAATTTGTACTGTTTTCCCTTCTAGACTATATTTTTTATGTTTACAGATTCAGTTTTAATCAGGAATAATTTGTCTATCTTTTTTAAATGATATATGTTTCTTTGTTTTTATTAACAAAATACTACGAACATTATACAACACTACAGCTACTACAATGAAAGCATTTATATACCCAAAAGTCATTGCAGACTCACAGGCAGTCTAAATGCTCCAGCCCACTACCAGTTGGCAGCGCGCCCAGCATGCTCGCAGCATTGTCCTGTTGAATTGCAATGTTTATTCGTTGAGTCAGATAGGTGCCAGCATCGACCAGGCAATCTGATCAGTTTTAGAAAAGACGATGAAAAAAATAAATTGGAAAATACGGTGTCTGTACACCAAACGGCTTAAATATGTAACCCATACCGAGGTTAGCATAATTGCGCCGCTTGAGTTGCTTCGCCAAAATACCCGCGGCGCCAGCCCTGTTTCATTTACAGCAGTGCAATGATTTGCGCTTATTTTACAGCCTACTCGTGACTACGATCACTGTAAAGTGTTTGAAATATCGGGATGAAAAGAATGTAAATTAAAGGAATTATATGTTATTTACTTATTGAGAACTTATTCATGATTAAAGTTATACATGTAGAAGAAATTATGAGAAGTGAAATCGCAGTACAAATTTTAGCAAAGGATTATAAGCCTTAGGGCCTGTTTCAGAATGTTCGAGTAAGTTCCGGTCATACTACACAGAACATAAAATAACTGAATGATATTAATGACAGTTAACATGCAGCGCGTTTCAAGCTTTAACCGATGGATAGGCTAAATCGATGACTGTGAAACGCAAAGATAGTGTTTTATTTATTAAATATGTGTAGTATAACCGGAACTTACTCGTAGATTCTGAAACAGGCTCTTAGACATGCAATAACAGTTGGTAAAGTTGGGCATAACATGTTATGATTTTTTTAGAATTTGTTTAGTTTGTTTTTAATTTCTTTTTATTTTCTACTACAGGTATGAATGCAATGCGTTATGTGGTTGATTTTGTACTGAATGGACAGACTGTGGAAATTAAAGTGATATAAAAAATTATATCATGTTGATTCTCGGAATTCACAACAAAAAAATGGCTCGTAAGTGGTTTTGAAGTTTAAGCAAAGTTGCGTTATTTTCTCTACACGTGATATCGGCTTACCCTGCAACTGAGTACTAAGTACAAATTGAACACTACACCTTCATCTTGGATTATCTATAAAATCAGTAAGCATTGAAAATCAAACTTCTGGTAACAAGGAAAATTTAGTTATGTACGTACTGTATTTCGGCAATTATATTTTGCAAATAACGGGTATGTCGTGTGTAGATGAAAATTAAATCAATTTTGCTAGATTTCTCTAAAATGTATATCTATCGATAAACGAGTCATAAGAACTTCTACGAAAACGCTTATTTTATAAGAAGTAAAAGTGTCGAACTGTACTGCTTTGTAAGGTCAATTTAATTTATTTATCAATGTGATATTTTTTCTTAAAAATAGTAAATTTATACAAGTACACGATTAATTGTATATTTTAGGAATTGAAAGTTAAAGAACGATAGGAAAGATTCGAGTTATGACGTCATGTCATGTTAGCTCTATTGGTTAGAGCATACCCCGACTCAAGGGGTGGATGGACGCGGGTTCGAATCCCGCACATGACTTAAATTTTTCCTATCGTTATATTTGTGATTTTGTAATGTGACAAATATTAAAAAGAACTTTGTATGTCATTGTTTCTTAAATTGTTTTGTATATTTGGCCATTTCTTAAGATTCTATCATATATGAAGCTATGTCGGAGTGATCTCTTGAAGTTGAAATTAGAAGATTATAACAAAGACAACAAACAATTTATTAATTTTATATACGAGGGGGAGATTGATCTCCAAATAACTTATAATTAAGGATGGAGCAATCATCCCGCGTATAATTAATAAATATCTATGTTCAAAATCTGGAATTGGTTGATATAAAGTTACTCCCCTAAAAGGTTAACCAATTAAATATGTCACAGTAAACTTTTATCAGTTAATCTTTCTATTAGTCAGGGGTTCATAACATTTAGACAATTCAATATTATGTAACTGATTTGTGAGGTTTTCTATTTAATCACAAGTTTTACGGTGATGGATTTGAAACAAGTAAAGGGTGACGGTACGAGAGCTTAGTTTGTCATTTAGATTTTTTCACAGTGTGTAGAGAGAATGGTTCATCAAACGAGATGATAAAACCAAGTATTATATAGTTCATAACATATTTAGACTACAAAAAATAGTATTATGTATTGATAAATAATTAATCGTTACCTTCTTAGTTATTTTCCAACGAAACGACATAAATGTTTTAATTAGAAAATATTAAATAAATCAATCGGCAATAAATCTGCTATTATTTACGAAAATTTTATAAATAAAGTTGAAATCTATTTGTTGCATACGATTCGATTTCTAATACTGACATGGCCATTATTTCATCACTCTTCTGTTAATACTCAAATTATACACAATACTGTATTCTACAATGTTTATACGTGTAGATATCGCCATAAGCGAGACATAGTGAAGTAGACATACTGCATAGATTTTGCTAGCATCTCAATTGTAATCGATTAAAACCAACCAAGATTCACTAGTGTCTTTTCAATTGCATAGTTTGTCTGTATATCATACTTATAAAACATTCCAAATTACTGAAAGTAGTTGATAACATAGCTCGTCACAATAAATCCGTTCTGTAAATGGTTTAAGTGGTGAACAATGTATTTAGAATTCGGAGAAATGTGTCGTGTTATCATTTATTGAGAGTCAGTAATTCTAGGTTAGCCTGAACAAAATCTTCGACCACATCATCACTTACCATCAGGTGAGATAGTGGCCAAAGGCGAATCTAACTGATATATAAAAAAATAGTCTCCCGATACGTTATTCATCACTTCACTCGCATTATATTTATGACCTTTTATACAAAAATTGTGAACGTGGGCTTTGTAATTTTAACTAACTACATAATTTAAATTTATGAAATTGGAGTTTTATTTCATTATAAATGCAAGAAGTCACTAAGTAAGAAATAATTTATGTAATTTTTCAATTGTATTCATGTCCAAATGTCTACTGTATGTTGTTCACTCGCATATTATAAATATTGTACAAAAATTGTTTCTCATCCATTTAATTTTATCGTTGTGTATATTGTGTAAATATTTTTTACTACGCAGGGAATAAAGTATGTAATGTTACATAGTTTTGGTACATCGGATTTGTTAATGTATTATATTTTCGATGCTATGACATTTATTTTGATAATTTAGTAAATTTGCAAATAGGCTTAGGTAGAATGAATGTAGCTAAATTAAATTATTTAAATGGTAATAAACTTGTAGCTAAAAATACGATGAAAATTATGATGTTGTGGTCAATGAATTCGTATTAATTATAAAACTATATTTTTAAAATGTATAATGTCAAATTGAAATTGTGATATTTGTTTTCAATAATAATAAAAACCATTTTAAAGTGATCAAGAGATTTGAAAATTATTTCAAAATAAATGTCAAGATTAGGGCATATTTTTGTTGCTACACCGCAGAAATGTAAGTATATCTTATGTTGCAGGCTATGAATTGTAATAAAGCATCACAATTTTATTCAAAACTGTGTTTTTATTTGAAATTATTCCTAAATTCTGATATTCATAAACTGACAAGTGTTAAAAGTATAGTAGCCTTGTCATTATATTTATTGACACCTGTCAAGTACCTGCCTTTGATAATTGCCGCGGTTCAAGTTCTAGAAATTGTAAGAGATGTAGGGGTATAAGAGGCGTAGAAAAAGAAATCCAACGTGTAGGGATGTTTGAACAAATATCATTAACAATGCATTTTACTAGGTCCATAAATTCACGGTGGCAGATAATTAATATAGTCTATAAATAGATGTTATTAATTCCTTCATATTTTTTTTAAATCGATACAGCCTTTACTTATATTAAGCTTGGACATTAGGCTAGACCTTTAGAACTATGGTAGTTTAAATGGCACAGGAGCAGGTGACCTGCCTAATGTTAAACTACTGCCCTTCATTAGAAGTGTAGATGGGCATAAAAATAATATATAAATTTACATAATATATTAATTAACCCCTCGTCCGTCTAGGTCCTCGGGACGCCCAGGCGTTGACTGTCAAGCAGTGTGAGAGGATTTTGGCCGCCTGGCGCACGAGCATGTTGAACCTCCGATTTCTCGAGTTTGATAGGGCTTAGACAAAAGTACACATACCATTGCGATTGCGGTGAAATAAGCTAAATTTTTATGTGAAAAAATATGTTAAATGGTAGGTATAGGTTATGAAAAGGAGAAATAGAGTTATTTTTTATATTATTGTGACGGAACAAGCCGGTGGGCCTCAGGTCAGGTGTGATGTTAAGCGGACTAACCTCTGCCTGTAACAGATGCATTTCATTTCGTCATAAGTCAGGCATTGCACTGCGCCCGTCACTTTGAGACATAGTTGTTAAGTCTCATGTGCCTGTAATTTTACTGGCTCTCAAGGACTGCTGCCGGAACACACCGTTAGGTGTTTGGCGACAGATTTTCTACTTGAGGGTGGTGAAGCACAAACCCGTGGCAGGACACTGCTTCAAAATATGCCGTGTTTTCCCGTGTTCAGTACATATATTGTTATACAAAAAAACATTAAATTAATAATTCCTTCTCCCCCGGACCCCGTTAGCGGGCATACGTTAGCAAAGTTACAGTCAATTTATTTAAATTCAATTTATCAATATCTAAAGTTCGTTAATCAATACACAAAAATAGGAGTGCATAACAACAGAAGAGTTTGCGAATCACATTAAGTTTCCAAACGAGTACTGAAAAATCAAGCAGCCATCTTGGAAGTCGTAGACATCGCCCTCCCAATAAGTAATAATCAGCCATCTTGGAAGGCGTAACCTCGGACAAGATACACCTTTCCTCACGTAAGCCACACCCTTCACCACACCGGTTAGTACAACACACCTCTCAGGATCTTCTTATCGCCTGGTACTTCGTTGCTAGAAAACTGTATTTTGCTGGATTCTAATTTCATTTGGAGAAGAGCTTGGCGACAAAAAGTTTGGCGGCCATTTCAAAATTTTAAGCGGCCATCTTTAGAGGGTGTCAATAGACACACCTCGCTCACATAAGCCACAACCTTCATCAAACCAGTTAAGTCTACACACCTCTTAACATCTTCTTATCCCCTGGTACTTTGTTGCCAGAAAACTGTATTCTGCTGGATTTTAATTTTATTTGGAGAAGTACTTTACAACAAACGAGTCTGTCGGCCATTTTGCATATTAAAGCGGCCATCTTTGGAGGGTGTCAATGGATACACATTCCCTCACATAAGCCACAACCTACATCAAACCGGTTAATTCAACACACCTCTTAACATCTTCTTGTCCCCTGGTACTTCGTCGCCAGTAAACACGAATTTTGCTGAAATCGTGGAAGAATTTTATGTTGGGAAGAGCTTTCATCGAGAGCCATTTTGAAATTTAAAGTGGCCCATCTTTGGAGAGAGTCAATAAATAAAACGACATCAAAAAGTGCGTTTGATCTCTTCGAAAATCTGAGAGCCTAGTACTAAACTTATAAACATGCCCTTGAAACGTACCCCTCCCACTTCCTCTGGACAAGTGGCGACAACGTCACATGGCTCTAAGGAGATAGCGCCAAAGGGCCTGTTCCATTAGTCGCTAAGAACGTAAATTTCGATAATTTTGATCACATTCTGCGTCTGTGGTTGTGATCACGTGATCGTTTGTAACTGTCATCCCCTTTCCATTTTTTGATAAGAACGCTAAGAATGCCACTAAAATTTGCCACTTTTGTCACTTTTGACATTAGATGTAGCGTTTAAGGCGAAAATAACGCCAAGACCCATTTGGAAAACTTTTTGGGAGTGTGATCGTTTTTAGCGTTTTTAGCGAATCTCACTCAAATGGTACGTACCCAAAGTCGTGCCAACCGACCATGCGTTCCTTTCTACGCACCAACTCAGAGGCAGTGCAATATGACTCGGAACCTGACCTACGCGTTGCATGCGAGCGTAAAAAAAGGAAGCATGATGGAGATGATTCTACCGTGAATGCTATGAGAGAAATGATTGACGCTTTGTCCAAGAACCAAGAAAAACGTTTTGATACTTTGACCAGAACCGTTGAAATAATGGCTACTAAATATGATGAATTTTTAAAGGCTGGAAATCATGAATCGAAGAGACCGATCTTCTGGTGTGGAAATCCGGAACATTTTAAAGACGGATTTGAAGCCTGAGTCTAAGAATGATTTGTGTAATATTGTACGAAACTTGGGTAAGGCTGTTCAATTGGACATACAGGAATCGGAGATCAAAGACGTTTATAGAACACAGTCACCAGAATCGACACACCGGCCTATTATTGCAGAATTCACTACCGCAGTTATGAAGGAGAAGATATTAACTGCAATCAAAAATTTCAATAAAAATAAGACTAGAAATGAAAAATTAAATACGTCACATTTGCATCTAAAACAACAAATTAAAACAGTATTTGTTTCCGAAACGCTAACACAGAAAATGCAAAGGCTCTTTTATTTGGCACGAAACTTCCAAAAAACTTCCGGATATAAATTCTGTTGGACATCCAGAGGGATAGTTTATTTACGAAAAGAAGAAAACTTGCCTCAAATTAGAGTGGAGAGTGATGCAGATTTAGACAAGCTGCGTATACCTGTATGACTAAGCCTGGTACAAAAATATGAAACTTTTACGCTGAGTTATTTTCTTAACTGCTTTGGCTGTTATATACACTCATATTTAACTTTAGCTATAGACAATTATTATATAGAAGCTATTAACAATATCAACATTTTTTCTACTCTATATGTACTAAACATAAGCAACATTTTACACTTTTTTTTTTCTTCGTATACACATAAAGGCACTTTCAAAATAACAATACGTAGTAAAACGTGGACTATTTCAAAATTAAATCAAACTGACCTTTTGTAATTAGAATTTTTAAACAAATGAATTGACCAATGTACCCTCAAACATTATGTTTAGTAAAATTAATGATTTTTCACGTGACTTGGATAAGGTGTCGGTTTCAAAAGCCATAGAATGCAACTTAGAAGATTGTTGTAAATATATGTCAACAACTAAGAAGAGCTTATTAGTTTTAGCTCAAAATATAAGAAGTATCAGTTGCAATATATCTGACTTTGAAATTTTACTGTCAAAAATTAATTTAGATTGTGACATATTAATTCTCACAGAATGTTGGTTGCGTTACTCTCCAGTTATTCCAATTATTGACGGATATAGCTCTATTTACACTAAAACCAATCTGAACCAAAACGATGGAATAGTTATATACGTCAATCGAGAGCTTACATTTAAAAGTGAAGAGCCAAGCTTTGAAGAAGGAAATTGTCTTATCGTGCAAATTGACTCAAATACGGTTATACTAGCAATTTATCGTTCACCAAGTTTTAAAAATCTTGATAATTTTTTAAATTCTTTACATAAAATTCTTTTAAATTTAACAACCTTTCGAAACGTTATTCTAACTGGTGATGTTAACATCAACATTAAATCAGGAACATACGATGAAAATTCATCCCGTTACTTAAGCTTGGCCGCTTTTCATGGTATGCTTCCAGCACATTCTTTTGTTACTCGCGCTCAAAGTGGGACATGCTTAGATCATGTACTGTTAAAAACAAATTATCCTGCTTTGACCTTTGTTATAGATTCAGATGTGACTGACCATAGGGCAACTCTATTATGTATTGAGCTTAGTATGAGACGTGACTATGCAATAACTACTAGATCCAAAATAGACTATACAAAGCTAAAACTAGATCTTAGTGTTGTCAACCTCAAGCCTATTTATGATTCGTCTGACCCAAATTTTACGATGTCATATCTGATAAATTTGATTCAAACTGCTATTAAAAGTAATACGATAGTCCATAACATACCCAGACGTAAAAGAATTATTAAGCCCTGGATGACAGCTGGTCTACTTCGTTGTATTCGCAACAGAGACAAATTACATAAAAAACAAAATAAGTACCCAAATGACGATAATCTAAAATTAACACGATATAGAAATTTTTGTAATAGTATCATCAGAAAAGTCAAGAGAGCTTTCGAAACAGAGTCTATTGATAAAGCTGGAAAAAACAGTAAAAAATTTTGGCAAGCAGTTAAAGACATCTCAGGAACAAATGAGACAAGGGAATTGCCAAAAGAACTACTAGGTATATGCCAATCACCGGAACAGTCGGTAAATGAAATAAATAACTTTTTTGTGAACGTTGGTAAAACTTTAGCAGGGAACATTGAGCAAAATTCTCGTCCGTCGGACTTTAAAACTTATGAAGAATCTGACCTTGTACTGGAGTCACTCGTACTATTGGAAACTGATCAAGAAGAAGTAGAGTCTCTTATACTAAACCTTAAAAATGATTGTTCTGTTGGATGGGATCAGATTTCAAATAGTTTTCTCAAACAGTTTAGAGAAGTAATTGTGCCTCCATTGAGACGTATATCTTTAATTTATGCCTTGATTGTGGAGTTTTTCCCCTCGATCTTAAAAGATCTTGTGTCCTTCCCATCTATAAGAGCGGTGACAGAGGCTGTATCAATAATTATAGACCGATTTCTATACTCCCTTCTATTTCCAAAATTTTAGAGCGCATTTTAAATACAAGATTGGTAGATTTTATAGAGAGAAATAAGATTTTGTCTGAAAATCAGTACGGCTTTCGTAGGAAAAAATCAACCAGTGACGCCGTTCATGAACTGACCAATTTCATTTCTACCAATCTCGACTGTGGCAAGAAATGCCTCTCCATTTTTCTCGATATAGCAAAAGCGTTTGATACGGTCTCTGTCCCTTTGCTCGTTTCTAAGTTAGAGCGAATTGGTATTCGTATATACCAACTAGCTTTACTAAAAGATTACATGACTGACAGATACCAGAGCGTCAAGGTGGGTGCTCACATAAGCATGGATCTACCGATTACACACGGTATTCCTCAGGGCAGCATCTTAGGACCTACCCTTTTTCTGTTGTACATAAATGACTTATGCTTAATTCAACCTGTAAATGGCAAACTTATATCATATGCCGATGATACAGCACTGGTATTTGCAGCCAATACTTGGGAGGAAGTAATCGATTCTGCTCAAAAAGGATTTGATGTGGTTACTACCTGGCTCCATGACAATATTTTGTCACTAAATACTAGTAAAACTAAATACGTTTTGTTTTCGATTCGAGATACAACACAAATTCCCGAAATTTCTATTTTAGCCCATAATAAATTATGTATACAAACGGACTACGACAGTTGTTATTGCAATAAATTAGATAAAATTGACTGTATTAAATATTTAGGCATAATTATAGACAAAAATCTTAATTTTAAAAATCATATTGAAGTCCTCAGTGGAAGAATTCGAAATATTATATTTATCTTTAAAAAACTTCGGCATATTGCCAATCCAGTTTTAGTTAAACTAATATACCTAAGTCTTTGTCAGTCACTATTGTCTTACTGTATTTCATCGTGGGGAGGAGCTCCCAAAACATATTTGCAAATGGTTGAGGTGGCCCAAAGAGCCGTTTTGAAGGTCGCTACGGGTAAGCCATATTTATACCCTACCTCATTGCTTTACGCTTCATGTGATGTGCTAACCGTGCGTCAACTTTTTATTATGAGTATAATCTCAAAACAACACAGAGGCTTACATTTTGAGCCACAAATTTTGCAAAAAAGATTAAAATACAAAGTTTGTGATCAAAGCAAACGTTTTAACACAGTTTTTATTAATAGATTTTACATTTACCTAGGGCCTTTCTTGTATAATAAAATTAACAAATTATTAAACATTTACCCTCTTATACAAAAAGAAGTTAGAATTAAAGTTGAAAATTGGCTAAAAACACTATCATATGAAGAGTCTGAAGAAATTCCAAAAATGTTAATTTAATTAGGTACCACAAATACATATATGTTAGATTGCCTTACACAAACACCCCAAACATAACACATAAAGGATAGTTGCACACACCCTCTCACACACACACACTCATAAACTCATTTATACAAAGAGAGGCACTGTCTTACAAACAGTAACAAATAGTTACAAAAAGTTTAAGAAATCACTTGTATAAGTTTTATTTCATACTAATATTATACTAAAGTAGAGGCTAGTAGCAGTCCAATATGAGGGAAGGAGCGCTGTATGCTGAAATACAGGTGATGAGCCTAGTTCAGCAGCAGATACTCTTGATTAAAATTTATAAATTTTCTAGCCAATTGATGTAATTGTATTATATCTAACCTAAAGAAATATTGTATGTGCAAATTCTTTGAATAAAGTATTATTATTATTAATAAAGTACTTAAATTACAGCTGCTGGCCGCTTGACAGATGACAGGTTATTAAGTAAATATTATACGTTGGATATTAATATTATGAAAAATGGGGGTTTGGAATCGATAACCAAATCTGGTTTTAGACCCATTTATAATTTTTATGTATACCAAATCCGTTATGAAATAACAAGGAGCAAGTAACAAAATATTTTGATCATAACTGTAATAAAATAGGTGTTATTACAGTTATGCTATCATAAATTAGATTTTTCATAAGTTAACTAATGCGATAAAAATTTAAAAGTAGGCATAGCGCGATTTATTGTGTGGTGGTTTCATATTGTTGGCACCATACTACTTATTACAGTTGTTAAAATTCTACTAAGCGCAATAGTAGGCGAAATTTTGAAGGAGTGATGGCTCAGTGGCATTGGCTATGGCAGTCCATAGCCAATGCCACGTGCGTCAGTACGCACAGCAGGTCCATGGTATCGAATTCCGGCGCGGGCTTGAGTTTCACCGCATGGATGAAGGGTATTTTGCGAATGCCCACCTGGCTAGCGAAAACCCTCAAGTAGAAAATCTGTCACCAAGCACCTTACGGTGTGTTCTGACAGCAGTCCTTGAGAGCCAGTGAAATTACAAGTGACTTAACAACTATGTCTCAAGGTGACGGCCGCAGTGCAATTCGTGACTTGTGACGAAATGCATCTGTTATAGGTAGAGGTTAGTCCGCTTAACATCAGGTGGGCCTCGAGATTGTTCGTCACAATAACATTTAAAAAAATATATTAAATCAATTCGTAGCTACCTACAGACTCAACATTGTCATTTTATTTTGCAAATTAAAGTTGTACTGTCACACCATTTTCAACTCTGTCTTTAACACAACAATGCATAGTGTCGCCTGAAAGACTTGCAGTAGTGCGGCGTGAACGACTGCCCGTGGCCCTTAACCGTCAATTCATTCATTCTGTACAATGTAGTGTTAGTGAGTGTTTTTTTTATTGTAAAACTTCCGGCCACTGCGCTTCGGTGTGAATTGACGCTAAAGAACCGTTTTCAAAGATACAGACCCACCAACTTATCTGTTCAGGTGGCAGAAAAAAGAACGAAAACTTTCCCTCCAATTGTAACAGTCTGTAGTTGATTTCCATGACCAGTAGCGCCCTCGAAAACTGCACAGTTAAGTTGGTGGCACTATACCTCCGAAAGTCAACGGATACGGACTGGCAGCGCGCAGCACGTCTAGAAAATAATGCGGGTATATTACATTACAAAACGTTTTCTAGTTTTAAAATTTCAAATATACTTTATAAACATTTCCAGAGATTCTTCGGGCTCCCTGCGGACTACATATAAGCCAAACATCCATTGAAAAATATTCTTGTCGACCCTGGGAGACCCTGTGGTTCCGTATTTCCACTAGCATTTCTCCAAGCCTTATTGATAGTAGCATCTAGCTCCTTTGAATCATGTTAGCACAAACAACACAATACTATTTTTATTAATTTTAAATGTAGATGTATACGGTGGTATACGCTCCTAGCAGCCACAAGTGCTGCCACCTATCACATCAGAAACAAAACCACTTGCGACGTCCGTCTTCCCAGCAACATCTATTTCGCTGAATATTTCGCGTGTGACACAAACGGATGAATACATAAGTATCTTCTCCAAATCTTTAATTACCTAACTATCAAACTATCTCACAACGGAGTTAGTATGAAACCGCTACTGCTAAGCACACTCATTCATTATATTTCACACGCAATGTACACTTACCTTTGTTTTTGCACAAAAAAAAACGAATGGCATATATATGAGTCCACTCACTTAAAGCACATACGCACAAAGCCTCTCACTCATACACACATCTTCGATACACATACCCTTATATCTACACTTTACTATATAAATTATAAGTAGTCAATCAGTAATTATTACTTGTAAACGGCTTCAAGTAATTTTTCATTCACTCACTTGAAAATAACGGGCAAATAATAAGCAGCCTGATTTAAAAAAAAAAAAATCTTTTACATTTGTGTTGTATATTATAGTATTTCAATTTAAACTTAATTTTGCGATCCCCAAGGATAGTCTTAGTGCTTAGTTTGGGGCACGCTGACAATCTAATACTCAATAGAGATTTTAATTATACTAGAATCTAAGTTAACGATTGAATTAACTTAAATCTGATTGGCAATAAAAAATATCGTATCTTACCTGTGAAATTAGCATAAGGACCATTCACGCCAAGATACAGGCTTAGTTTGGGTCAGCTCAGCGACAGCTCAGAATCGGTGGCGGTGTGAGGAAGACTCGTTTTGTTGGGGGGGAGAGGAGTGTCCATTCTATATGTTCTATGGTTTGGGGCTCGCTGTCAATCTATTACTCAATAAGAATTAATATACTACTCGTAGAATCTAAGTTAACGATTGAATTAACTTAAATCTTTTTGGCAATAAAAAATATCGTATATTAACTGTGAAATTAGCATAAGGACAATACACTAGTCGCCAGAACTTGTAAAACCTTCTCTGAAATCAAACCTGGAACCGCTAACATCTGCCAAGCGGCACTGGGTAAGTGATTCAATACATTTTCCGAACATCAGCTAACAAATCTATTTACGCAACACCTGTAGGTAATGTTAAGCGACTATACACATGTTGAAACCGTGTTATATCTAAGCCCTGGCTCCTTTCTCTGTAACCTGTTTAAGTTTTCGTATAGATTATTTACTACTTAGCCAGGACTTCAACCAGATCCAGCAAATAATATCTGAATGTGCATATATTTGTTAGAATAGTGTAAGGACAATCCCGGAGCCTGCCGATAACAAGGATGGTCCAGCAGTAAAATAGCAAATAAAACAGTGTATGTAGATAAGTTAAAATTTAATATAAAAATAAAAGAGTTAAAATAGAACCGTAAGCTCGATTATAAATATTTCCTGATTTCCTTAAATTACATTACGACTATCTAGCAACATTGTTCGAGTTAGGCCTGATTTTACAATCATCAGATAGTTACCATTCCTGTGAAGAAATTTATATAAAATTTTAAAAGAACAAAGGTTGGTTGTTTAAAAGAAAGCTAATTTCTAACATTGATCGCTTAGGAGGGGTTATTGCAAAAATTACAATGTTAGAATCGGGTTGCGCCTTCGTAAACAAGTTTAAAGATAATTTGAAAAATTGGTCTTTTTGGTTGATCAATTCAGTTTGGCTGCAGACTGCAGATGTCGCTCCGTCCCCTTAAGGTGGAAAAAATTTAAAGCAAAGGATACATTTGAGCTATGACTCACTCATTACGATAACTTCCGGCCCGAGGGACGGATGGACTTGGTTCTTATCCCGCCCGTAGTTAATAAAAATCCTTTCGTTGTAAATCTATGCTAGTTCATTTGTTTTGAATATGCTCGGTACATTTTGTTGATATTTTTTTAACTGATGATTGAAAAATGAGACCTTAATAATTTACCGCCAGTTTCTGAAACGTTAATCAGTCTTGTTTGGCTAACAGACTAAATATTGAACGCTTATTGGTGAATGGTAACTAATGACGCGACAAGCGACCAATGAGCGTTCAGTATGCAGTCAGTTGACAAATCCTTTGACAAACCTTTCAGAAAACAGGGGTATTTTGGTGTAAAAACAAAAAGTACACGGTAAAAAACTCACACAAAAAATAAATAGCTACTCATCCAAGAGTCAATTATTAAATTAGTAAAAATATTAAATATTATATAAATGATAACAAAAATACTTTTAAAAACCGTACCTACTTAAAAATCCTGTCACATGTCTATATAAATCTCTTCTGAGGGAATGTTTTATAATATAATATTTTATTTAATAATAAAAGGATGCGTAATGGAATCTGATGCTAGTGATTTAGGGGAACTAGGGCCAAACTCCCACCTTTAAAAAACTATTATTGTACACGAACATCATTATTTCAAGTTAAAAGTATTGATACTAAGGTTCGTACCGTGGCCGTCACGAAATTTTCATATAGCGCTATCTCTATTGCACAAATCACTTAATCCAATGTATGCAGCTAGCTCTCACGTTGAAGTTCTAATGTAAGTTTACTATAGTGATGTGTGGTAGTGCAAATTAAAATCGTAAATATAAGATTAAAATAAGACTGAATTAAGAGATGGGAGTTGGCCCCCTGACCTACTTCGACATCATGATTCGCGAACTTTTCTTTGTAATCCGGTTATACAAAAGGTTTTAGTGCTACCAATATTGTAGCATAGTCATACATCCACCATTTTTTTTTCAATTCAGCGGCGCACTGTAAAAACCTTTATATTTGGATAGAGGACACAAATATGAGGATATAGTGTGGACTTAAGTCTCCGATACCTAAGATAGCTAATATGGACACATTGGACCCTAAAATAACCTTAAAAACAAATTCATTGGAAATAAAACACGACTGCACTTCTAAAAAACATCATAGCTTCTGACTGATGTAGGGATTCTCACGGACACGGGCATATTCACGGACCTCTAGCTCTTAACACAACAAACCTGAATTATTGTTATTTGGTGTTAAACGTTCACCCAAATAAGAAAACTGAAGGAGAATTTAAAATATTTACAAAAAAACTGGAGGCTAAAATACATGAGAAGTCGAAAACAAAATTTTTTGCACCCTAGCCTGGTCATCTAGAGCTCATTGAAAAGAGTACAAAAATATTTCTTTTTGTTCTAAAAAATTATATGTGGCCTCCAATGTTATCAATTCTAAAACTAAATTATTTAATAATCTGAAATTTCCATAGGTCACACATATCCTCTAATTATTTATTATTTTTACTCAACCTATATAATATGTATTTGGTATACTGAAAACGACGTTTTATATTGTAGTTTCGAAGCTGTGACCAACCCTATTTTACGCAGTTGCTATACGCAATTGTTTAAGAGCTAGGTCCGGATCGCATTTGCCCAGTTAATGACTAACGACTATGTTTTACAAAATTACATAATAAGTACCCAGCAAAATGATTATAGATACATTATAAAAAATGACTGTAAGAGTATAAAACCGATATATAAAGGAAACAACTTAAGTCTGATGAAAACCGTAGAAAAATACAATATCCCTACAGTACAAATGGCGCGGAGCTAAACGCAAATTAACTCTCATTGTTCGATCCAACTGACACCGACCTTCCCAAAGTTGTCATGTCTGGTTTCGGTGGTAAAGCTGGCTTCTCCATCGATGAACTGATACCGGAGTCGTCCAAGTCTTCTTGAACTTCCTCGTCAGACACTACCGAGACTTGAACGGACTCTGTTGACACGTCCAGCAGGTCTGGGATGACTGGGGTCGGTTCAGGCCTAAAATTAAGCCGGAAAGGTTATAACCCCTTATGGTACAATTGTTATATTGAAGTGTTCTGGTTGCTACAATAACTACTTATATCTTAATTGGTTTAAAATATAAAAGAAAATCAGAAAAAAAAATTACCAGACTAAGGGCCTGTTTCAGAATGTTCGAGTAAGTTCCGGTTATACCCAGAACATATTTAATAAATAAAACACTATCTTTGCGTTTCAGTCATCGATTTGGCCTATCCATCGGTTAATGCTTGAAACGCGCTGCATGTTAACTGTCATTTTTATCATTCAGTTATTTTATGTTCTGGGTAGTATAACCGAAACTTACTCGAACATTCTGAAACAGGCCCTAAGGGTAGGAACCATTAAAAAGGATGTCACGCTACTTACTTCAAAAGCGTGCAACCTAAGTACGCCGATCTGTTGTACATAACTTCATGTAACTTTAAACAACAGGGTATTTTAACATCGCGCCCTTGTCTATGGGTCTCATTTATGGGGATGCCACAAGAGAAGATTTTAAAAGTGAGTGGTTACAAACGAATCGGCGTATATATACCTCAGATTTTTATAGATTCATGGCTAGGAGCTTAATTCTTAGAATTACTGAAGAAGGTTGAGATTACCAACATAAGGAGAAAGATTATCAAAATCTTATAATACACATTTTAATATGTTTATTTACAAGTACTGAATTCTAATTTATTTAATGTCACAATAAAGGTGAGGGATGCTAGCAATCTCGATAACCCTCGAAATATATGTATAAGAAAGAATATAATGAAAACTATCTAAACAAAAAATATCGTATATATAAAATAATCTTACCCATTCACCAGCATATTATTGACAAAAGCATTCGATGTCCGGAACCCACGCGCAATGTTTCATTCGGTATAAGCGATTCCCATTGGCGAATGTGCATGTAAGCAACCCAAATGTATTAACAACTTGCTTGCACACTAACTCCACGTCACAAATAAACATATTCCCAAAAAAATATATAAATTAAATTCATATTTATTACTTAGTCATTTTGGAATGGAATAAAATAAATATACATATACACATATTTTACCAATTCCTTTTATTATTTTATAGGCTTACACATTACGTCTTTATATTTACGTAGGTAAGCTAGCGGTTATCACTAAGTTTTATTATATCTTAGTTTAATTACCATTAATACGTAAAAATTAATAAGATTAGCATTTTCCGTTGATTTTAGTTTACATACAATCAAAATAATAATTTCAATAAACGCTTAACAAAATATAAATTTACATTTAAATTGTAAATAAATCGTTGTATACCTTAGGAATGTCTAAAAAAATATCTAAAAAAATAATAATTCACATGTATCGCTTAAACTAACATAAGAAATATACATTTTTATAAAAGTAAGATATAAAATGGGAAATTTTAGAATATGTTTAAAATAAATGCTGATATAAGGAATGCAGTATACACAAGGAATGTGCGGTGGCGTATATATATGAGTGTATAATATAGGGTTAAATATGATTTATCATAATAGCATTACTAAATGATTATCACATAGACAATTCCACAATTATTGCTGATTCCCACACACAAGCATACCAATTTAATAAAACACTTATATTTATAATAAAATACTTATAAAAGAGACCATACAAACAAGCGCCTAATTTTAATCAACAAATTTTGGAAGCCATTATGAAAATTTTTATCCATTCAATTATTATAAAATTAAACTTTCATAAGAACGAAATAATTTTAAAATAAAAATGTATAAGTTTTAAGTACCAATATGTTCAGGAGGGCTTACATTTTATTTATAAACTATCTATTTCAAAAATTTGTATGCGCAAGCTACTTAGTAGTAAAAAAGACTATGACGGTAAAAACGTCTCATTGCCAAAATAAAATTGTTTTTAGGCCGCAATCTATTTTCAACAAATGTGTAATAGTTTTGTTAGGGAAAGCCCGTTTAGAACAACGAAAACTTTTCAATCCTTATCGCATCATACGACTGTGTTGTTCGAAGTTGTCTCTAACAAAGGGACCAATTGCTATTGTTAAAGAGCTATTCGATAGGTCGAATATAAAAATCCTCCATACATTTACCGGTTTTTTTTTACTTTGATATGGCAGATGCACGCTTCATTCAAATAAATGAGGATCCAAAAGAAAGAGATTTTAACTCCAAAAAAGCGAGGCCAATTTATGATCAGTTAGATCAAAGAGTTGCTCAAACATACGATTTAAGGGTGAACTGGCCGGCCCGTTCTCCATACAAACGCCGTTGGGTGATCACTCCCTTATTTGAGGATTTAGGTCCGAAATAAAGTATAATACCGATTGATCTCGTCATTATCTAGGCTTGTATGATACCAAAATTGTAATAAAATAATTAACTTGAGAATTATGAGCCTCGAAACATTTTCATATAAAGTTTTCGAGGCTTATAACTTACAAATTAATTATCTTTTTTAAATTTTGGCATCATACAAGCCTAGATAATGACGAGATCAATCGGTATTATACTTTATTTCGGACCTAAATCCTCAAATAAGGGAGTGATCACCCAACGGCGTTTGTATAGAGAACGGGCCGGCCAGTTCACCCTTAAGCTCACTAGGAGCTTTTGAAGCTAGTTTCGAATTTCACATAGCTCTAGGTGTCAGTTTAAACTCCCTACTAAGAAGCATGTGCGCACACTGCATCGCGTGATTCGTTGTATATAATAATATAAATGTATAAAAACATTGACACTTGATAATACTAAGTTCCGTAAGTACTACTAAGTCTGATTCTGTCTTTTTACGATATCTATTTCTAAATTAATAGCACTTCAGCTAATCGACATTATATATTGAGGCAATGATTGATTGTAATAACTGTTTTCTTACAATTTTAATTTTACCGCTATTTTGTTATATAAGTTAATACTTAATTTTACGTTGCTTATTTTATTACCGAGTATAAAACATTTATATCGCAAAGTAATATAAATTACGCTGATTTAGGTATAAACATGGCTTTTAATAATTTTGTATTAATAGTTGAATTCGGTATATAGGAGTGCGCAGACGTACGTATCGCCCGCCATTCTTTCAAAATCGCCTCGCTTCATCACGACTACTTATTATTATTATTATTACTTGCTTGGTTCCTAGTCGAAGCTACGATGCGAGAACGTTGTTGATAAGTGCTTTACTATTATGCTTTGTAACATGGACTCCAAAGAATACTGTACGGCTTGTGTACCAGTGTACGACCAATTATTATTTTATTTATATCCAATTATTTGGATATAAATAAAATAATAATTGGTTACGAGATCGGAAGTAAAGATTAGAACCTTTTCTCCATATTTTGTAAAGGATGATTGCATTCATACACGGATCAATTTTAATCAAATTATTCATAAAGGATCGATTGCTTAGTCAAACATTATATTGAGTACCAAAATTAAACTACTTTTAGTGATTAAGGTCAAAAAAAAGGAAAAAGAGGCTGACGACTGACGTTTATGGCGAGAAATTATAACTCAATAATTTTTAGTTTTTTTGTTAGGTAACTGTTGTACTAGATCGATACGCTATTTCGGAGAATATCTACGAGTATATCTATCTACGATAGATTATTCAAAACTTATTGATTTTTTTACTATTTTAGGGGCATAGTTTAAGAGGTTTTAGGGGTACAGGGGTATTCATGTGCATTTGTGTTCAATAACTCTTCAAGATCATACGTACTATATTATTTTGAACTCGCGAATACCATGCTCATGTAGAGCTGTTCCCAAATCCAGCTAAGAGCAATAAAACGTTCTCCTGCCACAGGTGTGAATTTCCACCTTAAGGCGTTTAATATTGGATCGTTAAATCAGAATTGGCATAGGCAGATAGATAAGGGAACGCGGTAAACTTTTTTTTACTGTAAATGTAATATGCATTTCGATTAGCAAACATGACATTTGTTTGCCGAAGGCTTTTAACACCTACTAATGTCTTATAAAAGTATATGTTATCTAATTTCGACCTAAATTGCATTTTAATTCCCACCTTTTTCATATATATCTGACAACACACAAATACAAAAATCTTCACAACCATGCCAAATGTTTGCAATTTTGGAAATGTATGAGTACACTCTTGAATAAAATTATTTAAAGCGTTAAAAGGAAATAAAGACAATTATTTTATTATCAATTGAGTTATTTCTGCTTTCTTATTAGTTATTCAGCCCTCGTATAAGTGAAAGCGTATTTTTTTCTACACGTAGGTGGGTTTTCATTGAAATGTAATCGACACTTAACCGAACGATATAAAATACAGTGTATGATATATAATTACCTAATTATTAATACAATATATACCAAACACTTCACAAACATACATATAGGCCCGATTAAACCAACCTATGATGATTTTCAGTCTATAATAGTTTCGTGCTTTTGTGTTTCGTATAAAAATCTATTCAATATACGAACATACTAAATGCGAAAGACTTGTCACGATTTAACACTTAGGAATAATGCGGTAACGCCCTCTTTTCTTCCCCTCTTTCTTCAGAAAGGAGGGTAACTGTTACTCTTTAGAAGGCTTGTATGCAAGAGATGAACGGTCGACATTATTATAAGTTATAAAATCGTACTTTTAATGATATATTTGACGAACACGATGTAGGACAAAAGACACAAATAGTCATATTATTCCTGAAAACAAATTGAGAGTGAGCTAGTTTTGATTTTGTAAGTGTCGCCATCTCTTATGAATATACAACATTTTATTTTTCGATAGATATTTCTAGACTTTACTCGCTTACAGTCTTTGTCTAAAGTAATTCTATATTAGACTGAAAATAACCATTATTTCGTTGTTACGAATTACAAAAATGTTTTATTATGATGCCTTATTAATTAAATATTAGATACAATAAAACATTTATGCAGAAACTTAACCCAAAACCTAAGTTGTGTCGTGTAGTCATGATAAACCTAAAGAAAATATTTAGAAGGGTTAGTAAACCATGAAGATCTTGATTCAAGTATCTTAAATTACAAACAACTAAACAACATTTCTCTTCACTGTTCTCTTTTACCTTATGATTAAGCAAAGGCAAAAGGCAATGTGGGGAAAACATATTATTCTGAGTTAATCATATTCCACCATCAAGACAAAAAAATAATACTAAATTTTGTTCTGATGTGAACAAAATCTTTCAAATAGATTGTCAGAGGTATGTTAAGAGTCAAAGTTAAAATGAGATTCTTTTCCGTAATAGTGTAGTTAGTACATACAACACGGCCAAAATAACCCTGCACCTGGAGTCGATAATAAGTATTACAAAATATATTAAGATTCCTCTTAAATCTATTAATTTACATTGCCGAAGTATTTTTTCGCATATATGTTATACGGTTTTTTGTTTTTTAATTTCCTTTACAGCTTATTTGTGTAGTTTTATTTATGAAACCAATAAAACAAGCATTTTTTTTTTTAACTTTGCTTGTCTTTTTTTTCCTCAGGTAGAAAATTAAAGAAGGTGACCTCTTGCTCGAAACGTAAAAGTTAATGTAGTTCCTTAAAAAGAGACTAGATGGCGCTACCAGCAAAAACAGATTGATAAATCATGACATTACGACACAACTACCCTCAAAACACTAAGTTCCGGCCGTTCCGGGCCGACTTACGCCTTGACGGGTGCATCCATGGTGGGGATATAGTCTAGGGCCATGAGACACGCGAACACCGTCATTATCATCTTAGGCTTGCGTTCGGTAATATCTTCTGGGAGGGCATACACTCGCGCTCCGCATCGGCGGGCCATTGAAATGGCGTATTTTGCGTTGGCTAGGTTCTCCTGTTGAACAAAATACATGGTTATATAAGCAGTTGTGAAGAGAGAGACGATTACTTAGCATTTCATTGATTCACCGTGCCGGTGCCGGGTCCATAGCGTTGTAGAGGAAGAGGCCAGAGGGAGCTGGGACTTGCAAGTCCAGAGTAGGGTTAAGGGGCCCCTTTACGATGACATCAATACTCCCCTTCACCGCTCAAGCCTCTTTTTTAGAACCAAATTTGGCAAGATCCTACTAATGCCGCCTTAGTTAGCGCCTTATACACGTTCTAGGATGGAAGTTACGGTTGTTCTTGACAGGCCAAGGTCTTTAAATAGCTTATACAGGGACTTTGATGACTCGTATGATTTCGAGGACTCTTTCATGATCACGTGAATAATGACCCCTTTTAAGGAACACCTTGCATCCTACCAATAGGTGTCTTGCTGTACCTATGGCCTCTCGACAAATACCGCAAGACTTTTCGGTGGCTTTCCCCCATCTTATTAAGTTACTTTGGTCTGGGAGGTCATCTGAAGTTTTTTTAGATTCTTTTAGATTATATCAATATTTTTAAAGTCCCCCATAATATGATACAAAATATGCTGCTATTGTCGACTTATGTTGAATCTATTATTATGACAATACTGACCTCGACGGAGCCCCCGTTGAGTACAAGATCGTAGTTGATAGCACCAGGCTTGATGGCGTCGATCAGGTCTATCACCACCTTACCGTCCGCCAGAACCTCGTCCTGTAACAACATATTTCCAAAATAGTAACACATCGAAATGATTTATAGAATGTTATAGTTTAACACCGAAGCTCAGGCGCTCCTAGGTACGACTATTCAAACCTCAGGTCCGACGTAAAGTCTCAGTCAAAGTACAAACCTGTACTGTACTTTATCAGCCGGATTGTCCACTGCTGAACACAATATGGAGGGGTTTGCCATAATCCCCACGCTTGGTAGGCGTCTTGGGAATCGCAGTGTGAGATATCGGTTCTTCAGAAAGCGCTGCTGCCCACCTTCTGGTGCGTTACCCTTAGTCTCTTTTTACGACACCCACTGGTAGAGATCCCATCTCTACCCGTGGGTGTCGTAAAAAGACATTCTAGCCCAGCACCCCACGGGCAAAGTACAAAACTCTGAAACTGTATTTCATGAAAACGGATTTTAACCAGTCAGACTAGGTTTTACAAAAAGGTTAGACAAACAAATGTTTTTTATAAGTGGAGTAATGCAATGGTTACAACTGGCTAACTCCTTGGTTCCTTAACGATAGACCATTAAAATCCCGTGATATTATTCACAACTTTATTTTAGACGTCAGTACAAAATTGTAATAGTTTCGGAATAAAAATCGAGCGTGCATTCGCCGTTCGATAGTTTTTATACTGCGCATAAAAGAGGTTAATGGTTTTGCGTCATAACCAATATACTCGCGGGCGAAAAGCTAGTATCATATAAAACAATACCTGGAAGCTCCTGATGGAGGAGGCCTTGCCGGCGCCTTGCAGTTTGTTATTGACCCATTGCACGATCTCCTTCTCAATGATGGGGTTCCCGGTGTTGGCGAGTCGAGTCAGCACTGACAGCGTGTATGCTCGCATCAACTGCCAGATCAGAGCTGGAAATAGGTGGGGAAAAAATATAACAGGTGGTAAAATCTAATTTTCTCAAATAAATGGACCAAATGCATATTGAAGCAGTGATGGCTCAGTGGCGTTGGCTATAGACTGCCGCGCATAAGGTCCATGGCTCGAATGCCGCCGGGGGCTTGAGCTTCACCGCATGGTGGAAGGGCATTTTGCGAATGCCCGCCTGGCTAGCGACCACCCTCAAGTAGATAATCTGTCGCTAAGCACCTAACGGTGTCCAGTGTCAGTGTTCCGGCAGCTGCCCTTGAGAGTCAGTGAAATTGCAGGCACATGAGATTTAACAACTGTCTCAAAGTGACAGGCGCAGTGCAATTCGTGACTTGTGATGAAATGCATCTGTTATAGGCAGAGGTTAGTCCGCTTAACATCAGGCCTCGAGCTTCTTCCGTCACTACAACATAAAAAAAAGCTACAAAGTCATTAATTGAACTTAAATACAAAATCTGAATTAAGTTGATAAGGTTTTTCTATTTAATTGTTATATTTTGATACATACATAAATAATTCCAATATTTTCATTGTAAGATTCATAATTAAAGGTAATCTTTTTTTTATTCTACCGTGAACATTTTCATGAAACATAATTTGAAATCAACTTGGCCTTAGAGAATACGAGTATATACAATCTAAATTTTAAAAACTAAATATATTTTGCTAAAAAACCTGTTCAAATAAAGCTATTCAGCACTTATCTGTCAGCGCCTTAACTGCGCAGTTTCAATTGCACAAACCATTTTATTTATTTCTTACCGAGGGTTAGAGTGGCATTGCCCTCGTTGATATCAGCGCCGGCGATCCCGACGAGAGAGAAGCCGAGTTGCCGACCGAGCTCGACGGCGTAGTTGCAGTTCTCCAGCCGCTCCATGAACTTGCGCAGTTTCGAGAACTGACGGTGGACCTAAACGATAAAACGTAAGAGTTAGAATATTATAACGTAGGATAAATAAATCGTTTGAAGCATTGACTATGGTATTGACATTTGCGACTGCTCCCAAACAGTTGGTGGTGATTTCTTCCTAGATGGCGCCACTATGCTAAGCATTGTCAGGGTTGTCGACATAGGAAAAGTTATTTCTAGTTTCCGAAACTTCAAATAATTATTCTTGACTAGTATTATTTTATTAGAACATTGACGCATGCTAAGCGAAAACATAGTAATTGTTTCGGATGTAAAAAGATAACTTCCTGCGGGACTTGAACCCGCAACCCCCGGAATACCGTCCTGGTGCATTACCAATTATGCTATGGAAGCGGGTGCTCGACAGTCGAATCTTCTCCATCCGTTTGAATGCACGTCTTTTTGACATCTATCCAAATAGCAGAAGACTATTTACTTAGGCTAGTAGGTTGATATACGATCAACACTGAACACCAAATCGATGAAACCATTTATTTTTTTATTTAATATCCGTCCATGCTTTCATTAATACTATTCTTTTAGTACCCAATTTACTACAAAAACCGAACTATACAAAATACATGTTGTACAGGTGAATGTCCAGCAACACACAATAATCATTTAACGTTCAGAAAAACGAAAGGAAAAATCCCTCGGGCCTGGACATGCTCTGCCAATTTGAGCTACCGTGGCGTTGAGTCGTAGTTAGAATTTACCCTTTCGTTGTAATTTTGTATGCTTATTCACTCAGAATATTTGAATATTATGCTGCTAATTTGGCGCATTGTATTTCCACAGCCGCCCTTCATGACATTCAGTCGGAGGTAGTGGATAAGGAACATATGGAAATATGGAAAACTGCACTTGCACGTAAGAGATGTGTGACTACGACTATAAAAATATTTAACAAGATTCCTAGAGATATTAGACAATTACCAATTAGACAATTTAAAACTAAAATTTTTAAGTAGCTAAAAGAAAAATGCTTTAATGACATTCATGAATTATTTGTTGTAAATTGAGGCTGACATGGTTATTTAATATTATAATTTAGTAATAATTTATTGATACTGATTTTTTTATTGTTTGACATGTAATTTCAGTAATAAACCAATACTAATAATGTGCAGTACCTATGTGAACACACCGTTTGTAAGCTCGGTAGGTATCCACTGGATGGGTACTGGCACATATACACTATCGCTGGATTGGAGGGTTGGAGTTGTTCTACCTGAATAAAAGCTTCCTTTCAGTATTTGCTTCCTTTTATTTCCTTTTTCTTATAGATGTTATCCCTTAGGGGTGTGGTTCGGTACTACATGCTCTCTGCACAAAACTTCCTACTTATATACCAAACTTGGCTACAATAAACCTTTATTCTTATTTGCTTACTAATCACGTACGACTAATCAGAGCTACTTGAATCCATTTCTGTCGTACCGACATAAACAAATTTCTAACATAACAAGGGTCTAATATAACAAAGCAATACTTATTGCGTTAAAGTAAATATTTCGTCTACTGAACACCTGTCTAAACAAAGTTATAATATAAATAAAAATCTAAAGTTCCAATAACAAACAAAGTAATTCTAAGCTCTACAGTAAATATTTATGTTGTGCTAAACAATGAGCTGTTCTATTCTAGCTATATGAACAAAGGTCCAATGTTTCAATATAAGCAATCTAATGTTATGCTTTAACGTCAATATTGATGTCGTCTTGCACAAATAATATCATATTGTACGTCTGTTATGGATAAACTGTGTTTCTATAAGCACTTGTGCTCTTATTAAGATATATTTTGTACACGGTTTCTGCAATAAATAAATTTCATTTCATTTACGGACAGCCCTAGCCGCTAGTGATGTGTACCTTCTTCCAGTTAACGATGCCAGGTTTGATGATGTCGTACAGCTGGAAGATGACGAGCCCGTCGGTCAGGTCCGAGTACAGCCAGTTCACGTGTGGAGCCACGCCCATGGAGTTCATCCAGTTGCGGTATGCTGGAATTGCACACGGATTATTTTATAAAAAAACCTGCCTAGTGCGAGTCGGACTCGCGCACCGAGGGTTCCGTACAAACCTGTACATATGGACTGCCGTGCCGCAGGTCCACAGTTCGCATCCCTACTTGAGCTTCACCGCATGGTGGAAGGGCATTTTGCAAATGCTCGCCTGGCTAGCTACCACGCTCAAATAGAAAATCTGTCGCCAAGCACCTAACAGTGTATTCCGGCAGCAGTCCTTGAGAGCCAGTGAAATTACAGGCACATAATGACATCTGTGGGGTGCCGGGATAGAATCTCACCTCCCATTGCTGCCTGTGGGTGTCGTAAGAGGCGACTAGAGGTAAAATACGGTGGGCAGAAGCGCCTTCTGAGGAACTAAAATATTCAACTGCTATCCCCGAAACGCCTGCCAAGCGTGGGGATTATAACAAATCCGCCCTTAATGGGGGAGGCTGTGTTCAGCAGTGTACAATCCGGCTAGTACAGTACAATAACACTTATAACACAACTGTATGCCTCAGGGGGACGGGCGCAGTGCAATTCGTTATATGTGACGAAATGCATCAGTAACAGGCAGAGGTTAGTTCACTTAAAGGCCTCGTCCTTTGGAGTAAAAAACACGACACAAAAAAACACGTAAAAAAATTAACGGGATAATATCTAAATTCTCTTTCTAGTACTCACTCTTCTCCTCCCTAGTTTCGTCCAGTTGGTGGTATTCCTGAGTGTCGTTGGTTCGCTGCAGCGCTGGATGCTGGTTGAACAAGTTGGCGACGAACGCCAAGTTGAGTTTGTAGACGCCACCGACGACGTCTGCGGGACTCACGAACGCGCGGCAACGGAGCTTGGCAGCCTGCTGCAGCATCACCTCGGCACGACGGAGGAGGTCGCTCTCCTGGAAATATCAAAAAGACCGTCTAAATTCTATTCATCTGCCTCAATCATAGTTCATAGACCTTTTACAGGTAAAGTCCTAAGGTTATTCACGTAGATGCGCTGTAGAAATCGCAAGCTCCGTATACATCGAATTCATTGAGAGATGCGGTCTTTCGTCGCGGATAGGTGCAGGACCTTGCAAATGGTGGATAATGTTAATAGTTTTTTTTATAGTTGATAGACTAGTCTTTGATCAATTTTTTTCTCTGGATGGTAAGTGATGATGTGGTCGAAGATGCTAACCTAGAATTACTGGCTCTCAAGGACAGCTGCTGGAACAAACCGTTAGGTTTTTGGAAAAAAATCTGCCTGGGCATCTAGTGCTGGGCAAATCCTTCTCCAAGAGAAATGTGAAATATGCCATTACAACCACACCTTTAATCAAGCGAAGGAGTATGCCAAAGACCTGAAACTTTTAAAATTATCAGACCCACGCTGAGACAATCCAAAGTGACGTCAGCAAATCACCAACCAAACCGTACCCATATAACGGAATATGACAAAGATCTGGAACTTCTAAATTAATCAGACTCACCCTGAGAGCAACCAGAGTAACGCCAGCATCGTCTGGTGCAATCTGTTTGAGCAAGTATGAGTATATCTCGGAGTCTGCCACATCCTGCTGGAAGTTTGTGCAGCGCCTGGTCACTCCGGCGGATTGAAGCTGGTGGTTCACCCAGCGTAGCAGAATAGCTTCTGGAGACAAGGCCAGCAAGTCTTCGATGCGTTCCTGTGAACATTAAAATGTGCAATGATCAGATACAGAGGTCAGGAAGTGAGAAAGTTATTGCTTTTTTTATTACTAAAAAGCTAGCTGTTGGTCATATACGGTGAGAGTACGAGAGCAGTCATATGACAGCTGAAAAAAAATGAATCATAAAACAGATGCTCCTTAGCTCTCCCAATTCCCATAATGATGTGATCGAATACTTGCAGGAATGAATGGATGGGAGCAGGTTTTAGGGCAGCTGTAACAGACAATTATGTGCTAGGTGGCGGATTTTCTACTTAATGGTGCTAACCAGGCGGGTATGCAAAGTACTCTTATAAAATTCTGTGAATATATGAAGCCCATTTTTCCAATTTGACCCCAGGGTTTGAATCGATTTAATGGGTACTTTAAAATTAGTTAATACCTTTCACTGTAGGTATATCTCCTTATTACATCAGTGTATTACATTGAGCTTTGTTTATTTAACATATTAGGTATAAAAAAACGGCGGACCACGAAAACCATTTTAGTTCCCACCGTGACTAACGCCGGCATTGTGGAAATGGCTTCAAAGAGTTCCATACCAGACTGAAGGCCGGATATAAGCCCGATTTTTTTTATTGCCAGGCCTAGAGGCAGTTAGAAACCGTCTCGTGAGAATACGGCCTTAAGTTACTATTCCGATCGACAGACTGCTAGTGCAGCGCGGTACAGTATGTATTTACTTGTACTTAGTGTATTTTCGCTTTGAACTCATTTCATAGAATGAGTTCAAAGCGCCGCGACTGAGTCACCTGCAGTCATGGGCGGCTTCACATGATTGTCCAATCGCGTGCAGCCGCTAAATTTTCAGTCGGCAGCGTAGTTCAGAATAGCACCTTTACGGCCCCGATTTCTCACACGAATCTAAATAATAACAAAGTAACACAACCCAGTGCATCCATACCTCATCATTAAGCAGCTCAGTCAGTCCAGGACAGTGCTCCAACGTGATCTGGTTGAAGAGACCAATCCTGATGATCTGCCAAAGAAGGCCGAGCACCAAATGTGGTTTCCCCTTGGCCAAGTCGTGGGCATCGATGTTGACGATGTTGCAGCCGATGGCCTGGGACGACACCAGTGCCAGGGTAAGGTTCTCGTGCTTCGTGTACAGGGTTAGGTTCTTTTTGTTGATGGCGCGCTCGTCTATCGTGTCGGGGCAGGAGTGGTTTATGACTTTACTGTAAACAAATAAATATAATAGTTTATATACTACTTTCTCTTGTTTATGATATAATATTGTACTACGGATCGGAGGTTGATTTGAGCCAACTTTTGCACAAAAAAATGTATAGCTGATGGGTAATCATAGTATGATAAGAATTCCACACTTTATGCCAAAGATCTATTCCTCATAGATATTAATATAAAAATTATGTTGGACTGTATAATTAGCTACCAGAGGGATTCGAACCCAGGTCTCCGGCTCTGACGTTTTGTCCCCGTTACCTAAGCATTCACCATAACCTCATACTGGCCTTTTCTTTTCATTTCTCTTAAAGCATTCGTAAATGCATATATATATATATTTATCTGCACGATAAACAGTGAATAGTTGAATAATTCACAGTTTTTTTTATTACTAAGTATTACAATTTTTTCACTAAAAATACCTAAAAATAGTTTGCCGCCAGCAGCGGGGCAGGGCCTAAGTCAGGGCTGCAGAAAGTGAATTTGAGGATGCGCGCTATGACGAGGAGTCCTGCCTTTTGTATCTGAGTCTTCATGGCATGTCAAGTGTAAGCCTCTTGAGATATTTATCGACACTCGTAAATGTAAAGCCTTTTGCCGATACGATTATCGAGGCAATGACTGTCGAGTCAACATCACACTTGGCCTAATATACTCATCAGCCAAGTCCAGGCACCTGCATTTATTATTATTATCATCTCTTTTTCCTGTCTACCAGCAAGGTCATGTTCCAAAGGCTATTGTTCCAGCATACCATGAAACCAGCTTCAAAAACCACTTTTGTCTCTTTACCACAAATCAAGACCGGATGGTCAGTGTATTCAGTTCAGTGTATTGTACAGCTGCTTGCCTACATAGTCATATGCGGCAGGTGTAGAATGTGTGCTGTGTGTGATATCTGGATCATGTTCCACATTGCTGTTGATCCAGCAAACCCACAAGACATCTATGAAGTTGTAATGTATATCTTACCACAAAATAAGACCGTCCTTCAGTTTCTCATAGAGCTGCTTGCCTTCGTGGTCGATGGGCAGCAAGTGTTGGAGATCCGGATCGTGTTCCAGATTGCTGTTGATCCATCCAGAGAAAGCCATTTGTTCTTCGAGTCTGACTGAATGGGTTGTGCCTGAAATAGGAAATGAAAGATATCAATGGTATGTTTACACCAAAGAGAGCCGATTTACTTAGCATTCCATGGATTCACTGAGCGGGTGCCGGGTCCATAGCGTTGCAGTGGAAGAGGCCCAAGTCAAGATGCCTGGGACTTGCAACCCAGGGAGTAAGGTGAAGGGGCCCCTTTATGATGCATCAATGCTCCCTTTCACCACTCGGGCCTCTTCCCCTTATAAAATAAATATATCCGAAACCGGATTTATATATAACTATTTATATTAAACATTACGTTTTTTGAGAAGGAGATGTTCTCATACCTACGCGTATAATACCTTCTGCATAAAATATCACAAGGAAATTCAGGTTAAGGGAACTGTATTAATAGTATTTTCCGTACAAACGTAGTGTTGTCATATTTTAAGCACCAAGTGTTCATGACTTCCTATGACACTTCCCTTAATTAGTCCTTATAATTAAGGTTGAACTGGCCGTACAGTTCTCCATACAAACGCCGTAGGGTGATCACTCCCTTATTTGAGATTTTAGGTATAGAATTAAGCATAACATCGATTGAACTCGTCATTACTTAGGTTTGTATCGTAAGGAAATTTTAAAAAGTTAAAAGTTATGAGCCTTGAAAACTTCATAAGAAAATGTTTCGAGGCCCATAACTGTCACCTTAATTATCTTTTAAAATTTTCGTTACGATACAAACCTAGATAATGACGAGTTCAATCTACATCATGCTTTGTTTTGAACCTAAATCCTCAAATAAGTGATCAGCCTACGACGTTTGTATGGAGAACTGACCGGCCAGTTCACCCTTAAAGATACATACCATCACTGGATGCTTCGCTCATGCCACCCAGGTGTTCAAGATTTTCTTTCTTACTAACTGCCTGTTTGAATGTGCTGGACACCTGCAATTAGAAAAGGATTATTGATAATTGCCATGTATCCCAGTTGACCACTGTTTTTGGTTGGATGGATGGATCAAAGAAGAAAGTTACATTAGCTGACTTTTTTAGGGATATTGGGTAAGCCTATGGTAATTCTGATTAATTTTATAGTCAGTTTAAATATTAACATACTTAGTTCATAGAAGGTATCTGAAAAGACAATAGACTCATAATAACCAAAAGAACCAAATAAACACTATGGACTAATTTTAGTTATTATATTAGAAAATACTACAGAACATACGAGAAGGCTTATGGCCCATATCATATGGTAAGATTCCGTACATTAGAAACTACATTAAATTACCCAAAATCACCATAAACCGCTATGGACTAATAAGTCAAGGAGAATTAAAATAATTGTTCTAATTTTTAAAATTAGGAAATACTATTGGACATACGAGAAGGCATATGACCCGGAAGATTCCGTGCTGCATAACCCAGGAACACATGTTTAATAACCCAAGAGCATCAAATACAAAGCAAGCTTTCCAAATACTACACGCTACTAGAGCCACTAAAAATGCGTAGAGACATTGGATCTCTTTTTATCTTTTATGCCGCCTATATCAAGGTGTGTTCTAAAGAATTATTCAAACTCTTTTAACAAGATACAGATATCCATAGGGAACGGTGATTGCGGCACGCTTGCTTGTTTGCTAAATATAACATATAAAAAAAATGCTCAGGAATAAACGAGCTCTCAAATTAGGAACTACGAGAATGCCTATGGCCTGGAAGGTTTCATGCTTCCGAAGGCACGTTAAGTCGTCGGTCTAGGTTGTTGCAGTTGTGATTCAATGTCGGAGGCCTTCTGGCGGGGAAAAAAGTGATGAATTTCAGCAAGCAGTAGATAAGTCTAACTAAGCTAATGATAAAACATCAGATGAAGATTTTTGAAGCAGTGATGGCTCAGTGGCATTGGCTGTTGACTGCCGTGCCGCAGGTCCACGGTTCGAATCCCGTTGCGGGCTTGAGCTCCACCGCATGGTGGAAGGGCATTTTGCGAATGCCCGCCTGGCTAGCGACCACCCTCCAGTAGAAAATCAGTCGCCAAGCACCCAACGGTGTGTTCCGGCAGCAGTCCTCGAGAGCCAGTGAAATTACAGGCACATGAGACTTAACAACTATGTCTCAAGGGGACGGGCGCAATGCAATTCGTGACTTGACGAAATGCATCTGTTATTACAGGTAGAGGTTAGTCCGCTTAACATCAGGTGGGTCTCGTGCTTGATCCGTCACAATCACATTGAAAAAAAAATATTGTTCCTGTCGCAGCTTCATGGACACAATGTGTGGTCATAATGGTCATCAATATCAAATTAAATAAAAACTAATCTACTGCAAAAAGAACGATAACAACCGTTTATTTTAACGATTATTGACCCATTAAATTCACTTCTATCAGTTTTACAAAACAAATAAACGACCACTGTTAGGGTGACAAATCAACAACGAGCTATGCTGCGCTGTGCTATGTTTGGTCAACTCGCTCGTTTAATATTTTAATGAGGATACAAACAAACCATGCTGTGCTGCGCTGTGTGAGGCTACGCTCTGTTTAAAAACGCAGCAGTCTCGAGCGAGGCGCGCTACCCGCCGTGCTGAGCCGCGCTGTGCCGAACTGTGCTATGTTTTTTATGGAGCTCTGCATGCTGCGCTGTGTCGAGCTATGCTAGGTTTTTCAAACATGGAGCACGCTGCGTGCCTCTCCTTGGCCTTTAGACGTCTCTCGTACTCCCATCTCTCGCTCTCAGCTCGATGTTGATTAGCTAAGCAAAGCGCAGCACAACTTGATGTTGATTGTTAAGAAAACGTAGCTTAAGAAACACAGCACAGCGCAGTACAGCGCAGCATAGCTCGATGTTGATTTGTCACCCTTACGACTAACGTTCACTACAGAGTCACAGATTAAATTATAGTTACTACATTCAAGTGGCGTCCTCTATTGACCTTAGAGATTAAAATTTATCACTTTATTGACTGCGACAAGACTAATCTATTCACATAAACAAACTTAATGGACTCTGGGAGCAGATTCAGTACATTGAGTTCAATAGGCGACACTTGAGCTTATCAAATGCAATTATAAATTATTGGAGAATTTATTTGGGACAATCTACACGCCCTTTAGTGTATATTGAAACAGTTTTTCAATTTGTACTAATGGGCGTGTTATATGAGGTGCTAAATTTGAATCTTTTAGGTCAACTTGTAATCTGGTTCTACTGTATTTGACACTAACCATACATAAATGGTAAAAGTGCACGTGGTCCTGGTGGGACAATGGACAATCTACACGCCGTTTAGTGTTTGAAACAGGTTTTCAATTTCAACTAAGGGACGTGTAGATATGGTGATTGATGAGGTGATAAATTTCAATCTTTTAGGTTAATTTGTCTTGAGACAATAATGGAAGAAAATTACATTTATGCCGACCCGACGACGTAGCGCAGTTATGGTAAGGAAATAGAAGATAGGTCTTAGTTGCGACAGCTGTCAAAATAAGGGTGAATTTTCAAGTTTTTAATTTAAGTTTTGGGCTGTTAACCGAATAAATATAACAATACTGCCAATAGATGTGACAGTTGGCCAACCGTCACTTTGGCATCTGTCAAAATTTACGGTTTCAATCTTCAATTTCATGACAGCTGTTCAACTTAAAAGAGCTTAGGAAGGTTGTTATTATTTTATTGCAAAAAATACAGCTGTTAAATTTAAAAGTGACTTATCGCAGGATCAGTATCCTAGATAGTTTCGTGGCAATATTTGTCAAGATGATTATTTCAGATGACAGTTGTCAACTCAGTAACTTCTTATCCCGGATAACTAGTTTCTTCGCAAAATCTATAAATGTCATTGAGCTCTGTTTCATCTTACACCGCTCATATTCCTCATACATATCTGGTAGATACGCAGTCTAAGTCGCAAGTGGTTTGGAGAAGTTGCTCACCTGTTGCGCCTTCAGGCTGGCACAAAGTTCCTCGAATTCGTTCAAACTGATGCCGTTCTTGCGCGCGTCTCCGTTCATGCTGCCGTTCATGGCGCGGCCGTGTTTGTTTCCATTGTTGTGGTACTCGTCTATCATGCACCGGACCTGGAATAGTTTAATATGGTATTTGAGATAAAAAAAAATTAATTTACTATATCTCTAGGGAGGTGTCTACTATGTTTAGGAGAGAAGGGCACTGTAGCAAGTGATATTACTGGACAAAGGAGACATAAGAACGTCTATCTCAGAAGTAAAAACATCTCGGTAAGACGAGCGTAGTGAACATGTAGAACAAGGATGGTGACACTGCAAATGTAATTAACAGGCGTGATGGTTACCATCAGGCGGGTCCATCTCATCACTTCGTGAAAAAAATAACTGTTCAGTTATTCTATTCTAAGGATGTCGTAGTTCGCGGACTATTATTTAGCACATCGCATCCCAAGAGATAGTGGCTCTGTGAATAGTTATATCATGGTGGTGCTAACGAGTACCATTTTTATATTATTGATAAAAAAATGGCTAGCTACCACCCTCAAGTAGAAAATCTGTCGCCAACGGTGTGTTCCAGCAGCTGACCTTGAGAGCCAGTAATGCTAGGTTAGCCCGAACAACATCTTCGACCAATTCACATCGTACATGTGATGATGTCAACGAAGATGTTAAACCAGTTAGCTGGTTTAGGCTTGAAGAGGTCTAGACCTAGAATTGGATCTGGGTAGCTCGAGCATAGCTGCCGGAACACACATTTAAATTTGATTTCTACTTAAGGGTGTTGTTGCTAGCCAGGCGGGCCCACTTATTGTGAGATAAGAAGAAGAAATGTTGACTATATATTATGTGGTATTATTCTAAAACGACAGCGCCTCGTCATCTTCTAAAACCCGATGATCTCGAATGTGGGTTATATCATATAATAAAAATGTTTATTTTATAGAACAAGTTATATATAAAACATAGAAATGTATTTTTAGTGCGTAAAAATGAATGGCTGGAAAGAGTTGAAAGCACTAAAAACGCTCGCAAGACAACATTCAATTTGCATATTGCCCGATATGGCTCCAATCATAAAACACAACCTTGAGTTTTAGAAGCCGTGATAATATAGCTATAAAATCGGATAGCCCCACATTTGGACTTAGCAAGAATTTGTCGTCAATTTCAAAGAGAGTTTATGATAAATATTATTTATCTTATCAAAATTATATTTGGTGAATATTATAAATTGCAGTTGCATGCGTTGATTACTATACGTACTTTAGAAGATATTATAGCAAACAATAAAATGTGCATTCTTTTCTATACGAACGCATTGGAAACGTATAACCGAATATTTATACTTACTGTGTAAGTCAGATTGTCCACTGCTGAACACAGCCTCCCCTGTTACGAGGTAATCCCACTTAATATATTCCATAATCCCAACGCTTGGCAGGCCTCTTGGGGATCGCAGTGCAAGATATGTGACATTCTAGCCCAGCATCCCACGAAGCAATATTTGAACGTTGACTAATTAAAATTATATTATATTAAATAATACTTATATTATTAAATAATTTAATTATATTATTTTATTAACTGTACTGTATTAGCAGAATTGTCCACTGCTGAACACAGCCTTCCCATTAAGGGCGGATTTGTCATAATCCCCACGCTTGGCAGGCGTCTTGAGTATCGCAGTGTTTTCGATACCAGTTTCTCAGAAAATGCTGCTGCCCTCATTCAGGTGTGTTATCCTTAGTCGCCTCTTACGACACTACGGGTATAGATGGGGGGTGACAGAATGTCAGAATGTGACAGAATATCACCCCCCCCAGGTGTGTTACCCTTAGTCGCCACTTACGTCACCCACGGGACGAGATGCTGGGGGATACATTCTAGCCTGGCACCCCACCGATCTTTAAATTTTTAATAATTATAAAATGAAAGTTTTTTTATAGAAGACAATTTAAATATTGCTGTGGACAAAATGATTGAACATTTTGGACAAAATATTTTAGGTACATAAGGAGGTTTATATGCTTACCTTCCATTGTGGAATTTTGTATCCGACACTGTCCAGAGCTTCTTTCAGTTCCTTTAAGTCTATGAAGCCATTTCCGCTTGTGTCAATCTGAAACAAAAGTAAATATACGTTTAATACTGGATCCGCAACAGATTTTTTAGAACTGAGTAATAATTGTAAGACAGACTTCAAACAGTCATCTGGCTAATCATTGATATAGTTATTCCCCGTGTTTTTTAACGGCGTTCTTCTATTTATATGACATTGGTAATTTAGTAGCATTACTGAAGAGGAATTTTATTTTATTTATATATTGAGTTTAGTCTTCGACCACTATCTCACCTGATGGTATGTGGATTACAGAAGAGGGTTATTTTTATTTATTAATTGACAGCCGTTGGAACACACCGTTAGGTGCTTAGCGATTAGTTTTCTAATTGAGGGTTGTAGCTAGCCAGGCGGGCATTCGCAAAATGCCCTACCACCATGCTATAACGAACGACTGCCATCCTAAAACAACAACGAATTACGAATTTTGATGTTTGGTAATGTAGAAAAATTAATCCTTATACTCCAGCCACACCTGCGCTCCTTCCGTCAACTGTAGCTATAAATGGGCACTAACGCAGGTGTGGCCAGGACTTGTATTTCATTAGCGGCAATACCATTAACCGATAGCTCGGGTGTGGTACTTTTGGCAATCATAAATAAATATAGCTATAAAAAATCACTAACATTAGCACTAGCGATTGATTAAGAAAGACTGATCGTTTACGTATCTTGTGCGTTTCCATAGTGCAATTATATATATACAATAGTGTTTATCGAATTATTGTTTTAATTCTTGGTGCGGTAATTTTACTGCAGATCAAGTAATACAAACAAACAAAGCTAAAACCGGCAAAGCAACTGGACCGGATGGTGTCCATATAGAAATTCTTAAACTCATTGAAGACCACCACATTGACGCTTTAGTACTTTTGTTCAACCTTATTTACGAAACCGGTAAGATTCCCGAGGACTGGGTAAAATCAACTTTTGTTACCATACCGAAAAAGAAAAATGCCAAAAAGTGCGAAGAATTTCGAACGATCAGTCTTATGAGCCATACTTGGCTTTTAGCATTTTTCTTGAAAGTATTTTTGTCACTTGTGCATGAAAGAATCCGCGTAAGATGTGATCAGCAACTTGGCGATAGTCAATTTGGATTCCGAGCAGGAGTGGGAACGCGAGAGGCGTTGTTTGCATTGCAGGTTCTGGTTCAAAAGTGCACAGATATGCAGCAGGATGTCTTCCTTTGCTTCGTTGATTTTGAGAAAGCGTTTGATCGAGTGCAACATGATCGCCTCATAACTCTACTGGAAGATGTCGGCTTAGATGGGAAAGACATTCGCATAATTCGGAATCTGTACTGGAACCAACAAGACACCGTCAGAGTTGCGACAGAAGAATCTAGAAATATCGAAATTAAAAAAGGAGTTAGACAAGGTTGCATTCTATCACCTAACACTGTTTAATTTATACTCAGAAGCAATCATGGCAGAAGCATTAGAAGAATTAGACGGCGGTGTCAAAGTTAACGGACGCCTAATTAACAACCTCAGATATGCCGATGATACTGTTCTCATAGCTTCAACCGAAGAAGAACTTCAAATGATTATTAACCGGGTAAACGAAAGTAGTGTGAAAGCTGGCCTCTGAATAAACACCTCAAAGACCAAAATAATGGTAGTTTCAAAAAGCGCTGACTTGAACCCTATTTTAACAGTGGCAGGACAAACCCTGGAGAGAGTCCAGAGGTACAAATACCTGGGCACGTGGCTCACTACAGATTGGGACAGTGAACTAAATATAAAAACCCGCATAGAAGTTGCCCGCAGTGCCTTTTGTAAAATTGAGAAAGTACTGTGTAATCGCAAACACAAGATCTCATTGCGTACCCGTCTACTTCAGTGCTATATCTGGCCGATTCTTCTATACGGATGCGAAGCTTGGACCATCAAAGAGCACCTCAGGAAACGCGTAGAAGCATTTGGAATGTGGGCCTACAGACGCATGATGGCAATATCTTGGACTCAAAAGACGAAGTTCTACGACGAGTAGGAGAGAAACGCATGGTTTTGAACACCGTCAAGCAGAGGAAAGTTTCTTATCTAGGCCATATATTACGTCATGATCGATACAAACTTTTACAACTCATCATGATGGGGAAGGTCGCAGGAAAAAGAAAAGCCGGTCGTAGGAAAAAGTCTTGGCTAAGAAACATCAGGGAGTGGACTGGTATCGTGAGAGCAGCAGACCTTTTTCGCCTCGCGAGAGACAGAGACAAATGTACAGAGCTGATCGCCAACCTTCAGTAATTGGAGAGGCACTATAAGAAGAAGAAGAAGTAATACAAAAATATATGTGTAACCGCTGAAATTTCCATGTTGAAATATATTATCTATTTTACTGGCTCTCAAGGACAGCTGTCGGAACACATTGTTAGGTGCTTGATGACAGATTTCCACTTGAGGGTGGTAGCTAGCCAGCAAATGCCCTTCCACCATGAAAGGTGTTTTTAATAAGTAAGTAAACAGTTTAAAACTAAGTTAAGATGTTACCAAATACCATACCGCATATTGCAACTTCAGTCAGGTATTGGAAAAATTTGAATGTTATCATGGATTATACCAACCAAAATTTAATATGTAAATTCACTAAATCACTTTCAATTTCATAAAACCGTTCTATTGTTACCATAAATCATATAAAGCTTACATATAACAAAAAATAAATAAATTGGTGCCTATAAATCGAAAGTGAAATCAAAACCAAACTGTTGATCTTTACACCACTGGCCATAAAAACGTAGTATTTAAATTTAAATTACATGGTCACGTTCTTCGAGGCATTGCTGTGTAATTTTAATATAATAAATGTGCAGTGTGCATATCAGTAAGGGTTCCGTCGCGTGAAAAAAATTTACTCATAATCTTAATACCCATTATACATTCATGGTCCATACAATATATTTTCTCTGAAACTAACATAGTAATGTGTAACTAATAAGAGAAAACTTTCTTACACAATAATAATAATGCGAATCACACCTAGCTTATATTATAGATAAGAAAACGAGTTAGCCTGCCTTGAAATATATTTTTATAATAAAAAAAATCTTTTTTCTTCTTCAGTTCGAAGAAATTCGGCGCAGATATAGTAGAAGTAATGTAAATCGCCAATTTAAATTCTATTATATTCTCTTTTCGTTGTCACATGTAGTTTTGATTACATAATGCAATATGAAGTAGACTCACTCACAGTGTGTCTTGAGTATTGATCTGACAAGGTATTCAGAATTTATTCATTCAGAATTCAGATTTTTATCACACAGTGTTCGTTTTTCAGCAACTACTCATCACAGATTCAACCCTGTTATCCTTTCATCGTTATTAAAAACACTATATATTTGACAATACTACTTATTGTTCATATAATGTTTGTGGAACCTTAAAAAGTTAATAAATGTGTAGGTGTAGTACATATTTAATTGACCTTGGCGTAACCTTTTTTGCACCGCGCGGTGTATTAAAATTTTACAAAGAGTTTATTTACGGTAATCACAGATTCACTTTGAATTGTTATAAAGATAAAAATAATGGATTAAATTTGTATTTATTTCCAGTTCAGAAAATTAAAAACAAAGAAGTATTATAATGAGTTTTATTTTCAAGGGAGATAACTGCTGGTTCATGAGTTAAATTTTCTGGCGCGCAAAATCCAGATTGAATCTAGGTCGAATTGCTGAAGAAAAAAAAGTAGTAGTACATACGAGCGCTGCTTTTGGTTCATTAAAACTAACTTAGTGATTTTTTTTAGGTAGGAAATATTTTCTCCTCCGCTGTCAGCTGTCCAACTCCACCGGACTTTGGGCGAGGGAAGTCCCTCTTACAGCCCTGGAGGGGAAGTCCCGAAGATACATCTCCCGAGAAAGGCGTAGAAAGCCCTTTCTACCTCCGTCTCCTACGGGCGCTGAACACGCACCGCTGCTAAAGGAGGGGTTGGCAACGGGCTCAAGGGCGCCACTGTGGTACGGACCTCGGCTTGAGTCGTTGCCAAGAGACATTGGGAGGGTCGGAACTAATTGCCCCAGTACAACTGCAGTGTTGTACCGTTGAGAGTGAGCGCTACGGAATTTAATAACTAATCTATGCGTAGTTCTTCTTCGTTCTATGCTTCGAGCCTTACATTAGAAGCCGCGGGGGCTTCTAATGTAAGGCGCTAATTATGACGCTGGTAGAAGCGCCTTTTTATTATGAAACTATATGAAGAATCATCCATTATTAGGAAATCATAATGAAGTAATACCAAACAACCGGCCATACAATATTATAAAAAAAATCGTTAGACAATCGGAACATCGGTAAGTTTATCTTATACAAATTCGAAATAACATTGCGTTAGTCATCGATGATTTAATCCGCGTATCGGTTTAATTTCTAGTGAATAAAGTTTCGATGCGATAAAGGAATTGTATGATTAGAATGATATTGATAATATAAAATAATAAGTTGACGCATTTTCAGTTATTTTTATCTATTTACGTTTATCCCTCACTATTATTTTTAATGTGATTGTGACGGAACAAGCACGAGGCGAACCTGATGTTAAGCGGACTAACCTCTACCTGAGAGCGCCAGTCGCGGCGACACTGGACTGCGCCATGCTCCCTTAGAGTTTTGAATATGTAAATATCGAGCTAATTAATATAAATAACATAAACTTAATCGGATATATAGAACTTCCTTCGGGAATAATCAGTGAACCTGAATAAAAACTGACCTGAACAAGATAATGTACCAAGTTTCATGAAAATCCCTTCAGCCGTTTTAGAGATGAGTAACAATAAACACACTTTTCCTTTTACGTTCGCACTTTGCAATTACAATATAATTGTATCTGGTATAAACCAGATCTATTTCATAACTGTTAATAGATATAACTGTATAATAATATAATTGCAATGAATCCATCTAAAAACACGTTAATGACCATACACGGTACGGTCTGGTTACCGCCGAAATGTAGAGCCAAGGTCACGATGAGTGTTTCACGGACTTACGGAACATCGTTATCTCCGTAACTGCAGGATGACTGTGTTTACGGATGTTTCGGACAAGTTTCGAAGCGCTCGTAACGAAGTTTGCTTAGCTGTTCTTAACCGATCAGCAAAGTTAAGCAACGTCCGCCGCGGGTATGAGTTGGATGGGTGACCGGTAGTGACATTACTACTGATCCGTGCTTGGAGGGCACGTTAAGCCGTCGATCCCGGTTGCCGTCTTAGGATGGCAGTCGTTATAGCATGGTGGTAGGGCATTTTGCGAATGCCCGCCTGGATAGCTACCACCATCAAGTAGAAAATCTGTCGCCAAGCCCCTAACGGTGCGTTACGGTAACTGTTCTTGAGAGCTAGTAATTCTAGGTTAGCCTGAACATCACCTTCGACCACATCATCACTTACCATCAGGTGACAAAGTGGTCAAAGGTCAACCTATCAAGCATAAAAAATATTTTTTTTATTGCTGGTAGGTAAGCTTTTGACCACATTCTCACCTGATGGTAAGTGATGATGTGGCCAAAAGCGGCAAACAAGCTTAACTTAGAATGAGAACTTGCTCTAAATGACTAGTATAAATACACCGTCAGGTGCTTGGAATTTTCCACATCAGGGTATTCCTTACCTGTTATTTTTTCATATTTACTTCTATCAATAAGAAATAAGTAACTCATTGTAAGAATGATTACATAATATTAGTCAATTTATAATATAGGTACATTATTTAGTTTAATACGATTAGTAATTAACACTGATAACGCATCCATAACGTAATTCTACGCGATAAACATTATCGTTTCTTGATTACTTTAATTTCAGTTACCATTATAAAAATTAACACCCGTGAAATTGACATAAAATAACATATTATCAACTGAGTCTATAAAATTTATTCAACTTTGACGTTTCTCACTTTAGATAGATAGATAGATAAACTCTTCATTGTTACACATAGCTTAATTTAAATTAAAGACTTACAACTAAATATATAATATAAATATGTGAAACAATGGGCGGTCTTATCGCTTAAAGCGATCTCTTCCAGACAACCCAAAAATAATGGATATGATGCAAGTACATGGACAGGGTTTTAGCGAATGTTACTAAATACAAGAAAAAATCAAATAATTAATAATTTTTTAACGAAACCAAAAATTAATTATAATTATAGACACATAAAAATATACGTCACGATACACGTATGATAATTATAAATACAAGTATACTTATATACATACATAACATACTTACAATAATTATAACATATACATACAGATTTTTTAATATAATATAAATAAAGATACCTAAATAGACATATAACACTTTCATAGATAGATAAAAGAATAACAACAAATATTATTTATGTTTACTGCTGAACACAGCCTCCCCCAGAAAGGGGGGTTTTGCCATAATCCCCAAGCTAGGCAGGCGTCTTGAGGATCACAGTAAAGGATGCCAGTTCTTCAGAAGGCACTGCTGCCCTTATTTATGTTTAATTAGTAAGTAAATTTAATTAAGTATTATACATAAACATCATACATCAAAATCCATAATGTCCTCAGTTGAACAAACGCCTCCCCCACTAGAAGGGGGAGTTCTATAATTCCAACGTTTGGCAGGTGTCTTGAGATCACAGTTTTTCAGTAGATGCTTCTACCTACCCACGAGGAAGATATAGAGGGGTGCAATCGGGGGGTATTTTATATATACTTACATTAGGCACACCAGATGCAGTTTTGACAGATGTTCCGTTCCATACATTTAATGTCAAAACTGCATTAATTCTGTACCGTTCTTTATTCATGTGATCAGGCCCCAGGTCTGTACTATACCGGCCTTTCTCCAGACGTGTCTGACCAGAATAAACCTGCGTAGGCATTTCCATTCTAAATGCTTAATTTACGTAACTTCCTATATTTAATATCATACAGATTATTGTTTTAGATATGTATTAAATAAATAATTTCTAAGAATCGACACATTATACGGTAAGATATCAAAATTATATCTTATCGCATCGTCCGATATCGTTTCTAGAATAATGGCTGATAAAAGGTAAATACTTTATGGTACAATATTTATTTGGAATGAATGAAATGGACGACGATTACGTCAAGCAATACATTATAGTTATACTGTGGTATGATAGTGACCTCTTCCTATGAATGGTCATCAATCAGATGTTTCTTTTTTAATGTCTGATAGGTTAGCCTTTGACCACTATCTCATGATGGTAAGTGATGATGTGGTTCAAGATGTTGTTCAGGCTAACCTAGAATCACTGGCTCTCAAGGACAGCTGCCGTAACACACCGTTATGTGCTTGGCTACAGATATTCTACTAGAGGGTGGTGGCTAGCCAGGCGGGCATTCGCAAAATGCCCTACCACCATGCTATAACGACTGCCATCCTAAGACAACAAACGGGTTTGACGGCTTAAGGTGCCTTCCGAAGCACGGAAGCGCTCAGTAGTAATGTCACTAGCGGTCACCCATCCAACTCATGGCCGTGGGTGACGTTGCTTAACTTTGCTGATCGGTTAAGAATAGCCAAGTAAACTTCGCTACGATCGCTTCAAAATTATGTGGCAATAACTTAGGCGTTAGGATCGGTGCCTGATGTTTATATGGATACTCATACGCGATTATTACACATAGTAATTAAACAACTTTAAACGGTTTAAATCGCGTATATTTTTCATTATTTTTGTCCCGACGTTTCAAACACTTTGCAGTGATCGTTGCCGCGGGGTCACCCCGTGATAAATAATGATACATATACGCGATTTAAACAGTTTAGAGTTGTTTAGTTAAATTGTTGATATTCTGATGGCTGGGCCACACTAACGGGAAATGCCGATGACTATCTCGATAATCGACCATGGGGTGGTATTTATGGGAAGTGTATTCATAGCGCGTTCCATACAAACGTAGTTAAACAAAATCTAACTTGGCGAAATTGTACATGCATATCCTTAATCTATGCTTCCGATTTGCCAGTTTTTCGTTTTATTATTTATTTTATTACGAAAATGTGAAAACAATAATTCCAATTCATGAAGATATTTCTAAATAAATTTTGAAATGACATAATATTACGAAAAACAGTCAAACTAGATCCAGAAGACTCTGTGGCATACATGAGAAATTTCACCGAGTTTGAACACATGGTATTTAAAATATGACGAAACTACGTTTGCATGGAGCACGTAGGAACCAGTAGGTGACATACAAGTAGATAACTAGTAAGATACTAAACCCTGAGCCATAATCGCATCACACAAAAATCGGCCTTATTGGATATTTGCATTATATTGGAATAATGACGTTACCGTTGCCTTTAGGGTCTAGCTAGACATTTCTGGACTTCTGGGTCTATCCAACGTATGGCTGACATCACACTGTGTCAGGCTTGCACCAAAACATTGGAGCATTGTTAGAATTAGAAAACATACAACCATCACGCCTGTAATGCCCGAAGAGGAAGACGGAGTTGTCTTAACACTCATGTTTCACCAAATATAATAAGTAAAGGGTGGACCTCCTACTCCATCCCGGTACACACAGCTCCTTCACAGTAGCAGAATCTGGACTGCTACTAAACATTTCTTTGTCAGAGAAACGCAGTAACTGAGCGCCTCGGAAATCGAACTAAGAACCTGAAGACCACAACGTGAAGCTTAACTCGCTACTCCACTGAAAAGGTATTCGAATTAGAAAGTTATTCTCTAAAGTACTGACAACTTCAACTGCGATCCCCAAGACTCCTGCCAAGCGTACGGATTATGGCAAATCCCTACCAATGGTGTGTTGTGTAATGTGTTCAACAGTAGACGTTCCGGTTGATGTGATGAATACTCTACTATAGTAGTAAATAAAACCCTTATCAGTAACTTTCCGACAGGTGATCGTCTATAATCGCAGTGGACTATAACTTAGGCGATATATAGTTATCTCTTCTCTTGATGACGTAGACGGCCAGTAGTGTGCACAGCTGTTTGTGATTCTTATCGGTTAGGTAGTTGTGTAGTATAATGTCAGGTGTATTATAGCTCCTGCTTCTTCGAAATTGTCATACGTTTTTGAGTAAGTAGATAGACTTTGACGAGGAATTATTAAGTTTACATTGATTATAATCTAATTGCTCATGTGAGCTTTGTTTGAAAATTTCTAAAACACAAGACTTGTGTTATTGTGACGGAACAAGCTCGAGGCCCACCTGATGTTAAGCGGACGAACCTCTGCCTATAACAGATGCATTTCATTACAAGTCATGAAGTGCACTGCGCCCGTCACTTTGAGACGCAGTTGGTAAGTCTCATGTACCTGTAATTTCACTGGCTCTCAAGGACTGCTGCCGGAACACACCGTTAGGTGCTTGGCGACAGATTTTCTACTTGAGGGTGGTAGCTAGCCAGGCGGGCAATCGCAAAATGCTCTACCACCATGCGGTAAAAAAGACTCCTGAAAAGAAGGTCCTGATTTCGGTACGAATGAACGCATCCTAATTTTGCTTTTTATTTTGTACTAGCTGCAAACTGCTGTTAACCCGCGTAGACAGTGATGTAAAGTATCCTTTATGATGATAAACATCCTCAGGATCGATATTCCAATTTTCGTCCTAATCGGCTTAGCCGTATCAACGTGCTCGTTTTTTTTTTTTTTATTGCTGATAGGTTAGCCTTTGACCACTATCTCACTTGATGGTATGAGTGATGATGTGGTCGAAGATGTTGTTCAGACTAACTTAGAATTACTGCCTCTCAGGGACAGCTGCCGGAACACACCGTTAGGTGTTTGGCGACAGATTTTCAACCTGAGTGTGGTAGCTAGCCAGGCGGGCATTCGCAAATTGCCCTACCACCATGCTATAACGACTGCCATCCTAAGATAACAACCGGGACCGACGGCTTAACGTGCCCTACGAAGCACGGAAGCGCTCAGTAGTAAATTCACTAGCGGTCACCCATCCAACTCATGACCGCGGGCGACGTTGTTTAACTTTGCTGATTGGTTAAGAACAGCTAAGTAAACTTCGCTAAGAGCGTTTCCAAATTCTCACTTCTTTTTTCACATTCTCACTTCAATTGTCACAAATTTTATCATTTATAGAATAAATATGGGTGTTTCAAGGCTTTAAATTCTAATGACGTTGGTAAATACAAATGTATTTCTAAGACGTTTATCCTGAAATGCGTAGCTCAATTGATATCTTCATTAAACGGTCATATTTGAATGATTCATTAATTGAAACTACACAGTTTATAGAATACTTATATCGCAATATACTAGTACTAACGGCTACTTAACTGCTTAGTTTAAAACAAATTGTAACTAAAAATATACGAAAGATATGTAAATTCAACTTTATTACATAATTGCTGTGATATCTTTACAAAACATACCAAATCTTGTGTAAAATGTCGATAAGCGCAAGTAGAACACAACCATATCTCCAATTTTACAGAATCAAAGCCTCGAAACAAGTCAAGAAACTTTACACTTCAATATTTTTAAAGTTAACGACTTCCTGATAACAAGAAGTAAAGGTCTTAAGAATAACAAATACATCTATAATATTATTAATGACAAATATATCATAAAAACAAATATATCTAGTGACAATTCCGCTTAATTAGGCGGAATTGTCACTAGATATATTTTTGTATTTTTTAAGTGTTTTATTAAAATATTAATTTGATGTTTTCATAAAATATTTGTTATTATTAAATATGGATTTCCGCAAAGTAACGCCTGAATCTATTTATTAAGTAAAGGTCTTCCTCCATATAGGAATTACAGACAACAACGCCCATGTATTGTATACAACAGTAGTAGTTCCACAAGTAGAGTATAGGATATAACATTATCATGTTGAGTCACCCGGGGTGAATCAGAGACGGACAACAGCTTGTTTATATAACATCCTTTGTTATGTACTCGCGTGTTTTCAACGGTTATGGTCATTTTGTCATTGGATGCGTAGTTTATACTTTACACGATTGAAATACTCTACCTACCTATATATATATATATATATATATATATATATATATATATATATATGTGTATATGTTGGATGAAGGATATATATTTATACATTTACTTGAATAACGATATACATTTTATAACTATTTAAAGGGCAGAACTCAAATAAGAATGGATTGAACATAGCGCGACACTCTAATAAATTTATGTTTTATGCAAGGGTAAATTTTTTTTGCGCGAGTAATTACTTCTATTTTAATTTAAGGAAGCGCAATAGTACATTATGATAAAAGTGCGGTAAGTTGAAAATTACAGCCCAGGCGATACTAGCCCGAGACGTGGGCGAGGGCTACAAGAAAGCAGAGGCTGTAAGTACTGGCTCTCAAGGACAGCTGCCGTGACACACCGTTAGGTGCTTGTCGACAGATTTTCTACTTGCGGGCTTTCTATTGAGGGCCAAGCTAGCCAGGCGGGCATCCGCAAAATGCCGTACCACCATGCAAAAATGCGAAAAAACATATTGTATCTACTGACCCCACACACATGGAAAAGGTTAGGCATATGATGATGTGTTTATTAACAACGTCTAGGACTTGGCAACGGGCGCAGTGCCGTTGATTTGAATGGCAGTTCCTGATGAATCAATAAGCAAGCAGTCAGTTTACAGTATTTTATTTCTAACATCTGTACCGAGGCTGTAGAATGTCATCGTCTAGGGCTCATTGAGAAGTTTTTTTTTTGGAACGATGTTTGAAAATATTTTGTAAAAATCAATAATTAAAATCCATCCCCGTCACAGATATTATTACTATATGACAAAAGATATTATTCTGTGGAATTGTTAACTGCTTGATTCAACAACTGAGTTATATATCCAAGTTTAAAAATCAAAGCCTTTGTCAAGAATGCATATGCGTTAAAGTCTGGGCAGCCGTTTTGAATGGTAATAGGTATGATTTTTTACAGAACATGTGTTATTATGGCTGATTATTAATAAAATAATAAAAAAGAGGGTTCCTACAGAAGAAAGGCGTTTTTTAAGTACTTTTTTTAGGGATCCAACCTCAAAAGGAAAAAACGGTGCCTTATAGGATCACTTTGTTGACCTGTCTGTCTGTTTCAAGACCTTTTTTCTCAGGAACGCGTGGAGGTATCAAGCAGAAATTCATATCAAATACTCAGGTCTACTGTCCCTTGGAGCTATGAAAAATCAAACTTCTAAGCCAACGCAATCAAATACAGCCGTGTATGCCGCAAATTTTCGACTCTCGCAAAGGAATCAAAACCCACATATGAAATTTGGTACGAAGTACTTCTTATAGCACAGATAAAGAAAAATTGCGGAAAGTATACATTTTTAGTAACATCATTTAATACATTTTTTTAATAATTTTAAGATGAAGAAGAAATGAAATCCATTTAGCAGTAAAAATACCATACATTTTAATTATATACCTACAGGTTTGTACGGAACCCTCTTTGCGCGAGTTCGACTAGCACTTGGGCGGATTTTTATAACCATTCAAATCAAATATGCTTATGATCCTTCTCTACGAAATACCGAGTTTAGACTAGATTACATCTGCACATAACATGTCTTCATAAATTGTTAAGCAACGATCAAGTCTAAACGATACATCATTAAAAAGCTTTAAAACCACTTTCAAGTTTAGACCTAGACTGTTAGTATTCCAAAAGAGTTCTAGCCAAACGCCTCAGACGCGGGGAGTATTGACCTCTGCGATGGTAAGACGATTAGGGGACCAATGACCTGAACGTCGTATTTGATCGAATGCCACTTTTGGTGGTGGTCCGGTGCATTGTCATATGTCGGATTAATGATCAGTGTGGATAAGCTAGGATAAGCCATCGAAGGTTTCGTCTTCAAAGTTCTTAAATATAATTTTCGTCGAATAAAATATATTCTACGTTCTACTTACTTTATTAAAACTTTGAAACACATATACAAACTTGATGAAGATGGGTAACAATGTAGCGAGTATGTGAAGAAATAAAGGTTTTTCTACAAGAACTTTGTTTACTAAAACAAAATAAAAATAATTTAGATGAAGATGATTAAAAAAATTTCAACACCCTTGATCGTAAACTGAGCTTTATTATATCGTTCTTAGGGCCATAAACCGAACTATAACACCCTCGTGCAATTATATTATACACTAGTGCGTAATAGAATTATACCTACAAAGTTAAGTTAGTACCTAACTGCAAATTATATGCGAGTAAACAGAGCATTTCCAATTTATCGGGTAATTTATCCCTACAAAGTTAAGTTAGTAGTTAGTTAGTATGTAAATATTAGGTCCTTACATATGAAATTGGCGTTTTGTATGGGAGGAACAAAAAGTCGAATATTTTTTAATATAATATATTTAATTAATCAAAGTATGAACCATTATTTTCTATGCACTTTTGCCATCTCATAGGTAGTTCATTGATCCCTTTACTAAAAAAACCAGTCGGACGGGAATCAATAAAATCTTTGAAGGCGATTTGGACTGCCCCATCGGAGTTGAATTTTTTCCCTTGCAAGAAGTTATCCAAATTTCGAAAAAAATGGTAATCTGTTGGAGCAAGGTCCGGGGAGTACGGAGGATGTCTTAGACTTTCCAATTGAAGCTCTTCTAATTTAGTAGCCGTCCGTAGCGCAGTGTGTGGTCTAGCGTTGTCGTGAAGCAGCAGTGGCGTGGAGCGATTGACCAGCCTAGGTTGTTTAGCCGCTAGCTTTTCCATCATGGTTTGCAATTCCTGACAATAGACATCAGCCGTAATAGTCTGGCCAGATTTGAAAAAACTGTAATGAACAATACCGGCACTAGTCCACCAAACGCTTACAAGTAACTTTTTTGGGGTTAATTTTCGCTTGGGGCAGGATTTGGCTGGCTGGCCAGGATCTAACCATTGCGCTGAGCGCTTCCGATTATCGTAAAGAACCCATTTTTCATCACAGGTAATGATTCGGTTTAAAATACCTTCATTATTGTGCCGGTTTAGTAATGTAACGCAGCAGTCGACGCGCGTTTGCCGGTTTGTTTCAGTCAATTCGTGAGGTACCCACCTTTCAAGCTTTTTAATCTTCCCAATTTGCTTCAAGTGAATTAAAACAGTTTTATCACTAACATCGCAGCCTGCAGCTAACTCGGACGTGGTTTGCGATGGATCCGCTTCCACAATAGCCTTCAACTCTTCATTATCAACTTTAGTCTCAGGCCGTCCACGGGGCTTGTTCTGCAGGTCGAAATTTCCAGAACGAAAACGTTAGAACCAAAAACGAACTGTGTTTTCTTTTGCAACACGACCGCCATACACATCATTCACCCTTCGAGTTGTTTCCGCAGCACTAGTGCCACGGCGGAACTCGTACTCGTAAATAATGCGATATTTAAGGTTTTCCATTTTGTAAAATGAGTGACGCAAACAGAAATAAACAGAAGAAAAAAAACAAATGAATGACGATCATCGAAGCACAAATACATGAGTCTATAGCTGTACAAATTTGAATTTGGAATTCCTTACCAAAGAGGAGAAATTCGTGATTAAAGTGGCCAGTACGAAAAACGCCAATTTCATATGTAAGGACCAATATTATCGCTTGGATAGGCAATAGTGGGTACCGGGGTAGAATTTCACCTCCCCATATCATCCCGTGGATGTCGTAAGAAGCGGCTAAGGGAAAAATACTGGAAGGTACAGCAGCGCCTTCTAAAAAACTGCCATCTTACACTGGGAACCCCAAGCCGCCTGCCAAGCATGGGAATTATGGCAAATACCTCCTTGCTAGGAGAGGCTGTGTTAAGCTGTGGACGATCCGGCTGATACAGGACTATTTATCTATACTAATATAATAAAGAGGAAAGATTTGATTGTTTCTTTGTTAACATTGAATATGCTCTGAAACTACTGGACCGATTACGATTCAATTTGGTATGGCAATAGTTCGAGACACGGGGAATGAGATATAGTTTAGTTTGTTTTAAAATTAGACACGGGGAAGGAGATAGGATAGTTTTTACCCAACTGCGCAAAAAGAGGTTAATGGTTTTGCGCGATAACCGATATACCCGCCGCGGCAAGAAAACTAGTGGTATATAAACACCTAATGTAGCAGATTCTTGACCACAACAAAGACCAATCAGTACATTTGTTGTACTGGACAAAGACCGTAAGCAACACGACCACATTCCTACATATCAATATTTTCCTTAGATGTATAATATTGCGTGTTAATAGCTAATTAGTAGAAGATTATAAATGCACAAATGGAACATCTGTCACACTACATCTGATAATGAATTGGATGCATGCTGCATATAGCTAGACATCGCAAAAACCCCACCGCACTTAGTAAAATGTGGAGTATTTTAATTCCAAATATCGTGTTGCAGCATACAGGAAAATTTGTGAAAAATATAACATATAAAATATCTTCAGTATTAATTAAAAATGTTAAAGTCGTGTTTATTGTCTTACCTAATAACCTATAAAACATAATTGATGTTAATCAAGCAGTAGTATGCAAACACAGGCATACAACTTGCACATTACTTTTGAAGCAATTAGAGTCCAGTCCAGTGGCTTTGATTATGTAGATAGATATATCTCTTTATTGAGACACTATTAGAAAAACTTATAACGATAACAATACAAATGATAATTGAGTGTAACTATAGGTACGATACGATACGAAAACTCTTTATTGACATCAGATTAACAAAGGAAACAATACTTGAGTAGTTAACAAATTAAGAAGGTACATGTAGAGCCGCGGATTTATAGCGAGAATCTTTAAAGCTTGAATTCCATCAGCCTACAGGTTAAGGGCATTTTTATGTATGCCCACCTGGCTACCCGCCATACCATCAAGTCTGTCGAGAAGAGTAAATCTGTCCCAATCACCTAACGGTATTCCGCAAGGTACCATTCTAGGTTTATTATGTTACAATATTTTCTACTCTCGCCTTTACATACCAGCTGCTGTGATAAGGCTTTGACCACGATCTACTACTCACCTATGAAGAATTATAGAATATTTGTAGCTTAATATATGCCCTTAACCAGCGCAAAATCGTACACGTTATCATCACTATAAACATACCTACCATCATGAATGCATAGTTGAGGTAATGTACACATAGAATAGGGGTCGTTAAAATGAACACACAATGAGTAACATGTTACTAACCCACCTACAATTACATAGTTGATATTCAAGGCCCTTGTGACATCTTGCAACAGTTGCAATAATGATAATTATTATGACATCTACACACTAAAGGCATAGAATAATGTAAAATGCACCTTAAGAGTTGCAAGGAGCTCTCTCCATGCAAACATATTTTAGATACCAAGTGTTCCTCGGTGAAATTTTGTACGCATATTGCTGAGCCTAATATCTACTCTTCTGGTTTTACATTTTTTCGATTTATTATATCCCTAAATGTCAAAATAACAATACACATAGAAAATGATTTTTCGAATTATTTTGATAATAATTAATTTTACGGAAATCTGGTAAACCAGAAGCATAGATATTAGGCTCTCAAGGATACACTAACTTATCAAGGATAACACTTTTTTCTCGTAAATTTGTAATTTTGTAATGTAATATGCCGGGCAGGCGTTATTGCAAACATAACAATATTAAAATTATAAGGTTGCGTCATCATTCACAAGTTTAAAACCAATTGCAAAATTGGTCTTGTTTGTAGTACAACGCAAGTTGAACTATAGGTGTCGCTCCATCCCAATACGATGGTTAAATAAAGAACAAGAGGGAAAAATGGAGTTATGAGTCATTGTCATGTTAGCTCAAGCGCTCAGAGTATATCCCGGCTATAGAGGTGGTTGGACGCGGGTTCGACTCCCGCACATGACCATAATTTATTCTTTCGTAATTTTGTATGATAACACAGTATTTAAAATATGACGAAACTACGTTTGTATGGAAAGCGCTCCGTGAACTCTACTCTTAAGAGGAACGGGAAGAGCCCCTACAGAAAAATAGGTATTTTAACAAAGTGATGCTGTCTCGCCGCTAAACGCCCGAACAGAATAGTGCGATAAGGACAATTGCAGCTTCTTCAAGTTTAGAATGAGAAGTTGCGCATAATTTGCGTTCTGGGAGAAAACTTTCTCCTATAGTAAACATTAAACATGGTCTTATTTTATAACTGACAGAATAAACTAGGTTTATAGGATTTCCTTTTTCTTTATTTATCATTACTTTTCCTATAAATAATTCACAAACTAGAGATGCAAGTTTTGAGAAAATATCGGTATTTAAATACCCATTAATTCAAATTCCTTTAATATAATGATAAAAATCAAAACCTATAAACCTGGCTATTGATAACATCTATAACATTTCCAAAAATGATAAAAATCGGTGATTATTTAGGGGGGTAGAAACGTTTTCTCTTTTTGTATGAAGATTTGAGACTTCCCTCCAGTCTGAAGGCAGATCCAGACTAGATACGCTAGCCACTTAGAGCACTATCTCACCCGCCGAGTCGGTAAGTAATTCAATGAGTTGAAGATGTAATACATGACAAGTGGAATAAATAAAGCAGAGAATGGGAACTACGAGTAGGTAGTATCAGCTTCCGGATTACACCGTTGTTGGGTGTTTAGGATACATTTTCTACTTAAGGATGGTATCTAGCTATGAGAGCATTAGCCAAATATACATTTTGAAAAAAGTAATTAGTTTTCGTAATTAATGTTAGGTACTACACATTTCTTGATAGGAGTTTTTAACACTCCAGAACTTATCTACATGTTGGAAACTCTAGCTAGGCGATTATGTACGTTGAAAGTTTTTTTTTATAGCTGATAGGCTAGCCTTTGACCATTATCTCGCCTGATGGTATATGACGATGTGCATGATCGAAAATGTTGTTCAGGCTAACCTAGAATTACTGGCTCTCAAGGATAGCTGTCGGAAAACAACGTTAGGTACTTGGCGACAGATTTTCTACTTCAGGGTGGTAGCAAGCCAGGCGAGCATTTGCAAAATGCCGTTCCACTATTCTATAACGACTACCATCCTAAAACAGAAGCACTGAAGGGCTCAGTAGTAATGCCATTAGCGGTCACCCATCCAAATTACCGCAGCGGACGTGGCTTAAGTTAGCTGATCGGTTAAGAACAGCTAAGCAAACTACTACTTTTACTTCAAACTTGATTGTAATCAACTAAATTTAAAAAATGGTCTCGATCCATTGACCTCTCTTAGTACTTGGATGCTGGACTAATGATCAACCCATTACTTATGTGCAGTAGGATTGTTTTGGAAAGTAATAACCGTCTAAGGAACATGCATGCACAAATCAGTTCGTAAGTCAAGGAGCGATTATTATAATGTTAAATTTAGTTTCCGGAAGATGGGTATCAAAATGTTATGTAATTTTCAAACTTTGATCTTGTCCTCTTGGATAGATAGATAGATAGATAGATAACACTTTCTTGACACAATACAAATTTACAAACTTAAAAACATAATAAGTAAAAGTAGGTGTGACAATGGGCGGTCTTATCGCTGAGAGCGATCTCTTCCAGACAACCCGTTACAAAAGGATTATTATAGTTAGACATGGACGAAGATCTATCTATTACAATGCTAATAAAAGTACAAAATAAATAATAATATCCAACACAAGAAATAATCATACAGCAAATAAATAAAACGTAAATTATCTACATCATATAAGTATAAAATCATTTTAACAAACCAAAATACACCATTTATAAACATATCTCGTGCACTAGTCAGAGGACTGAAGGTCAGTTTTTCCATAGCAATGGAGCTCGGTTTCTAACTAGTATTGACAGATTGACAGTTTCAATCAGAAAATGTATACTAACTAAGTAACATGATAGCTCAGCTGTTCTTGAAATTAATGAAAATAATGAAATTAAATTGTCACCTTTTTATTAACTATTTATTTATATTGATACACAAAACAGAATACAATCACTTAAAGAACACAATGATATAGGTTAACATTGGCGAGCCAGACTGTATCCCTAAATATGTGTACACATCATGATCGGCATAATTAGCAGTATGTACTTATATTATACAATTAAAAGTGCAATTCAACGGGGCAATGCTGCCAGCATGCTGGGCACGCTGCCAACTGGTAGTGGGCTAGAGCATTTGGACTGCCTGTGAGCCTGCAATGACTTATGGGTATCTAAATGCTTTTATTGTAGTAGCTGTAGTGTTGTATATAGTTCATAGTATTTTGATAATAAAGGCATACCGCCGGTATAAAAAAAAAGTTAAATAATAGTGATAAAATTAAAGTTCTGTTAGCAACGTTTATGATCAATTTGGACAGTAAAAACAACTTTGCCCTCATCCCTTTTGAAAATGTAAAGGTTTTGGTCAAAAATATTAAGTGAGCTATGGTGTTCTTTTAAGATTTCATTGTATTGGCGACACATACTAACTATTGGATTGTAAAAATATGTATTATTCTTGTACACCTGCACCTGTAACTATTTGGTTTACACAATAGTATATAATTGAAGTAAGAGAGAAATAGAAGTTCCGTGAGCAAACTAACAATCTTCTTGATCATTGACTTGTAAAGAGATAATCCTAATTACATTGATAAAGATTTCTTTTGTCATGTCTCAAGTGTAAACATACTGTAGGTCAAAACACATGCCTACTGCCAAGGCATTGGTTTACAAAACATACAGTACGAGACATAACAAAATCAGATAAAATGCCATGAGTCAGCGACCCAGGTAACACCGTGTCTCCCCTTTACTGCCACGATTAGGAAGCCCTATAAAGGGTTCGAAGTTCAAGCTTATAAAGTACAAGTTTCATGCCCTGACAACAAACGTGCCCTACTGAAAGGGCGGCTTTTAGAACCATATATGTTATACGTATCTTGTTTATGGCTTGGAGACAGGCGAGGCTTATGAAACGTATTTTTACGGTAAGGCTGGCAGGTCAAAGAATTTCTGTATCAGGGAAAAGTTTGAATATTGATTAACGAAAGAGTTTGTGTGAAAGAATACGTGTATGTCGTATAGGTATTTTAAAAATGCATGGCGTTTCTGTTTCCTTTCGAACCGTTTCATAATGGAAGACTATGTTTCTATCCAATTCCAAGTCGTAATAGAATCGATCCTTGCAAGGGAAGGTTAAAAATTCAAAGCAAGAAGCGACTCTAGACCTGTTGTCGTGATGCGTGACAAAAATTCTTGAGAATTTCTGTCTTGAATATTCGTTAAAAATTTATGCACTGGAGACTACCCTCACCACCATAAGATTACATTTGTGACGTGACGATATAAACAGTAGCAAAAGATCTAAAGAGTAACTATACTTAAAGAAATGGAAATGTGAAATATAAACTTTTTAGTCCCAATTTCACAGCCAAAACTAACAATATTGGCCATCTATCCATCCATGTCAGATAGGAAAGAGGCCGGACGTTCGTAAGTGGACAGCCATGCGAGGAATCGACCTCCGTAACCATTACTTCTTTATTATAATAGAGCAATGTAACTAGGCCGGCTTGGTAATGGATCTATAATGGGCACCCAGGGAACTATGAGGTCATGCAATAAGGTTTATTAGAGTGCTTCTCATCGGAATTTAGTCTATTCAGTTTCTAGGACAATATTTGATGATGAAGACATAATATATACGCAACTTTACGGACCTTCTTCGTGACCTCTTTTATTTCCTAACAGGTTTCTTCGGGAACAACGAACAAGATCTTTTGCGTTAGATGTCATAAGATAGTTTAGAAATTTGCGAAATGTACCTGATATCACAGAATAACAAGGACAGAAGGATCACTACGCAAAGCCATTGCAATAAAGAAGCAACTCTAACTAGGAAGCAATAAAGTTCACTTCAGCTCGCAAAGTATGGAGTAGCTAATATTTATATTCACCTACGAGGCGTCTGTTTCTCTTTCTATCGCTCCACGCATATCTCTTCTGACGCGGCACCCACCGTAGAATTATCCCGTCCGGACGGATATTGCATAACCTGTAGCTTTATACCTAAGGTGCGGAGTGAGCCAGCCGATATTTAAACTTTTAGTAGATAGTTAATCAAGTATGTCTGACGATAAACGACATGATGGGCGTTAAACAAGCGAACGGCAATAAAACCGAAACAAAAGATTTTTTAACAATGTTTTCCTCTGTAGAGCTCTGTGTTCTTGTTTCGCCCTTTTTTGGTTAAGAAATAAAACTGCACCATACCGACACCATATACTTCTAAGGATAAGGGATGGAAGATGATGGTGACCAGTCATTTTGACGTTTTCTAGTTCATTACCCAGTAACCAGCAATGCCGCATTATTATTTAATATTGAACACTAAAGATTTAACACCACATTTCGATATATTGTTATGCAATAACGACCAACTACCAACCTCAATATATTGTTATATTTGGAATAACGCCTGCTCAGTGGATTACTTTACAAAATTACAAATTTAAGAGAGAAAAAAATATATTCATGTGCGGGATTCGAACCATCCCCATATGATGGTTGAAGAACGAGAGCAAGAATTAGAGTTATGAGTCATATTGTCATGTTAGCTCAGTCGTTCAGAGCATACCCCGGCTATAGAGGTGGATGGCCGCGGGTTCAAACCCTCACATGACTATAATTTTTTTCTCGTAAATTTGTAACCTTAATGTAGTTGCGCAAAGACCTGGACGTGTTCTCTTTCTACGCTTTTCGTGTATAGAGGAATAATTTCTACATCACAGAAGCAGTTAGTCATTTCTTCTACTCTTGAAAGTTTCTAACGTGAGTGAAAAACTATGATACTTCTATATTGTGTACTTTCCACTTCAGTCGAAACACAATCATCTATCGTTCATTACCACTTGCCAATCAAGGTCTACCTGACTTTAACTTTCCACCATCATGATCTGTCACGCGTCAAAGGTCAGGTGGCTGACATTAGAACAATGAAATGGGAACCAGAGCATGGGAAGGCGGCGGGCGGCCCGTCATGAATAGGGACTGTGGAAAGTTCGCATGAACAGGTGGTTGGGTAACGGTGATAGTGTTGCCGTACAGTTCCCAGTTTAAAGCCCTTACAGTTCTGAAGCGCTTGCAGCGAAGTTTGCTGGGCCATTCTTAAGCGAACAGCTAAGTTAAGCAACGTTCGCCGCCATCATGATTTGGATAGGTTATCGCTAGTGGCACTGCTACTGAGCGTTTCCGTGCTTCGGAGGGCGCGTTAAGCAGTCGGTCCCGGTTGTTGTCTTAGGATGGCAGTCGTTACAGCATGGTGGTAGGGCGATTTTGCGTATGCCCGCCTGGTAAGCTTTCACCCTCATTTATAAAATCTATCTGCAAGCACTTAACGGTGTGTTCCGACAGTTGTCATTGAGAGCCAGTAATTCTAGGTTAGACTAAACAACATCTTCGACCACATCATCACTTACAATCAGGTGAGATAGTGGTGAAAGGCTAACCAATCCAGCATAAAAAAATGATAAAGGCACAATCAAAATTTATCACCTCAAAACAACATTAATCGAAATAACAAGCATGCCAACTTCACAGATGCAATCAGACGCAGGAGACACGGTCATAATTTTGACATTGTTTTGAAGGAGGCATCAAGTCGTCAACATAACCGACATTCAAGGTGATTAGAAAACAATGGCAGCATTGCAAAACTGGTAATGATGATCTAGATTAAAAACATAGTCAATTAACATTTCGCAATCGTATCCGCCAGTCGATAAATGCGATGCTAATAACTACTACAGAACAGAGTATATAATAGTTCCTTGTGTCTTACAGATTGAAAATTGAATGATCATTGTTTACATGCGTGATTTTGAGATCGCAATAACATTTGTACAAAGACAAAAGATTAGTCATGTTACGCGAGTCGCTATCAATACAATATACGTTTAGTAAAGGCGTTAGGATAATGAAAAAACAAAACACAATATCCTTAAATTCCAAAACAAAATATTTAACGAATAAAAATTACAATGCCACAAAGGCGTGAAGCATCTTGAATCAAACCATATGTTGTTTGCAAATTCAAAACAATGCCAATAAATAATGCTCTCAACGTAACATGGAACGTTATTTTTTATAATTCTGATAGGCTAGCCTTTGTCCACTATCTCACCTGATGGTACGTGATCAATGATCATGTGGTCGAAGATGTTGTTCAGGCTAGCCTAGAATTACTGGCTCTCAAGGACAGGTGCCGGAACACACCGTTAGGTGCTTGGCGACAGTTTTTCTACTTGAAGGTGGTAGCTAGACGCAAAATGCTCTACCACCATGCTGTAACGACTGCCATCGTAAGACAACAACCGGGACCGACGGCTTAACGTACCCTCCGAAGCACGGAAGCGCTCAGTAGTAATGTCACTAGCGGTCACCCATCAAAGTCCTGACCGCGGCGGACGTTGCTTAACTTTGCCGATCGGTTCAGAACGGCTAAGCAAACTTCGCTACGAGCGCTTCAAAAATTGGCGAGGTTTCGCGACAATTTCAGATTTTGACATTATGGCCAGGTGTTGAATTAATTTCCACTGTGTGCACGAGGCATTGCGTGTTGAGACGGTATTTACGTAACTTGTTGCTATTGTGGCGAATTTCTTTTTTTTTGCTGTCGCAATAAAATCGTGAATTGTCACGTGTGTTACTTTTTCGTAATCGATGTCAACCAGCGGCGCGGTCGTCAGCACGTTTTGTTGTTACGTTTGTGGAATTAACAAGAATTGTTCATAAGAAATTTTCTGTGGCCTTTTGGTACTGAAATCTGTAAACAGCAAGCACACGCGGTCTTCTATGAGAACAAACATGTCTGGAGAAACGTGTGTGCTTAGACACCACTGATATGTAATCCATTCGGAGAAAACAGTACAGTCGATACGTTTTTTTTCAACACACTCGCTCGTAACGGGCCTTTAAATGCACCGATTTTTGTTTGTTTCATTCGTTTATCATATAAAAAAACAAACCAAAGAGTTTTTAACCTGCTGAAGTAAAACTTTACAAGATTTAATTATAAACCCTCGCCCGCGGCTCGTGCTAGCAATATCGCCTCGGCTGTAATTTTCAACTTACCGCACTTATATCATAATTCATAATGTACTATTTCAACACTTTATTATTTTGTAATCAAGCAATCAAATATCGCAGTCTCGTCTGATGGAAAGTGAAAATGTGGTCGACGGTGGAAAATAGAAGATACCTATTCACTCTGTAGGTACTTGAAAACTTTCATATTATATCTATACGGAAAAGATCATGTTACGAGTTATTAGCGTATAATACAATACATGACTTGTAGGTAGTTATGTCCCCATAACAGGCTCCTTGCTACGCAGTAGATAATCACGCCACCGTCCCAGACGCATGGTCAGCATTATCTTATCGCATCCGTTGCTGGGACTGTGAGTGATGGCTAGTTTTAATCACAGTTGTTTTGTATCAAGCTCTACAAACGGTCGTTATTTTAATTAACTCTTAAATATTAAATAAATTCGTAAAATCCGAATTAATAGTTTTTAAAAACCTCCTGAAGCGCTCCCGAAACTTATCTGGCGCAGCCGGTAGGATTGCTGGCTGTCGCCATCGCGTAAAGTAGCGCAAAGTTTTAGTGAAATTCTAAAAAGTTAATCGCGAGTGGTGACTATCTGTGAGAGTGCTACAAGTATATGCCTAAAATCGGTATCGCGCTCTCCGCAGCAATCCAACGAACCATCAAATAAATAAGATAAATCAGTGGAGCGTGATGGCTACGGTAGCGGCGGTTGGACAGTGAGTAAAATCCTTCTTCTTTCCTCCCCTGCCAAATTCCTCAAATTGGTGTAAAGTATAAGTACTGTTGGTTAATAATTGTTTAATTTTAATTAAAGGGTAATAGTGTATCTAAGATTATATTATATTTCGATAAGTTTATAGCGTTGTATATTCGTTAAGATGGCTCAACCACAAGAGCAAGCCAACCCCGCAGGTGATGTGCAGCCTGTTGATGTGCAGATACCGCGGGAAATTTTAAATTTAATACCGGAATTTAATGGAGAGACGAAAGTTTTAAGCCTATTTTTAAGAAAATGTCTTTATGTTATTTCCCGGTACCAAGGCACATCCGCACGCAATGATTTTTTGATGCAGTGCATTACCAGTAAGTTGACTGGTAAGGCAGCGGCATTAATTAGTGAGAGGGGAGACTTTGAAACATACGATGAGCTCGAGGCTCTTTTGGTTCAGCATTTCGGAGATCCTAGGAGTGAGGAATGTGTGGCAATAGAGCTTGAGACCCTTAAAATAAAACCTAACGAGTCTTACCTCGAGTTTTGTGGCCGGATACAGGATATTCGCGCAATTCTTTTATCTAAAGTGAATCAAAATTCTTCGCCTACATTAAAAGAAGCCAAGAGAATTATTTATAACAATACTTCGCTTAACGTATTTTTGTACAATTTATCAGAGCATATGGTTAGATTAGTTAGAATGAAAAACCCCGATTCGTTAGAAGGCGCATTAAAACATGTATTGGAAGAAGTGAACTTCCAAGAACAGTACAACATGCGTACTAAAATGCTGCAGAACAAACCTATGCAGGTAAACTTCAGACCATCACCACTTTTGCCCCAGGGTCAATTCAAATTTGGCATACCAAATCAGGCAAACAATCTGCCGCGTCCTAACATGCCTAATTTCACATATCGTGCACCAACGCAGGTACAGTTTGGATATAGGCCTCAGTTCAATACTGTACCAACACAACAACAGTTTGTACCGAGGCCACAGTTTGGATTTAAACCCCAACCACAAGTAAGTCAGCCTGGATTTAGACCACAGGTTGGTCAATTCGGTTATAGAGCGCAACCGGGTCAATTCGGTTTTAAACCACAACTAGGGCAATTTGGATACAGACATCCACAACCACAAGGCTATCGCCCACCTCATATGTACTCTAACGACGTGTCCATGAGGACTGCCCCGGCTACTAAACCCCCACAGCTTCCGGTAAACGAAACATACGCTATAGAAGGTCAGTATAATGATTGCATAAACTTTCCAGACGAATATAATGAGAGTTACGACATGAATCATGACGCTGGTTATGATGGCGTCTACACATATCACGAATCTCAAATTGATAATTCGATGTACGAAAGTAATACACATAGTGCCGAACCGTTAGTATCCGCGCCCCATAACGAAGAGACAGGTGATGTAGAAAATTTTCACATGAGCGTATTTCCCACGCACATGAAATGATAGAAATAAATTATGATGCCTCATTAAAGCTCCCATATATATACGTGCCGGATATAGACGGCATATTTATGTTAGATTCTGGTAGCACTAGATCATTTTTGAGCCCAATAAAAGCAAACGAACATTTTGCAACATTCAAATCTTTCGAGCCTTTTATGGTCACAAGTACCCACGCCTCCAGTGTTCATAATGAGGTAGTTGAGATACCACTTTTCTCTATATTCAATGTAGATGGGCATCATAAGTTTTATGTATATGACGTTGATGGGCGATATGATGGAGTAATAGGATGCGACCTCATGTCTCGCCTTAAAGCTAATATAAATCTAAAAGACAAGACACTAGAAACACTCTGTACTAAAATACCCATTGTGTATAATGACGATCAGGTGATAAAAATTCAACCAAGAATTTCTCAGGATGCCGTTTGGGCTAAAAACGGCCCCGGCGACTTTTCAAAGGACAATGAACAACGTCCTGAGAGGTCTGCAAGGCATCCACTGCCTGGTTTATTTAGATGACATCCTGATTTATTCAAATGGACTACAGGAACACCTTCAAAAGCTACGAGCAGTATTTGATAGACTCCGGCAAACTAACCTTAAAATTCAAATTGACAAATCGGAATTTTTACGCAAAGAAGTACAATATTTAGGACACACACTGACTAAAAACGGACTTAGACCAAACAACGACAAAATACAAGCGGTTCTCAAATATCCCATACCTCAGACACAAACGGAAATAAAACGGTTCTTAGGATTTGTTGGTTATTACCGTAGATTCGTCAAAGACTTTTCTAAAATCACACAACCTATGACGGCTTGCCTTAAGAAGGGCAAGAAGGTGGTGACAGATGACAAATTTATAGAATCATTTGAAAAATGTAAAGAGCTCTTAATTAACGCCCCCATCTTACAATATCCTGACATGACTAAACCATTTGTACTAACGACAGACGCTTCAGAAGTGGCTATAGGTGCAGTACTGTCGCAGGGACCAGTTGGTTCCGACAAACCAGTTGCATACGCAAGCCGGACTCTTACGGACACAGAAAGAAAATATAGTGCAATCGAAAGAGAATTGTTAGCAATCGTCTGGGCCACAAAACACTTTAGGCCTTACCTGTACGGCAACAAATTTACTGTGTATACTGATCATCAACCCCTTGCTTGGTTAAATAAATTTAAAGAGCTCAGTAGTAAGTTAACGCGTTGGCGCCTACGCTTACTAGAATATGATTTTGACATTATTCACAAAAGTGGGAAACAAAATGCAAATGCTGACGCGCTATCTCGCATACAGTTAAACGCACTAGGTAACGAAGACAACTCATCCATGATAGTTAATATTGACGATAGTGAACAGCGACTCCAGGCGCATTTACAAGAAGTAACTGACAAAATTGCAGCTCTAGGAGCTCGACGTAATACCGACGACTCAGGGACTATTATTATATCCGACTCTGAAAGGACAGCTACAGCCAGCCCCATGACTATACCTGATACAGACATATCCGATACACCAATAGACTACCCCATACGTTCTGAATCTAGTACTACACAAACAATACACTCAGCTAGGGATATGGAATCACTAGGCATTCCCATTTTACATGAAGCCATCGATACCAAACCGAACCAAATTCTGGTATTCAGCTGGTTACGTAATAGCGTGCATGTCAAAGATCTATTTAGGGATAAACAAAAGGTACTTGAAGTCTTTCTACCTCTTAATAACGAAGAACTGATAAAAGATTTCTTGAAGAAGTACATTAGACCCAAAATCAAGTACTTCATCTACTTCGAAATGGAAGAACATCGGAAGGAGTTTAACAAAGTCATTATGGCACTATTTAGGAGAGGGACGGTCAATTTCTACGAATGTACGGAAAGAGTTATTTATATAGAGGACGAAAAAGAACAGAAAGCGATAGTAAATAAAATACATGACGGAAAAACGTGTCACCGTGGCATCACCGAAACCCTCAAAAGAATTCGGCGTAGTTATCACTGGCCAAATATGCATGAGACGGTGGCAGCTATGCTTAATTCTTGCGATAAATGCAAATCCTCTAAATATGACCGCAAGCCAATAAAACCGGTATTACAACTAACACAAACACACGATGCCCCATTCCAAGAAATTTTCATTGACGTATTTTCAATAGAATCTAAACACTACCTCACACTCATAGATGCTTTTAGTAAAATCGGACAGGCTATTGAAGTACCGTCAAGATCTACCCCAGAAATAGTCAGGGCGTTATTGAAATATTTTGCATTTTACGGTATTCCACGCAAAATCAGTTCTGACCCAGGGACTGAGTTTAATAATGAACTCCTCAAAGAATTGACAGATTTACACAAAATACAATTACACATCGGTACACCTAATAACCCCAATTCCATGGGTATGATTGAAAGATTTCATTCGACAATAATTGAAATCTACCGCCTAGCCAAGTACGAAAGAAAGTATACAGACGCAGCCACTGTTATGACTTATGCCGTTATGGCGTATAATAACACCATACATAATGCAACAGACCTTACGCCATTTGAGGTCGTATTCGGCCATACAGAGTTAAAATCCGCGTTCGCAATTGAGTTTGATAAATCATACAGACAACAATTAATAAAAGATCACAGAAAACGAACAAACGAACTATATAAACACCTCTCAGACAAAATGATTAACTTCAAAGAAAGTATTGTTAACAAACGTGGTGGCGAGACTGGACCAAGATTAGACATAGGACAAACGATATTTGTAAAAGCTGTGAACAAAAGACAATCCAAAGATAAGCCCAAATTCCAAAAAGCTGTTGTGACTGGTCAGGTTGAACGGAATGTTGTACCAATTAAATCAAATGAGAGACACACTAAAGCCCCAATTAAAAATATTAAACGCCCTCCACAGGTGGTGCAAACTCCTGCTATGGACTTCGATGATCAAGACCATCATTTCCCAAGCTCCCCTCAGCCAGGGCCTTCAAGTGGTAAAAATTGAACAAAATCCGGGTATATTACCGGTTAAGCAAGGCCATGCATTTGTGCAACATGATAGATGGCTAATTATTAAGACAAATAATCTTAAAGGTATTTTAATAGATCTGACCTACAACGTAGATAAGTATTCCGAGTTTAGCAAAATTATTAGTCAGAATAGGTCATATATCAATGAGATATCTGAGCTACAAAACCAAGTAGATTACCTTCGCGACGAAACCTTGGACAAAATACGTCAGTTGATTCCCACGAAAAGATACAAGCGGGGTCTTTTAAATCCCCTTGGTTCCATCATTAAAATAGTAACTGGTAACCTTGATCACGATGACGCAATTCGTTACGATACACTTATCACCGGTCTCAAGACTCGAGAACAAGGCATCTCAAATAAAATTACTCTGATGACTGAAATTATGGACCATTTCCTCAACTCCACTCAGGTGATTAACGAAAATACTAGAATTATGAATGAACGTTTACAACGCATTGAAAATATTGTATCAGATCTATCAAAAGAAAATATGTATATCTTCATATCATATATAACTAATATATTAAATATGTTCATGGCCAATTTTAGAACCATATATATAAAAATCAATGATATAGAAACTGCCATAGCTCTCAGCAAAGTATCTGTTTTGCATAAATCTGTGATTAACTCAAATGAACTGTTAACGGCACTAAGTGATATCTCAAAGTATGATAATTTGATGTATTCCGTTACCGAGCAAAATTTAATTAATATAGAAGAAACCCTTACTGTAAAAACTTACCTTAAAGATGAGGAAATAAGATTTATAATTGATGTTCCATTAGTTAATAACAGTACTTATAACTATTTCAAATTGTATCCACTGCCTATGACCCGTGACTCCCATACCTTAGTGATTTTTCCTGAATTCCCTTTCCTTCTAGTAGAGGGTACAAAATATCGTCCAACTGCGAATCAATGCCGAGAAATAACTGCTAGCGAATATTTATGTTCTGAAAATGATATTATTCCATATGCTCCAGAGACCTGCATCGAACAACTGATGGAATACAATCGTAATCTATCAAGGTGTTTTCCCCGTAGAGTAATTTCAGAAGACCTAAAACTGCAGAGAATAGCGCCAACTCGTTGGATACTGTATTCCAGATATGACAAAATACTAACACAAACCTGCGGCCATGATGTCATTCGTGAAACCATGAAAGGAACATACATACTGACTATACTTGAAGCATGCGATGTTTCTATAGATAGTGTCGTAATTCACGGACGACGATATAACCAGTTAGATACTGGATATAAGCCTATTCCAATGATATCTTTACCCGATGTACATGAGCTGCAGCATAATTACCATGCTGCAAATATCGAACCTGTGGACCTTAAAGGAATCAACTTGGACGATGTGCAGCACCTTAACTATCTGCTCAAGAAAAGTGTTGAAAGTGATAATGGGCAATATAGTGATCGAATGAACAGTGTCAGTGTCGCGACAATAGTGCTTTATGTTATAATGTTTTTATGCACTCTTTATATAATTTACATTAGATTTAAAAATGTACTCATAGAAAGGTGTGGAAGAGAGCATGTTCATGAACCGAATCATGATCAGCAAGTGGTGCAACCTCAGCCACCCATATTGTTAGTTTCACGTTAATTATTTCACGAAGTTACTGGAAAAACATTGTGTTTCCATTAACTTCGATCCAAGGGGGGAGGAGTTATGTCCCCATAACAGGCTCCTTGCTACGCAGTAGATAATCACGCCACCGTCCCAGACGCATGGTCAGCATTATCTTATCGCATCCGTTGCTGGGACTGTGAGTGATGGCTAGTTTTAATCACAGTTGTTTTGTATCAAGCTCTACAAACGGTCGTTATTTTAATTAACTCTTAAATATTAAATAAATTCGTAAAATCCGAATTAATAGTTTTTAAAAACCTCCTGAAGCGCTCCCGAAACTTATCTAGGTTGTATAAATGTTTTTATTGTAGTAGATGTAGTGTTGTATATAGTTCGTAGTATTTATTAATATTACAACTCACATTTTCTCACTCAAAATATGAAGACAAGGGTTAAATATTAGGTCCTTACATATGAAATTGGCGTTTTTCGTACTGGCCACTTTAATCACGAATTTCTCCTCTTTGGTAAGGAATTCCAAATTCAAATTTGTACAGCTATAGACTCATGTATTTGTGCTTCGATAATCGTCATTCATTTGTTTTTTTTCTTCTGTTTTTTTCTGTTTGCGTCACTCATTTTACAAAATGGAAAACCTTAAATATCGCATTATTTACGAGTACGAGTTCCGCCGTGGCACTAGTGCTGCGGAAACAACTCGAAGGGTGAATGATGTGTATGGCGGTCGTGTTGCAAAAGAAAACACAGTTCGTTTTTGGTTCCAACGTTTTCGTTCTGGAAATTTCGACCTGCAGAACAAGCCCCGTGGACGGCCTGAGACTCAAGTTGATAATGAAGAGTTGAAGGCTATTGTGGAAGCGGATCCATCGCAAACCACGTCCGAGTTAGCTGCAGGCTGCAATGTTAGTGATAAAACTGTTTTAATTCACTTGAAGCAAATTGGGAAGATTAAAAAGCTTGAAAGGTGGGTACCTCACGAATTGACTGAAACAAACCGGCAAACGCGCGTCGACTGCTGCGTTACATTACTAAACCGGCACAATAATGAAGGTATTTTAAACCGAATCATTACCTGTGATGAAAAATGGGTTCTTTACGATAATCGGAAGCGCTCAGCGCAATGGTTAGATCCTGGCCAGTCAGCCAAATCCTGCCCCAAGCGAAAATTAACCCCAAAAAAGTTACTTGTAAGCGTTTGGTGGACTAGTGCCGGTATTGTTCATTACAGTTTTTTCAAATCTGGCCAGACTATTACGGCTGATGTCTATTGTCAGGAATTGCAAACCATGATGGAAAAGCTAGCGGCTAAACAACCTAGGCTGGTCAATCGCTCCACGCCACTGCTGCTTCACGACAAAGCTAGACCACACACTGCGCTACAGACGGCTACTAAATTAGAAGAGCTTCAATTGGAAAGTCTAAGACATCCTCCGTACTCCCCGGACCTTGCTCCAACAGATTACCATTTTTTTCGAAATTTGGATAACTTCTTGCAAGGGAAAAAATTCAACTCCGATGGGGCAGTCCAAATCGCCTTCAAAGATTTTATTGATTCCCGTCCGACTGGTTTTTTTAGTAAAGGGATCAATGAACTACCTATGAGATGGCAAAAGTGCATAGAAAATAATGGTTCATACTTTGATTAATTAAATATATTATATTAAAAAATATTCGACTTTTTGTTCCTCCCATACAAAACGCCAATTTCATATGTAAGGACCTAATATAATGAACCGTGAGATAATTTTCATTCTACATTTGATACAAAACTGACCGATATTTTTTAAAACTGACTTGCTAGTCTTTGCTCTTATAAAAAGTAATGTTGTGGTCGAAGATGGTAACAGGCAAGACCAAAAATTAAGTCTAGCTAAAAAAAACATGTAATAGGTAAATGTAGCCTTTTATTCTTAAATTATATTTTCAACTGGCATATCTAATGGCTTGATAAAGTTACTTTTTGAATTAAATTTTTGAGTTTTTAACGATACCAAATTTGTTCAAATCAATGTTTGCTTGCAGCTTGCAAGGCTTCATAATAATTTAATCACGAATGTAATTTCCCAATTGCTGCCCAGACAATGTCAATGACAATTTACAATACCGAGAACTGCTAACAATAGGATGATTAAGTATAAATGCAGATTGAACACGATTTTAAAACCTATCTAGTAACCGTCAAGCACTGTTTATGAAAAATGGAAGTAAAAGTTATAAGAAATCCATCACAACATTTTCAACTTTCTTTGCAAATCCAGGTGAATTGTTTATAATGTTATTTCCCTATATTTTAGCTGATTTCTGACATAGCAATTTCGTAACCGGGTCGTTACAGCAGCGTGTGCTGTTATGATATGCACCTTCTTTCAACAGTTTTACTTTTATTGATTTTATCGTATACGAGGGCTGCATTAAAAGTATCGGGAATGGTACATTTCCACTGTTCCTGTCATATTAAAATCTTTTTAATCGAAAACTCCTTGGTTTTAAAAGTCGAATACCATTTATTTAAAAAAAAAAGATTCTCAGGCGCGGTGTCATGAAGTGTTTTACATAGGGCCTGTTCCATTAACCGCTATGAACGTAAATTTCGATAATTTTGATCACATTCTGCGTCTGTGGTTGTGATCACGTGATCGTTTGTAACTGTCATCCCCGTTCCATTTTTAGATAAGAACGCTAAGAATGCCACTAAAACTTGCAACTTCTGTCACTTTTGACATTAGATGTAGCGTTTAAGGCGAAAATAACGCCAAGACCCATGTGGAAAACTTTTTGGGAGTGTGATCGTTTTTAGCGTTTTTAGCGAATCTCACTCAAATGAAACGCACCCTAATATGGTGTTTTGCGAATCTGATATTAAGCTTCGGAATCTCCGGGATAACTATTCCAGTTTTATTTTTCACTTATAAGAGGACATAGACGTGTACAGGAAGGAAAAATTAAGAATTTTTTTTTTTCATTGGGAATAGAAAAGACTACGACATTTAAAAAAAAACAAATAAAACTAATTGTACTCGTATAAGTCGCTTATAACTGAGATCCAAAGATGATTCACGTTCAACTTCCATACGTAACGACAACAAACTGTAATAATGTTGTCTTTGTGAGCGCCTTAAGGACATACAAAAAAAGATACTAGTAATAATATAGAATATAGGACGTTGCTTCATGCGTGAAATTATTATACAAAAATTCATCATAGATACATATTTTCTATTATGCTCTGCTAATATATGTACTCCACACAAAGAGATTAGATTTCCTCTTTCACAAAGAGAAAAATCCCAAAATGTTTCACTGAAATAGTTTGGCTTATCTTGCATTGTATTTAGCATATGTGAAAAACGAGCTGAAGAACAGCATAACGTTAAAATACGGCCTCTTCTCATCAGTCGGGAATATTCAGAATCAACAGAATAGGGGAAATCTAGTAAGTACAAATAGGTAAATTATATAGGAAATATATATATATACTAATATGGGAAAACGGCCACTAATCCCTATTGATATTCCGTATATAGAAGCAAACAATGAAGCATATTCGACTCAAATTTTTTTAATAAATAAATAACTTCAATTAATTTTCCTTGAATAGAAAACTTAGAGGATAGGCTGAGGATGAAAATTATAGTAAAAATATAATAATAAGAAATATTCTTAAAATATTTTAAGAGAACATCAAATTAATATTTTAATAAAACACTTAAAAATATAAAAATATATTTAGTGACAAATCCGCCTAATTTTCCTACCAAGCCGACGTGACGTCACAAACACCACGCAGCCAAACTGGAAGAATTTTCGACGCGTTTCGCTTCTACGCGAAGCATCCTCAGGAGGTCTTGACTCTACGAACGCACGATAGAGATTTCTCGATAAAAAATAACAATATTTGTTATTATTAAATATGGATTTCCGCAAAGTAACGCCTGAATCTATTCATTATAATAAAAATAGTTTTTTACTACATTTACTGTACTTACAGTTCGTACTCATTGGCCATTTTCATGTTCAAAGGCATTTACTATGTAATAGCAACATACGTATTAGTTGGATGTACATAAGAGATACAACTAGGCTTGTAACTACTCTTCAGTTTCCTTCCTCATCAGCCGACTGGGCATAAGATTAATCTTAATTGTGTTTTATATGGTCGCGGGACATAAAGCCTAACATTTAATATGTGCATGTGTTTTATTGTTAGAGAAAGATACACTGAGTCAACCCTACATAATTTGAAAGGGTGATGAAATAGCGTTTATAAAAAAGGGTAAATGGAGTTTTATAGGTTCTTCTATTAATAATAATATATATTCCATTAAGGCGTGCTGGCCGCGCTTTCCATGCAAACGTAGTTTAGTCATATTTTGGATACCACCAGTTGTAACTCGATGAAATTTTTCATGCATGTCCTTTAGTCTACTGTCTATTCTTCTTAACGTAGTTTACTTAACTGTCAAAGTAAGTCAAAATAAGAATAGCAACACTAGAAAATTAGTTTGCAAAAACTGGCAAACCAAAAGCATAGATGATAGAACTCACGGACATGTATTCCCAATTTTACCGAGTTTAAACACATGTTATTTCAAATATGATGAAACATTGTTATAACAATAACCTTAAAACTTAACCAAAAAGGATGTTTATGAACCAACTCACCACTTAGTTGAGACAAATAACGTCAGAGAAGGACTCTGACGGGATAAAACCGCATTCATACATAGAACCTGAGTAAATAATTATATTGAAAATACGTCACGTTTGTAGAAATTTACATAAAAGGACAATCATCGCTCGGTTAAATGAGTAATGTAGCCAGGAAATCATTATCGAAGCGGTTTATGTATTTTTTTGTATGTAGGTAAGTTGTGATCCTTTGTGTATATATCATCTAAGTTCAATAAAGCATCCAACTGGACTCAACATCTACATAGGTACTATGAGTAATATTATTTACGATTTGGATACTTTGGAGTGGACAAACAAGCAGGTGACCCTCCTAAAAGCGATCACTGTCGCTTATAGACTTTTGCAACACTCAGAGAGCTGCAGTCTACTCAGAAGGACTTTTTGTAATCCTTTTTGGATTTCTCGGGAATACTAGACTAACATGCCTTCAGCACTCGCACACTGCTTGGTAGATGTTGGTAAAGACAAACCGCATACCTCTAAAACTACAAATACTAGTTAGTTCCCTTTGATAAAATATAGTATTAGATTCAGGATCAACGCTCATAAATAATTATATAATATAATAAAATATATTTATTTTTCAATTAAATGTAACACAAGTGTTAACAAAAATAATACCAAAATAAACTTATACACATATTATCTTAATACTAGCAGGGTCTTAACAGTAGCTGTGCTAGGTATCCCTGTGTTACAGCTACTACGATTCCTCTTTCTGGACCTGACCCAGTACTTAAATACTTAGGCGTTGAGCATAGAACATAATATACTACGTTCTATGTTATACACTTCTATGTACACGTACATATAATATATATATATAGAAAAAAAAAGTATTAGCCAGATAAATAAGAGCACTATAAAATTGTGCTCTTATTTAAAATTAGAACATCCTTATATGCCTCAGTGTGCAAGATAAGTTAATGTTTGGGTGTCCATATGAATATAGAATTATACCTTAGCATGTTCTTTATTGATTTGAAACAATGATATCTCAACGACAATATATTAAGGGACTAAAGTACGATTTAGACGACGCGTGACGTGCGGTTTATTTTAAGGCGCTGATAAGTGCTAAGTAGCTCTACTTGGACAGATTTTTAGCAAAATATATTTCTTTTGTAGTAGTAATAAAATCATATGTTAATCTTGATAAAATTGTCTAAGGCCGCCTACGGAAACGTTAACACGTTTCCGTCAACGTTCCGTTGTAAAATTTTCTCGATACAATTTCAAAGTTTACTCAAAATTTCGCTTATAACATAAAAAAACTTAATTATTAATGAATGCATGTGTGTAAAAATATAACAATTAAATAGCAAATCCTTATCAAGAGAGAGATTGTTTATATGTATTTTTTATATTTTTTTATTATTAAATATGGATTTTTGCAAAGTAACAGCTGAATCTAATCATTATCTAGAGTTAGGTTTATTTTGGTGTCGCTGAGAAACAATAATTCCATCTACACTACTAGAAACAGAAAATGTTGCAGTCGGGTATATTAAACTTACCAGCTTATTTGATTTTAAACTCAAGTTCAACTTTATAGAATTTTGTAATAAATAATTACATCTCCACTCCTCAACAGAAAGGGGCCTTGTTTAGGTCAACGCTGCATGGACCGGAGAATGCGCGCAAGCGTTCCAGTAGCCCCTAATGATATACCGTGTGGTTTTTAGTCACTTGCTAGTGTGGGAATAGTGAGTGCCAAGCCAAGTCCGACATGTCCCGACCACTTTCCCCGTGGTGGACGGTATTGCGTAAATGGATTTTCCACACGGGAAAAATAGGTATAATTATGTACTCATATGCGCTCCGATTGTGCAGGACATATCGTCCCCAATACGACCCGACGGTTAGCACGTAGTTAGGACATCGACGTAAAACTTAATCTTACGCGAACGCAGTCAAGATCGAGTCGAATATTTTACTGCATGTACGAGTAAGGCCCAATTTCACCAACATAGGGTTTAATTAATACGCTGATAACTTTATACTACTAACAATTAATATGTGACAGCTTTTGTCACTATAGATATCCAGCATGTTGCAGTATTTTAAACTTGTCACGATATTAGCTCTTACGACATCACGCAGACAGCTGTTGCAAAGAAAAATCGAATGAAAGTTTCAAAATGTAATTCAACTAGGCGGTATAGCACCATAAAGTATAAACAAATATGCCCACTTTGCTACAGCTGATATAGTACTATTTCTACGTCCGGTCCGCAGCTCACATGTCATAAAAGTCAAACCAAAGAGATTTCGCTTTTCAACGACAGGAATCCGACAAATTTAAAATCTGCTACTATGATTGTTGTACTATGATAACAAAGACCTATCACATTTTTATGGTTTATAGCATAAAGTCATCCGCGTATTACTTTAACCCTTTATTGGTGGAATTGCGTATATAAATAACGTGTAGGATATCTATGAATTATTATATAGTTTGTATGTACAAAACTTGTTTTTAAGTAACGTTTTTATTGGTAAGATGATATCTAAAAATGTTATAATTTCTTTTCACCACCGTGTTACTTGAAATGTGATACTGTCCATACAAAGTTTGTCTGGAAGAAATTGCTATATGCGATAAGACCGCCCATTGCACAACCATAGTCTAAGAGTACTATTCATAAACGACAGGAATCCGACAAATTTAAAATCTGCTACTATGATTGTTGTACTATGATAACAAAGACCTATCACATTTTTATGGTTTATAGCATAAAGTCATCCGCGTATTACTTTAACCCTTTATTGGTGGAATTGCGTATATAAATAACGTGTAGGATATCTATGTATTATAATATAGTTTGTATGCACAAAACTTGTTTTTAAGTAACGTTTTTATTGGTAAGATGATATCTAAAAATGTTATAATTTCTTTTCACCACCGTGTTACTTGAAATGTGATACTGTCCATACAAAGGTTGTCTGGAAGAAATTGCTATATGCGATAAGACCGCCCATTGCACAACCATAGTCTAAGAGTACTATTCATAAGATTATTTAAATGTATATTCGCTGTGCAATAAAGAGTTTTGTATTGTATTGTAATTGGGCCTTAGCTGTGTAGTGTTCTTTTTAATATAAACTTGTTTTGATTGAACACACGTGAGGAGATGAAAGCGATATGGACGAGCGAGCAGACGCGTCGATCGTCAGATAAGAATGTTAATTACACATACAATTCAATTTAATCACATATTAAATGTTGGGGAACTGATGAAATTGCATATGCATATTAGATCTCTCATGAAATGTTAGTAGTACCAGGTCTAGTTTGAAAGAAAGAAAATACCCAGTTTAACCTGACTCGATATAGAAAACAAAGTTCAGACTTGGCTTGACCAAAGACTCTTGGAAGGCCAATGCACAGCTGAAGACTAAAATTATTAACCTAATCTAATTATACAGGTTGGTATAGAAAATAATTGTAAGAAGATATGAGCCGATTTAAAAAAAATACTACTTTTTAGTTAATATAACATGTAAATGTTATTTTAATAAAAACAGACTGGGGCCAATTTCTCCAAATTAGGATAAAACTATATGGAGATAAATTAAATCTCTTTAACCAAAAAAATGATAGACCTTTGTTACCATAGACACCCAATGTTGCAGTATTTTAAAGCAAATGTCATTTCAACATTAATGAAATTTAACAGCAGGCTGTAGCAAATGAAAGAGTTTTATCCAAGATTTAAAAAATATACCCTCGCATTTGGCATTATAGCTCCATGGACTAAAAACAAATATAACTAAAAAAAGGCCTCTTTGCTACAGCTCATAGATAATACATATAAACTTTTATATCCACGCTGTCATACAAGTCAATACAAAGGAGTTCCCTTATTTCCACGACAGAAAGCCAACAAATTCAAAAACTACCCTTATATCCGGATGGTGGAAAAGCATTATGCGTGCTCGCCGGGCTACCTACAACTCTCAAATTCAAATTATTTATTTGCTTAAACACGGGTAAATTACAGATCAAGTAGAAAATCTGTCCAAGCACCTAAAGTGTGTTCCGGCAGCAGTCCTTGAGAACCAGTGCTAAATTACTGGCACATGAGACTCAACAACTGTATATCTCAGGATGATGGGCGCAGTGCAGTTCATCACTTGTGACGAAATGCATCTGTTTTAGTCAGAGGTTACGCCTCATTCTTTTTTTTATGGCATTGGTGGGCAAACAAGCAGGCGGCTCGCCTGGTGGCAAGTGACCATCGTCGCCTCGAGGATGCGTTATCAGACTTTGAGAAGGTAATATGCTCTAGTCTCTATTCCATCACAAGCTCATAAAAATAATGAAAGAGTGCCATTGTACAGTTTAGTTCGAACAAGAATTTTGATTCAATCTTGGACAAAATAAAGGACAGAGGCATACCACCAAACAAACCGGAAAAAGTTGAATCACGTTTGTCAAGTCTTGAAGACCCCAATTCATGAACGTGCAGGAAGCCAAAATAGCCGGAAGGGAATTCCATTCCGTGTACCCATATTACAAGTATGTAACGTACTTAAGCAAGATACCGTAATACTACTTCACTTAGTTTGATAACGTATGGTACAACAATAATTATTATGAAGAAAATATTAAGAGCGCACCGAGCTTTTTAGGAATTCGCGTATGTGTGCGTGAGTAAGGCACGCCGCCAGCATCCGTCCCCCTCCGACGGCCGAAGCTGTACTAAAAGGGGGGACAGGGACAAAACATCGCGGCTCTGGCTAAAATGGGCGGAACGTGCGTGAATTTAGCTATTTCCTTCGTATAATAAAAACAAATACCTATTTGAAAAATGTAATGTTGTGTATACGATATAGAAAACACGTTGTTTTTTTATTATTCTAAAACTGATGACTTTCCGTGAAGTATTTACGCCGTACTAAGTAACGTTTATTTAATTGTTTAGATATAACTATAGATTTTTTTTCTATCGAAGAAACTTTAAGTAATCGTGTTTTTAAAGTGTATGGTTTATGGAATAAATCCTTAAATATCATATATATTAATTGTATAACTCAAAATTAAGAAATAAAGATACAGCAAGGGATCAAACGAACGTATGTATTTCAAGGTGCAGGCTTAATTTTGAAGCAGTGATGGCTCAGTGGCATTGGCTATGGACTGCCGTGCAGCAGGTCCATGATTAGAATCCGGCCGCGGGCTTGAGCTTTACCGCATGATGGAACGGCATTTTGCGAATGCCCGCCTTGCTAGCTACCACCCTCAAGTAGAAAATCTGTCGCCAAGCACCTAACGGTGTGTTCGGGAACTGTCCTTGAGAGCCAGTAAAATTACAAACACATGAGAGTTCACAACTGTAGTGTGACGGGTATGGTGGAATTCGTCGTTGAAGAAAAGCATCTGTTATAGGCAGAGGTTAGTCCACTTAACATCAGGTGGGCCTCGGGCTCGTTCAGTCACAATAAAATAAAAAAATAAAAATCGTTCGACATCTAACACTGAAAAATATGAAAAAACTTGTGGAAGTCGATAAAATTGTAACTAAAACGATGATCACATTACCATTTCAACTTCTACAAGTTATTTATAACTTTTCAGTGATGGAAGTCGGTTCCTTTTTTTTTTTTTCTCTTTTTAATAAGACATACTGCCTACAAGATAATTAAATCACCTGAAATACTGTTCACCATCGACAAGGTTTGCAATTACCATTAAATCATCCAGATATGTACATTTTTCAGTTATTTGACTATAACTACTCAACCGATTTTGATTAAATTTTAATGGGACCAACATGGAGGTACACTCTACCCAACAGAAAAGGAATCTTCAAAATAAGTTCATAATTTGCGGAATAATCACGTAACAAACATACAAAAATGGTTTATGGAATAAATCCTTAAATATCATATATATTAATTGTATAACTCAAAATTAAGAAATAAAGATACAGCAAGGGATCAAACGAACGTATGTATTTCAAGGTGCAGGCTTAATTTTGAAGCAGTGATGGCTCAGTGGCATTGGCTATGGACTGCCGTGCAGCAGGTCCATGATTAGAATCCGGCCGCGGGCTTGAGCTTCACCGCATGATGGAACGGCATTTTGCGAATGCCCGCCTTGCTAGCTACCACCCTCAAGTAGAAAATCTGTCGCCAAGCACCTAACGGTGTGTTCGGGAACTGTCCTTGAGAGCCAGTAAAATTACAAACACATGAGAGTTCACAACTGTAGTGTGACGGGTATGGTGGAATTCGTCGTTGAAGAAAAGCATCTGTTATAGGCAGAGGTTAGTCCACTTAACATCAGGTGGGCCTCGGGCTCGTTCAGTCACAATAAAATAAAAAAATAAAAATCGTTCGACATCTAACACTGAAAAATATGAAAAAACTTGTGGAAGTCGATAAAATTGTAACTAAAACGATGATCACATTACCATTTCAACTTCTACAAGTTATTTATAACTTTTCAGTGATGGAAGTCGGTTCCTTTTTTTTTTTTTCTCTTTTTAATAAGACATACTGCCTACAAGATAATTAAATCACCTGAAATACTGTTCACCATCGACAAGGTTTGCAATTACCATTAAATCATCCAGATATGTACATTTTTCAGTTATTTGACTATAACTACTCAACCGATTTTGATTAAATTTTAATGGGACCAACATGGAGGTACACTCTACCCAACAGAAAAGGAATCTTCAAAATAAGTTCATAATTTGCGGAATAATCACGTAACAAACATACAAAAATGGTTTATGGAATAAATCCTTAAATATCATATATATTAATTGTATAACTCAAAATTAAGAAATAAAGATACAGCAAGGGATCAAACGAACGTATGTATTTCAAGGTGCAGGCTTAATTTTGAAGCAGTGATGGCTCAGTGGCATTGGCTATGGACTGCCGTGCAGCAGGTCCATGATTAGAATCCGGCCGCGGGCTTGAGCTTCACCGCATGATGGAACGGCATTTTGCGAATGCCCGCCTTGCTAGCTACCACCCTCAAGTAGAAAATCTGTCGCCAAGCACCTAACGGTGTGTTCGGGAACTGTCCTTGAGAGCCAGTAAAATTACAAACACATGAGAGTTCACAACTGTAGTGTGACGGGTATGGTGGAATTCGTCGTTGAAGAAAAGCATCTGTTATAGGCAGAGGTTAGTCCACTTAACATCAGGTGGGCCTCGGGCTCGTTCAGTCACAATAAAATAAAAAAATAAAAATCGTTCGACATCTAACACTGAAAAATATGAAAAAACTTGTGGAAGTCGATAAAATTGTAACTAAAACGATGATCACATTACCATTTCAACTTCTACAAGTTATTTATAACTTTTCAGTGATGGAAGTCGGTTCCTTTTTTTTTTTCTCTTTTTAATAAGACATACTGCCTACAAGATAATTAAATCACCTGAAATACTGTTCACCATCGACAAGGTTTGCAATTACCATTAAATCATCCAGATATGTACATTTTTCAGTTATTTGACTATAACTACTCAACCGATTTTGATTAAATTTTAATGGGACCAACATGGAGGTACACTCTACCCAACAGAAAAGGAATCTTCAAAATAAGTTCATAATTTGCGGAATAATCACGTAACAAACATACAAAAAAAACACAACGTACAGTCGATTGAAAACCTCTTCCTTTTTCGTAAGCGTTATTTCATGGTCAAGAGTTTAAAAATAAACATTTACTTTCCGCTTACTCTATTAAAATGGAACGGAATGAGGTTGAGGATATTAAATTGGATTTCCAATATTTCCGGCACGTGGACTTTATACGAATTGGCAGTCCAGCACTGTACAGCGAAACCCCCACTGCGGTGGTAGGAATAAACAACAGCAACTTTTACTTTTCAATACATACATAGTAATGAACAGATTCAGGCGTTACTGTGCGGAAATCCATATTTAATAATAACAAATATTTTAAGAATACACTAAAAAACACTTAAAAAATATATCTAATGACAATTCCGCCTAATTTTCCGGTTAAGCCAACGTGACGTCACAAACGCCAGGCAGCCAAACCGGAAGAATTTTCGACGCGTTTCGATTCTACACGAAGCATCCTCAGGAGGTTTTTTTTTATTTATTCCTAGTAGGTTAGCCTTTGACTACACCGTTACGTGTTTGGCGACAGATTTTCCACTTGAGGGTGGTAGCTAGCCAGGCGGGCATTCGCAAAATGCCCTACCACCATGCTATAACGACTGCCATCCTTAGACAACAACCGGCACCGACGGCTTAACGTGCCCTCCGAAGCACGGAAACGCTCAGTAGTAATGTCACTAGCGGTCATATACAATTTGGTATGGAAATAGTTTGAGATCCGGGGAAGCACATAGGATAGTTTTTATCCAACTGCGCAAAAAGAGGTTAATGGTATTGCACGATAACCGACATACGCGCGCGGAGCCGCGGGCACGAAAGCTGGTAATATTATATAGTTGTTACTCTTCCATCCAAAGGCTACTGAAGCAAATTTGATGGATTTTGTCACAGAGATAGCCTATATGCCGCAATATTGAGATACTTTACATACCTATTTAGCATCGAAATCTCACAAGGGAATTGTTAGTGCGCCCTAGTTTGCTCATGAGGAGGCCGTTGCTCAACGACACAAGGAGGGTTGGCTTCAGGGAAACTGCAGCTGGCCGTTACAGACGAAACTAAAAATTCTACAATATGCTGCTAGAAGAAAAAACCAACCCCACATACTTAAGTGTGATGTGGGTAGGACGATGCTGACTTGAAAGAAGTCACGCACGGGTCAGTTAATTTTATTACACTGCTTACTGAGTGTTTCACTTACAAACACCTCATTCCGAACTAGAGTAAAAATACCACGTGCATACCAGACTGCACCTACAGAGTGACCGATAAACAACCAAAAAGGGGAAATGGTCTAAATCTACTATAGGTTTGCTGTTTGCATTGCGTAGGGTTGTCAATAAAAAGTATCAGTTCAGTACATTATTCCTTGCCTTCTAGTGCTAAATCATAGGTATTTTTTACATTTTCTTGTTACTGTAAGCATTTACATCCTGTATATATACAACTGGGCCTGTCAACACAAATGCGCATAAATAATTTACTGTGGAGGCGCGCACCTTCGTGAGTGAATAGGTCTGTACACAGTGTAAAGGACTAGTCACACTGGATGCGTTCAGCGTCTTATAGTCGGATCAAATCGAACGCAGCTCGCACCCTGTGTGATGATCACGTAGTTTTGTCGGTAATAGTAACCGGTCAGTGATCCGGGCAGGGCAATTGGTCAACGAGTATGGTAAACAGCGCTCATTTTACATTAGATTGGGTCAAAGTCAAAGTCAAAATCATTTATTCAATTTAGGCGTCTATGACGCTCTTATGAAGGTCAATTACAAATTTTAGTATTGAAATATTCTACATTGTACTGCCACGTTCAGCAAATAAAGTGTATAGAGCCACTGCGAGAAGAACGGGCAAGAAACTCGGGGCCATTCTTTTAAACATCTTTTAACAATGTGTTACATACATACTATATAATAGAGTTATTACAATATTTGTTTAAATTATGTAGGTGACAGGCAATAGCTTGGCGGAGGCGGAATTGTCCAGGCATTTTTGTCGTTTATGTAATCAGAAACTGTGTAGTAGGATTTTTTAATCAATATGTTTTTCACATGCAACTTGAATTTCCCTTCTGTGAGCGTTGTAATATGTTTAGGAACTTTATTATAAAACCGCACACAATTACCTAAGAAGGACCTTTTATTTGTCTTTGCTAATCTAAAACCTGGCACCGCTATTTTATCTTTATTCCTAGTATTGTAATCGTGATTGTCACTGTTTAATTTAAATTTACTCAAATTTTTACGAACATACATAATATTTTCAAATATATACAGACTTGGTAAAGTTAAAATATCAATTTCTTTAAAAAGATCCCTCACAGATTCCCTAGGACCCATTTTATATATGGCTCGAATTGCACGCTTTGATCACGGTGCAGTGGTGATCAGCCCGAATGCATGCCGGCCACTGCCCGCAGCCGGGTAGCCCTTTGGCATCCCTGCCCAGTGCGTTCTCAACGGTATTTCTTTGCGCTCGCACGTTTAGATCGTATTTACACAATAATTATAAACCGATTTCGGAAAAATTATGTTCATGTAGGGTGCGGACTGCGTTCGATTTGACCGTACAGCAGGACGCAGGACGCACACAGTGTTGACAAGTCCTTACTGACCTTAATAAACGTCATAGGAATGTGATAAGAAATCTTAGACTAAGAACCATCAGGGCAGCCCTACTACAAACATCCCAGCACACGCGCGCGGTTTCCGCAATGACGCCATTCTAACTAAACATAGAAATTCCTGGAAGCCTTCCCCATACTAATGCAGGTTAGCTCTTCAAATAATTTAAATCCACAATTACTATAGAGTTTACCATGTATAGATAATGGTTAAAACTATACATGGTAACTTTTCAAGTGTGCCTTCATATTCATATTCATATTACACTAATGATATGAATAATGATACATATGATTAATTATACAAATAAATGATTAATATTTGCACGTCATAGATAATTAAAATATAAATTCTGGATGTCAAATACAATATTAAAATTAAATGTCTATTAATTTCAATTAAATCATACTTATTACAGCAGTCACAGATTATGCTGAGTACCTACACAAAAACAAAGTCAATGAAGAAATATATCAAATGTCATGTTAGTTTAGCTGTACACAAAAAATAAAATTATAATATATTAAAATGTCATGTTTATGAAAATTACGCGAATGAGATTCATATTTTAACTACAAAAGGGTCTATTCGTGCACTATTATAAATCAAAATGTAAATGTATGTTACATTTGGAATTTATATAGAGCACGAATAGACTTTTTTTTTGCCGGCATTATGCCATTATTAGCAAAACACTACGAACAACATACACAAACATACAACACTACAGCTACTACAATAAAAGCATTTAGAAAACCTATAAGTCATTGCAGACTCACAGGCGGGCCAAATGCTCCAGCCCACTACCAGTTGGCAGCGTGCCCAGCATGCTGGCAGCATTGCCCCGTTGAATTACAATGCTTACTCGTTGAGCCAAATAGGTGCCAGCATTTTGATCACGCGTCGCATCGACCAAGCGCTCTGATATTTTTTGGAAAAATAATAGAATAGACCCGTTGTGTATGTAAACACGGGTAAAATAAGTTATGAGTGTTCCAATTTCCACTTGAGTTAGTAAACGGGGTAAGTTAGAGTACCTGGACTAGGGGTACTCTAACTTACCCCGTGGTAAACCTTCATAATGTATACTATTTATATTGCCGATAGGTGAGCTTTTGATCACAATTTCACCAGATGTAGTGACAAATATCCCCGTGGGGTGACGGGTTAGAATTACTAAGGCAAAATCCTGGAAGGTGGGCAGCAGGGCCTTCTAAAGAACTGCCTTATTCTGCGATCCCCAAGACACCTTCCAAGTGATAAAGGCAAACACTGCCCCTGCGCGACCATCAATAGCCATTTTCACTGAACTATATTTGCTAAAAAAACTATGGACCTAGCTTCAAGCATATAATTTTAACAACACACGTTTTTATAATTATTTATACAAAAGCTTGTGATAGGTGCTGAGTGTGTATTTTTGTTACTCCTTCAAACTGAAATAACCGCGTTGGATGAAACTTGGAATATATACAGGGTGCCCGGTAATGAATGGATAACCTTAAATTAGGTATTTGTATATCTAATGGCCATTCAGAAAATAATAATAATAATAAAACAAATACCATTTTGAAACCGGCTTTAGGCACACTTTATTTTAAAATGATTGGTCACATGTGTATTCATACTTTTTTTTTACGCTATGGATGCTTAAACTTTGGCAAAATGAATATGTTTGTTTATTAAAAAGACCATAACTTTGGTACTATTTGATTTTTTTTTGTTCTGTTTTTTTTCTGAATGGCCATTAGATATACAAATACCTAATTTAAGGTTATCCATCCATTACCGGGCACCCTGTATATACTGAGGATACTTTTCATTATTGACTACGCGGGGATAACCGCGGTGCGCGGCTAATATGTAATAAATTATTTATAGTTAGATAAGAACCTAGTCTAGGTTTAAGACTTAGCTCTGTAGGTCACCACAAGAAGTTCTGACGTCACATATTGCGGTTATTTTCTTACTATGTACACGTACATAGGTGACAAAACACGACTCATGCTGCAAAATGTTCAGAGGAAAAATATAGACGTACTTCTTTGGTATGCCAAAGCAGTACGTTTACATTTCCACACGTATAAAAATTGATTTGTGTATGATTTTGATGGGAGATTTTGATTTCTGTATTTTTACAAGCTTGTATAATGTGTAAATGAGTATGAGTTTTACGTCGGTACTTATGTTGAAAAGCGAAAACAAAAAACAGCTAGTACTTAGCATAATATACAGGGCATCCCACGGCGATACCACATGGAATTTTTCAATAGAATTTTGAAGCAGTGATGGCTCAGTGGCATTGGCTATGGACTGCCGTGCAGCAGGTCCATGGTTCGAATCTCGCCGCGGGCTTGAGCTTCACCGCATGGTGGAAGGGCATTTTGCGAATGCCCGCCTGGTTAGCGACCACCCTCAAGTAGACAATCTGTCGCCAAGCACCTAACGGAGGGAAAGTACCTTGAATATTGTAGATGGAACATTTTACTGAAAGAAGACATTATTTGAATTTAAAAAAACAATTCAAACTGTATTCAGAGACATTTAAATAATTACACGGTTGAACCGGGAATCGAACCCGTTACACGAGAAAAAAATACGAGTATTTTTTGTGGCCAAGCATTTAGACACTGTTAGCAGTGTATTCTGGCAGTTGCCATTCAGAGTCAGTATTTCTAGGTTAACCTGAATCTTCGACGGCATCATTTAAGTTTTTTTTTAATAGTTTAACAGCTGTTAAAAAAACTTCAAGCTTGATTATCATTGTGTACCAATAATTCACACTTCCTGAAGTATGAATATAAAGAGTGTTCCGTACTCTCCTGTTTGATGTCGCCACGGGTGTATTAGTAAAATAAAGCTGCAACTACTAAAGTCGACGTAAATAGGATGTTGCTGCACATCAGACCCCATTCACGAGAGATCTCTAACATTTTAACGCCCCTAGCGGGTAACCTACAAACAAGAGCATTCCAATGTACTGTAAAACATAATACCTATATCATGGCATATTTTTAACCAACTTCAAAATAGTACTGTATCAGCCGGATCGTCCACTGCTGAACACAGCCTCCCCTATTAAGAGGGTATTTGCCATAATCCCCACGCTTGGCAGGCGGCTTGGGGATCGGAGCGTAAGATATTAGTTCTTCAGAAGGCGCTGCTGCCCACCTTCCAGTATAATAATTCCCTTAGTCGCCTTTTACGACACCCACGGGATGATATGGGGAGGTGCAATTCTAACCCGGCACCCCACGGGTTACTTCAAAATAGTAGTAGGTCTCAATTTGTTTTTTTGTTTTATCTTTGTTAACTCGGAACTCGTTCGTTAATGAACCGATTTAGAAAATATTTTTTTATTTTATAGGATATAAGTATGCGCTATACGATTGGTCATATAACAATTTCTTCAAAATCAATTCAGTCATTTTTTTAAAATCAATATTACTGAAAAAACACCTGTATATCTTACTTTTCAGTTGTGGAAGTCGGTTTTGTTTTTTTTAAGAGAAATTATTAGAGATAATTTCGTGACTTTCAGTATGTTGTTGTTACCACACTGTACCGACCCCACATATATTGGGATAAGGGTAGAAAGATGATAATGACTAGACTTATTATAATGTACTGTGATGTTAGACGTTCTCAATCAAAATATGGAATATAGTAAAACTAGGATAAATAAAAACTACGTAATTACTACACGCGTTAATATTTATTTATATTACTCATTTGAATAGGTAGTAAATCGTGAACTGTTCATCAATCTCCCCTCACCTTTGAATGCCTCTGGTACGGTGACTCACAGTATGTTGACCCACCGAAGTGCTTCATACAAACTTACTTAATACACACTTACTTATGAAGGTAACAGTATGATGCCTCTGTGTGCGTGAGATGTGAGAAATGAAAGTATCTCTTGGACAATCATGCGCTCCTGGTACATCAAAGTTACTCGAGCTTTCGTATTTGGTGCTTTTTTGCTTTTGCGAAAACTTTTTTTCATTAACCACTTTTAAAAGAATAACTTTGATCATTTAAACTGAAAATAAGCTCATGAAACGATAGCTATTTTTTTTAAGTTTGACCGCATATAGGCTTCATCCAAAGCAGACGACCACCAATTCTAAAATCGTAAAAGTTCTTCAGAAAAATAAACAATTAAATCTACTATTAAAGCTAATAGGTTACCGCCTTTGACTACTATCTCACGTGATGCTAATACCTATATAAATGTTGTTGAAGATGTTCATCAGACTAACCTAGAATTACTGGCTCTTAAGGCCGGAACACACTGTTAGGTGTTTGGCGACAGATATTTTACTAGAGAGTAGGAGCCAGTCAGGCGGGCATTCGCGAAATGCCCTACCAACATTTTATAACTGCATCCTGAGACAACAATCGTATAATAAAGACGGCTTAACTTGTCCTTCAACGCATGTGCACGTTCATTATAATTTTAATTAAATTAAATACCATTAGCGTTCCCTATACAAGCGGACTGCAGAGCACGTTACATCACCTAGTTCCTCGGTTAAAAACGACTAGGCAAGCTACGCTACGAGCGCAAACGAAAAGTCAGAGGTAAGAACCTAAAATGTAAAGACACCCAAACTCCAAACATGTTTTAAATGCTTCTAAAATCAAATTTGCAAATGTTTTTCTTGAGGCACAAACATTTTCATTTGGAGTTAGAATTGAACCCACGTTTTATGCACCGGGAACCTAAACCACTGGGTTATCGAGGCTGGCTCGCCGGAGCCATTATTCATGTTTGCAATATTAATATTTTCAACTCCAATTATTATAATTAAGACAGAGGCTTTATTGACATCCACCAAGCACCAGTTCCAGCCTACTACGGAAGAAAACTTAGTAAGAAAAAAGCAATAACTGGCCGACTCGTGAATCGAACCAGACTTCCAAAAGTATATTAGTCCAAAGTACATACATGTAAAGTATATACATGGCTTCACAATTCTCGACCAACAAGGCATTTGAAGTCCAATCTCATTGCAAATTCGAATGTCCAGTTTTACGCACGAATTAACCCTCACTTGCTATTGATTTTACAACCCTTTTCTATCGCCCTACGTGAGCGCTGATTACACGCATTGTATTAAACTAGGACCCTAACTGGTGAGTCAAATGGGCAGTTTCAAAACCGGTTCCAATGACGACGTGGCCCATACTAATGGTACCTATTATAAACTGTGACAATAATATGACTCACTGTTGGCTATACGATTATGTTCCAAGATATCGTTAGCAAATATTTGGAAAACTTGGGAATGTTACAGTTTTAGGTCATCATCTGTTTGAGCTGTTTTTTTGGCACAGAAGCAGTGATGGTTCAGTGGCATTGGCTATGGAGTGCCGCGCAGCAGGTCCATGGTTCGAATCCCGCCGCAGGCTTGAGCCTCACCGCATGGTGGAAGGGCATTTTGCGAACGCCCGCCTGGCTAGCGACCACCCTCAAGTAGAAAATCTGTCGTCAAACACCTAACGGTGTGTTCCGGCAGCTGTACTTGAGAGCCAGTGAAATTACAGGCACATGAGACTTAACAACTATATCTCAAATTGACGGGCGCAGTGCAATTCGTTACTTGTGATGAAGTGCATATGTTATAGTAAAAGCTTGACCCGTCAAAATAATATTTAAAAAAAATGCATTTTCGTCGCTGTAGTGAGTGAAAAATGGTGTGTTTCGCTCGGTCACAAACTTATTGCACAGTTTTGTAAGTTCTGTACATGTGAAGTTAGACTTAAGTAATTGCGGAGTGCGTGGTGGACGTGAAGACTTGAGGTAGAAGGAGTCAAAACACTGCGTTCACCGTTGTCTTTAATTATTAGTTAGTAAGTAGTTAAATTACATTAAAAGTCAAGGCAATTCACATTCGGTGCGTGTATAGTTCTGCGTTCGATTGAGCACTCATCCTAACATTTTACCGAATGAAGTAAAAATGCTTTTTTTTTTATGTAGGACATAGATGCTGACTACCTCTAAGCGGACGTCCAGCTCCACCGGGTTTTGGGCGAGGGAAGGCCCTCTATAGGACAGGAGCTCAAGGGCACCACTGTGGTTCGGACCTCGGCTTGTCTCAGTGCCGAGAGACAAAGGGGGAATCGGAACTAAATGCCCCGGTACAACTGCAGTGTTGTACCGTTTAGAATGGGCCCTACTGAATATTGCTCTGTGACTATTTGGAGAGACACTAATCGGGACTTTATTTTTGCCTTGAGCTCGCCGGCGAGCTCGGTGTTTGATTGTGTGAAGTATAAATGCAATGTGCGCTGTATATATATATTATATATATATATGCAACAAAGATTGCATCACAGTTAATATGCTGATAAGAAATATACATTGGATCGTACAGTTTTTAGTTATACGAACTATCGTACATTTTAAACCATCGCTTCTTCGGTTTACAATAAAAGTACTCGGGCTACATAACTTCACAGCGTTGCATAACAATCTGCAAAGTTGTTATTTAATAGTGATTATTTGTTATGCGAAACACAACTTTTCACATCACTCCAACCGAGGAAAATGCTATCGGTGTATACGAAGGTTAATTTATAAAAGTAATATTACTGTAATCCATAAAAATTAAACTTTAATTGTTTTTTTTTACTGTTTCGAATTTCAAAAACCTTTTCCATGCAGATAACGAATGATAATAACTTCTTTACGAGCTTTTTTTTTTTATCCACTAGCGCTAGGTGAAAAAATATAAAATAATCACTGTACTCTATCAGTCGGATGGTCCACAACACAGCCTCCCCAACACTCAAATTGGCGAAGTGGCAGCGGCCAGCAATTTTACTGTCAAACAATTTTCGACTTTGTCTCTGTTACTATAACGCTTAGTTTCTTTAAAATACTTGCAAAAGACGCGCGGCCGCCCGCGGTCAATCACCGTCAATTCTTTCATTATTTACGATACATTATACTTTATAGTGATCGAGAGAAAGTAAAAAATGGTTTGACAAAAAAACTTCCGTGTGAATTAACTTGTATTGTGTAACTATAATAGTATTGCAGATGAACTTCAATTTGACATAACTTTGACAGTTTTCTTCGAAAACGATGTCCATTATGGTATTCGAATTTCAAAATGAAGATCATTACCATTCGGATTGGGCAAGAAGGTCCCAGATCTTCTTAAGGCCGGCTTGTACTTGCACAGTAGGCAAATTTAGCGTGCGAGAGTTGTAGGCTATGGACACTACGCGGCGCTGCGCTTTAGATGCACAGCGCTCGACAGGTCGATGTCCCCAGCCGCACGCTATCAGCTTCATAGTGTGACTAAAACAGTTGATCTACTTTAGGTATCTGCTACTAAATCCAGTACTCAATTATTATATTCTTGTGACTATTCCCTTATAGTGCAACTAACACAGTTGATAACCTTTAACTATTACTATTAAAATACATACCGTTAAGTGCTTGGCGACAGATTTTCTACTTGAGGGTAGTAGCTAGCCAGGCGGGTATTCGCAAAATGCCAAATTACTGGTTCTATCTAGAGAACACATAGCGGCACATACAGTTAAGTGCTTGGCTACAGATTTTCTACTTGAGGGTTAGGTAGCTAGCCAGGCGGGTAATCTCAAATTGCTCTACTACCATGCAAAATTACTGGTTCTGGAGGACTCATAGCGACACATACCGTTAAGTGCTTGGCGACAGATTTTCTACTTGACACATAGAGGTAGGAAGCCAGGCGGGTATTTGCAAAATGCCCTACCACCATGCAAAATTATTGGTTCTAGAGGACTCATAGCGGCACATACCGTTAAGTGCTTGGCGACAGATTTTCTACTTGACACAACGTGGTAGCAAGCCAGGCGGGTATTTATAAAATGCCCTACCACCATGCAAAATTACTGGTTCTCAAGGATACATAGCGGCACATAGCGTTAAGTGCTTGGCGACAGATTTTTTTCTTGAGGGAGGTAGCTAGCCAGGCTTGTAATCGCAAATTGCCCTACCACCATGCATAACTACTAGTTCTTAAGGATACATAGCGGCACATAGCGTTAAGTGCTTGGCGACAGATTTTCTACTTGAGGGTGGTAGCTAGCCAGGCGAGTAATCGCAAATTGCCCTACCACCATGCAAAATTACTGGTTCTGGAGGACCATAGCGGCACATACCGTTAAGTGCTTGGCGACAGATTTTCTACTTGACACATAGTGGTAGCAAGCCAGACGGGTATTTACAAATTGCCCTACCACCATGCACAACTACTAGTTCTCAAGGATACATAGCGGCACATAGCGTTAAGTGCTTGGCGACAGATTTTCTACTTGACACAACGTGGTAGCAAGCCAGGCGGGTATTTATAAAATGCCCTACCACCATGCAAAATTACTGGTTCTCAAGGATACATAGCGGCACATAGCGTTAAGTGCTTGGCGACAGATTTTTTACTTGAGGGAGGTAGCTAGCCAGGCTTGTAATCGCAAATTGCCCTACCACCATGCATAACTACTAGTTCTTAAGGATACATAGCGGCACATAGCGTTAAGTGCTTGGCGACAGATTTTCTACTTGAGGGTGGTAGCTAGCCAGGCGGGTAATCGCAAATTGCCCTACCACCATGCAAAATTACTGGTTCTGGAGGACTCATAGCGGCACATACCGTTAAGTGCTTGGCGACAGATTTTCTACTTGACACATAGTGGTAGCAAGCCAGGCGGGTATTTACAAAATGCCCTACCACCATGCCAAATAACTGGTTCTAGAGGACACATAGCGGCACATAGCGTTAAGTGCTTGGCGACAGATTTTCTACTTGACACATAGTGGTAGCTAGCCAGGCGGATATTCGCAAAATGCCCTACCACCATGCCAAATTACTAGCTCTAGAGGACTCATAGCGGCACATACCTTTAAGTGCATGGCGACAGATTTTCTACTTGAGGGTAGTAGCTAGCCAGGCGGGCATTCGCAAAATACCCTACCACCATGCAAAATTACTGGTTCTGGAGGACTCATAGCGGCACATACCGTTAAGTGCTTGGCGACAGATTTTCTACTTGACACATAGTGGTAGGAAGCCAGGCGGGTATTTGCAAAATGCCCTACCACCATGCAAAATTATTGGTTCTAGAGGACTCATAGCGGCACATACCGTTAAGTGCTTGGCGACAGATTTTCTACTTGACACATAGTGGTAGCAAGCCAGGCGGGTATTTACAAAGTGCCCTACCACCATGCCAAATAACTGGTTCTAGAGGACACATAGCGGCACATAGCGTTAAGTGCTTGGCGACAGATTTTCTACTTGACACATAGTGGTAGCTAGCCAGGCGGATATTCGCAAAATGCCCTACCACCATGCCAAATTACTAGCTCTAGAGGACTCATAGCGGCACATACCTTTAAGTGCTTGGCGACAGATTTTCTACTTGAGGGTAGTAGCTAGCCAGGCGGGCATTCGCAAAATACCCTACCACCATGCAAAATTACTGGTTCTGGAGGACTCATAGCGGCACATACCGTTAAGTGCTTGGCGACAGATTTTTTAGTGGAGGGAGGTAGCTTCTTAGAGGGCACTGCTGCTCACTTTCCGGTATTTTCCCTTAGTTGCCTCTTACGACACCCACAGTTGTTGGGGCGTGACCATACTGTACTTTTTATACTGTGGCGCGTGAAAACAATGCCATCGAGAAAGTATTTTTTTATTTGGCATGGTTGAAATGACGTACAAGACACTCGCCTGATGGAAGATTCACGCCAGCGGATAACCATAAATGTTGCAGTGTCACCATTCTGCTAATAATAATTCTGTTTATAAATATTTCTAGCTCGTAATCGTCGGGGAGAATTTTGCTGGAGAAAACGACACGCGTCCTACCTCGATGACGCCTAGGCGGGTACTGAATGACGTGCGCGAGAGCTTGAATCTTTAGATTTGTAGTTTATTATTTCTTGTTAAAAAACTATGGCTAAATTTAAAAATGTGCCTTCTAACGTTACTAATAAATAACAAGCTCTATCCATTGGTAAAACTTCCACATAGTTTCATGATAGTATCTTTTAGTTCTACCTGATTTAAGTAGCGATATGGTGTCATGTTTGACATTTTTTTTTATCGAAGAAATTGTTCATAATCACGTTTTTGACTTTGTACGTTCCTGGAGAGTATGTTCAACTTTATATAAATAATTTTATATATTCTAAATTTTCAATTCTATTCGAGTTACAGATTTTAAAAAATGTCTTAAGTAGGTACAACCTGGCCTTAAAATTATAGCCAGGCTATGACATACGTTTCAGATATCAAAATTAAATTTCATTCCATTAGCAGAGCAATAAAAAAAACCGGCCAAGTGCGAGTGGGACTCGCGCACGAAGGGTTCCGTACCATTATCTGTAACCTAGTGTTGCAAGTTACAGACACTTTTCGCAGTGTCCGATTGAGCTGGGTAGGTACGGCGAAAACCTTTTATTGTTTGGGAGCCCGTTTATTATTTATTTTATTTTCATTAATTATATTTAAAGAGAACATAAAACTAAATATTCGGTGAATAGTTAAAGCGTCTACCTGTCACCGTTATAAGTATCGAGCAAGAAAAAGTAAAAAAATCAAGTTTCTTGTACGTGAGCCCCCCTAAAATATTCATTTTATTTTATTTTTAGTATTTGTTGTTATAGCGGCAATAGAAATACATAATATGAAAATTTCAACTGTCTAGCTATCACCGTTCTTGAGATACAGCCTGGTGACAGACGGACAGACAGCAGAGTCTCAGTAATAGGGTCCCGTTTTTACCCTTTAGGTACGGAACCCCAATAAACAATGTCATTTGTTTCATTAGTTACTGTAATTCAAATCATGTAGAAACCCAATAATAATTATAACCGAGCGCCTATAAAACGGTCATTAAGTTTTAATGGCACTAAATACATTTAAAATTAAAACCATTGACCTAATTGAATACGTCAGTAAACTTCCAGTTGGTCTATTTATTATATTTACGTATCATTCATTCATCTTTCGTGTCTTCCATTGTTTATTCGATGCTATTGTTATTATCTCATACCGAGATGTGTTCTTGGAAAATATATTTATGGGACATACACGTGTGCTACGCCGTGTTGTTCTTGGTATGCTATGAATTAATTAATTTCGGTTTGCTACATGAATTTATATTATACAAGCGGAACGGGCCGGCTTCGCACGGGTAATTAATAAACATTAAAAAAAAACTCATTTTTTTTTTTAATATTTTATATCCTATGTTCATCACAGGGATAACTTAGAATTCTAATGATGAAAGATTTTTTCAAATTGTCCGGTAGTTTTTATGTTTATTTGTTAAGTTACAAAAAAATATTATCTTTCCTCTTTATAATAATAGTGTACAAGTGTACATGTGATAACTAATAACATTGTATTGATAACACAGAGTACTTTCAAGCGCACTTAGCGTAGCTTACTTAGGAGTTCGTTCACCAATGTCCGCCGCGGTCATGACTTTAATGGGTGACCGCTAATGACATTACTGAATGTGAACGTGCTCTCCGAAGCACGGAAGCGCTCAGTAGTAATGTTACCAGCGGTCACCCATCCAACTCATGACCGCGGCGGACGTTGCTTAACTTAGGTGATCGTTTAACAACGGCTAAGTAAAGTTCGCTACGAGCGCTTCAAAATGTTTATTCAGTAGACGACGTAAAAACTCGAAAACTCGTAAAACTTAAGTAAATGATTTTACGCTTCAGACGATTTGTTTAGAGGCGATAAATAATAAATAAATCTATAGTTTAATTAGTAATCTCACAATGGGTATACACATTTTATGCGTGTTTTAATGTTCTTGCGTATTTATGTTGATAATATCAGAATATAAATGTATAGGTACCTACTTCACGAAGATAATGGCGGGTGGTAAACTTTAATTTTAATTAAAAAGTGGTAATGCATTACCGTTGAGTTTTTTTTTCGTGTTATTATGACGGTACATGCTAGAGGCCTACCTGATATTAAAGACTAACCTCTGCCTAGAACAGATGCATTTCATCACAAGTGGCGAATTGCACGGCGTTACCTTGAGACATAGTTGTAAAGTCTCATGTGCCTGTAATTTCACTGGCTCTCAAGGATTGCTGCCGGAACACACCGTTAGGTGCTTTGGCGACAGATTTTCAACTTGGTAGCTAGCCAGGCGGGCAATCGCAAAATGCCCTTCCACCATGCGGTGAAGCTCAAGCCGGTGGTGGGGATCGAACCTGCGGCACGGCAGTCCATAGCTATTACCGCTCGGGCATCATTACTTCCAAATTTTTTCGTAATACTTCATTGTTTATGAAGACCACAAATATGAGTGAAACTTAAAAACGGCTCAACCGATATTCATGAATTTTTTTGGGACGAATTTGGAGCACTACACAATTAATAAAAATCATTCATAATTGTTGGTTGGGTAGATGATCCTGTAAAAACCTTTTGCGTGATCACTGATCATACATAAAAAATTAAAACAAAAAACTTGCCCACGGAAGGACCATCTTATCCTTACCCACTTGGAAGGACAATCTTATCAAAACTAATATAACAAATAGGAAAGATTTGATTGTTTGTTTGCATTGAATAGGTTCTGAAACTACTGGACCGATTAGGATGAAATTTGGTATGGAAATAGTTTGAGGCACGGGGAAGGACATAGGATAGTTTCTATCCAACTGCATAAAAAGAGAATAATGGTTTTGCGCGATAACCGATCTACTGGACCGATTAGGATGAAATTTGGTACGGAAATAGTGTGAGACACGGGACAGGACATAGGATAGTTTTTATCCAACTGCGAAAAAGAGGTTAATGGTTTTGCGTGCTAACCGAAATACCCGTGGACGGAGCCGGCCGGCGGTCGGAAAGCTAGTTAATACTAAAATTTTAATATTTACATTAACGTCTGCTAATCGAAGAAGCTTCCCGCACGTGGTTTTAATTTTTCCTTTCATTGTACTTTTTTTAAACTACAATTAATGTTTAAATTTACATGTATTAATTTATTTTTTTTGCAATTACCTAAGGAACGATTTCTCAAGCTTGTGCTTGCTAGTATCGCTACGAGCGCTACAAAAGTAAGTACTATAGATTCATAATGTACTAAGTTACAACCAAGTAGTTGAAACAGCAACAGCAGTAGCCAGTGGTCATATCAGTAGACACATCCACCCTGATACGAGTAATTCCGCTAATATTTCCCCGAATCTCTATCGGCTTATGTTATCGGCACCGCTTATCATCATACCAGTAATTTCACAATTCGCTCACTGTTTATAATGAATGAGCATGGAAAGCAAACGAGCATGCGCCATGCGAGAAATCAGCGATTAATGAGAGGTGACGATCGATATATCTTCAGATAAGTGTTCGCGTGTAGCGGATTAAATTAAAACCTAGTTAATTCTTAAAGAGGTTTTACTATTAGAGACGCTGTGTGTGGCGATCCGAGAAATAATAAGCTGTGCACTCACGGTTGTATCAGAGCTTTTGTCTTGTTGTTCTTAATCGATCAACTAAGTTCAATATTTTTTTTTATGCCTGATAGGTTAGCCTTTGACCACTATCTCACCTGTTGGTAAGTGATGATGTGGTCGAAGATGTTATTCAGGCTAATCTAGAAGTACTGGCTCTCAAAGACAGCTGCCGGAACACACCGTTACGTGCTCGGCGACAGATTTTCTACTAGAGGGTGGTAGCTAGCCAGGCGGGCATTCGCAAATTGCCCTACCACCATGCTATAACGACTGCTATCCTAAGACAACAACCGGGACCGAAGGCTTAACGTGCCCTCCGAAGCATGGAAAACTTGCTGTTTTTCTATCCATCTCAATTGTTACGTTATGCACCGGATAGGAGCATAACGTAACTATGTTTACTAAGGTCACCACTTGGATGGGTGACCGTCTGAATATTTGTACATTGTCGTGGTAGATGTGGTTGGTGTGAGCATAAACAAAATTGTTCTTGAGGTATATTTTAAGCTTCAAAATATCTTCAACTTCTTTTTTGAATGGCTTCTGTGGTGTTGCCACAATTTCGCCAATGACGAGTCGCACGGATAGACTGGATCTTAATAACAAGACAGCACTTTGAAGTTGAAAGAAGATGTCATCGATAGTTTTTATGTCATTAAACGAAGGCCTGCTTTATTAGAAGGGTTTGCCATATAATTACCCACTTATCAGCCGTCTTGGGTATCGCTGGATGGGCTGGTGGTTCGGATGTAAGATAGCAGTTCTTTAGAAGGCGCTGCTGCCCATCTATTGTTATTTTTGCCATTCGTCTTCTGTTATGACTCCGTATGACATGCCGGAGAAACAGCCACGAGGTTATAGTTACGAGTAGACGCTACATTATGTATCGTAGTATTAAAACCTTGTCTGAGCTTTCATTGGTAGAGATATATATATATTAATATAGCAAAGTCGTATTATCGTAACAGACCTAGACAACAAAGTTGGCAAACAGGATTAGAAAGCTCAAGAAGCCGTTCAAGACTTCGGACAAAATCTGAAGATAATCGAAATTCTACTGTAATTTTGAGGCAACAGTCTTTTGCTGTCAGTATTGTACTGTACTGTGTCAGCCGGATTGTCCAATGCTGAACACAGCCTCCCCCATTATGGAGGGGTTTGTCATAATCCCCACGCTTGGCAGGCGTCTTGGCGATCGCAGAGTGAGAAATCAGTTCCTCAGAAAGCGCTGCTGCCCACCTTCTGGCATGTCACCCTTAGTCGCCTCTTCCGACACCCACCGAGAGATGGGAAGGTGACATTATAGCTCGGCACCCCACGGGCGTCTCGGTTTTGCTGTCAGGTGAAAAAAAAAAACTAAGCTTTATTTTATTATTACTTAGTAGTGGCGCGCTACTTTAGACGCAACGTTTGGTGCACACACTATGGCTCGTCGTTGATTTAACTTTGCTAATTTCCGAATGTATGGGGAATACCTAAGATTAATTTTAGCATATGAAAAATTCAGTATTATACCAATATTTAAAAAGTATGGCACTATTCGCGCTCAAACAAACGGAGATCGAGCCCCACGTGCATTGAAAAGAGAAAATGCGGAATAAAGTTTTGAAATGAAATTAGTAGTACCTAAACATAATAAAATGGTATATCGACACAAATATCACTTTGAAATAAGAGTGAGTGCACTGCAGTGTAATGACCGAATGTCCAGAAAACACTGAGTAAAGAAAAGGGAGGTCTTCACATTAATCAGTCATAGGCCCGTCTGCCTGTTTCTAAACTAAAATCAACATTTATGCTCAATAATCAAACACTCTACGTAAATACTTGGGTTAGTTTCTGTTTGACTAGTCGCCGCTAAGGATTGTAGTAATAGGGATGATTAGATGAGGCGAGATAAGGAAAACAAACAAATACATAGACCATGCCGCCACAGCTGAAAAAACAAATACTACCATGTCAAATGCTTCATTGAAAACTAATGACATTTGAATGATTGTTGAATTGTTGAATGTTAAAAAATCATTGGTAACAAGAATATCCCATGGAGTGCCGGGTTCATGTCAACCCCAATATCTACCCGTGGGTGTCGAAAAAGGTGACCAAGGGTAACTCACGAGAAGGTGAAGCAGCACTTTCTGAGGAACTGATATCTCACACTGCGATTTCAAGCCGCCTGCCAAGCGTGACTATTGCTTAGAGATGAGTGACACGTTTGCACGTGAAGGACTTATCTATAAACTATTGCTTTGAGATGAATGTCACGTTTGCACGTGAAGAATTTACCTATACTCTATTGCTTAGAGATGAATGACACGTTTGCACGTGAAAGACTAATTACTTACTTAAATTACTGTAATTTTTTTATAATAAGTAATTATTTACTTATATTATTAGTAATTTATTACGTAAATTACTAATACACTATTTATTTAATTAATAATATTTTTTGCTTTGTCTTTTTAGTGCCCAATTAATAATAATCCATATGATGAATAGGAAAATACTAGAATAAAGTAACTTGCAATCTATTGGAACTAGTTATTCACAGAGCAAATGGTATTTATTACCAATGTACGTATTAAATCAACTAGTCTACGTAACACATTATTCAGACCCATTCTCGGAAAACTCTACAATCTGACTCATATGTTTGCATAAACACGAAATTTTCACAGCTTGCGTTGCGTGAGCACGTAAAGTAATATTAGTTGATTTGCTTTGTCAACTCGAATGATTCATAACTTTTCTAACCGCAATAGATTTAGCTGTGGTCGGTGAAAAACCAATGAAAGTTTTAAATATATTAGTAGAAATAAATAAATTATTAGTAATTTTGTGGTGATGAATACTATTAAGTTCGTTTGGTAAGAGATGAAGATTTCTCTTTTTAATGAAATGAAAAATGAAATGAAATTTTTGATGAAAGATTTTTTCAAATTGTCCGGTAGTTTTTATGTTTATTTGTTAAGTTACAAAAAAATATTATCTTTCCTCTTTATAATAATAGTGTACAAGTGTACATGTGATAACTAATAACATTGTATTGATAACACAGAGTACTTTCAAGCGCACTTAGCGTAGCTTACTTAGGAGTTCGTTCACCAATGTCCGCCGCGGTCATGACTTTAATGGGTGACCGCTAATGACATTACTGAATGTGAACGTGCTCTCCGAAGCACGGAAGCGCTCAGTAGTAATGTTACCAGCGGTCACCCATCCAACTCATGACCGCGGCGGACGTTGCTTAACTTAGGTGATCGTTTAACAACGGCTAAGTAAAGTTCGCTACGAGCGCTTCAAAATGTTTATTCAGTAGACGACGTAAAAACTCGAAAACTCGTAAAACTTAAGTAAATGATTTTACGCTTCAGACGATTTGTTTAGAGGCGATAAATAATAAATAAATCTATAGTTTAATTAGTAATCTCACAATGGGTATACACATTTTATGCGTGTTTTAATGTTCTTGCGTATTTATGTTGATAATATCAGAATATAAATGTATAGGTACCTACTTCACGAAGATAATGGCGGGTGGTAAACTTTAATTTTAATTAAAAAGTGGTAATGCATTACCGTTGAGTTTTTTTTTCGTGTTATTATGACGGTACATGCTAGAGGCCTACCTGATATTAAAGACTAACCTCTGCCTAGAACAGATGCATTTCATCACAAGTGGCGAATTGCACGGCGTTACCTTGAGACATAGTTGTAAAGTCTCATGTGCCTGTAATTTCACTGGCTCTCAAGGATTGCTGCCGGAACACACCGTTAGGTGCTTTGGCGACAGATTTTCAACTTGGTAGCTAGCCAGGCGGGCAATCGCAAAATGCCCTTCCACCATGCGGTGAAGCTCAAGCCGGTGGTGGGGATCGAACCTGCGGCACGGCAGTCCATAGCTATTACCGCTCGGGCATCATTACTTCCAAATTTTTTCGTAATACTTCATTGTTTATGAAGACCACAAATAAGAGTGAAACTTAAAAACGGCTCAACCGATATTCATGAATTTTTTTGGGACGAATTTGGAGCACTACACAATTAATAAAAATCATTCATAATTGTTGGTTGGGTAGATGATCCTGTAAAAACCTTTTGCGTGATCACTGATCATACATAAAAAATTAAAACAAAAAACTTGCCCACGGAAGGACCATCTTATCCTTACCCACTTGGAAGGACAATCTTATCAAAACTAATATAACAAATAGGAAAGATTTGATTGTTTGTTTGCATTGAATAGGTTCTGAAACTACTGGACCGATTAGGATGAAATTTGGTATGGAAATAGTTTGAGGCACGGGGAAGGACATAGGATAGTTTCTATCCAACTGCATAAAAAGAGAATAATGGTTTTGCGCGATAACCGATCTACTGGACCGATTAGGATGAAATTTGGTACGGAAATAGTGTGAGACACGGGACAGGACATAGGATAGTTTTTATCCAACTGCGAAAAAGAGGTTAATGGTTTTGCGTGCTAACCGAAATACCCGTGGACGGAGCCGGCCGGCGGTCGGAAAGCTAGTTAATACTAAAATTTTAATATTTACATTAACGTCTGCTAATCGAAGAAGCTTCCCGCACGTGGTTTTAATTTTTCCTTTCATTGTACTTTTTTTAAACTACAATTAATGTTTAAATTTACATGTATTAATTTATTTTTTTTGCAATTACCTAAGGAACGATTTCTCAAGCTTGTGCTTGCTAGTATCGCTACGAGCGCTACAAAAGTAAGTACTATAGATTCATAATGTACTAAGTTACAACCAAGTAGTTGAAACAGCAACAGCAGTAGCCAGTGGTCATATCAGTAGACACATCCACCCTGATACGAGTAATTCCGCTAATATTTCCCCGAATCTCTATCGGCTTATGTTATCGGCACCGCTTATCATCATACCAGTAATTTCACAATTCGCTCACTGTTTATAATGAATGAGCATGGAAAGCAAACGAGCATGCGCCATGCGAGAAATCAGCGATTAATGAGAGGTGACGATCGATATATCTTCAGATAAGTGTTCGCGTGTAGCGGATTAAATTAAAACCTAGTTAATTCTTAAAGAGGTTTTACTATTAGAGACGCTGTGTGTGGCGATCCGAGAAATAATAAGCTGTGCACTCACGGTTGTATCAGAGCTTTTGTCTTGTTGTTCTTAATCGATCAACTAAGTTCAATATTTTTTTTATGCCTGATAGGTTAGCCTTTGACCACTATCTCACCTGTTGGTAAGTGATGATGTGGTCGAAGATGTTATTCAGGCTAATCTAGAAGTACTGGCTCTCAAAGACAGCTGCCGGAACACACCGTTACGTGCTCGGCGACAGATTTTCTACTAGAGGGTGGTAGCTAGCCAGGCGGGCATTCGCAAATTGCCCTACCACCATGCTATAACGACTGCTATCCTAAGACAACAACCGGGACCGAAGGCTTAACGTGCCCTCCGAAGCATGGAAAACTTGCTGTTTTTCTATCCATCTCAATTGTTACGTTATGCACCGGATAGGAGCATAACGTAACTATGTTTACTAAGGTCACCACTTGGATGGGTGACCGTCTGAATATTTGTACATTGTCGTGGTAGATGTGGTTGGTGTGAGCATAAACAAAATTGTTCTTGAGGTATATTTTAAGCTTCAAAATATCTTCAACTTCTTTTTTGAATGGCTTCTGTGGTGTTGCCACAATTTCGCCAATGACGAGTCGCACGGATAGACTGGATCTTAATAACAAGACAGCACTTTGAAGTTGAAAGAAGATGTCATCGATAGTTTTTATGTCATTAAACGAAGGCCTGCTTTATTAGAAGGGTTTGCCATATAATTACCCACTTATCAGCCGTCTTGGGTATCGCTGGATGGGCTGGTGGTTCGGATGTAAGATAGCAGTTCTTTAGAAGGCGCTGCTGCCCATCTATTGTTATTTTTGCCATTCGTCTTCTGTTATGACTCCGTATGACATGCCGGAGAAACAGCCACGAGGTTATAGTTACGAGTAGACGCTACATTATGTATCGTAGTATTAAAACCTTGTCTGAGCTTTCATTGGTAGAGATATATATATATTAATATAGCAAAGTCGTATTATCGTAACAGACCTAGACAACAAAGTTGGCAAACAGGATTAGAAAGCTCAAGAAGCCGTTCAAGACTTCGGACAAAATCTGAAGATAATCGAAATTCTACTGTAATTTTGAGGCAACAGTCTTTTGCTGTCAGTATTGTACTGTACTGTGTCAGCCGGATTGTCCAATGCTGAACACAGCCTCCCCCATTATGGAGGGGTTTGTCATAATCCCCACGCTTGGCAGGCGTCTTGGCGATCGCAGAGTGAGAAATCAGTTCCTCAGAAAGCGCTGCTGCCCACCTTCTGGCATGTCACCCTTAGTCGCCTCTTCCGACACCCACCGAGAGATGGGAAGGTGACATTATAGCTCGGCACCCCACGGGCGTCTCGGTTTTGCTGTCAGGTGAAAAAAAAAACTAAGCTTTATTTTATTATTACTTAGTAGTGGCGCGCTACTTTAGACGCAACGTTTGGTGCACACACTATGGCTCGTCGTTGATTTAACTTTGCTAATTTCCGAATGTATGGGGAATACCTAAGATTAATTTTAGCATATGAAAAATTCAGTATTATACCAATATTTAAAAAGTATGGCACTATTCGCGCTCAAACAAACGGAGATCGAGCCCCACGTGCATTGAAAAGAGAAAATGCGGAATAAAGTTTTGAAATGAAATTAGTAGTACCTAAACATAATAAAATGGTATATCGACACAAATATCACTTTGAAATAAGAGTGAGTGCACTGCAGTGTAATGACCGAATGTCCAGAAAACACTGAGTAAAGAAAAGGGAGGTCTTCACATTAATCAGTCATAGGCCCGTCTGCCTGTTTCTAAACTAAAATCAACATTTATGCTCAATAATCAAACACTCTACGTAAATACTTGGGTTAGTTTCTGTTTGACTAGTCGCCGCTAAGGATTGTAGTAATAGGGATGATTAGATGAGGCGAGATAAGGAAAACAAACAAATACATAGACCATGCCGCCACAGCTGAAAAAACAAATACTACCATGTCAAATGCTTCATTGAAAACTAACGACATTTGAATGATTGTTGAATTGTTGAATGTTAAAAAATCATTGGTAACAAGAATATCCCATGGAGTGCCGGGTTCATGTCAACCCCAATATCTACCCGTGGGTGTCGAAAAAGGTGACCAAGGGTAACTCACGAGAAGGTGAAGCAGCACTTTCTGAGGAACTGATATCTCACACTGCGATTTCAAGCCGCCTGCCAAGCGTGACTATTGCTTAGAGATGAGTGACACGTTTGCACGTGAAGGACTTATCTATAAACTATTGCTTTGAGATGAATGTCACGTTTGCACGTGAAGAATTTACCTATACTCTATTGCTTAGAGATGAATGACACGTTTGCACGTGAAAGACTAATTACTTACTTAAATTACTGTAATTTTTTTATAATAAGTAATTATTTACTTATATTATTAGTAATTTATTACGTAAATTACTAATACACTATTTATTTAATTAATAATATTTTTTGCTTTGTCTTTTTAGTGCCCAATTAATAATAATCCATATGATGAATAGGAAAATACTAGAATAAAGTAACTTGCAATCTATTGGAACTAGTTATTCACAGAGCAAATGGTATTTATTACCAATGTACGTATTAAATCAACTAGTCTACGTAACACATTATTCAGACCCATTCTCGGAAAACTCTACAATCTGACTCATATGTTTGCATAAACACGAAATTTTCACAGCTTGCGTTGCGTGAGCACGTAAAGTAATATTAGTTGATTTGCTTTGTCAACTCGAATGATTCATAACTTTTCTAACCGCAATAGATTTAGCTGTGGTCGGTGAAAAACCAATGAAAGTTTTAAATATATTAGTAGAAATAAATAAATTATTAGTAATTTTGTGGTGATGAATACTATTAAGTTCGTTTGGTAAGAGATGAAGATTTCTCTTTTTAACTGACTTCAAAAAAGGAGGAGGTTCTCAATTCGTCTGTTTTTTTTTAATGTTCGTTACCTAAGAACATTTGACTGGGTGAACCGATCCTTTTTTATTTGAAAGCTGATGCTTGGCGTGTGGTCCCATTTAAATTTCACCAAAATCGGTCAAGCCGTTTGAGAGTTACAATCCAATTACTGAAAAGTAATTTTACCATCTTATTGCCCTAAATAAAAGCAAGGATACACTACGAACAAAATCCTTCCCAAGAAGAAGCGGGAGGATGGCGGCCGCCCATAAAACAGAAGTCCAAACGTTTTACCCTCAGAAGTATATCCTTGTGTTATCCTATGAGCTGTCAGCGATGTTCTTGTGCTGTCCTTTGTTTGACGTGAGTTCATGGGTCAGTATATAAGGATAAGAGTAAGAAGATGTTGATTTCGAAGTCAAGATGAAGAATAATATCGAGGTTCATTTTCCCCCAAATTAAAATTTATTAGCGAAGAGAAAGGTCCACGCCACGCATTAAACACATTTTAAATCAGGGAACGACAGACGTGAGGTAACGTTACTTAGTGTCTCGAATTGGCCATTTATCTGCCAGTTCGCGGTCATTGCCACTTTGAATATATACCGACCATTACATCGAGAACTCTGAAAGGTCATTCTCTAAAGTGGCTGTCACTTCAACTTGAAAAGGCGTTGAGAGCGAGAGAGGTCCATGTTGAATGGCGTGTTGGGTTTTTGCAAACTTCTATAGGCGTTAACTAGGTACGCATACGTGGTTAAGTTCATGGTTAAGTATTATGAATTGAAGAAGTTCACAATAGCGCTTTGAAAGGCAGAAAAGAGAAAGATAAAATCATATAGAAAACCGGTTGAAACTGATCTTAGAATGACCAAAACAGCTCAAGCACAGACTGGATAATAGTTGCTTATACTGAAGTAACAATAGCTGCTATCCGTTGAAGCCTAGAATATAGGTAAATATAGTCTAGATCTGCCAAGCCTTATTGGACCTAACGCCTCGCATTATAAGGCTCAAGACTGAGATTTGCCAACCGCATTCCAACTTCCAAGCCAAGGTCGGTGGCCAGCATTGCAGTGACTAATACTTAAGCTATGGACGGGGCCCTCAGAATGCCGTGGAGTTAGCAAATACATTGTGTATCATTGAATGCAATTAAATGCTCAGGTCCTCATTACGTATCCGTAAATAGAAGATAATTGCTGTCTTCGATCACAAGGGATAATTTGAGGACAAAGACAGTCCATCATAGAGGTCTGGTTATTCGATTAGTTTAAAATGGTCACAAACAAAACTGCCATATGGTAATTTTAATTAAGTCTATTAGCTAACCCTTCTCCAGGTATAAGATACGATAAGAGAGTACAATAACATAAACTGAGGTATTTCATTCAGGGATAACATTACGAAATATCAGTTACATTGTATTGTTTCTGGATTTGGAAATAATCGCATCGAGTGCATCGGATACAGGTCTATGGCAACGAAGTGCACATTTTCATCTTTAGGTCCCGTTTTCCTCTTGGATGAGAGATAGATTTAGAACGGTTAGTAATTTAATATCGAGTTTGGATTCGGACATTATTATCAACAGTCTATAACGTCCATCGTTGAACAAAAGCCACCGCCCAGGAGGAAGGGACAGGAGTTACCATAATTCATACGTTTGGCAGGCGTCTATAGGATCGCAGTATAAGATGTCAGTTCTTCAGAAGGTGCTGCTGCCCATCTTCCGCTATTTTTCTCTCTTAGGAAGATAATTTACTGACCCTTATATTAATATATATAAGGGTCAGTAACCTACTACTAGCGCTGTTTAAAAAGCAGCCTTGAATAAATTAATTAGGATACATTTTTCGACGTGCGAATAAGAAATTAACCTTACTCTAAGGAATAAGTCAACTTTACAATATAATTAAAGATTACGTCAAAACTAACACACCTACACACTGACAACTTTGGCTAGACAAACACGGTCGCTATAGATTGTATTTGTACAAATGGTTTGAAACATGTTGCGAAAGACCAATAAAATATTTCTTATTATACATGCATAGCACCTACTCGATATTTTGTACTAAATGTTTTTCATCTCAGTACCAACTCTCAGGAATGCATACATGGAATCATTTGTTTATATATAATAAACTTGGCATAAAGTTCCTTTGATATTCACCTGGAAGACGCTCACTGCTAAAATCATTCTTTTTAAGCAATGGTGGCTGAGCTGTATATCTACGGACTGCCGTGCCGCATATTTATTTTTCGACCCCACCGCCCTCTTGAGCTTCACCGCGTGGTAGAAGACATCTTGCCAATCCTCGCCAGGCTAGCTACTACCATCAAGTAGAAGGTCTGTCACCAAGCACCTAACAGTGTTTTCGGGCAGCAGTATTTGAGAGCTAGTGACATTACAGGCACATGAGACTTAACAATTTTATGTCTCAGACGGGGGCAGTGCAATTATAAGCAGAGGTTAGTCCGCTTAACGTAAGGTGGAACTCGTGCTTTTTCCATCAAAATAACATAAAAAAAACTTCCCTCACACCACAAATACCACTCTTAATGTGGAGTGTGGAGTAGTGGAATACGCCTGCACATTGTCTCGTGATCCCTTCGGCCTTTTCAAGGCACAAAGCGGGTACTTCCTATAGTCAGGAACTTCCAAGTTCCTGACTGCATAAATCTCGTTATCTCGAAATATTTAAAAACGGTATAACTGGTTAAAAACTGGCTAACCTCGAGGTAAATTAATCTTTGCTTTAGTCGAACGGAAGCTCAGCGACCTCTGAAGGTCATAAGAGGGCAGAATACATTTATTTTGTGAATAAAATCTTATCCTCAAGTACTAATTGATTAATGTATGTATATTAAAATTAAATAAATTTCCTTAGAGTGCTCCTTCAATGCAACCAAAGCTTTGAATTTTTAGTCGTACTTTGGATAACTTTACTGCTGCCTGTTTTTTGAGGTTTAGAAATATTGATCTATTGCATTCTAAGATGGTAGGTTTTTCAGATATTGGAAAGATTAATTAAATTACCTCATATTCAGACAGGGCAGGTCCTTGCTGATTGAAAAGTGTTCTGATCGGAATAGCGATATATTTCAAAGGACTGGTCTTTTCTTCCACTCATTCAGAAAGGATCAATCTTGTCTGAGTTAAGTGAATAGAATGGACTGATGATGATAATAATACTAATAATGACCTTTCGAATGAGACTGCTACCAAAAAATTCTAAATAAAAACGTGCCGAGGGTGCGCTCCTTGTTTTCCATTGGCTAAACCCTTGCTAAAACCTTCATATCTACAGTATCTTAATATCCTTTATTTATTTCTTTACTCTGGCTATAACAAATGCATTTCATCCCAAGGGACGAATTACACTGCGCCCTGAGACATACAATTATTATGTCTCATGTGCCTGTAATTTTACTAGGTCTCAAAGACTGCTGACTGAGACCTGAACACACTGTTAGTTGCATGACGATGATACATTTTCTACTTGAGGGTGGTAGTTAGTTTGCCCAAGCATTCGCAAAATGTCCTTCCAAGATGTGCTGAAGCTCAAGCTGGGACCATGGACCAGCAGCATGGTAGTCCATAGCTATCACGCCTCGAAATCTACAGTATCTTCAAATCCGCATAAGACCGTTTTTAAATCTAGAATATAGGTCTGTCCGTGTATAACATAATGCTTAAACAAATACTCTTATCAAGATCATTAATATTTAGTAGCAGACGACGATCACGCACGACGCCACGCCGCCGCCGTAGTAAACTTCTAAATAGGTAGGCACCTAGGTACTAAAGATTCATGCAGTCAGCCTTGCTTGTGCTAGGTATATAGTGTACAAGTAGACACGACAGCACGTATTGAATAATCACATTGTATAATTCAGAAATAGGACCGAAGTTGTCTTAATAGATAATACTGTGATTTTGACTGCAAATTATTTTACCATATATAATTAATAGGGCTTTGGTATAGTGCCATTGTTGAAACAAATTAGTACAGCGACGACTTGACACCTACATCGCGGCACGTGGCAACAAATCTCATTGTCTTTACGATTCAACAAATAAGGTTTAGTTTTTCCAATATCGTGAAGGGTGGTTACATCGATAGGCCAAACGCTCGTCGGTTATTTGACAATAAAAAATTAATATCAACCTAAATATTAAAAATAGTTCCTGACAATGCCAAACAAAACCTTACTCAGGTCTTAATTCAAGACAATATGGCCGTATTCCACTTTACACATTTTGCGTGTATGGTTCAACATTTAATATGAACCATAGACACAAAGTGTGATCAAAACTATCGAAAATAACGAAATTGGCGTCAAGTGGAATACAGCCTATCTAGTATTAGCGTACCCTGTTGATTTAGGGTTGTTATCTCCGAGAACCCATTGAAGCGCTGGTAGCTTAACCTGCTTAATCTTCTTAAGAGGAACGGAAAGAGAAGCTCCTACAGAAAAATAGGTATTGTAACAAAGTATTTTAACAAACAAAAAAAAGATAATGATAACAATAGAATTTCATTCATAAATTGGCCATAGTGGGTCAGCCGATGACAACGAGTTCATTCAAATTCCTTTAATATAATGATAATAATCAAAACCTATAAACCTGGATGTTGATAACACCTATAACATATCCAAAAATCATCAAAATCGGTGATTGTTTAGGGGGGTAGAAACGTTTTCACTTTTTGTATGAAAATTCGAGACTTCCCTCCAGTCTTAACCGATCAAATATGTTAAGCAACGTCCATTGCGGCACTGACTTGGATGGGTGATCGATGGTGGCATTACTACTAATCAGTCTGACATTTGCTATCGTACCTCTTATTTCGACGAAGAGACAGAAGTCGGAATAAGCTTCAATATCTGACGACATAACGCTGTTGGATGGTTTCCCTTACTCCAAAAATCCATAATGATTGTCTGTCTAGACTAGACAGTTATAAATTGGATAAAGATAGACTGTTTGGACTTGTTAATGTAAATCCGTTTAGGTACAGGAGGTTCCGATGACCTAGTTGCTTTATTTCAAAACTTTACACACGTTAAAGCAATATAATTATTAAGCAAGTTTGCACGTTTTAATATAATTTGCTGACAATTACCAGTTGCTACCTAATATGTAAACAATAAGTATCGGTAATATCGGCACGTAAGAGTGAGGAATCAATTTCCAAATAGGGTTGTGGGTCATACATTTTCGTCATCAGCAATATCTTTCATCTTCTCATACAAAATGTTGATTCGTGAGAGGCCAACCCGTCTTACTCTTCATACAAACGCTCACGAGCGTTTGTATGAAGAGTAAGAGTACGTGATTATGGCGTTGTAAAAGATCTTTCTTTGAAACTTTTGAGCTAATAGGTGTCTTGTGCACAATATCTAGGTTTTTATGCAAACAAAAAAGTAAAATTAGGAGAAACAACTTCAATATAAGCCTACAAAAATATGCTTTTTTGCACAAATTTCACCTGAACTTTGGGCGGTTAGAATGTACTCTTAAATTGTAAAAGCAGAGAACGTATATTTTGATAGAAACCTTGCAAATATAATGGAGATTCTAAATGACAAAAAATTATTTTACAGACATATAAGGATTATTGAAAAACACGGAAGTCCTGGATCAATTTTTATGAAGTTTACGCACACTATTTTTCGTTCAATGTTATCTCGTTCTCACTTGCTGTTAGCCAAGTGGCGGAAAGAGGTATGAATTAGAGTTTAGTTTTATTTATTTTATTTTTTTATTAAATATAAATTAGATAAAACAACAAGCTTTTCAATCATGCTCGCTTTGACGATAGACGGACCGGGAAGGGCCCTCTTCTCAAATATAACGCAAAAATTAGAGAAAATAATTGACTATTTCACATTGATGCGGTTGTCCGATTTAAAAAAGTTTTAGCACGTATTTATTATTTATTTATTGACCACATTTTAGCATGAGTTAGATGTGAAAATTAACTATCGTTGAAAAGGAGTTCAAAAAAGATTGTTATTTGTTGTGTTTCCAAAAAAAAATACAAACAGCTGCATATAAATATATAAAAAACCTATTAAACAAGCAGTTATTAGAAAACATAAAGCACGGATTTCTTGCAAATATGTCCGTACATAGTATATTCATTAATTTTTCTGAATTACAATGATCCTCTGAGGAGGCATATAAATGGCAGTCGTCCCCTTAAATGGCATTGTGAAAGTTTTTCATTTTGGAAATAATGGCCGAGCGGTAATAGTAATAGACTGCCGTGCCGCAGATCCATGGTTGGATTCCCGCCGCTGGCTTGAGCTTCACCGCAAGGTGGAGCTTACCACCATGCGGTGAAACTCACGCCTAATTAGGCGGAATTGTCACTAGATATATTTTTGTATTTTTTAAGTGTTTTATTAAAATATTCATTTGATGTTTTCATAAAATATTTAAAAAATATTTGTTATTATTAAATAAAAAATATTATTTCAAAATTAAAATATGCTTATTATAGCGGCCCATCCCGGCTTCGCACAGGGGTAATGCTGATACTAAATATACTACAGAATGTCTTTATATACAACGTTCACATAATAGAAAGTAATCAGTGTTACTCTAGTATATTATGCATGTACATATATACCTTCATCTTTCATCACGGTATCTATTAAAAAAAACAGCATCGTAGCATTTTTATAACTAAAGCTCTTGTTTTTCATCATAACGGTATTACAAAGCTATTTTTAACACAGTCGCTGCACAGTATTGCCTTGTGAGTGTACTGATAACTGATAAGGGAATATACATGTATAGCTTATTGTATGTAAACACTAACTCTACATAATTGCATATATATATATATATATATGTCTCTCTCATTACTTATTTTAATTTTGAACTACTCTTAAAGTTCGTTTCCGCTGGGGTGCTGGTACAAATCTGGTAGCTGGTAGATTTTTTTTTTTGATGTCTGTTAGGTTAGCCTTTGACCACTATCTTACCTGATGGTAAGCGATGATGTGGTCGTAGATGTTGTTCAGGCTAACCTAGAAGTACTGGCTCTCAAGGACAGGTGCCGGAACACACCGTTAGGTGCTTGGCGACAGATTTTCTACTTGAGGGTGGTAGCTAGCCAGGCGGGCATTCGTAAAATGCCATACCACTATGCTATAACGACTGCCATCCTAAGACAACAACCGGGACCGACGGCTTAACGTGCCCTCCGAAGCACAGAAACGCTCAGTAGTAATGTCACTAGCGGTCACGCATCCAACTCACGAACGCGCGCTACGTTGCTTAACTTTGCTGATCGGTTAAGAACAGCTAAGTATACTTCGCTACGAGCGCTTCAAACTCCCGTTAGTCGCCTTTTACAAACTCCAACATATTGACACGGAGCAGTCCAATGTCCAAGAATATACTTCAGCCAGGAACAGAGTAGACATCTTCATATCTAAGCAGAAAATCACCATTACATCACCAATCTATTTGATTATTCAATGACTATTACTGTGGTCCTAAACCATGTCAAGGCGAGACGGTGCCTCTCACATATTATACCAGTTTTGAATACTAAAGCATGTGGTGTACGAAATAGCCTCTTGGGTATTAGAATATGACGCATGGTGACTGTACTCGAGTCTTTTTCATGTCGGTACTTGTGACTAAGTGTGGTTTACCTTTGGGAGATTAACTTCACAAGTATGTCGTTGGTACACTCATGTGCTTGTATATTGGTCACATGTGTTTGGCCGATGAACATTGAACACTTTGTTTGGCCAAATTGTTGGTCTCAATAGTAAAGGGGAAATGCAATTAAATTAGGAGCTTGAAACAGGAAATAAAACAAAATTAGACAAAGGTCTATCTCTTTGCGCGCTGCGCGTGCTAAAAGCTCGCGGAATAATGAAAATAATACTTTTCACAGGGATAGGTTGGGAGATTTTATAATTTGCATCACTATTGAAATTGGAGTGCATGTAGCGAAGTTTGCTTGGCCGTTCTTAACCGATCGTCTAAGTTAAGCGACGTCCGCCGCGGTCATGACTTGGATGGGTGACCGCTAGAAACATTACTACTGAGCGCCTCCGTGCTTCGGAGGCACGTTACGCCGTCGGTCCTGGTTGTTGTTATCCTAGAATGGCAGTCGTTATAGCATGGTGGTAGGGCTTTTGCGAATGCCCGCTTGGATAGCTATCACCCTCAAGTAGAAAATCAGTCGCTAAGCACCTAACGGTGTATTCCGGCAGCTGTCCTTGAGAGCCAGTAAATCTAGGTTAGCCTGAACAACATCTTCGAGCACATCGTAACTTACCATCAGGTGAGATAGTGGTTGAAGACTAGACTATCAAGATGAAAAAGAACAAATGTTATGGATATAATATTGGTCACATTTTGGCGAAAGTTAGATGTGAAAATACATATATGAGAACAACTTTCAGCACAGATTTGGTGATAAAATTTCTGTAGATAGTATATATATTTTTTTTCTGATTACAAACAATGATCCTCTGGAGAGGAATTCACCTTCAGTGTCCAAAATAAGTGAATTGCGCCTTAAATATTTTATCATCAACATCAGTTCAACTCTTAACTACTTTAGTTAATATCTTATAGATTAAGTTATTGCAAGGTGGTACGGCATTTTAAGAATGCCTGCATTGCTAGCTAGGTGATGAAAGATTTTCTCCAGTTGAAATGTTGTAGCCAAGCACCCAACGGTTATATTTATTCTGTTGAGACCTACATTTTGGCCAAAAAGCACATGTGGCCAATGTTCATAAATATAAGTTTTACAATGGCATATCTTTAAATCAAAAAGTATTATTTAATATTTTATAGTTTAGCATAAGAACATTATAGAAATGCTATTAGTATGCATGGGTGAATAGGATTTGCATCACAAATTAGACAGCTGCATTGCAGACTGCATTTTCATTATGAAATTAATAAACTTACACGCATATTTTAATCAGTTATTTATCTAATAAATAGCATTTTTTGTATATATCTGTCGCCTGTCACTATATCCAGAGATCAGAAAACACATCTTAATTCAGGATTTGTCATAAATGTACCTTTCGCTCTTGATAGTATTTACCATTTGTGGTTCATAAATCATAACATTGCTTTAGTAGCTTTTACATTAAGAGGAACAGGAAGAGAAGCTCCTACAGAAAAATAGGTATTTTAACAAAGTGATGCTGTCTCGCCGCTCAATGCATGAACTTAATCATATAAAAGCTTAATGATTCTATTCTGACATACTCATCTAAACTAATATAATAATGAGGAAAGATTTGATTGTTTGTTTGTTCGTTTGCATTGAATAGGCTCTGAAACTACTGGACCGATTAGGATGAAATTTGGTATGGAAATAGTTTGAGACATGGGGATGAACATAGGATAGTTTTTATCCAACTGAGCAAAAAAGAGGTTAATGGTTTTGCGCGATAACCGATCTACTGGACCGATTAAGATGAAATTTGGTGTGGAAATAGTTTGAGACACGGGGATGAACATAGGATAGTTTTTATCCAACTGAGCAAAAAAGAGGTTAATGGTTTTGCGCGATAACCGATCTACTGGACCGATTAAGATGAAATTTGGTGTGGAAATAGTTTGAGACATGGGGATGGTCATAGGATACCTTTTACCCAACTGCGCAAAAAGAGGTTAATGATTTTGCGCGGTAACCGATCTACTCAACCGATTAGCATGAAATTTGGTGTGGAAATAGTTTGAAACATGGGGAAGGACAATGGATAGTTTTTATCCAACTGCGCAAAAAGATGGTAATGATTTTGCGTGATAAAAAAACATTAGAACAAAAAACAAATATAAATAAAAGTTCATACAAAAAATTATAATATACATTCTTTATTATTGTCTTTTCTTAGTAACCTGACTTAAATAAAAGGGTTTATGTGTTTGTGTAAAAATTATTTTTTAATACCCGTGCGAAGCCGGGGCGGGCTGCTAGTCCTCAATAACTAACTATAAATGTTTATTAGTAATTTTTTTTTACAAATTTCTCTTGACATGAACTAACCCCAATTATTTATCTTGTAGTTCTTTAATGGCATACATACTTATGTCTTGTATGATAACCAATAGTATTAAAAGAGATTCTTTTAACGGGATGCATCACTTATCAAATCAAAATAGGTACTTCGGACAAGTTCAAACTTTGTAAAAGAAGATGGTTATATCCATGTTCCAATCATATTAAAATGGAATAATTACTAATGATCGCTATTGTTTTTCTTCCAGGTGTTAATCTCAAGTGTTCCTATAATTTACAACCAGTAAGCAATATTAGAAAGGCTAACCTTAAGGTTGAACTGGCCGGTCACTTCTCCATACAAACGTCGTAGGATGATCACTCCTTTATTTGAGATTATAGGTCCAGACTTAAGCATATCGATATATATTTGATATCGTCATTATCTAGGCTTGTATGATGCCAAAATTTTACAAAGATAATTACGTTGTAAGTTATGAGCCTCAAAACTTTTATATGAAAATGTTTCGAGGCTCATAATTGTCAAGTTAATTATTTTATTGAAATTTCGGCATCATACAAGCCTGGATAATGACGAGATCAATCGGTATTATGCTTTATTTTGGACCTAAATCCTTAAATAAGGCACTGATCACCCTATGACGTTTGTATGGAGAATGGGCCGGCCAGTTCACCCTTAATGGGGTAGGATGTGTTCAGCAGTGGACCATTTGGCTGGTACAGTAAGCTTAATTACTACCTGTTTGTTACTTATGGATAGGATACTACTGATGAATGAAACAGAATTAATGAATATCTTATATCCTCTAAACATTGAGCTTGCGCGTTATATGCAGTATTCGATGTATGTGCAAATTTTCATGCCCAATCATAAGCGGTTAACTAGTATGGATGATCTTATTGTTTTATTTTTATACCTTGCATGCCAGTTAATATGTGGCTCCTATAAATTGTTAATTGATTTTCTTAATCTGGCAGGCGAGCTTTGTGAGTGATTCAGCTTCAACTGAAAACTGTTAGGTATTGGTGGATCAACATTTTATTAGGTTACCTACTTTACAAGTTAAAGTTTTTATTGGTAGGTGCATTATGTTGTATAGTAGCTGACTTAACAGGTATGTGTACATATAAGAAACATTATCTTAATTCTGAGTGACAAGCCATCAATGCTACAATGTAGAACAATAATATGTAAGGTATGAAATTATTTTGTGAAGCAATTACTCACAGTGAAATAATTTCTAATCCCTGAATTTCGTTAAATTACTTATGTAACATAATTGTGTGAGAAATTACTGAATTGAAATAAAAACTGCTCAAAGAGAACCTTTATTAACTGCTAAACATTAAGTGAATGTAAAGTCACTCAGAATAACAATAGATTAATTACCAATCTGCAATTAATTGAGTATTGAGCAAATGGTACTAGTTAACCTTGTTAAATAGGTAATAATAATTATAAAGGTAAACATACAAAAAATATATATCTCAAGCTTGAACCTTCTGACTAAGACATAAACATATCTGATTGACCATTTAAAATAACTCTAGGATTTAGAAAAGGATTACAGTTGATTTACTCACTTTTTTATGGAATACTAGGTAAAATATCACTATCTTGCTTGATTGAAATGTAAACCTTGTGATCAATAAAATGTAACATTTATTGTTCACCAAGGTATTGTTGACTTGTTATCAAGATAGCTTATCATTAAGAATAGTATTGGGTACATTAATATAAGAATGATTAAATAATGAAAAAAGTGAACTTGTAGAGATATCAAAGCATAGACATTTTTAAACTATCCTGTAATTGATGAGTTTGTTTTATCTTGCATGTCTGGAAGGTTCAAAATTAAGGTTATGAATTTGATAATAGATTAACTTTACAAGAACATTCCAAATAACAGCTTTTAAATGCAGTTAAAGAAAATGCAGCAATCCATAACTACAAGCTACAATAGATGCCACAGCAAATTTTCAGTTGGGTATAGTATTAATCTTTTTAAATATAACATAGGACCGATTATGCATATAATTTGAAATTCTGTACACGGCAGACAACAATATAGCATTGCGACCTGGTGAGTATCTGAATTGATTGCGATTTGCAATAAAGTTTCAACGGCGCAGGCCTATCTAATATTTTATCATAACCGGCGACGACGAATACATTAATTAGCAAATAAATACCTGCGAAAACTGCTCCCTGATCTCCACAATCTCTTCCTCGGTCAATTTACTATTATCTGCCATGATCACAAACAAAAAATTCACAAAACCAATTAACACAATGTAATAGGTTCACTACACAGGTGTGGATTTAAAATATCCACTGTTAACTTATATACAAATTATCCAGCGTGTAAAACCACTAAGCAGTGTACAAAATAAATTGCGCTAAAACATTACAAAATAAAATAAACGATACACAATAGTTTTTAACGTAGCCGCAACACGACAACAAAACGTCAATGAATCAATTTTCAAACCGGACCGGCCACGCACTTCACAATAAGAAATAAAACGGAACGTGTTTTGGTTTGGCGTTCCGTGTTGCGCAGCGTGATGTTGCCATAGTCATAACAAAATTTTGCGACGTACCTACATATTTACTACATACAAAACATTCTGAACAGTATATGAATAACATGCCACGTCGGAACCTGTGACAAACTAGCGGGGAGTAAAAAAATATTGTACACTTATTTTCGAATGTATTGTCTACATAATGCATAAACAAATCTAAAGAAGATGCTATACATAATACAATCCAAATAAATGATTCACAGTGAGAAAAGATTTAAAATGTAAGGAGCTAGTTGTTTATTTCAAGATTTCAACTAAACAGCGTTTAAATTACCATTGATACTCCAATGTTTCGTAATACTAAACATGAATTCTTATATATGATATTCTCATCTTAACCATTTTATGTACCTATGTTCATGCATTAAATGATTTTGAAAAAAAAAATGATTTTGAATGAATATAACGATGACAAACATCGATGTGTTTTTCTTTGAAGATCGATGTTTCATTTGCATCCCTTCACGCGTCACCTTGTGGGTCCATTGCATCTCCGTGAAATTTATTTTTATTTACACTTAAATGTGCTGTACTACAAAATAAAAATTATTCCTGGAAGCAAAACAAAAATAATAATGATAAAATAGATGGTTTAGTTCACCAATTTTTTTTACAGCTTATCAGTTGCTGTGCAAGATAAGCGATGATGTGGTAAAAGACGTTGTCCAGGCTACCCTAGCTACCCGAACACACCTTTAGGCGCTTGGTAACATATTTTCTACTTAGAGATGGTAGCTAGCTCAGCGGACATTTGCCGAATGCCCTACCACCGTGCAAATGCTCGTTTTATCAGAAAGTACTATTACTCAATTTAAATAATTAATTTTAAACTTTGGTCATGTCTTGACGGGAGCTGTGGGAGGTGCAAGGTGAAACAGCCAGTGTACCTAAATCACCTATACCTACCTAACTGTTAAGATGTTTAAATTTTATAATACATTAAGTATGTGAGTATGTCTGTTACTCTTTCAAAATCTTGGAAGAGTACTTGTAAGAGTTAATCAATATAGTATACATAAAGTATTCAAAATTCCTTAACATCATCTATTGACTTAATCAAATATTTTGTGTAGACGATATTGTGGTAATCGTGGTCATCGCTATATTGCGCTATTATTACAATGGTTATATATATTAGGTACCTAACCTTTGACATTTCTGAAATATAAATATCGAAAACTATACTATATTTGATTCAATTGATAACGTACTATCGATATTGCAGTCTCGACGTCTGTAGTGGTACATTACTAATTTCATTATATCTATTTTATCCACAGAACTATTGCTTACGATCTGCATAATGAATAAAGAGCAACAATATGGTAACTATGGATACTGTAAGATAAAAAACACAAAATATTCCAAATGCACTTCAATAACTCGAAATTGTTCATATAATATCAATTTTAATCATATAATATCAAAATTATCACAGGTTTTTAATATTTTCGTTAAAAATAAATTGTTTTAAATTTTGTTTTACGCTTAATTTTTTTTAATTTTCATACAATTATTTTGATCCTACTTTTCCTGTTGGTGCATTTACCTTGAATTTGGGGTAATTGATTGTAGTGGTTACTCTAACCTCCTGAGACCTATACTAATGGGGCGTTCGTATAGCCTATCAGTTCCCAAAATAACACTCACAAACGCTAAAAATGATCACCCGGGCCGTTCGATTTGGGACTTCGTGAGCAAAAATATCGTTTTCGCTCACCGTTCGGATAGCTTTGAAAACGCTACAAATGACAGAGAAAAGTGATATTTTTGACCCATGTCTTACCGTGGGATCGTTGTGATCGTTTATTGACAACTGCTGGTTTGACAGTTGTATTTGGCGCGATTAATGAGTTTCACAAGTTTTTTATATAGTATTTATATTTTATGTAGTAGGTACCTACTTGTTTTGTTATGTTTTTTTTTTTTTTTTTAATGTTTGATAGGTTAGCCTTTGACCACTATCTCACCTGATGGTAAGTGATGATGTGGTCGAAGATGTTGTTCAGGCTTACCTAGAAATGATCCTAGAATGATTTTAGAGATTGATTCCATGTTTCGTACTGTGCAAAATTGTTAAAATATTGTCGGTTGTCAAAGTATGTTTTAAGCCGTTCGGATAGCATGTATATTACTTTTCTCTATGGATAGCATGCAGTAACTGGTGGTCAAAAATAGCAAAAGCTTCTATCCGAACGCTAATACACAAATGCCACTTTTGAAACTGCTACAAACGCAATCGAGCCAAAACGAACGCACCTTAAGTGTTGCTATTTTATCATATTTATTACTGGCTTAATAAATTGGAAATTACTTTGTGAATGTATAAATTATTGCAAAAGTAACAATAAATATTTTGATTGTTAATTTTTGAATGCGGATCATACGGTATTTTCTTCAATAATTTTCTGGAGTATTACTTTTCTCTTTGGAAATGAAGTAAAAACCCCCTACTACTTCCATCTAGCGTCGAATAGCAAACAAAAAGTGTATCGCCATCTCTTGACAAGTAGTTGAGAAGGTAATGGGAACTTTTTTTCAGTAATTGGACTAGTCTCGTCCACTAACTTATCTGTTCAAGCGGCAGAAAAAATAACTACAACATACCCTCAAATTGTGACAGTTTGTAGTTGATTTCCATGACCAGTAGCGCCCTCGAGAACTGCACAGTTAAGTTGGTGGTACTATAATTTGTTCCCCTCATATGTTGAATACTACCCAAGTGGCGGATCTGTCAAAGTTTTTTTATCCCGCGACGCCCAGTAACGTTTTTTTTTTGTACTAAATTGTTTTCCATTACCTAAACATGTCACCCTAATACCCCCATACCCTAATATATCACCTATACCATACAAAAATAACATTTTCATCCATTTAGTTTGAGTGGATCAAACAGCGAATAAAAATATTTTTTTTACAGATTTTGAGTTTTTTGTTTTTTTATCGAGTTTATTTGTGGCAATCTCCAATCCACATAATAATATAAACTTCTTGGTACCAATGCAATCCTCATCATATTCGCTTTACGGGAAAATAAATGAAAATAGACCTTTTCATGTAAAATTTTACAAGAAAAGGGGTTTGAACAAACGACGAAAATGGCGGTAAACAGCATTTTTTAAATTTTTTTTTATGAAAATAACCACAAATCTGGCAGGGCGGCGGATATTAATTAGGGGGGGGGGGGGTGGTTTGCTATAATTCCCACGCTTGGCGGGCATCTTGGGCATTGCAGTTTAAGATATCAGTTCCGCAGAAGTCTTTGCTGCCCACTTTCCAGTATTTCACCTTTAGTTGCCTCTTTTGACACCCACAGGTATCAATGAGAATGCCACCCCCACAATACCAGCGCTCGGTACCCAACCGGGCTAATTTCAGTATGTGTACAAAATATTCTCTATTCCACCAACAAACACTAAAATCGATCGATTACTTATAATTTATAATGTAGTTGTGAATCTGTGATCAAAAGAAATATTTATTTTCTTGTAACATGCTGTTTGCTTTGTGGAGCACTTTAATAGCAAAGGCGACTCGCACTTCTGCAATGTTACAAAAATACGTTTATAATAATTAATTCCCAGACATGCCAACCAATAAGAACCGTCCAAGTTTGAGTCAGATTTGCAAACTGCGAGTTCCAATATTTTGTTATTACATAGACGGAGAAACTGTACAGGATAGTGTGCTAAGTTGTATGTAGGTAAAAAATCATGGTAAAAATATACGTCACATTTTTTTATAATAATAAAAAATGTTTATATAGGTATGCCTTTATTAACAAAATACTACGAACTATATACAACACTACAGCTACTACAATAAAAGCAATTAGAACCCTATAAGTCATTGCAGACCCATAGGTAGTCCAAATGCTCTAGCCCACTACCAGTTGGCAGCGTGCCCAGCATGCTGGCAGCATTGCCCCGTTGAATTGCAATGCTTATTCTTTGAGCTTAATAGATGCCAGCATTTTGATCACGCTTCGCATCGACCAAGCGCTCTGATAAGTTTTGGAAAATACGATGAGCTCCGGGTCCCCACGGACCCAACGTCTCTACACCAAACGGCTCAAATATGTAGCCCATACCGAGGTTAGCATACTTGCGCCGCTAGAGTTTCTGCGCCGAAGTAGCCGCGGCGCCAGCCCTCACGTTGGTTTCAGAAAGATGTGACGGCGCCTAAGTGTCTACGCATGTAGCGTCTCACACTAAGGGCCGTCCTAACTTCCATGGAACCAGAGTCATGCCGCCAGGTCTTTTACCATCGTCACGCATCAGACCGCTCGGATCGAGAACAACTGCAACGCCGGCGCTGGTAAAAGCCCGGCGAATGATATCGTTAAGGCTGGCGTGGCGGGAAATTCGACCAGCACTTCGAGAGTAGCAGAGGCCATGGTGACCGAGTTGGTCAACTGCAGTAAGTACCACACTGGCAGTGATGTGCAACACAACACCTTGCACCCAAGCGTAAGCTAATAGCGAGACGAAAAGCGGAAGGATCTATAAGGCTACCAGTTTTGTAAGAAGGAATGGCTTGTAACCAAAGACCAGATTCCCACACAGAAACAGCGAGAATACGAGCACGATCTGCGATACTAGGCTAGGCCACCTCACATTACTATTTGATATCCATCTAGAAATTTCTGTCATCTCAGGTTGAACTGTGAAAACAAGTCATATAGCGCCATCTAGCAACGAGTAGCATAACGAATTTCTCATAGATGTTCCATCCATATTGTTTTGTAGGTCGTAGCACAAATTAATATATAGTTATTAGTCTTATTTTTCATGTGGATTTTGGATAACGTATTTTCAATTATCCATAGAGGTTTAACGCAATTACCTAATAAAATAAATGTTAATATTGCAAATTATGTTTGAACTTGATGCCTGTTTCAGTTTAGCAAGGGGTCTACAATGTGTTACTACATATTTTTTACGAATACCTATTGCCTACGTATCGGGTTTAGCTGTATATTTTTATGTTATTTCATTGGGCGTCAATTTATTTATTATTTAATTTATTTATTGCTTGAGATGAAATCGGTGAACAGTTACATTTACCTCACATTATATCAAATTCAAAATAATAAATTATATAATTATATAAATACAATTAATTATAGACAAAAAATAGAGGTTAATACAATTAAATACCATTCTTAAAATACAATCTCTAAATTACAATTTCAAACTATAATGTCAAAATTACAATTTAAATTATATACAAAAATTAGAAGTCATTAATGTCATAGTATATCCGATCGATTTTGACTGATTTTAATAATAATCATTAAAATCAGTCAAAATCGATCGGGCTATCTCGCCTTTTCCATCTATCCCATTCATCTAATAGACTTATTTTTTATAAATATATTATAATAAGCTGAAATGTACGAAACGGATAAATGTATGGTTACCCCGAACATTTATGTATTGAAATTGAGATGAAAGCGCTGTACTTATATTTTATTTAATTACCTACTATCGATTATATATATATATATATATATATATATACTCGTAATTGACCGAGTGAGCCCGAAGAGCGAGCAAATCCTCACCGTTTTAGCTTCACTTAGACAGACATGTAAACATTTTTGGAATGTCTGTCCGTATGTCCGAATTTCCGGTTGTTTTCTTGGGACTCGTGAAATTTTGTGAACAGATTCAATAATTATATTGCTTTGATGGCAATTGAACGATTTAGAAATTTTCAATTAAGTTGAAATAGTGGGGTTGAAAACTTGAAAACGTAAAACAATACGTATACCAGTCTCAGATCTTCAGCTCACAGAGCCACTAGTAATTAATGATCAGCCGCAATCAGAAAATACGTAAACTTGTTGTCCTGTAATTTATGCATTCTTATCTATTAATTAACACAAAAGCCACTGACGGCTTAACGTAGCTTCCAAAGCACGGAAGTGCTCAGTCGTAAATGCCACAAGAGGTCATTCATTGACCACGCTTTACCTAGTTGATCGGTTATGAGCAACTAGGCATACTCCCATACGACCGTTGGTTAACCTCCAGTCGCAGCTCAGAATATGCTACTGACATTTGTTTTTGTCTATTACTGCCCTATCCTCTCCCTTACAAATCTCTGTTTATCACTTTGAGGCATACACATCACCATCACCACCTTTCCGAATTAGGAAGGGTTTACCATAATGCTCACGCTTGGCAGGTGTTTTTGGTATCGTGGTGTAAGATGGCAGTTCTTCTGATGGTGAAGATGCTGCTAACCTTCTGGCATTTTTCACTTAATCGCCTCATTTGACACACGCCATTTAAAGTAGAATTCAGAGCCCATTGATTATGCCTAACTAATGCTACTTAGCATTTTGATTATATATCAATGTTTCATGGCCTTTGTTTTATTTTAGAGCACAATCTAATATAAATAGTTAATTGATACGCGTATCACTACCTTTTAATGTATCTATCCTCTAGATTAAATTTGAATACATGCTGTTTAAAAGTACATTTAAAATGTATGTTTTCAATATTAACAGTCACACAGACGCAAACAATACAGAATGAAAATATGTTTTGCGGGCCGAAATAAATTTTAGATTGACAGGCATTGGTTTCGGGAATGTTCTAGAATTTAGTTCGAGTAAAATCTCGAAGAGAGCGCCACCTATATATATGCGGCGCGCTTTATTTTATCATCAGTCAGTTTGAAACATTTGAACGAGCAATCGAGTCAGTTACAGCAAGCGAGTTTGTAGCGAAGAAAACTATCAGGCGCAATTTTATTTATTACAATACAACGTATTGAGTATCCAAGTGATTTTTAAACTGTGAAGAAAGTAAAACCCAGGGAAAAATGTCTCTACTTCCGTTCCTGTTGGACTACGACTTCGATCGTCCACATTTCGACCGTCCGCGTCGGCTCATGGACCAGCATTTCGGCTTGGCGTTGACGCCTGATGATTTGCTCTCCATAGGCGCGGGGCCCCTCGTCAGCAGGGAGTACTACCGCCCTTGGCGCCACCTCGCTGCTGCGTGTCGTGACGTCGGTTCCAGCATCAAGTCGGACCGTGATAAATTCCAAGTGAACCTTGATGTGCAGCATTTTACTCCCGAAGAAGTCAGCGTGAAGACTGCAGATGGCTACATAATCGTTGAAGGAAAACATGAGGAGAAGAAAGACCAACACGGTTACATCTCCCGGTCCTTTACCCGTCGCTACGCGTTGCCAGAAGGTTGCAGCCCCGAGACAGTGGAGTCAAGGTTGTCTTCTGATGGTGTTTTGACTGTAGTTGCGCCGAGGAAGGTGCCTGAGGCTGTGGAAGGTCAGCGGGCGGTCCCAATCACGCAGACTGGACCGGTTCGCAAGGAGATCAAGGATCAGGCTAACGGTGATGGCGCAAAATAAAATTTTATAATCTACCTCAGATATGCGACTAATTTATGTTCAGATATGCTGTTTGGTTGTCATTCCATTTGTGTTGTTTGTCTTAAGACTGATTTATTTTTTAAGCTTACTGTTACTTACTCAAGAATACTGAAATAAAAGTATTTAAAACGTGTAGCTGCTTTTATTTCCAAAGTACTTATCTAAATCTTTGAAGTTAGTTTTGGCGGTAGATTATTACACAAGGCTAGAAATATGTACTACCTACTTCAGTTATTTTATTACCCACCGTCCACTACCTGAGACCACCTGACTAGATAGACCTTATCGAGCGCTTCATTTCAAATAAGGGTAGATTTATATATTAGTCCGTGGCGTGCCGTGTACGTGGCCCGGACGGGGCACGGATTTGAAACGTTACATACATTTTGTATGAAGCAGTTTATATTAGACCGTGCCTGATCCGTGCCCCGTCCGGGCCCGCCTACTAACGTACGCCCCGGGCCCCGCCCGGACACGGCCCGGTCTAATATAAATCATCCCTTACGGTTCTCAAACTGATATGAAAAAGATCCGCAAATAAAGGAAAATTTTGTGCTGAAACTAAGATCAAGTTTTTCACGTGACAGACCCACCGTACCCCTGGCCATACCACTGGTGGTACGGTGGGTCTTTTAGAGTTAAACGATACCACCGGGTGTAGTGATCTAGTGATAACCTACCTATCTCTCGCATTCAGATCAGTCCTTTAGGATTATCAATTATTTAACTTAGAACAAATACGCCATCAAGTCAATCAAAGTCACTTTGATAGCCGTCACATCTAAAACTTATATAAGATACTAATAAAGAAATGTACCTAAGTCAATCTGAAAAACAGCAGAACGCAAACATTACCGCGGCGGGCGTGGCTTAAGGTGTACCGTGCGGCGTAACAAAACATTACCTTGACGCGACCTATCAGACAGATGCGATCATTTCTGAGCTCCAAATCAAGTACCTATACCACATGAATAAATACGGTTCTTTATTCATGTGCCTATACATAACCAATGCAATTGAATTTGGGATATTGTGCATGTTTTGTTCATTGTGAACTTGATGAGTGAAGTACCTACGACTACGAAATCAAAGCGGCAAATATAAGAGAAAACTTGACATATTTATTCGTAGTACTTAGGTACTTATTTAGTCATAATTTTTCAGACCATTGCAACCATACTTAAATCAATTGTCACTTTGTCCTTTCATTCTGTGCTTTAACAGTATCATTTCCAAAATCTATTGCAGTCCCATAGAGCTATGTAAATAGATCTTATCTTCATATAATACAGATGAAACACTATGATTGAAACAACATCTAAATAAGAATAATGAAGTACTCCTAAGTTAGAAAACTATAACTTAGAAACTAATAACTATTTAGATAGCACAACTGGTCGTGGATATTGATTGGTTCTTGAGACTCCTAAATATTTTTAGTGCAGTGGGAACACCAGAGGGAAAAAGTGGTGCGGCCACCGGCCTTTCAATCATGAGCCTGTAATACAACAACACAGGCACAAAACGCAAAAATAAGCTTTATAGGTGTGACTGTATCCACAGGCAAGAAATTGGCAACTTTAGATTTTTTTTAACTTATGACCCCAAAATAGCCTAGCGTACCCCTAGACTAATACCACTAGTGGGTCCACTGTATACCACCATGGGCCCGTGATCCCATTGCATTTGTGTAGGTAGGTAGGTACATAAATACTTCAAACTAACCACGGCCCCATAGTAACTATCACAATGATGCACTAATCTGTGCCCACAGGGCAAGCCAGACAGATCGATACGAGCTCTGTCTATACTCTATACCTACCTATAACTGCCACTTGTATACTAGCAACGTACAGAGATGTCTAAGTTACGTTATTATATTATGTTCTATGCCTAAGTCTCCCATATTAGATATATAGATCTATATATCTATTATGGAGATATTAAGATGATACATTCAATACTCTGGTAGAATTTCACACCTTTGTAGGAAGATTCAATTTTTTTGCATTGTGCATTACCCCTAAAACCGTCAATTATATAACAAATACTTTTTCCACCTCACTAAAGGTGTAGTTTATCCAACAAAATCTACGTGTAAAAATCTTTGTATCCACTAGCGTGGAAAAGGTTATTGAATTTCGAATCTGTTTAAAAGTTCTAGAAGTAAACTTTTTAAAATATCGCGTATTACTTGATCAAATTACAAATAGACTAGACAACCGAATAACTTGAAGCGCTCGTAGCGAAGTTTGCTTAGCTATTCTTAACCGATCAGAAAAGTTACGCAACGTCCGCCGCGGTCATGAGTTGGATGGGTGACCGCTAGTGACACTACTACTGAGCGTTTCCCGTTGGTCCCGGTTGTTGTCTTAGGATGGCATTCGTTATAGCATGGTGGTAGGGCATTTTGTGAATGCCTGCCTAGCTACATGTATAAAATCTGTCGCCATGCACCTAACGGTGTGTTCCGGCAGCTGACCTTGAGAGCCAGTAATTCTAGGTGAGCCTACATAACATCTTCGACCACATCATCACTTACCATCAGGTGAGAAAGTGGTCAAAGGTAAACCAGCAGCATCAGGCATAAAAAAGAAGAAAAAAATACTACACCAAATAAAAGCTTTTTCCGCCATAAATGACGTTTCCGGTCTGTTAGGATAGGACAGATTCCTGTATTGTATTGTACTGATGTCTGAACAATCATCAAAAATCACTTTTCCCCAAAATGACTTCGTTTCTAAATTAAGGTTTATAAATGTCGGAAATTTGTAATGTCTGACAGAAAAGGTACATTGCAATTAGAGATTGCAACCCGGTATGTTTCTCAACCCGGCCGGGCCCGGTTGCATTCGACGCCAACCCGGCCGGGCCCGGCGGACCCGGCCGGGCTGTGTGTTAGCGATGAAACTTTTAAAGTATTTTATGAAAATTTCCTATACATGAATGGAAAACCACAATCATTCAAGGTTAATATTTATTTAAAACTGGCTTATGAACAATTATCAAAATAATCACTCTCACTTAAGTCTCAAAATCACGCTTAATACAGAATTGATTAATTTTACTTAAGGACGAAAAAGTAACATCAGTATTAGTAATTATTCTTTTTTAACCGACTTCAAAAAAGGAGGAGGTTCTCAAGTTGTCTGTTTTTTTATGTTTGTTACCTCAGAACTTTTTACTGTGTGAACCGATTTTGATGTTTCTTTTTTATTTGAAAGCTGATGCTTGCCGTTTGGTCCCATTTAAATTTTATCGAAATCGGTCAGCCGTTTTAGAGTTACACTCAAATAACTGTTTTTTTTCCTATACTGGTGATTAGCATTGCCAGTGAATGACAATCGACCCCGAACTACTTTCGGGATCGATAGTCATTACTATTATGTCATTATTAAGGGGCACTAAAAAAGGTGAAAAAATGTTATGTAAACAAGCAGATCTTTATCATTACTCGTTATAGCGTCTATTTAAATACATAGTATTAAAATAAGAAACAAATAACGGTTTAAACAAAAAAAACTTATTTGCTAAAAGTAAAGTATTATGTTTTTTCTTAAACTTTGGCTATTAAAACTAGTAAGTGTTACTATTACTAATTGAGCAAAAAGCGAAATCTTATTGGCTAGACTGTACTGTAACTGTAAATAACCAAACTTGTATAGTCTTAACTAGCAAAATGTAACGTTCACGCGCCGCGGTATACTTACCGGGTCCGGTCACCGGACCCGGTAAGAATGGCCGGGCCCGGTGGGTTCCTAAAAGGGCACCGGGCCCGGCCGTTTTGCAATCTCTAATTGCAATACATTATTTTCATTTACATATCTACACTAATATTATAAGGAGGAAAGATTTGTATTTAAAGATTAGTATGCGACGAACGAATAAACTTAAAAACTACTGGACCGATTTGGATGAAATTTGGCATAAAAATAGTTTGGTATAAAAATAGACCTGGGGAAGGAAATAGGAGTTTTAAACCCACTACGCAAAAAGATGTTAATGTTTTTGCGCGATAACCGACATACGCGTGGGCGGAGTTGCGGGCGGAAAGCTAGTAATAAATAAATATATGTATATGGTATGCACCAGAATGGTTTAGGTCTTAGGTTGCATATAAGGATAGATAGTTTGGGAATTTGAATATTTGAGTGCAACCAAAACATTTATCTAATTCTAAGTTTGCAGCAAAAATAAGTAAGCTCGGGATACCACCCTAACTTATATTAGAGCTAGGTACGTTGTTTTTAAAAGTATCATTAAAACATGACTGGCTTTCTATAACTCATACAATTAACAATTTACCAGGTTATACATCTTACTTTACAGAGAAAATGATCAACCAAAATAGTGATGTTGTTATATACGTAAAGGATAATCTTAAAAAAGTTAAAGTAAGTGAGCCACCGATAGACGATGCAAACTGCTTAAAAGTAGAAATAGGAAATCACACTGCTGTGCTAGGTATCTATAGACCGCCATGTTTTAAATCAATAGACAATTTTTTGGTATCATTGGATAAAGTTATGTCGCAACTTAAAACCTTTCAAGACGTAATTTTAACAGGAGATATGAATGTTGATATCAAGCAAGGAAATACTGATACAAAATGTACGGAATACCTAAATGTTTTAGCTATAAATGGTCTGATGCCCACGCACTTGCTTCCAACAAGGTTAAATAATTGCTTGGATCATTGCTTTATTAAGACTAAAAGTGAGGTCAGTACTATTGTTTGCTTATCTACGGTAACGGACCACTATACTATTATAACATGTATAGAAAATAAGAGTATAAATAAAAAAAATGATTCAATAAAAACGGTTAAAAGAGTGGAATATTCCTTAGTCATTGATGAACTGAAATCTATTGACTGGCACAACACTTTTTCAACATTCTCAGATGTTAATGAGAGAACTCATGAATTTCTAAAAATAATTCAACAGGTTATGAATAAGCACACTTGTTTAGTTACTATTCCTAAGAGAAAGCGAGTCATCAAGCCATGGGTAACAACGGGTATACTTCGTTGCATTAAATTTAGGGACATTTTGCATCTACGAACTAAGAAAAACCCCTATGATGAAACATTGAGAATAACTTACTTAAGATACCGAAACCATTGCAATAGAATTTTGAAGAAATTAAAAAAACAACACGAGAGAAGAATAATAAATGAAAGTAAAGGTGATATAAAAAAGACTTGGCAGATAATAAAAAATATTTGTAACTTAGAACAATCTTCTAAATCTTCAAATGAGCTTCTTGATATGTCAACTGACTCGAAACATGCAATTTCACAGATAAACGGTCATTTCGCAAATGTAGGTCAAAACCTAGCTGCGCATATATTAAATCGTCTAAAAACTACTGAACATAATCTCACTATGCTTAATGATGATAAGTTATACACACTAAATTCTCTAGTATTTTTACCGACCGATGAAATAGAAATTAAAAGACATATCCTATCATTACGTAATACCCCATCTTCTGGATGGGATGGTATAACAGCAAATATTTTTAAGCAAGGCATTAATATCCTATCGGCACCAATAGCATATCTCTGTAATGAATGCATGAATTCTGGTGTTTTCCCAACGGAACTGAAAAAATCAATTGTAATCCCAATACATAAAGCTGGAAATAGAGACAGTATCAATAACTATCGACCAATATCACTTTTACCTACACTCTCAAAAATATTTGAAAAAGTAATAAATTGTAGATTATTAAACTATTTAGAAAAAAATGAACTAATCTCATCAAATCAATTTGGATTCCGAGCTAAAAAATCAACTTCAGATGCCATTAATAAACTTGTAACACATGTTACTAAGCAATTAGATATTTCTAAAAAGTGTGTAGGTATATTTATTGATTTAGCAAAGGCATTTGATACTGTCTCTATTCCACTACTTTTAAAGAAGCTGGAAGAGATGGGAGTGAGAGGAACTCCGCTTAAGCTCTTTAAAAGCTATTTAGAAGAAAGAAAACAGTCAGTTAGGATAGAAACTTTACTGAGTGACGAGAAAATTGTGTCTTACGGAGTCCCACAAGGGAGCGTCCTCGGACCAACGTTATTTCTGATATACATGGATGGACTGTGTAGGAAAATCTTGATAATGCCGAAATAATAACTTTTGCTGATGATACTGTAGTTCTATTTGATGGTGACACATGGGATGAAGCTAAATATTTTGCTGAAAAGGGATTTTCCAAAATCATGAAGTGGTTAGACTCTAATTTACTAACTTTAAATTTAGAAAAGACCAAGTACATTACATTCAGTATCAAAGAAAACTTGCAACCGGGTCATAACTTTGAACTAAAAGCACATTCTTGTGATCAGTTTGATAACTGTCAATGCTATCTTTTAAGCCGTACCAATGAAAACAAGTATTTAGGCGTAATAGTAGATAAATACCTAAGATGGGAACCCCAGATACGTTTATTTGCGGGAAGAACAAGGAAGTTAATTTATATATTTAAAAACCTACGACATATAGGTGACATCAATACCTTAAAAAGCGTTTATTTTTGCTTATGTCAATCAGTATTATCCTATGGTATACTTGCTTGGGGAGGAGCACACAAAACATTACTTCTACATATAGAAAGAGCTCAGCGGGCTGTATTAAAAGTAATGTTCTATAAGCCTTACCGATATCCCACTCAACAACTGTATCTCGACACAGATGTCCTTAGTGTTCGTCAACTATTTATAAAATCATTGATCATAAATCAACATAAATATCAAATGATAGCAGGCCACCAGTTTAAACGTCGAAGCGACAGAGTATATGAATCTATAAAATGCAATACTAATTTTATGAAAAAAATTTCTTATTGGTTAGGTCCCTATGTATATAATCAAATTAATTATCATACAACATTATCTGATTCAACTGCATACAACTGCAAAAAAAAGCTTGATAACTATCTAAAATCTCTAAGCTACGATGATACTGAAGCCCTAATAACTGTTTTATCGTAGTAATAAAACAATATACACAACAATATAAACATATCCAAATAAATAATAATGAGTCCAATTAATCCAAATAGAGCACCAGTTTAAATTATATTTCTCGTATTGTCTTGAATAGTTATTGATTACCAATGTACATGAATAAAGTGATTTCTTAATTATTTCTTTAGATCCTTTTCCATATCTTTGCCACCACCTTGAGTTACAATATAATATACATACATACGCTAACACCAATACAATTTTAGACACGCCACCATCTACATACATACAGACAAATATATACATTACATAATACTTTATACTTACATTCACATGCATAGAATATATAAATATATTATTTAAGTATTAATTATTGATATAACACTAATCTACGTGTACATAAGAGTATATAATTAAGTTTATACCACTAACTATTAATATATATATATATATATATCCATATAAATATATTATTTCAAATTATATATTTTACGATAAGCATTGATACATCCCGTTACCATTACTCTTGGTATCATACTTACATAATATGTTAAAATTTACAGTAATAAATAATCTGTTTACCGCGCGTATACTGCGTGCGAATAATAACGTGTTTGGTGGACGAGGAACGCTCTGCCCTGCCGTCGTACAGTGCAAACTAGTGCGGAGGGTAGATGTGAATCTCTCATCTAAATTCGTTGTTTACCAATTCAAACCTTATTGTCATCAACTTTTAAGCATCTTCATTTATTAATTTATTGCCTAACTCGTAAGTATGTACGTATTAGGTGCATAAACTGTATCAAATTATTTAAAATTTACTAACGTTTACTGACTTTCGCGACTTGAAAACATATATATACTTACAAGTATTTAACGGGACTTAATCGCATCGCGAATAACTAAACATTTACTATGTTAATTAGGCATAACTGGCAACCGTTTAGAAAAGTAGTATAATGTAAATATAAAAAATGTTTTCGAGTACTTACTGTGAAATGTACGTATAACCTACATTAATAATATTAAGTAGTCAACGTTTTATTTTTCTTTTTTATTGGTAACAACTGTATTTAAGTATAGAAGTAAGATTCATTGTAAGTTTTATATGATGATGAATAAAGTTATTATTATTATTATTATTATGAACACACTATTTTATTTTCTGTGGTAGTAACATGGGAACAAAAATCCCTATTGTGCTACAAAGGAGGTTGGAAGTACGATGGGAAAACAATATCCTTACCTATTACTTCTGCTATGGGTAGTAAGTATTAGGCAGTAACCGATTTTTGTTATTAGGCCGATGGTAATCACCTCTGTCTTTTTAATCTGTGCTTCTGTCGTCATGTTTTAGCGCGAGCTGTTATGAATTTTATTTCATCAGTGGTTTATTAAATTCACACTGGTCAGCAACTATCCGCTACTTATAATCTAGATAGAGGCTTTTTATTTAGGTACATTTGTAGCGTGATAGCCTAATGGCAATCGACTGCCACGCAGAAGGTCCATGATTCAATTCCCGCCGCTTGCTTGAGCTTTACCGTATGGTGGCAGGCATAATTTTTGAAGCGCTCGTAGCGAAGTTTGCTTAGCTGTTCCGATCAGAAAAGTAACGCAACGTCCGCCGCGGTCTTGAGTTAGATGGGTGACCGCTAGTGACACTACTGAGCGTTTCCGTACGAGGGCACGTTAAGTCGTTGGTCCCGGTTGTTGTCTTAGGATGGTAATCGTTATAGCATGGTGGTAGGGCATTTTGCGAATACCCGCCTGGTTAGCTAGTATACAATCTGTCGCCAAGCACCTAACGGTGTGTTCCAGCTGTCCTTGAGAGCCAGTAACTCTAGGTTAGCCTGAATAACATCTTCGAACCCATCATCACTTACCATCAGGTGAGATAGTGGTCAAGGACAACCTATATAATAAAAATTGCTACAGCTCGCTCTACCATGCACCCTCAAGCTGAAAATACGATCGCCAAGCACCTAACGGTGTGTTGTGGTAGATGTCCTTAAGAGCCAGCATTCTAGGTTAAGCTTGATCCTCAGAACTAAATCTAAATTAAGAACCTTTAAAAAATCTTTGAGAGGAGCTGAAAGGTAAATGACCCTGAAGGCACAGCTTGGAGTTGCACGCCACGGGCGAGCCAGACGGATCGATACTCCAACTTGTCTATCCTGTAACATTGTAGCTAGTATATTGTATAGCATACCTAGCCAGTACTATATTTATCTACGAGACTGTTCGGCAGCCTTATTATCTAACTTGAATGGTACGTGAAATTAATATTGTATTAGTTAGGGTATGTTCCATTAGTCGCTAAGAACGTTAATTTCGATAATTTTGATCACATTCTGCGTCTGTGGTTGTGATCACTGTGATCGTTTGTAACTGTCATCCCCTGTTTCATTTAGGATAAGAACGCTAAGAATGCCACTAAAATTTGCCACTTCTGTCACTTTTGATATTAGATGTAGGGAATTCAAACTGTTCCAGTAGCCTCATAGCGTTTATGGCGAAAATAACGCCAAGACCCATGTGGAACAACTTTTTGGGAGTGTGATCGTTTTTAGCGTTTTTAGCGAATCTAACTTCAAATGGTATGCACCCTTACTAGAATTCTAATAAAGATAAACTTAATTTTGAATATTTGAACTCCAGAATGGGCATTGCTTTCGGAGAAATTGTGTAAAAATTTAGTGGGAATGAAATCTGAGAGCGAAGGAAAATAAGTGAAGTTAGTGATTTTGGTAGAAGTGCAAGCAAAATACATAAGGGTAATTAAATAGTAATGATACTTATTAATACTTTTTTTTTTACCTTAAAATGGAACCGACTTCAAAAGTGTGAAATAACTTGTTGAAGTCGGTACCATGATAGTTCAAAAGTACCTATTATTACAATATTGTGCCTATGGTACCGACTTCGACAAGTTATCGACAAGTTGAGTGTTGACGTCGGTTCCATTTTTACTAGCTACTTACGGGATCGATTGTCATTCACGGTCAATGACTATGTTATAAAGATATGAAAACACTTTTTAGTTATTGGAGTTTAATCATAAATGGCTGAAATGGACCACACGGGAAGCACCATCTTTCAAAAATAAAAAGAACCATGAAAATCGGTTCACCCAGTCAAAAGTTCTGAGGTAACAAACATAAAAAATAAAATATAGTGGAATTGAGTACATCCTCCTTTTTTTAAGTCGTTAAAAAAAGATATTACATTAAGATTACAAGAGTTTTTATTTTCAGTCTATAATAAGAGAAGCTGACGTATTTTAAAAGAAATCTCAAATGAAAATACAATTTTCTTATCTAGTTATTAACGCCTGCCAAAATTTTATTAACTGACTCTCATTCCAATACCGAGGGTAAGAGACTTTGTTTTATCAGATTACTTTACAAAATCACAACGAGAGCAAAAATTATAATCAAGTAAGGATGATTTTTTAATGTAATCTGCGGAGGATGCGTTATTGCAAGATTAAAAATGTTAAGACTTTTTGTTACGATTTCGCAAGCATCGAAATGAAATTTTGAAGCAATGATGGACGAGCGGATCTATGGACTGCCGTGCCGCAGGTCCCTGATTCGGTACCCACGCCGGCTAAAGCTTCACCGCATGGTGGAAGGGCATTTTGCGATTGCCCGTCAGGCTAGCTACCACCCTCAAGTAGAAAATCTTTCGCCAAGTACCTAACGGTGTGTTCCGGCAGCAGACCTTGAGAGCCAGTGAAATTACAGGCACATGAGACTTAACAACCATGTCTCAAAGTGACGGGCGCAGTGCAATTTGTAACTTGTGATGAAATGCATCAGTTATGAGCAGAGGTTAGTCCGCTTAGCATATGGTGGGGCCCGAGCTTGATCCGCCACAATAAAAAAAAAATTGTCTTTACTCTATCTAAATCCAAAAATTGTTTGTTACGCTAGGGCCTTCCAAACACAACAACAGCTATCAATAACTGCCTTTAATAGGCTATTGAAGCTTAATCCAACTGAAGGTCTCACTCACAAAAGAAAGACTTCGAAGTAGTCGAATCGAAAGGTGACACCACAAGTATAAAATGGCAGGTCCCGCAGCGCAGCAGTTGTTCTCTTGTAGTATAAGTCATTAGAATACAACAATACTATTTTCAATTATTAGATTTTCCTTTCCAATGGTAGTAACTATATACGTGGATTAAAATTGTTCGTATCTTAAAAAACCAGCTGTTCCTTCCTGCATGGTCCCACTTGGATAAGCGTCCGCAATAACGCATAGCGCAATACATTTACAATATTTTTTTACAAGGAGACTGCAGCGGTTTTGGCATACAGTTATAATAATATTTTGTCTTCTGTGTACTGTACTGTATCAGCCGGATTTTCCACCGCTGAACACAACCTCCCCATTAAGGTGGGGTTTGCCTTAATCCCCAGGCTAGGCAGGCGTCTTGGGGATCGTAGTTTAAGATATCAGTTCCTCAGAAGGCGCTGCTGCCCATACCTTTCGGTATTTTATCTTTAGTCGCCTCTTACGACACCCACAGGTAGCAAAGGGGGGGGGTGACATTCTAGCCCGGCACCCCACGGTCATATGTGTAATAGTAAAGAAATAAAAACCCAATGGCGCATCAAAAACACCAAAACAAGCCCTATCATTATGGATACTAACATTGCACACAAGTTTAAGTAGGTAAGTACTTGACTCAACGATTTAAATTAGACTCTAAAAAGCTGATATTCTTAATCGTTCGTAAATTTTGAAATAACTGATAAATCCAAAATACCTTGCCAGTAAAACTCACTTGGCTTCGGCCCGTGCTGAGAAAACCTCACGTTGTTGGAGAGAATAAACAATATTGATTTTCTTCTCGGTCTCTCATTTAAAGTTTTCCCAAGCCGATAAGACTTATGAGCCTTCAAAGAGAGAGCGTATTCTCTCCTCAAATGCCTGCGACGCATTTACGAGACCTCTGGTGTTGCGGATGTTAGTGAGCGACGGTGGTCACTTACCACCAGGTGAGGCGCCTACTCGTTTGCCCTCCTATCCCATATAATAATAGTTGTGAAGCATCGATTATAACAAAATATAAGTACTTTTGATGATGAAATTCAGTTGACTCACTAACGTTTCTTTAAATTGCTCTAGACCTACAAAATCACATCTATGTCATCGACCTTGTGATATAGATGCGTGCATGCAATTCACATATACAGACCGCGATAGTAATATTACTATAAAATAGACTTTCATTCGCTAAATATGGGTACATTGTTTGAAAACAGTAAGTAATACCAGTCTCCCACCTTTTAAAAAATATTATGGAAAACCAACATCATTATTTCAAACTTAAAATATTGATACTGAGATTCGTACCACGGCCGTCACGAAACAATAATGTTAATATAGCGCTATCTCAATCGCGAAATGTCTTGATTCAATGCATGCAGCCCGCTCTCACGTTGAAGTTCTAATGTAAGTTTAGTATAGTAACATGTGGTAGTGCAAATTAAAATTGTTAATGTAAGGTTAAAATATGACTGAATTACGAGATGGAAGATGGCCTCCTGTAAAACTCTGGTACCCAATGCCTTTATTCACTAAATACCGACTACGATCTATAATTTATAAACAACACCTCCGTTTTACACGACTGCCCAAAAAAAGGAGTGTTATATTTTCAGGGTTTATGTATTTATGTATGTATGTTTTTGAGTTTCTTATCCCACCATAACTTATAAACGGCTTAACCGATTTTGATGTATGAGATATGATTAGATTCGTCTTGATACCGCAAGTAACAATAGGAGCATAAATAAAATTAAAAAACATACTGGTGGATTTTAGACGCAATATTGTGAGACGACATTTTTTTCTTTCCCAAAACCATCGAATGGGTATCAGAATGAAGGGCTTTAAAAACGATCCATTTAAGAATATAACTTGCAGTTTTAATTTCCATGGAACGTTAAAACGCTTAAAGAAAACAAATCATATGCTATCGGGTTTTTTAATTATTAATTAATTTAAATTAAACTTAAAAAAATCGTTGTTGGTATATTACAGTATAATATTACAGATTATTTAGTTAGCTTATTTGTACCCTTGGGAATCTCTGCACCCCACACTAGGTCTCATTCGAGCCTGTGTAGTGTGCCTGCATTAACTCTTCGGGGGGTCACTATAACCCAATTTGTTATATTCTGTGACAACACTACGCCTACTACAAAGAAGGGCCATAACGTCCTTTTTTATGTTATTGTGACGGAACAAGCACGAGGCCCACCTGTTGTTAAGCGGACTAACCTCTGCCTATAACAGATGCATTTCATCACAAGTCACGAACTGCACTGCTCCCGTCATCTTGATAAATATTGCCTATAATTTCACTGGCTCTCAAGGACTGCTGTCGGAACACACCGTTAGATGCTTGGCGACAGATTTTCTACTTGAGGGTGGTCGCTAGCCAGGCGGGCATTCGCAAAATGCCCTTCCACCATGTGGTGAAGCTCAATCCCGCGGCGGGATTCGAACCATGGATCTGCTGCGCGGCAGTCCATAGCCAATGCCACTGAGCCATCACCGCTTCAAAAATTATTCTATGATCAAATATTTTCTGCCATAACTGAAAGTTTGGTATTTTGATGACGGAACCTTAGAAGGTGATTCGAACACTATCATTCTATCGACATGATTCACCTAACAGGTGGAAATCCTCACCCTATTTTGTACCAGGTAACATTCAACGGTCAAGTGAACTTTTACTTCATTTTCGAAAGACAAAACTCGACAAAGCCTCACAAATTCAATCCCACGTTGTTCTTGGCGCTAAAAATTGAAAATTTCGTTTTGTTAGTAGTATTTGGAAGAAATAGTGTAAGCATAAACAAAAACAAGAAAAGTTAAGATATATGTATTTACTTATGTTTAATATAGCCTGTGAAGTAATTGTTTTGATATAAAAATTCTTAAGTACGACAGAAATTTAAGCTTTTTTTGTGATGTTTTGGAATACGTGTTATCTATCATATAAAAGGCCAGTTAAGATTCTCACGCCCAAACTTTCACGCCTAACTAAAAATTCGTTATTGTTTACTTATAAAACTAGTGTAAGTATTTGTTGGTTTCTATTAATATTTTATGGTGAAATTATATTTTCGTACAGTGCTTCACAGTTTTGTTATTAGAATCTCGACACTTTGACATAAATATTTTACAAATTATTGGAACACAAAATGTTTATGCCCCGGGCGGAAATCGTAATCGCGTCCTCCGATTTCCCGCCGGATGCCTAAAACACGCGAAATCGGAGGAAGCGGGTTCGATTCCCGCCCGTGGAATACAAATGCTGTGCTCCAATAATTTGTAATTGGAATTGGTTGTTGTACGGGGAAGAATTGGAATTGGTTGTTGTTCCAACAATTCGGTTCACTTGTCCCACGTATCATACCTGTTTATATAGTCAGTCTCATTTCATTCATCCTAACATACTAGCTCAATTTTAGTCACTACTTCCTCATTTACACCACATCATTTCCTTATCACACTATTCTTTATCATATCACTCCTTTTGACTCCTGCTTCTCAATGCTTTCATCTGCACTGTTTTTATTCTACTTTCATTATTTTTCTGCCATAACCAACTTTCACTACCATACATTAGTGTCGGAACCAACACTCCGCCATAGACAGCCAGGCGAGCCTTTTTAGACACCTTCTGGCTGTTCATAAACGCGTGCAATGCTCTGTTCACCTAGTTTTCAGCATTCACACTCCTTTCTATATCACTTTCACACTCTCCATCTTCTGTAATGTATTTTTACTCTCTAATCACTAATTCTTTCATTTGTTCTACTTTTTAACCTCCAATCACAGTATTGCAATCGATCACTCTATCATCTAATTCGAACCCCATAACGTTCGTCTTATTTACGTTTATTTTCATTTCCTTTCTTTCTAACACATTCACTGTCTTTCAGGTTTGTCAAACAATTATCCATGAATTAGTTGAGCAGCCACGGTGACGCTACCCATTCCTGCCTAACAACTTTTTCGATGTTAAACCATTCAGTGTATGTTCCGTTTATTCTAAGACAAGCACTGGAATCTTCATGGAGGGATTTCATTTAAATCAGAGTACCATTATATACCATGCATAGACCACGCTGACCACAGTTCATGCTTACCCCCCCCTTAATAGGCTTTTCTCAATGAAGGAAAGCGCAATAGACCTTTTGGCTTTTTGAGCATTTTTCAGCTATGCATCTTAAAAAAAAGACTTGATCCATACATCCCATTCCCTTTCTAAACCATGTTTATGTTTTTTTTTTATATTTTTGTTTTTGCAATATGCATCCGCATGCTCTGCGGATTACATTAAAAAATTATAAATTTACGAGGGGAAAAAATTATAGTCATGTGCTGTTATGTTCGTTTAAACGCCGTACTATTTCCGCTAAGTCATGTTTTACTGTAACTTATTATATAATTATACACCGGGCTTATACCCGCTGATTGCAACCGGTTTTTAGTATTTTCCTTTCTAATTTGTTTCTCTGATATACTTGTAAGTAGAACAGATACTTTTCTGTACATTAATGACTATGTATTCGCAATGAATCGTCAAGACTTTCAAGTCCTTGGGGGTTTTAGAGTACTTACTTCTTATTTCAATTATTTTGGGGCTCTGAATATCGGGTGCATGCAAGCAAAGCCGCGAGCAATATATATTTATATTTGAAATTACATTTCATTTAATAGCTAACGATGAACATACATCAAAATACGGTCAAAATCAATTATCTCCTTGCTTCGTCTTAGTCTGGTAAAAAGAGTAAAGTGTGGGCACATTTTTATGAAATGTATACTTTTCTTAATTCTGAATATGATATGTACCTATTTTTTATCGTTATGATATTTACAAATAACATTGACTATAGTAATAAGTAAACCTGGAGTGGAGTAAGTGGAAAACCCGGAGTACAATACTTCGCCTGCACTGATCATAAATTACCTACTCTATTTTATTGTTATCTGGAAGAGATAGCTTTCACATATTACGCCACTTATTATTCACTAATTTCAACTAGGTATATATTATTTTATTTTTTATTTTATTTAATTTTACAAGGAATACAAACAACTGCTAAGACAATGATATTGCTAGGAGAATTTTGGTACACAAGAGCCTCATAGTATTCACTTATGGAAACAATATTATATAAGTGTCCTGAATATTATAATAACGGATAAAAATATATCCATATTGGTAACAGAATAAATATTATATATAAATTATTACAATCTTATTCTATAATATATCATATTCATAGATGTATGATATTTAACCTAGAAGTGAAGTTCGATCATTACTATTTGAGTTACACCATCATAAAGATATAGTTACACTTTTCAGCTTCTTCAACCTACAGGCAACACAGCACGTCCAAAAGAACAAGTTAAATTAAGTAATGGAATATTTACTGACTTTAGTTAATACATTCCAAAACCCGTGCCATGCCGCCTGCACGCCAAAGGCAGCTGGTTACTTGCAAATACCAATTAGGTCTTTAATAATGAGCTTATATTTCGAAATATGATTTTAAGCACTATCGCATGCAGAGCGATAATGATTGTTATCTATATCTTAGTGCAAGCTGCAACTGAATTGTATTCATTTTGTTATTTTACTTGTGGAAATAAATTATGCATTGTTTAATATTATACTATAAAATACCAGGCCCATTTCCAAACAACTACATTTTTTTTATAAAAATTAAACTCATAATCAATCACTAGGCCGACTCTAGGCGTCGATTCTTCGACCTCGCAGCGTTGATCTAATACTGCCCTCCAGACAATAATACCTAATTTTAATTTCACGGATAATAATTTATGTAAATACTTACATAAATTCCAATTGTATTATTATTTCTACTTCCGAAACATATGAAAGGGGGCGCTGGAATAATTCTTACGGTCGTCAAACCGGTTAATCTGACTTTTGCGCACCTGCCACATAGAAATAACCAGTCGGCGTCGGATCTTCGTATAAGAACATAAGCTGTTTTATTTTTGCAAATACTCAACCATCTTCTAAGAAACAAAATTAATATCTCAGTCATGGAAACTAACCAATTTTGTATATAAAATTGGTTAGTAGGATATTATACTGACGACTCATTGAGGTCTTTTCCGTGTTTTTATAAATTTTATTATAAATTAGTTAACTTTAAAGTATTATAAGTGACAACAATGCATCTTTGATTTTTGTAACAGTTAAAGTTACGTCAGAATAAGTGAAGTTCAAAATGACTATCAGTGTTTTAAATAAGCTTCGATCGAGAATCGCCATCAGAAATCTGCATACTTACAGACAGGTAAATAAATTATCTAAATTAATTATCTTTGATATGACCATGACATGTTTCTAGTTTCTTATATGAGTACGAGTACATATAAGACTTCAAGACATGGTTCTCAAATCGAGGGTTCCGTATTTGTTGGCTCCTAGGTATAGGTACTACCTATATAAAAATATCGTAATTTTTATGCAGTTTCGTACTTGTTGGCTCTAGATAGGTAGTTATACAAAATATCGTTATATTCATGCAGTTTTGGATACTCAGCACGAGTTCGCCTTTCAAACCGCATTTGGTAGGTTTTAATTATTTATTGTTTTGCTATAGAATTTTATCTATATTTAGTGAGCACATCAAATTTGTCGTTCCTAGACGTCAAAGAATGTCAGTCACTTTCTATACCGATCTGGACCTGACTCGATTTTTTCGTCTTATTATTATATACTTATTATATGGCATTATAATTATTAGCCTGTTTGTTGTGTTAAAGTGTATAAAAAACCATCCCATATTTATATTTTTAACTAAGAGCCACATTTTTTTGTAATTAAGAATTGTGAGTGAATTGAGGTGAAGATTTGATGAATATTCAAATGTCTAACTACCTACGTGTACTACCTACTGTGTTATCAACGATAAAGATTTGGGAATATAATAAAAAAACAATTGAATGTCGTCACTATCATCTTTTTACCCTGCTTCCATTTAACTTGGGATCGCTAGGTAAGCATGCTTTCAACACTGAGGATACGACAGTTTTCTTTAAGAACATCAAACATATTTTTCGTAGTTATCTCAATAAATGATGCTGGAACCAAGGTCACAGTTTATGAAATCATTGTCAATTAGCGGAAAATATCGCCGTCAGGTAGATATGCAATCAAGAAATCAAAAACAGAGTATAGCAAGTGTTTCCATACCTGTTACAATAACACATGTGCTCTTATCCCATTATCTTTAAATAATCTATGAAGAAAATCGTCCATCCGCCACTGATGACATTGACAAGATCACTTGAACATTTTTTGAAGTTTTTTTTTTTAATTCCATTGTACATACCTAATATAGTCTGTAGGTTAGAAGTTTTTCATGATAAAATGTTTAATACGAACATTATCATAACATTTATACCTTAGATGGTTTTACAATTTCGGTATAAAGAAAATATACATCGATGAAGTTTTTAGGTAAATAGAAACGTATACAATGCGATTAAAATAAGAATAGGATCGGCCTAGCGCCATGTTGTGACGTCAAAACTAGAACTTGGTACAGTGTGCAAAAAAGAAGTCATAAAACATGTATAAATTAACTAAGGAAAATTAAAAACCCGACTGCAAATAATTTATTTTCGTTTAGTGTTTTATCGATCAATTGAAATTAAAACTCGCAGTTAATATATTTATGGAATCTTTTTTTAAAGCCAATCATTTTGATACCCAACACGATGGCTTTGGAAGAAAAAATAAATGGTTTTTCTCACTATATGGCGTCTAAAATCCACCAGTTTGTTTTATTATGTACATAGTGTCACTTGAGCTGTCAAAATAAATGTAACGATATCTCGTACACTAAAATCGGTCAAGCCGTTTAGAAGTTATGGTGAAATAAAGTAACTCACAAACATACATGAAACCTGTATACTTAACACACGTTTATGTGGGCAGTCGTGTATAAAACAAGTCTTAGGTAGGTAAACGAAGTTGTAGGTGACTGTAGGTACAGCAAACACAGAAATAATTTGAACTGATTTTATTTGTTAGCAATATTTTGTACTTAGGTATCTTAATTTGAATCGCTTAGCTCTTCTTCTACATCTATAGTACCACTTACGTTGTAATATCCCGCACATGACTTAATTTTATTTTTCTATCGTATATTTGTAATTTTGTAACATATTAAACAATCAACAAGAACAAATTAAACAGTCAAAATAAAAATGAAACGTGAAGATCAGTAAACACTCGGAAACGTGTCGCGTAGTAGTACACTGTCGGAAAAATAAGACCCTGACGCCCGCGTTTTCATCAAACCAAAATGGCGTCTAAGCTGTCAACCTAAAAAATATGAATTTATTAAAATTAAGAATTTCGGGTCACTAATTTAAAATTACCTATAAAATATAAATATATGGCATGCTTTATTTTTAAGTTTGTTCTGCTGATCGTACTTATTATAGTGAATATGAGTGAAGTTAGCCGAGAGCCCGTCCTATTCTTATTTTAATCGCATTGTATTTAAAAATATAGAGTGCGTTCGGAATGTTTGTGTAGTTTTACGAAAATCATTTTGCAGGAAAAGGACGAATATCATTTTTATTAGGGCTTTTTTGGGAATACGTTTGTTCTATTTGATACAGATAAAAATAGTCATTTTTTTTCAACAGTCCTTTATTTTGAGACACCTGGATCTAGCGAGGTATGTTCTGGCCACGTAAAAATTTTGAAATACAGGTTAAAATGTTTAGTTCCTATGCCAGAATAAGCTATTTAAATGCGCTAGCCATGTATAGCCATGTTTCATCTTATCTTATGAACCTACGGCAGCTATGATCATTCCTAGGGGGTATTGAGAATGGATAATCTTCAACTACCAAAAAACCATGAAACTATGTACGTACCAAGTTCAAATACAAAACTAATGAAGTTACAAGAGCAACAAAACAAAACATATAAACACGTTATTTTTGTATATTTTGAGCTTCTAAAGTGGATGATGTTGATGAGAGATGAGAATTCGCTTCAAAACGTGAGCAGATTCATGTAATAAAATTCAAAAGTAAAAAATATAACATCGTAAAAAATACAGCAAACTGACCGCAAAGATGCATGAATATAGAATATTAAGATAACTCCATATTTTTGGAAAAAACTGAAACATTTTTTTAATTACATAGTGACATTACGAATATGGTTTTTTATTGATGTGTCTTCATAATATTGCTATCCTACAGAAAAGCAGATAAAAAGACCCCGACGTTATTCTTCAGCCCTTAAACTATCCCTGTGCCAAAAAATACTATAATCCGTTGCTCCGTCGCGGTTGCAGCAGTGTGGAAGAAAGGCAAACCAACAAATCGACAAACACATCTTTTTTTATGATATGAAGTAACAAGAGAGCATAATACTTTAATAATAATACTTTCGAATTTATAATAGGTGTGGGGATTAGTTAAGCTTTGGACTGTCTGCAGGTCCGCAATGACTTATGAGTTTACAAAATCACAAATATACGATAGGAAAAATTTAAGTCATGTGCGGGATTCGAACCCACGTCCATCCACCCCTTGAGCCGTGGTATGCTCCAATTGAACTAACATGACATGACGTCATAACTCAAATCTTTCCTATCGTTCTTTAACCATCGTATTGAGATGGAGCGACATCTATAGTACCACTTGCGTTGTACTACAAACAAGACCAATTGTGCAATTGGTGTTATACTTGTAAATGATGACGCAACCTTATAATTTTAATATTGTTAGGTTTGCAATAACGCCTGCTATGCGGATTACATTACAAAATCACAATCTATAGGAGTGATAGTTTTTCAGTAAAGGGGGGCCACAAAACGTTCAAGTTGTGGGGTAGTGATAGGGGTCGCTTCGCTCGCCCTAATTTCGACAAGGTTTCATATAAGTGTTCATGATCTTTTCTTAGTGATACTACCACGTTTCAGGCCGCAGCTACCTTCGCATCATGCCTGCTCTCAGTCACTGGTGGAATGACCTTCGGCTATACCGCTGTGCTGCTGCCACAGCTGGAGATGGACGACAGTTTCCCTTATGATAAGGGGTATGACTCTTGGATAGGTAACTATATTATTATGAGGAACTCAAATTATCGTATTCCTAAGTAAAATAATAGTATTCCACTTCTTCTTGTTCTGTACCTAATTTATCGACCACATATAAACTACTTTTTAGGTCACTAGCACATTCCTCAGCTCTCCACTGAACTCGCGTTGCTTCTGTAGACATGCATGATATGACTTTATACTCATTAAAATCAACTTTCGATGATTCTATTATATGACGCGATACATCTCACACGCGACCTTGAATTAAATAATAAGAAAGCGTTGAATTAAGTAATTGAGCGGCGTCAGCTCGCCGCTTTCTCACCGACCTTCTTTTTTATAATAAGAAGTAAGTTATCTGACGAAATTGTAAGCCTTTCGCTGCTCATATTGCTATTTGATTCAAGATTTCTAGGAGTAATAACCCCCAGTATTTAGTTTTTTTTAAACAGACAATAAATTATATAAAAATATATTTTAACATGTCAGACAACCATTATAAATTTCGAGCAACATAGAAAAATAAATATACAGAGCATTTTTTTCTTGGGTAGTTACTCAAATATTTTTAAAGAACTCTCCACCACAGCGCATGCGTCTGACTGAACCAATTTTCAAAATACTTTTTCCAATCTGCCTCTGACACCTACTCCAAAGCCTGCTCGAACTCCTTGTAAAACTGTAGTCCTTTGAGTTGATTTTTTAGTTTAGGAAATAAAATGAAGTCACACGTTGCTAAACCAGAGCTGCAAGGAGGATGACCCAGAAGTTCGATCGGTGTGGTTTCTAGCACGTGACTCCATTAGGAGTCAAAAAAATTATTAACCACACGTCCATTGTATATTTTTCGAGTCATGAGTCTCATACAAACTTTACTGAGATTTTTTCCATGGACGTTAAAGTAAATAATCTTTTGACGTTCACAACGTATGAACAAGAATATAAAGTATCTAAAAAACCATAAACAATATGTATTTATTTAAGGGTCCTAAAATAAAAATTATAATTAATCTTATAACACAACCTTATTTTGTTTATATCATTATTGGATATTATGGCAATTATTAAAACATGGCAAACAGAATGCTTTTTTTTTGCATTTGGCACACCCAGTTGTTACCTTAGGGACAGCAGCAGCAGCATCTTTGGCACTTATTACAAATAAATTCCGTTCACGGAGGTAACATCCCACACAAAGTTCCTTGTTATTTTTGTCCAGAGATTTCAGAAAAAACAAACAAACTATTAAAAAATCTAAAACGTGTAGTACTTATAGAACTTACTGTGCCGTGGGAAACAAACATACCTAAAGACCACACAATAAAAACAAACAAACATTATGACCTAGCAAATGAATTAACCAAAAACGGTTATGTGGTTAGTTTATATGCTGTAGAAGTTGGAGCAAGGGGTACACCAGCAACATCCCTATATAACCTACTTAAAGACCTTGGCCTACCAGGAACAACCGTAACTTCCATCCTAGAACGTGTATCTAAGGCGGCATTAGTAGGATCTTACTAAATTTGGTTAGGTAGGGGAGGAGGCTGGAGCAGTGAAGGGAAGCATTGATATATCATAAAGGGGCCCCTTAACCCTACTCCTAGGTTGCAAGTCCTAGGCCCCTCTAGCCTCTTCCTGTGCAACGCTATGGACCCGGCACCTGCACGGTGAATCCATGGAATGCTATGTAATTCGTCTCGTCTCTTAATCTTCCCGACGCTTCTCGGTCGCTTACCTATGGTATGCGTTGGATCATTTTGAAGCAACCAAACTGTCGACTGGCAAGCGCCAGTTTCTGGATTATATTTTAAAGAAAATTGGAATAAAGAGTTATATTATAAACCTATAGGATAATTTTCGTCATCATCATCATCACTTTTCAATCATGTCTTCAATCATGAAACCGCGGGTGCGGCTAATAGAGGGAATAGAACATCTGACTCTTCCGTTGTACGTTATACTAAATCTAAATCTTATAGCCTATAAAGTGAAAGGAGATACAAATGTTGTTTTAATTAATACATTTTTACCGTCATCGGTACGGAGCAGCCTCCAAACAGGCTTTGTTTTAGTCGGACCGAAAGAAGCGTATTTTAGACACTCCACTTTTGTAAATTATGTTGATCTCCTTTTGAAATTTTGAATAGGTGTAATTTCATGGTAATATAAAATGTTATTCTATAGCATGCTAAGTGAGTATCATATTGACAAATATTTTGAGCGTAAAGTATTGCCGCGGACGGCTTAAGAACTCGGTTTTTCCGGTGCATGAAAACTATAAATGGTTTGAATCCCGATTATCTAAGTATTGGCTGTAAATGTTGATTTTACTACACACTAGAAACTAATTATAATACTACAGCTACTACAGTGAAAGTAAAGGTTGTCTACAACCTAAAAATAAGATGAGCCCTCACGGCCCTCATGCCTCTACATTAAACGGCTCAAATATGTACCTAACCATTAGATTAGCATATTTTGTGCCTCTTGAATCGCTCCGCTGAATGCCGCATATATATGTACTATTTTACTTTAGTTGTTTTGGTTGAAGAAACGCAGTAGGAAATCTGATATCTTTTTTATATTGAAGCAGTGATGGCTCAGTGGCATTAGCTATGGACTGCCGCGCAGCAGGTCTATGGTTCGAATCCCGCCCAGAGCTTGAGCTTCACCGCTTGGTGGAAGGGCATTTTGCAAATGCCCGCCTGGCTAGCAACCACCCTCAAGTAGAAAATCTGTCGCCAAGCACCTAACAGTGTGTTCTGGCAGCAGTCCTTGAGAGCCAGAAAAATTACAGGCTAATGAGACCTAACAACTGGACGTCTCAGTGTGACGGGCACAGTGCAATTCGTCATTGACGAAATGCGTCTGTTATAGGCAGAGGTTAGTCCACTTAACATCAGGTAGGCCTCGGGCTTGTTCCGTCACAATAACATTAAAAAAAAAAAAAAAATATGCCGGATAGGTTAGCTTTTGACCACTATCTCACCTGATGGTAAGTGATGATGTGGTCGAAGATGTTGTTCAGGCTAACCTAGAAGTACTGGCTCTCAAGGACAGCTGCCGGAACACACCGTTATGTGCTTGGCGACAGATTTTCTACTTGAGGGTGGTAGCTAGCCAAGCGGGCATTCGCAAAATGCCCTACCACCATGCTATAACGACTACCATCCTAAGACAACAACCAGAACCGACGGCTTAAGGTGCCCTCCGAAGCACAGAACGCTCAGTAGTAATGTCACTAGCGGTCAACCATCCAACTCATGACCGCGCGCGACGTTGCTTAACTTTGCTGATCGGTTGAGAACAGCTAAGAAAACTTCGCTACGAGCGCTTCAAAACATCTATCAGATGTTTTTGAACATTATTTTTAGGGTTCCGTACCCAAAGGGTAATACCCTATTACTGAGACTTCGCTGTCCGTCCGCCTGTCACCAGGCTGTATCTCAAGAACGGTGATATCTAGACTGTTGAAATATTTATTTCTCAAATAGCCTTAGGGTGAATTTCATCTTTATATATATAGCCTTTGCTATCATGAAACATCAAACTTAGCAGAGGTTAAACTGGTTGGAGTTCTATTGTGCAACGAGGAAAATGCCTTGGTTTGATTTACATATATGGATATGTGACAGCAGATCAGCAGCTATAGACATAGGAATGGTGTATGTATTATTAGATGCAACAAATAACCACATTCATTTCGAGTATATGGAGCTTTAGTAATTAAACAACTTTAAACGGCGTAAATCGCGTATATTTATCATTATTTTTGTCCCGACGTTTCATATACTTTGCAGTGATCGTGGTCACGGAGTCACCCCGTGACCACGCGTAATAACGACGTAATTACTATGTGTAATAATCGCGAAAACCTAAGGCTACAATATGGAGCTATATTGCCAAATTGAACAGTGTAAGGCCATAGTCTTCGATTAGATTTTTTTCCTTTGCTACAATGGCCTGCCTGATGTCGCACTTCACAAAAGGCAAATTTAAAATATGTACTTCAAAATCAATAGACATTTATTGTGTTCAGCAGTGGACGACTTGGCTGTTACAGTAAGCACATTGTACTCAAGGAGGAGCAGTTTGGGAAGTCTCGAATGGTATGCTCGCTTGTTTTTATTTTATGAAAATAGTTACAGATAGCGCTAACCTATATACTTCTGGTAGTATATATCTGTTTCTCTTTAAAAAAGCATTTGATTTTGTAGGCCATGCATAACTAATTTATAAACTGGATTGGTATACTTCTGGTAGTATATATCTGTTTCTCTTTAAAAAAGCATTTGATTTTGTAGGCCATGCATAACTAATTTATAAACTGGATTGGTATAGAATTAGAGGAATGTTTCACTAGTTATTTACACAATAGAACATAATGTACGAAAATTACAAAAAATATCAAAAACACCAAAAAAAAGCTTCAATAAATCGAATTTTGTATCCGAACCGCTGTTGAATAGTTAAGGAGTCCCACAAGGGAATATATTGGGCCCTTTACTTTACCTGATATATATTAATTGATTTACCTTGATTCACCAGAATGTTCTAGTCCCTGATGCATAATATTTGCTGGTGACACTACGGTTAGAGTAAGATATTCAAATTCAAATTAATTTACTTAGAGCTACTTAGGGCTCATATCATAGATACAGTAAATAATAATACAATTTTGAATAGAAGTAAACCCAAAAAACTTAAGCAAGTAAATAATAAATAATACTAGTATTTAAAAAAAAATTCTAATCCAAAAAGAAAAATAACGTTGATAGGTATATAATGTTAGTACCTACCTGAACACAGCCTCCCTCATTATGGCGGTGGGGGGTTTGCCATAATATCTACGCTTGGCAGACGTTTAGGGGACCACAGTGTAGGATATCAGTTCCTCAAAAAGTGCTGCTTCCCACCTCCTGGTGTGTTACCCTTAGTCGCCTCTTAAAACACTCATGGGTGGTTAATAATAATGAAAATTTAACTATAAATAAGATAAAAGCGACCTGTAGAGAAGAACAACCATACGAAAGCATTTTTGTGTAAGCTGAAACAGAGACGCTTTGCTCGCACTACGTGCTTGCTCGGTCAATAACAATGCAATATTCTGCCATTCCCTTTAATACACAAACTAATTATTTATAAATATTGAATGAAATCTTACCGAAGCAAAAACGTGCACAAATAATAAACCTACTTTAGCAACCTCCCTGCCTTAAAGATATTTATATAAGAAATATTTTTAATATGTACATAATGGCGTATAACAAATTATCAGAAGATATATAGTAATGTTTTGGGCAAAATTTAATAGCTAACCATTGGTTTTATATTATTTATTCGTAGGTTTTATAGCATTTAAGAATAAATAAACTTGTGAACAAAAATCGTAAATCTAAATAATATAATGCTAATGAGTTGATTGATACAAGATATATTTGACATTTTAAGTTGTTTGATTTTATTTCAATTAAACTTCAACATAGAATCATATAATTTTGCACGTCTGCTTGCAGAATACAGTGACCTAACACTAGGAAATAAACATTTGAATTTAAACTGGATATATATTTGGTGATGATATGGCAAGAAATCTTTGGGACCCCACGTAATTTCAATAAATGTGACCAATTATAAGTATCCTTAGTAAATCCATACCTCCTGAAGTATTTGATAGGAGGTCCATGGGAATGATATTACTTTTGCGCAATTCGTGCAAAAATTGTCGGAGCTGCCAAGTAACAGCGCGCTTTGATATTGCACCTTTTTTACACTTAGTCTCGGTCAATTTAGACCAAAAATTAGGAGTAAAGTTACAAAAATTGCAGCCAGCTGAAAATTGGTAGGATTGTTCAAAATACCAGTATAAATTTAATCTAAAAAGTCCTCATCGATTCGACACCTGGAAAAAAAAATACTCGGTGTCACAGGTCAAAAATAACGGGGCTTTCGAAATTTTCAGCATAACGGTAAGTTTTATCATAAAATTACTATTACAAAAATTGTAGATCACATCTATAAAAAATCTTTATAAACTTTTTTCCTAATAGTCACCGTTTTTGTGATATAACGATTCAAAAAGTTGAAAGAGCTGTAATCGTCATAATATGTATAAGTACGTAAAACACATACTGGTCGAAGACTTTGGTCTTCAGTCTCTGCAGGATGTTCGACGAGAAGATACTGCATTACTTCCCGAACACTGCCCATCCAAGTGGGATTCTTCAGGCGACCTCTTTGCCGAAGTTGGACCTACCTATCTGGACAGTCTATCCCAAGTGAATTTAATGATCGACAACTTAGAGCGTGCCGTTCTCAACAACTACTGGTAACATGAACAGTAGACATAATTAAAGAATGACCACGACCTCAAAGAAGATAAACAACAACAATAAATTCGACGCTAAAATTCTTGAGAATGATCTTCAGGAAATAGTACGTAGCGCTTTCCATGCAAACACGCTAAGTACAATACTTCAAAGGTGGCGTGGAAACATGCCTATATTATGACGATTACAACTTTTTGAATCGTTATATCTCAAAAACGGTGGCTCTTAGGAAAAATTTTTAGACATTTTGTATAGATAATTATCTGATCTACAATTTTTGTTAGGGCTAATTTTATGAGAAAATCTACTGTTCTGCTAAAAATCGTGTAAAACACGTTTTATGACCTTTGACACCGAGTAAATTTTTTACAGGTCTCGGATCGATGGGGACTTTTTAGATTTCATTTATAATTGTGTTTGAAATAAACCTGCCAATTTTTAGCTGGCTGCGAATTTTTGTGACCTTGTATATATAAATTGACCGGACTAATTATTTTGTTTTGTTTTCGCACCGACTTGTTACAAACAAAACAGATTAACATTAAAAACTTTTCGCCACGCCATATTTCCCAAAAGGGTAGATAAAAAACGTCTACATTCGCCAATAGTTTTTGGCATAGATCCGGACTGTAATGAAAATCTCTAATGACTTCTAATTAAAATTTCTTTGTCAGATATTCCAATGAGTAGTTTGAACCTCATGATTCCAAGGCTCCGCTTTTACACAAGCCAACGAGGCAGTTCTGAAGTTGAGTTGAAGTTCAGACCTCTCCACCCACGAAGGCGCGTAACTTCATATATTTTGAGAGTAGTTGCTATTTTTACGACTACATTTTTCATTTCATTGTTTAACTGTATGTACAGTTAGCATTTACACCCACACTAAGGGTAGTTTACAAACGAGGTCTACCCATATTGATCTTCTACTTCACTTCATGTTTTTTTTTTTTTTACGGTTTTTTTTAATGGCGGTATGCCTTTATTAACCAAATACTACAAACTATATACAACACTAGAGCTATTGCTATATACTACAAACTATATACAACACTACAATAAAAGCATTTGGACTCATAGGGAGTCCAAATGCTCTAGCCCACTATCAGTTGGCAGTGTGCCCAGCATGCTGGCAGCATTGCCCCGTTGAATTGCAATGCTTATTCTTTGAGCCAAATAGGTGCCAGCATTTTGATCACGCGTCGCATCGACCAAGCGCTCTGATAGATTTTGGAAAATACGATGAGCTCCCGGTCCCCACGGACCCAACGTCTCTACACCAAACGGCTCAAATATGTAACCCATACCGAGGTTAGCATATTTGCGCCGCTTGAGTTGCTCCGCCGAAGTAGCCGCAGCGCCAGCCCTCACGTTGGTTTCAGAAAGATGTGACGGCGCTAAAGTGTCTACGCATGTAGCGTCCCACACTAAGGGCCGTCCTAACTTCCATGGAACCAGAGTCATGCCGTCAGGTCTTTTACCATCGTCACGCATCAGACCGTTCGGTTCGAGAACAGCTGGAACATTGGCGCTGGTAAAAGCCCGGCGAATGATATCGTTAAGGCTGGCGTGGCGGGAAATTCGACCAGCACTTCGAGAGCAGGAGAGGCCATGGTGACCGAGTTGGTCAACTGCAGTACCACACTGGCAGTGATATGGAACACAACACCTTGCACCCAAGCGTAAGCTAATAGCGAGACGAAAAGCGGAAGGATCTATAAGGCTACCAGTTTTGTAAGAAGGAATGGCTTGTAACCATAGACCTGATTCCCACACAGAAACAGCGAGAATACGAGCACGATCTGCGATGCTAGGACACGTATTTAAAAGATCTTTCCGTGCTAGCTCGCATAGGGGCCGATCCCACTGTTTCTGAGATGACAACATTTTTGGGAACTCAGTATTTGGACAAGCCAGTCCCCATGTGGTTTTGGCCTCAGCCAGATATGCTACATCAAAAGAGCCTAAAGATGGTGCAAGAATTTTTTCTACTAGTTTGTGTGTACTGTGTACAGAAGACAAAAAAGCTGGTAATGCCACACTAGAAATTTTCCGTATCCCTATGCCCCCCAACCTCACAGGGAGGGAAGCTTGCACCCAAGCCCTATCATCCATCTCAACATTCAAAACCGAAATTAACGTATCTTTTAATAAATTGTCTAAGCTTAAAAGAAGCTCACTGTGTTTCCACAGCTGACAACACCTCAAAAAGTATGTAAATTTAGGAACGAAAAGGCAAAATCTAACAATAGTAAAAGCCATATGGGCGTTAATTTTGAATAATCTGCTAGAAGCATTTCTAAACTTTTGAATTTGTTCTTCGACAAATAGTGACAAAGATTCGTCAAGAATCGGTGAACCCAAAAGACGGAGCGAAATTTTTTCTACTAATTTTATACCAGGCGCAAGTAAGTTGAATTTTTCAATAATCGAAATTTTATCCGGACAAGTATCACAAACAAAAAGTTCACATTTGGAAAAATTTTGTTCAAGGCCAATAAGACGAAAATCATCTATAAGTACTCGCAAGTCATTCAATACCGTGTTCGCATCGCCTCCTAAGGTTCCGTCATCCAAATACCAAACGTTAAGTTTTGATTGGAGACGTTGAATTATTGAGTGGATGGCAAGGCTAAAGATGGCTGGTCCCAGAGGATCACCCTGTTGACATCCTACGGAAGATAATATAACATTGTTTTGGTATGTTAATTTTGATGGTTTGCCGTAACATTGCCAAAGAAAAGGGTATAATTCCGGAATTTTATCTTTCACTTCAGTCAAAAGGGTGCCTCTATCTAATGAGTTGAATGCATTTTTAACATCCACCTTCAAAAGCACATCTCCACAATTTTGATCAAGAAATGTGCGAAGTGAATGTACAGCAGCCTCACAACCACCCTGCGAACCAAAACCGAGTTGTAGTGGTTGAAAAAGATTACTTAAAAAAGCAACCTTTTTCCCACAACCACATTTGGCTGTGAGGCGACGATAAGTGGTGCCTACTGCTATAGGCCTAATACCACCATCTTTTTTATTGAGGGCACATAAAATGATGATGAATGAACATGATTGAACAGGGACCTTATAATATAGTCTAATTTCAATGGGAATTTAAAATGATCTACAGTTTGAATTTCGAACTCCAGGACATCGTCTTTAAAGAGAAATGTCAAAGTATTAACTTTGACATTTCTCTTGTTAAGGAATTATCCTTTTCATAGTTGCACACACTGAGCAAGTAATATATCATTACATACTGAGCAAGTAATACTTCATGACATACAATAATATTTATCTATGGTTATGACAGTGTAGTTGACCAGGTATATTACTTGCTCAGTGGAAAAGGTGACAATTGATGACAATGACAACGTATATTGCAATTTTGGACCGAAATGGGTGCACCCTGCAATACATTTCCTTAATATAAGGTTCGTGACGCGGGACTGGTTGCACAGTGAAGCCCTTAGTGTGTAGTATCAATGTAGTCCTTGTAGAGTATAGTAGAATGATGTCACGAAACAGAAACTGGGCACTTACCTTCCATGAGTACTAATATATCCTACCTACCCATTGGGCGTTTTTGTAAGCCGCAGACGAAAAGGAGTTTTTTTTCGACAAACAAGCAGACGGTGCTTATGGTTAGTAGTCACCACCGCCTATGAACACCTAAAATACCCGTAGCATTACTGGTGCGTTGTTACCATTGAGAGAAAGGACTCTATTCCCGCCAAGAAGTTTTAGAACTGAATTGAACGTGGTATCTATATACCACGTTCAATTCAGTTCTTGCCTATGCTTGCGGACCTGCAAAAGCGTAAAGAGAGAGAGAGACCTGTGATGATATTACCTATTTCAAAGAATAGAAGCTCAAATTCAAATTAACAAAGATTAAAAATTGAATATAAGTTAAAGTAATCCCAAAACAATCATGCAAACTGAGAAGCAATAGGCTGAAATTCAAATTAGCGAAGCTTAACTACAGTAAAAGTTATGGTTACCTCAAAATAACTGACAAACCGAGACGTTATTTTCTCAAATTTAACTAAGCAAACATTATAAACAGAGTTAAAGGACAGATTACCTACTATGTTGAAGTTATTCCCAAATAAGCAGACAAATTGAGAAGCAATATTGAGAGCAGCTGTTGCGTAGATAAAAAAATATAGGAGTAAAACGTTGTGTACAACTAAATACACTACAAATGTTTTCATTAAAAAAAAGTGCGTTTTATCAGAGTACTAGGTACGTAGTACTTCATTAGGTACTCTGATGAAAACAGAAAATAAATTGTATACTATAGGATATAACTAATAAGTCGCTTGTTCGATGCAACGCGTGATCAAAATGCTGGCTCAAAATGAATTTAGCTCAACATGAACACTGCAATTCAACTTGGCAATGCAATAAAATAATATATTCTGAATATTTACCCCTTATAATTTTCAATAGTTGGGGAGACTGGGGCTGGTTGTGACAGGGGTAGGTAGTTACAGCGGCAGGTGGCTAAACATAAAAAAGTTTATTTGAAGTTAAAAACAGAAGTTAATAGACAAATTATCATGCCACCATCAACCATTACGCCGCGCCAAGACAATGGCTCTAGCGTTTTTGGGAAAGGAGTCCGTGTATGTTGATGGCAAAACCACAGGTTCATAACGTTTTAGTTTTTGAGAAATATTGGTCTACGACCTGTTTACCATACAATATATGTGTATTTTATGATATTTGTGCCCTTATATTTTCTTTGTGCAATGATTGTACGTGTATACAGTAGGTAATGCTTATTTGCTTTTTTACTACATAACTTTGTAAAATCAGTTTACGTAAAAGCAGCAGCTATTTGGCAGCGTCATAAGAAAATAGCAAAATACTAGCTAGATTTAGACAATCACTAACAAGATATTTAAAGGACACATCTATGGAGTCTGTCACAGTTAGTTAGACACCAGAATAATACCTATAATGTTTAACGGTGAACAAGATGCTGTGTTGATGAGTTAACCATTACATGTACAGCCATTTACATAAATTTGTTATGGATTGAAGTCAACAGATGTCACCTAACGATAAGGTAAGGATGGGAAGAAAATCAGCTACGGAAACGAGAACTATTGCTGTAAAGAGGACGACGGCGTGACAAGTGACGAAGAAAATGTAATAGAATATTATTTTGCCTAATAATTTATAAATTCTTTCGTAAGATTCGAGCTAGTGAGGAATTGACATTGAAACATGTGAGATGTGCTAAGGGAATTCTACATATTAAATTTAATTGCGAACTGATTTTAATTATTTTTTCATTGAACTTCTTTGTTTAACATTTAGGACCTGACGAACTTTTTGAAGAGCTCGTAGCGAAGTTTGCTTAGCTGTTCTTAACCGATCAGTAAAGTTAAGCAACGTCCGCCGCTGTCATGAGGTGGATGGGTGACCGCTAGTGACATTTCTACTGAGCGCTTCCGTGCTTCGGGGGGACGTTAAGCCGTCGGTCTCGGTTGTCATCTTAGGCTGGCAGTCGTTATAGCATGGTAGGGCATTTTGCGAATGCCCGCCTGGCTAGCTACCACCCTCAAGTAGAAAATCTGTCCCAAAGCACCTAACGGTGTATTCCGGCAGCTGTAGTTGAGATCCAGTAATTCTAGGTTAGCCTTAACAACATTTTCGACCACATCATCACTTACCATCAGGTGAGATAGTGGTCAAACTATCCAACAAAAAAAATAAAAATAAATGATATACATATTTTGACAAAAATACTAATATTTTGTTTAACTTCATTTTATCAATGTGCCCTCTTTCCCCTACAGTTTACTAAAATACCTACATAGAACATGAAAGCGGTGTGATTGTATGTAAACGTTTTTGAAATAATAGCTCATTGTTCTAAAACAAGATTTTTGCTTTTGAAAGAAAGTTTTTGTGGTCAATTTTAAGAACAGATATACTACAAGATAATTTGCGCATAATAATAACACATATATTCTTATATATATATTATAATATTTTTATTTTTCAATGCTACGGGGTTACGCTCATACGATAGTTAAAAACGAAAGGATAAATTAGAGTCATAGGTCACAAGTCATTTTGGCTTTGCGGTTAGAGCATATACCCCGGCTATAGGCGGGTTCGAATCCCGCACATGACTATAATTTTTACTCTCTCTGTAATTTTGTAAAAAAAAGGTACCTACTTATATTGAAACATTGACGATTATGTGTTAGCATTTTTTTATACTAACCTATTAATACACCATTGACCACAAAATGCATATTAATATTTTGCAATTATTTAGTCACTGAATATAGCAAAGTAGGCACCTATTAAAGCATAGTAGATAATATTTAGAGCTTTATCTTAATATTAAGTATTGTGAAGACAAAACCTTTAAAATATAATAGATATGTGCCATTTGCAGTTCTAAATTTGGCAGATGTATTGTTCGTTTTTTGAGGACTTGTTGCGTCCTATATGTCACTGACATTTTACTATACGAGTCCAAACTTTTAAATGTTTTTTTGTAAAGTTAATGCTCTAAGAAAATTGCCGTGCATTAATATTAAGCATTGATATAAAACAGGGTTAAATAGGGCTAAAATAAAAGCTGTTTTTATATTCTTGAACACATATATTTGTTACGAAGTTACAAAATTACATTATCAAGACTATAGCAGATTGATGTACAACGAAACATTAATTTTTTGGTTAGTAAATTTTGAATTTAAACAATGAAAACAGTCATACATTGTAAATGTGACTTACATATAATGTGAACTAGTCTTCAATGGAGTAGAAGTTAACTGAAATTATTGAGTGCTGGTTCCAAACTTACTTCTTGATGAAAGTGGAGTACACGAAGGGGTTGGCAGGGTAGTAGGCACCAGATTTGAATAGGGTGGGGTACTTGTAGCTGTACCCAAGAGCGCCTGAATAATATGTGGTCGGGTAGGTATTGATCGTCAGAAGATCAGGAGAATTTTTAGGAGCAGGTTCAGGGGCAGCCTCAGCAGAACGCTTCTTGATCAGGTGGGTAGTGGCCAGGGGAATGCCTGCAGCTGAGTAGTAGCTGTTCGCCCACGGGTAGGCAAAGTATGGAGTGGCTGAGTAGGCATTTAGGTAAGAGGATGGGCTGTAGTAAGTAGTGGGGAAGAAAGTCTGAGGGTCAGCAGAGGGCGCAGCAGACGGCTCGGCAGAGGGCGCAGCAGACGGCTCGGCAGAGGGCTCAGCAGAGGGTGCAGCAGAAGGATCAGGAGTAGGGTCGGCGGAACGCTTCTTAATGAAGTGGGCGTTGAACAGAGGAATTTGAGCGCCAGCGTAGTACGGTGTCTGGTAGTACGGTGATGAGATCAGAGGCGTCTGGTAGGAGGCGCTTGACAAGTAGGTGGTCGGCGTGATGTAGGAAGCAGACAGCAGAGGAGCTGACCTCTTCTTGATCAGATGTGTAGCCACGGGAAGATGGTCGCTGGTGTACGTTACTGGGGTCTGGAGAATCGGAGAAGACAGGTACTGAGAAGTCGGGAAGCTGTACGGGTAGTAGCCGTACTGTGTGTTGTAGGTAGCCAGGAACTGAGGGTCGGCAGAGCGTTTCTTGATGAAGTGCGAGTAGGCGTACGGCGACGAGTAGAGTGGAGATGGATGGATTACACTGCTGGACTGACTGCTGATGCTCGTTGAATACGGCGAGTAGACGGTAGAGTACGCGGCGTAGGGCTGCACAAGCGGTGTTGCTACTAGTGTTCCCGGCTTAGCAACCGCCGAAGCCACGAAAGCGCACAGAACTACTAGTTTGAACATCTTGCTTGTGATGTGTCGGACGACTGATGACTGACACTCGTTCAAATCCTATTTATACAAATCAACCACTGGAGCTAAGGGCGATCTCGTTTTTGAAACCGGTACAGGGTGCAGGAAACGTTGGTATTTGCGGCGAGGTCGTCAACAAACCTTAGCACATCATTCTCTTTGTGGTGAGAAAGGGTAAATAAACTTCACCGGTGCCAATGTTAAGGTCAAGCGGCATTACACCCTATCCAACCGACAAAGTCGTGGAACTTTTTGCGATATAGAGCAAAAAGTGGTTACAGCCTATATTCATGTACTCGTAGTGTTATAATAAATACAATCTCTTCTGAATAGCAGGAAAGTAAAGTTTAGCCGCTTACAAGGTCATACTTATCATGTAATGCTTGAAAAGTAACCCAAAAGAGTAGGACATATAACTATTGTTTACCTATACATTTATCTATTATTATAATGTTGTGAGATTATTCGATTAGTTCATTGCAGTATTAATGATGCTTATTTTCTAAATAGTGAAATAAAAACAGGAACTTAATAGTGAGAGAAACCAAATATTGGTTTACTGTTTACCTTCTAAATAATACCCCATAGGTATTCATAGAAAAAAATAAAATTGTGAACGTTGTGTATGTTTTTAACCATCTTCAAAAAAGGGGGGTTCTCTAATCGACTGATTATTTTTATGTGTGAACTCTTTACAAGGATTAGATTTCTTTCTACATTAGAAGCTGGTTCTGCTCATGTGGTCCCATTTAAATTTGTGTGAGATCTGACAATTAGTATTTGTATTATTCATAATAATGCGTATTTTAAGTACGAAACCGTTTTTTTTTGTTATAAATGTAATTATATAAGTGTCTATAACTTATTGCAGTTCTTTTTATTTTGCTCTATGTTATAATTACTATTGACTCTGTGAGCTAAAGACCTAGGAACAGAAGTATCACCGCAGCCGTTTAGAAAAAATCAATCAAAAATCATAACAAAATTTCACGAGAATCGATTGAGAAATGCGATCTGTAGAGGATAATAACCGGAAATCCGCTGGACAGACATACAAAAGCATTTTTGCCCAAGCTGAAACGGAGTTTCTTCGTTTAGGCTTCGTGTTTGCTATCAGAGATGACGAGAAAGATTAGTTGTAAGATGTAATAGCTATGAGAAGTCTTTAAAACCCTCGTAGGGAAGCCATGCCTAGCCGTTCTTAGCCGATAAATTTTGGATAGTATTTTTAGCGGATTTTCTATTTTGAAGCAGTCGAATCAGAAAATCTGTCGCCAAGCACCTAACGGTGTGTTCCGGCAGCAGTCTTTGAGAGCCAGTGAAATTACTGGCATATGAGACTTAACAAATATGTATCAAAGTGACGGGCGCAGCGCAATTCGTGACTTGTGATGAAATGCATCTGTTATAGGCAGAGGTTAGTCCGCTTAACATCAGGTGGGCCTCGAGCTTGTTCCGCCACAATGACATAATAAAAAATGCATTTGACCACTATCTCATCAGAGTTCGTTATTTTGTAGTCGAATATGTTATTCAGCTGGCCTAGAATTAGATACTAGCTCTCAAGGACAGCTGCCGGAAGACAACGTTAGTTGCCCGGCGGCAGATTCTCTACTAGAGGGTGGTAGCTACTCAGCAGGCATTCGCAAGATATCCTACCAACATGTTATAACGACTGCCATCCTAGGACAACAACCGCTACCTACGGCTTGCACCAACGGAAGTGCTCAGTACCTACCTAGAAAATGCCACTAGCGGTCACCCATCCAAATATAAGCCGCAGTGCACGTTATTCATAAGAGTCTATTTTCGCTAAGAGTGCTTTATAAATCGCTAGTGGCATTTACCACTGAGCGCTTCCGTGTTCCGCTGGGCACGAAGCCGTTGCTCCCGGTTGTTATCTTAGGACAGCAATCGTTATGGGCGTATAGTGGTAGGCCATTTTGCGAACGGTGTGCTTCGGCAGCTGCCCTTTTGTACCAGTCTAATTATAGGGTTTCCAGTGAGGGTCAAAAAAGTTAGCTTATAAGCAGTATAAAATCAAGAGAGACAAACGGACTTTAAATTCACGAAGCAAATTCTTAGCTCTTAACCGAAATACCCACTGATTGTGTTTTTTTTTTTCACTTGAGCTTCTTTTGTGCCCGGTTGGCGACTACAGTTATAAGATGGACGCTATGACACCTCTTCCTAAGAACCTTCGTGAATAAGCGTTACATTATGCTCTATGGTTGTTAACTGTCGTGCTTTGTGACGTAAAATTATATTTTTCTAATAATAAGTTAAGTTTTTAATGTGACCATGTATACAATGTTTCAAATTAATTTTTGTGAGGTATCTAAATGTAACTGATTGACTTTGGTTTTTTATGTCAATAAATATTAATTTAATTTAATAATTTAATGGTATGTTTATGTACATATATCAGGTTTTTTTTATACCTGATAGGTTAGCCTTTGACCACTATCTCACCTGATGGTAAGTGATGATGTGGTCGCAGATGTTGTTCAGGCTCTGAAGGACAGCTGCCAGAACACACCGTTAGGTGCTTGGCGACAGATTTTCTACTTGAGGGTGGTAGCTAGCCAGGTGGGCATTCGCAAAATGCCCTACCACCATGATATAACGACTGCCATCCTAAGACAACAACCGTGACCGACGCCTTAAGGTGCCCTCCGAAGCACGGAAACGCTCAGTAGTAATGTCACTTGCGGTCACCCATACAACTCATGACCGCCCGCGACGTTGCTTAACTTTTCTGAATGATTGAGAACAGCTAGGTAAACTTCGCTACGAGCGCTTCAAACGTATATAATTTAGAAGCGCTCGTAGCGGACAGCAGTCGTCTCAATCGAACGTACTCTGCTGTCATGACTTGGATGGGTGACCGCTAGTGACATTTATTACTGACCGTGCACGTGCTTCGGATTGGTCCCGGTTGTTGTCTCAGGATGGCAGTCGCTATATATAGCATATTGGTGTGGTGGCTGCCTGGCTAGCTATCAACTAGCCTTTTACTAGTGAGATAGTTTAGCCTTTGACTAGTGGTAATTCAGTTATTTTAAGTTCTGGGTAGTATAACCGGAACTTACTTGAACATTCTGAAACAGGCCCTAAGTGCTACAATGGGCGGTCTTATCGCTCAAAACGATCTCTTCCAGACAACCTATTTCCAAGAGATATTACTTAGGGTAAGGCGATTCGGTGGTTTCACAATATTACACATCTAATACACTTATACAATAGTACTAAACTCAAACTTAACTTAAAATCTGTTAATACCAACACAGAGTTTATTGAACATTATATCATTATTATTAGAAAAATATGACTTACTGTACTGTATCAGCCGAATCGTCCATTGCTGAACACAGCCACCCCTATTAAGGGGGTATTTGTCATAATCCCCACGCTTGGCAGGCGGCTTAGGGATCGCAGGGTAAGATGGCAGTTCTTTAGAAGGCGATGTTGCCCACCTTCCAGTATTTTTCCGTTAGTCGCCTCTTACGACACCCACGGGATGACATGGGGAGGTGTAATTCTAACCCGGCACCCCACGGGATAGAAAAATGTGACTTACTCTAGAAAATTATAGATACCTGAAATAAATAAATACAATATATATTTAGATATAGATTTACATACTTATAAATAAAAGATATATAAATAAATGGAATAAATAAATAAAATAAATAATATTGAATATACATATTGAAAACATGTTAAGCAAGCTATTCAATGTATAATTAAAGTATCGAAATAAATAAAATATATAAGAATAAATAAATAAAATAAATAATATTGAATATATATATTGAAAACATGTTAAGCAAGCTATTCAATGTATAATTAAAATATCGTGACAGTAATGTTCACTTCTAGGTTAGCCTAAACAACATCTTCGACCACATCATCACTTACCATCAGGTGAGATAGTGGTCAAAGGCTAACTTATCAGACATAAATAAAATTAAAAAAACAATCACAGGAGTCTGCTAATAGCTAAAGTAACAGATAATGTGCTTTAAGTTGCTCCTTGAATGATTCTAATGATGAATAAATAAATATTACATAAGGACTTATATTACACGACTTTGAAAATGTTGTTTTATTTATAGACCCAGTCATCCCAGTCACCCAGCATTTGCAAATATATTGTTAGCTAAATATAAACATTCTTGCTACTTACTGATTGTTTACCCCCACTAAAATATATTTGTCTATTTCAGCTTCCATCTCACCCTTTGCAATGATGTTCGGCTGTTTCTGTTCCGGCCCAATCAGTGACGCGATTGGTCGAAAAAAGGGACAGATTCTCCTTACCCTGCCTTTCATCTCGGGCTGGGTCGTCATGGGTCTCTCCAGGAATAACATCACTATGCTTGTGGGAAGGTTTATCGCAGGGATATGCACTGGTGCTATTAGACCTCTAACCATGGTTTATATTGGAGAAATTTCCGATCCCAAACATAGAGCCATGGCTCTCTACTGCCCTGGACTAGCCGCCTTTGTTGGATGCCTTATCAGCCACACGATAGGGTATTACGTTCCATGGAGAATCTGCTCCTTTTTATTCATGATTCCTATTCTCGTATGTTTCATTATACTGATGCTGTTAAAAGAAAGTCCTTTGTGGTTGATTACTAAAGGACACACAGACGAAGGTATTGTATCTTTCAAATGGTTTAGAGGAGAAGGGGAGCAAGCCGAGAGAGAATTGAAACTTGTACTCGAAAATCGAGACAAAGAAGGAACATCAACACTGAAACAGTTTACCAGTATTGTCTTCACAAAGCCATTTCTGAAATCAGTAACAGCAATGTTTTTCGTATTCGTTGCTGTGCAATTGTGTGGGATAAATACGATAACTTTTTACGCGCAGGATATCTTCAAAAACACTTTTGGTGGAGAAGTAGATGCATTTATGCTCATGATCTTGACAGATGTCATCAGGGTCATATTTACTGGAGCTATGTGCTTACTGGCAACGGTTTTACCTCGTAAAAAGACTTTCTTAATTAGTTGTTTCGGCACTACTGTAGTTTTATTAGGTTTGATCACGTTCTTGTGCATTAAACCTGATGGATTACTATGGTTAGCGATAACATGTTTAGTGGCGTATATTGCAGTTGCTAGTGTATTAACAAGTATATCTTGGTCGTTCGTAGCAGAAATGTTCCCAAGCAAAGTCCGCGGGTTAGGTTCTGGTATAAGTTCACTTATGTCCTTTAGTTTGTTATTCATTTCTGTTAAAGTAACTCCAAGTATTATGGCTAATTTTGGCGAAGTAGCTATGTATGCTAGTTTTGCAGCTGTCACGGCTATTGCAGGTCTGTTATTGTGTTGTATTCTGCCAGAGACTAATGGGCAAACCTTGCAAGATATTGAGAATATGTTGTATCATAAAAAGGAAAAAGCTAGTACGGCTGATAATTCGTTAAAAATGACAAATGTAACGTGAAAACTCGTATTCATTTTCTTATAATTTGACGTTTTGATGATCCACGTCGTCCGATTTGAGTTCTCTCAAGATGCATTGCGTGACGACTTCTAGGGGACGGCCAACAATAATTATTAGCGTACCCAAATATTTCTTATACAAACATGTGTGCATAGAACTCTTTATGAGTAATCGTTCACTTTGCAAGTGTGTCTTTAAAATACATGCGCTTTTTATTCATACATCGTTGCATGAAATTTAAAGGAGGCTTTCCACGGTCCTCTTTTTCATGGATTTCCATCAACGGCCAAATTATAGATGCTACTAAAACCAAATAACTGCATATTATTTTTATTGTTATATATTTAATTATAAGGAAATCTGTGATGGTGATCCATGAAATAACTTACCGGAGAAGGCCGACTTTTCATTACACTTCAGCTTATCTGATTTTTTATATTTAATTATTATTATAATATTAACTTGCATGAATTATGTACTTATTATAATAATTAGTATCATGTTTTGTGTTTTTTTTTGTCTTTTCATTTACAAACTATTAGAATGGAATATATCTTTAAACTATGTTATTATTATTAATGTACTGATTTGTATTTACTGAGTAATAATTTTATTTTTTATTAATATTAATATTCTTGTTCTGCGCGGGAATCGACCCCGGGGATTAGCGCCGAGAGCCCTGACAACATTTTTAAAAATGCTTGACTGAGCCGATATCTTTGTCTTTTATTCATGCCGCTTTTATTTCAGGTTAAACATGTGAACAATTTAACACATATGTGTAGTTTTCATGTAACTACATAGATCAATCGACTAAATAGTGTTTAGTACAAAAGTGAACTGCAAAAATTACATTACTTTTTTGATGTTTTGTTGCAGTTGGGGGACCCATAGGTCATGTCATTAACAATAAAATCCCCTTACTGTGACAATACATCAAAACGCAAAGATTTTGCTTTAGAATTCCACCCCCCTATTGCTACCTGTGGGGTTCGTAAGAGGCGACTAAAGGTAAAATACTGGAAGATGGGCAGTAGCGCCTTCTGAGGAACTGATATCTTAAACTGCAACCCAAGACGCCTGCCAAGTTTGGGGATTATGGCAAATGCCCTCTCTTAATGGAGGCTGTGTTCAGCAGTGGACAATCCGGCTGATACAATACAGTACTATCTTGGTATGTACCTGATTACGAAGACATAGTATAATAGGTATATAACTTAATTTTGTACTTGGTACAATAATGAGAACTAAATAAAGGTCACATTTACATTTGTTTTTCTTATTTTTTAGTTGTTTGTTATAATTGTATCAGTTTGTTAATATTTATATTTATATGGTTAAATATGGTAATTATTAATTATAATTAATTTTAACAGTTTATACAAATAAACTGTTAAAATTAATATACAAATAAACTGTTAAAATAACGTGGTATTTTCGTGTATACTAAAGTTTATGTAGTTTATTGTAAGGTTATCATTTTAAATAAAATATATGTATTTGTTTAAAACATCATTTTATTCCATGCTGAAACATCCCATTTCAGAAGATGCAATATATTTGGAAAGTGATTCACATACCATGATTTCGTGATGTTCCAATCCATAATCCATATTGCAATTCAGTGACCATTTCTGCTAATAATGTTATATACCATTGCATGATATATTCTCCTTTGTATGAAGGGCTTCAATATTATTCCATACTTTTAATTGCATGGCTTCAAAAATACTGCATACAGTTATTTTCACGACTCCAAAACAAACTGCGGTTTAGTTACTTTGGACAGCACCACTTCAGAATCTCGGGGTCTCGGGGGTTCGATTCCCGGTTCGGATAAGATATATGTTTTTTTTAACAAAGACATTTAGAGTAGCTGCCCGGAGTCAGTCAGGTCCTTTATATGGCAGCAGGCTCGCTCCCTATTATAAGATACCAAAACATGTCTAGCGAAGAGTTGGATAGGCTGCAAGCGGACCACGTGAGGAAATTTAGCCACAAGACTCTTGGCTTACCCTTTTTAGACAGCTTCAAAAAAAGAAGGATTCTCAATACGGTAGTATTTTTTTGTGTGTAACCTCCTAACTCTTTACAGGATGTACCGATTTTGATGATTTTTTATATTCGAAAACTGATGCTTTTCATGCGGTTCCATTTATATTTGAGTGAAATCTGACGAGTAGGTACCTTGTACTTGAGTTATACCTTATAATACGTATTTTTACATGCAGTCGGTTTTTTTGTTACAATTTAAAACGGTATTTTCATGTTATCGAAAGAAATAGTAATAATAGAAGGTATATTATGGTCTATGAGCGGACAAGAGTTTCAGGGTGGGAAGTGAACCTTAAAAACCCTGAAAAAGGTTCACTTCAACCTTTTTCAGGGTCTTATCTTTTTTGGAAAGTGCGTGGTTCCCTGAATGGTCCGCAAGACTGGCCCCCAAGATAGAGTTCTGTTAGTACAGTAGAACTTATTATTGATAAAAATTAAATAATATTATACAATATATATATCATCTATCACGTGACCTTTGTCAATGTATTCAGAAATATACCGAACAACAAGGCCGAATTCAAGAATACACATAACATTATTTATTCAGCAATATTCCTGTACAATCCGATACTTACCTAACATACATTTTTTATATTTTTAATATTAGGTTTGCTGTAACGCCTGCTATGCGGATTACATAACAAAATCACAAATATACGATTGAAAAAATAATCCGCATAGCAGACGTTGTTGCAACCCTAACAATACTAAAATTATACGGTTAGGTCATCATTTACAAGTATAAAACCAATTGCAAAATTGGTCTTGTTTGTAGTACAACGCAAGTGGTACTATAGATGTCGCTCCAGCCCAATACGATAGCTAAACAACGATAGGAAAGATTTGAATTATGACGTCATGTCATGTCATGGTGGATGGACGCGGGTTCGAATCCCGCACATGACTTAAATTTTTTTTATCGTATATTTGTGATTTTGTAATATATTTTTTAATTGCGTTCTCAAACAAATATAGATCAACTGTAAAAACATAGAGTAGGAAATGTAATTATAATGTTAAAAAAATATTGAGGTAAGTAATAAAACTTCATGGTATAGAATCCTCATCCACCCGAATCGGACTCACACTTGACCAGAGAAAATAATTATATCTAAAAAATAACACTAGGACACGCGCTTCAAGTCGCGAACGCAGAAGCTCAACGTCACGCCGTATCATCCACGTGTGCCAAATTGACCGATCCCCAATTTCAAAGGTAAAGTATGAGGCTGCTAGAAGCAGCGCAGAAGCAGAGCTTTGAAGCGCTCGTAGCGAAGTTTACTTAGCTGTTCTTAACCGATCAGCAAAGTTAAGCAACGTCGCCCGCGGTCATGAGTTGGATAGGTGACCGCTAGTGACATTACTACTGAGCACTTCTGTGCTTCGGAGGGCACGTTAAACCGTCGGTCCCGGTTGTCGTCTTAGGATGGCAGTCGTTATAGCATAGTGGTAGGGCATTTTGCGAATGCTCGCCTGGCTAGCTACCACCCTCAAGTAGAAAATCTGTCGCGAAGTACCTAGCGGTGTGTTCCGGCAGCTGTCCTTGAGAGCCAGTAATTCTAGGTTAGCCTGATCAACATCTTCGACCACATCATCACTTACCATCAGGCGAGATAGTGGTCAAAGGCTAACCTATCAAGCATTAAAAAAAAGAGCAGCCGAGGGACATGGCTGCTCATTTTTTATGCTTGATATGTTAGCCTTTGACCACTACCTAACCTGTTTGGTGGGACCACGAAAAAGTTTCATCCCACGAGTGGGGCATCGCAGTGGGCCCACGGTTCCGGAGTGAAGGAATAAGGAATGATAGAAATCGCACTTTCTACTTTTATATACATAATTCTTTATACTATACCTACGAGGAATATAAAAACTAATGTTTTTCTTCTTTTCGTCTCGTTTTTGCTTACGCTTGGGTGCAAGGTGTTGTGTTATACATCACTACCAGTATAGTATTGCAGTTGATAAACTCGGTCACCATGTCCTCTCTTGCTCTCGAAGCTCTGGTCGAATTTCCCGACACGCCAGCCTTAACGATACCATCCGTCCGGCTTTTACCAGCGCCGGTGTTGCAGCAGTTTCCGAACTGAGTGGTCTATAATGCGTGACGATAATGGTAAAAGACCTTCTTTCATTATGCTATTGTGACGGAACAAGCTCGAGACCCACCTAATGTTAAGCGGACTAACCTCTGCCTATAACAGATGCATTTCATCACAAGTCACGAATTGCACTGCGCAAGTCACTTTGAGACATAGTTGTTAAGTCTCATGTGCCTGTAATTTCACTGGCTCTCAAGGACTACTGCCGGAACACACTGTTAGGTGCTTGGCGACAGATTTTCTACTTGAGGGTGGTAGCTAGCCAGGCGGGCAATCGTAAAATGCCCTTCCACCATGCGATGAACCTCAAGCCTGGTTGGTACTGCGGCGCGGCAGTCCATAGCTATTACCGCTCGGCCATCATTGCTTCAAATGCCTGGTGGCATGACTCGGATTCCACGAAAGTAAGGTCTGCCCTTAGAGTGGAACACTAATTGCCTGGATACTTTAGCGCCGTCACATCTTCCTGAAACAAACGTGAGGGAACTTTTGAGGGAAACGTTAAGCTCCACCAGGGTAGCTTGGTGGTAGCGGCGCAAGTATGCTCATCTCAGCAGTGGTTATATATTTTAGTCGTTTGGTGCCGAGCACATCGTATTTTCCAAAACTTACCAGAGCGTTTGGTCGCCTGCTCGTGATCAAAATGCTGGCACCTATTTGGCTCAACGAATAAGCGTACAATCCAACGGGGCTGCCAGCATGCTGGGCCCGCTGCCAACAAGCTGCGGAGTGGTGCATTTAGACTGCCTGTGAGTCTGCAATAACTTGTAGGTTCTCTACATGATTTCATTGTAGTTGCTGTAGTGTTGTATACATATTCGTAGTATAATAATAAAGGCATACCGAGGTTAAAAATAAATGTCTTGAATATATTAAAATATAAAACAGGTGTTTTCTGCGATGGTCATTAAGTAGTTATTTTAAATAAATAATGATTAAATAATTATGAGAATAAAAAACAAAACAATGAAACTTAAAAATTGTTTACATCTGATAACTCATGACGAAAATATATAATAAAACAGGCTTTCAACACGGATAGTGACGTCTTAGCTCAATACATAACATCAACCCAATGTTGGTGTGTGCAAAAGACGATTGGAAATCGATTTGAACCATATTTTGGATACTTATCAGAATATAAATGATGATTTATTACTATATGCATATTTATCGTTGGTGTTCTAATTGGATTTTTGAAGCAGTGATGGCTTCAGAGCCATCACCTGGTGCGTGGCAGTCCATAGCTTCAGAGCTATGGACTGCCACGCACCAGGTGCAAGGTTCGAATACCGCCGAGGGCCTGAGCTTCACCGCATGGTGGTAGGGCATTTTGCGAATAACCGCCTGGCTACGCCAAGCACATAACGGTGTGTTCCGGCAGCTCTCCCTGAGAGCCAGTAATTCTAGGTTAAGCCTGTTAACACCTTCGACCACATCATCACTTACCATCAGGTGAGATTGTGGTCAAAGGCTTACCTATCAGCAATGAAAAGAAAAAACTAATTAACCTACGAGCAGCGAAAATATTGTTAGTTATATTATTATAAGTGCTTTAAATATATATAATATCTTATAGCGTCGGTTCTAAAGTTATGATTCAAGCCCAAAAAAGGTTAATGAGGATCGAGGATCAGAACTTCCATGGAACAGAAGGCACGCATACAGGCATTTTGCAGTCTCTCTCAGATAGCAGTAGATCAGATTAGTGGTGGACCGGCTTGAAGTTTTTTTTTATGCCTCACTGGTTAGCCTTTGACCACAATCTCACCTGATGGTAAGTGGTAATGAGGTGGAGGATGTTGTTCAGGCTAACCTAGAATTACTGGCTCTCAAGGACAGCTGCCGGAACACACCATTAGGTGCTTGGCGACAGATTTTCTACTTGAGGGTGGTAGCTAGCCAGGAGGGCATTCGCAAAATGCCCTACCACCATGCTATAACGACTGCCATCATAAGATGACCGATGGCGTAACATGCCCTCCAAAGCACGTGCACGCTCAGTATAGTAATGTCACTAGCGGTCCCAAATCCAACTCATGACCGCGGCGGACGTTGCTTCACTTTGCTGATCGGTTAAGAACGGCTAAGCAAACTTCACTATGAGCGCTTCAAGAGGTTATCAGGTTATCACAGAACTTACAGGATGCACTTTGAATTAGAGACTGTGCATCGGCGTGTGCACAGTTTCTTGTATTGGAAAGGCAGCAGTATAACAAGGCATCACCTGACTTAGACACATAAGCAAAATGCTATCATATGATTGCTAATTTGGAGGAGGCAGGGGCTTGTGCGCCCCCCTTAAAGCGTCCATCGACCACTCCCTTTCAGTCCAGTACCTAAAAAACGTTTTTATCTAAGAAAATAATAACCCATGTATTATTTCTAACATTGTAATTTTTGCATTAACGCCTCCTAAGCAAATAAGATTACAAAATTATAAAAAAAGGATTTTTTTAACTACGTGCGGGATTCGAACTCCTGAACATGTGACAGAACAAGCTCGAGGCCCACTTAATGTTAAGCGGACTAACCTCTGCCTATAGCAGATGCCTTTCGTCACAAGTCACGAATTGCACTGCGCCCGTCATCTTGATACATAGTTGTTAAGTCTCATGTAATGCCTGTAATTTCACTGGCTCTCAAGGACTGCTGCTGAAACACACCGTTAGGTGCTTGGCGACAGATTTTCTACTTGAGGGTGGTCGCTAGCTAGGCGGGCATTCGCAAAATGCCCTTCTATCATCCACCGTGACATGCTCTTCCAACTGAGCTATCGTCGTGAGTGAGTCATAGCACATAATATAACCCTTCGCTCCTATCGTTGCACTGAGCGCTTTCCTGACCAACGTAGTTTCGTCATATTTTATATACCAAGTGTTCAAACTCTGTAAAATTATGCATGTATATTGCTGATCCTAATATCTCTGCCTCTGGTTTGTCAATTTTTTGATTCATTATTTATTTTATTCCTAAATGTGAAGATAACAATTCTGATACAAAACGATTATTCGAATTATTTTGAGAGTACTTTATTTTACGGAAAACTGTCAAACCAGAAGCATAGATATTAGACTAAGGGCCTGTTTCAGAATGTTCGAGTAAGTTCCGGTTATACTACCCAGAAGTCCAGAACAGAACATATTTAAAAAAAATAAAACATTATATTTGCGTTTCACAGTCATCGTCATTTTGGGACCTCTACTATTCCTGCTTTACATTAATGATCTCCCTGATCACACAGTTCACAGGTGTGTTCTGTTTGCAGATGACACCACAGTTATTGTTAAATGTAATGACAAAGAATCATGCGAACAAATTGTGAACGAAGCGTTAGCGGATGTAATCAAATGGACAGAGAATAATGACTTAAATATTAACATAAATAAAACTAAAATAATTCAATTTCAATCTTATAATACCATTCCACTATCCCTTGACATTAAATATCTTAATCAAAAAGTAGAAGAAGTTAGCTGCTATACATTTTTGGGTATAAATTTGGACAAAAATCTTAATTGGGAAGAACATGTTAATGCAGTTTGCCAAAAACTTAGCCGTTATACGTTTGCCTTAAAAAGGCTGAGACAAACAATATCTGTTGAGGCCGCCTTAGCCGCCTACCATGGCTATGTTCCATCGATTCTTGGTTACGGCCTTATAATCTGGGGAAACTGTTGAGTTAGATAAGGCTTTCAAGGTACAGAAGCGGTATATCCGAGTCATAAATAAGGCTTGGTTTCTTGACAGCTGCAAACCACTATTTAAAAATAATAATATACTTCCCCTACCATGTTTGTATATAAGAGACTTGTGTATCTTTGTAAAGGCAAATCCAAGCTATTTTAAAAAAAAAGTGAAGCTTTTCCAAGACAAAAAGACCTAAGTATAAAAACTTGTTATACCATCCTCTATGCCAGAAAGTTATTTATGAAAAAAATGTTTATAATATGGCTATTACTGTTTATAACAAATTACCGGAAAACTTGAAAACTTTGGCCGGAAACATCTTCAAAACTAAACTGCACAATTGGTTATTGGACAATTGTTTTTATAGCATGACAGAATATTTTAATGTATAAAATTTTATTATGTAAAAAAAATATAATATATTTTAGAAATAAATACTAATATTTGTACGCCTGCTTGCAGGTTGAATGCATTGCTATATATTTTCCTAACATCTGAAATTGATTGTGTATTCTGACAAATATATGATGGAACTTACTCGAACATTTTGAAACAGGTCCTTACGGACATTGCAATATCAGCGAGTTTTAATACTTGGTATTAATATGACGAAACTACGTTTTATAGAAAGCGCCACGCACGGGCACTGAAGTCTTACATAAATGACTTATACTGAAATGTTGACACTATCAGACTGCGTAGGAGTAAAAAAGAGACAGGGATGGTGATATCGCGATTAGTTTAGGTAAATCCGAAAGTATGCTTAATAACACAAAACTAGTAACGTAAATTGAAGACGTAACTTTTCTTGTCCTTCTTGATAAGGTTTTTCTATTCTATTAATATATTTGCATACAGATTCAAACGTAAATCATTAAGACATTTCCATTGCAAGCGTAATATATAGTCAAATTTGCAATTTTATTCTATAGAGTAAATTTGAAGGAAACGTGTTTCAGATTTTTCTTGGCCTCAGATAATGTGATCAAGATTAACGTATAATTTTTTTACAGCTACCAACTAAATACATTTTGGTAAAAATCTGTTTAAGTAAAGCTAATTAGCAGTTAGCACTTGTCAGAGGGTCTGAACCGACACCTGCAGTCAACTGAATAGAAATTTATAGTTATAAACAAGAATCAATTTTCAATCACTTTTAAACATGACACTTTACAATGAAAGAGGACCCCTGAGTTAGTGGCAGGTCCATCCGGGACAAAATGACTAGCGTTTATAATTTTTATTTTATTTTTAATTTAATTTTATTTCGTAATCTGTGTAATATAGTTAAATTAAGCATGTTATTATAGCACCCCGTGGGGTGCCGGATGAGAATTGCACCTCCAAATATCATCCCGTGGGAGTCGTAAGAGGCAAGTAAGGGAAAAATACTGGAAGGTGGGCAGCAGCGCCTTCTAAGGAACTGCCGACTTACACTACGATTCCCAAGCAGCAGTGGACGAGGCGGCTGATACAGTAAGCATGTTATTATTACAAAACTTAGGATAGGAGAAAAAAATATATATTAGGTCCTTACATATGAAATTGGCGTTTTTCGTACTGGCCACTTTAATCACGAATTTCTCCTCTTTGGTAAGGAATTCCAAATTCAAATTTGTACAGCTATAGACTCATGTATTTGTGCTTCGATGATCGTCATTCATTTGTTTTTTTTCTTCTGTTTTTTTCTGTTTGCGTCACTCATTTTACAAAATGGAAAACCTTAAATATCGCATTATTTACGAGTACGAGTTCCGCCGTGGCACTAGTGCTGCGGAAACAACTCGAAGGGTGAATGATGTGTATGGCGGTCGTGTTGCAAAAGAAAACACAGTTCGTTTTTGGTTCCAACGTTTTCGTTCTGGAAATTTCGACCTGCAGAACAAGCCCCGTGGACGGCCTGAGACTCAAGTTGATAATGAAGAGTTGAAGGCTATTGTGGAAGCGGATCCATCGCAAACCACGTCCGAGTTAGCTGCAGGCTGCAATGTTAGTGATAAAACTGTTTTAATTCACTTGAAGCAAATTGGGAAGATTAAAAAGCTTGAAAGGTGGGTACCTCACGAATTGACTGAAACAAACCGGCAAACGCGCGTCGACTGCTGCGTTACATTACTAAACCGGCACAATAATGAAGGTATTTTAAACCGAATCATTACCTGTGATGAAAAATGGGTTCTTTACGATAATCGGAAGCGCTCAGCGCAATGGTTAGATCCTGGCCAGCCAGCCAAATCCTGCCCCAAGCGAAAATTAACCCCAAAAAAGTTACTTGTAAGCGTTTGGTGGACTAGTGCCGGTATTGTTCATTACAGTTTTTTCAAATCTGGCCAGACTATTACGGCTGATGTCTATTGTCAGGAATTGCAAACCATGATGGAAAAGCTAGCGGCTAAACAACCTAGGCTGGTCAATCGCTCCACGCCACTGCTGCTTCACGACAACGCTAGACCACACACTGCGCTACAGACGGCTACTAAATTAGAAGAGCTTCAATTGGAAAGTCTAAGACATCCTCCGTACTCCCCGGACCTTGCTCCAACAGATTACCATTTTTTTCGAAATTTGGATAACTTCTTGCAAGGGAAAAAATTCAACTCCGATGGGGCAGTCCAAATCGCCTTCAAAGATTTTATTGATTCCCGTCCGACTGGTTTTTTTAGTAAAGGGATCAATGAACTACCTATGAGATGGCAAAAGTGCATAGAAAATAATGGTTCATACTTTGATTAATTAAATATATTATATTAAAAAATATTCGACTTTTTGTTCCTCCCATACAAAACGCCAATTTCATATGTAAGGACCTAATATATGTACAAAAAAAAATTTTATATATAAATTTATGGACTCACTTAGCTATTAAGAAACAACAACACGTTTTTTACACTCGCTAACATCCTAGTGTAATAATTCAAAGATGTATGGAAAACGATGACAGTAAAATTGATGAATGTAAACAAAAAAAGAAAAAATCTAAAAAGAGTACGGACTACGTGTCTGTAGTGCCTAGTTTTATTAATAAAATTAAAATAAAAAATAGCACTGTAATCATAGGCTTAGGATTGAGCGTAGCGAAATAATCTAATAGTCTTTGACTGTAATAGTGCATTAAACCCTGTTAAGCGAATAAAGTTACAAAATCATAACGAAAGGAAAACTTTGAACTAAGATAATGCAAATATTTATTTTTTATTCCAGAAAGGTTAGCCTTTGTCCACTATTTCACCTGATGGTAAGTGATGATGTTATCTAAGATGTTGTTCAGGCTAACCTAGAAGTACTGACTCTCAAGGACAGCTGCCGGAACACACCGTTAGGTGCTTGGCGACAGATTTTCTACTCGAGGGTGGAAGCTAGCCAGGCAGGCATTCGAAAAATGCCCTACCACCATGCTATAATGACTGCCACCCTTAGACAACAACCGGGACCGACGGCTTAACGTGCCCTCCGAAGCATGGAAGCGCTCAGTAGTAATGTCACTAGCGGTCACCCATCCAACTCATGACCGCGGGCGACGTTGCTTAACTTTGCTGATCGGTTAAGAACAGCTAAGTAAACTTCGCTACGAGCGCTTCAAAACCAATGCATGAATACCTATACATGGTGTATATGCATAGTTCTCGTATTTACGTCAATGTAGTAGGTCATTGTAGAATGACGCAAATACTTAGATTATCTCTATATCAAATGTCAGCTAAAAAATAATTAATTGTGAAATTTATATTCAGAATCTATATCACAGAATTCACAGATAATGTATTTCTATTGCCACTATAATAACAAATACTAAAAATAAGTAAAATAAATATTTAAGGGGGCTCCCATACAACAAACTTGTTTTTTTTTACCGTTTCTTGCTCGATACTAAGAACGGTGACAGGTAGACGCTTTAACTATTCACAGAATCTTTAGTTTTATGTTCTCTTTAAATATAATTAATAAAAAAAATAAAAAAATAATAATAATTAAGGGGGCTCCTATACAATAAAAGAGGTTTTCGCCGTACCTACCCAGCTCAATCTGACACTGCGAAAAGTGTCTGTAACCAGCAAGATTAGGTTACAGATGGTACGGAACACTTCGTGCTCGAGTCACACTCGCACTTGGCCGTTTTTGAGTGCTGCTCCGTGTGATTCATAGATAAGGAAAACAATTGATGACTTTATGATGACGCAAAAGTCAGGCATACCACCGTTAAAAAAAATACCTTACGCCTTTTATTTCTTTATAGTCGTTTGATTTTATTTTACCTTTTTCAGCATGTGTGTGCTTCAATAATCGCTGTGGTAGATTCGAGACCTACGAAATCATCTAAGACGTGTAACATCTCTTAAAGCGCACTGCTCCCCTCTTTTTCAGAAGACCATTCTTTCAGCAAGCACCTAACGTTGTATTCCGGCATGAAGATTTTGAAGCGCTGGTTGCGAATTTTGCCAAGCTGTTCCTAACCGATCAGCAAAGTTAAGCAACGTCGCCCGCGGTCATGAGTTGGATGGGTGACCGCTAGTGACATTACTACTGAGCGCTTCCATGCTTCGGAGGGCACGTTAAGCCGTCGGTCCCGGTTTTTGTCTTAGGATGGCAGTCGTTATAGCATAGTGGTAGGGCATTTCGTGAATGCCCGCCTGGCTAGCTACCACCCTCAAGTAGAAATCCTGTCGCCAAGCACCTTACGGTGTGTTCCGGAAGCTGTCTTTGAGAGCCAGTAATTCCAGGTTAGCCTGAACAACACCTTCGACCACATCATCACTTACCATCAGGTGAGATAGTGGTCAAAGGATAATCTGTCAGACATAAAAAAAAGAGATTAACATTTCCTCCAGCCTGCTTTTGATAACCCATGCTCAATCATCACTTATCTACCAGTGAGATAATACTGTATCAGCCGGAATGTCCACTGCTGTAAACATCCTCCCCCAGGAGGGTTTTGGTATAATCCCCTCGCTTGGCAGGCGTCTTCGGTATCGCACTATTAGATAGCGATTTCTCAGAAGGCGCTGCCGCCCATCTTCAGGTATTTTACCCTTAGTCACCTCTTACGACACCCATGGGAAGTGATTGGGGGATGACATTCTAGCCCGGCACCGTACGGGCAGCGAGATAATCTATACTTATAATGGAACTGTAAGAGATCCAATTCTGTACATGGCATATATATTGAAAAAAAAATTTTGAGAGCACTCTGTAGCTGACACGGATGCCAAAACTAGGTATATATTTTTTATTTTTGTCTGTCTGTATGTCTGTCTGTATCCCGGCCGCGCATCACTCCAAAATTACTAAACGGAATTTAATGAAACTTAACAAGACTTGAGTTCATACAACGAAGAAGGTTATTGTATACTTTTTATCCAGAAACTCAGCACGGTTCCCTCGGGAAAGGGGATGAAAGTCAAAATGTACACTTAGTTGTATTTTATTAACACGCAGTCCGGTTTCAATTATTCTTTTTTTGTTAGAATAGTGACGAGTGAGCCCGGCATCCCACGGGCAGCCCAGCATCCCACGAGCAGCTCGGCACTCCACGGGCAGCCTGGCATCTTTATTTAGTTTTGCAAGCTTGCTAAGATAAAACTCTTAAATCTGGAACATTCGCCACAATCAAGTTTTTTTAACTCTCTATCTTTTGCTAGTATAATGGACTAATTGTCAAATGCTGTGAGGTATGGATGATCAATCTGTAAATTCAGTAAAATAGTTCTAAGAGTGTAATGTCACGCCGACGCTAACTATTACTGTAAAACGAAAGACGAATATTTAATATTAAGTTTCTTAAGTGTGAACTTAACGTCTTTTACTACGAGACTCTAAACTTAAAACAATAAGTTTTTCTAGAACTGTCTGACACTTAATAGTGTAGTAAAAGACAATGCCTACTCTGAGCTAAGAGCGCCCGCCGCGGCAACACTGGACCGCGCCGCGCTCCCTTTGAATATTTACATCGTACCAAGTAATAAAAAATATTAAATTACAGGCACAAGAGACTTTTAACATCAGGTGGTCCTCGTGCTTACTCCGTAAAATACTCATAAACAAAAAAAAAACTTTAAAAAACTTTTTATTTTTCATCTTAAAATGTTTAATAGGACTAGCAGAAGTCAACCCTAAAAGGTTGTTAGCGTTTTACCAATAACCCTGTATATGTTTATTAAATTAAAATAAAACAGTCCTTGAGAGCCAGAAAAATTACAGGCTAATGAGACCTATCAACTGGACGCACGTCTCAGTGTGACGGGCACAGTGCAATTCGTCGTTGACGAAATGCGTCTGTTATAGGCAGAGGGCCTCGGGCTAGTTCCGTCACAATAACATAAAAAAAAAAACTGTGTAAGGATTATTATAAAATGTGCGATCATGGATTTTGAAAGTGTGTGGCATTGTTAGTTTAAATCGCCATCGCTGCCTCTTTTAAACTTACACAAATAATACTTAGTTTAAGAATTATGGTATTAAATGCATTTATCAGAGCCTCATTATACTTACAATAAAAAATGCTTAGTACGAATTAGTAATAAAGTCTAACACCATACTAAGTATGTTCCGTGGGGTGCCGGCCAAGATTTGCACGCCCCATAGGTTTTATATTGTAATAACTTAAACATTATAATTATAAAATTAGTAAAAAAGTCAAATTGGTATAATATAAATATCACATTAATAAATTATTCAATCACAGTTACACATAATTATGGCAAATAGGTTTACATTGTATTAAGTTCACAAAATGTAAAGAGGAAATTGAAAACATCAAGCACTTATCACAAAAAAAATTATTAGGATATGCGTTAAGGAATGCGTTGAGACGGTACATTGGTGTCTTACTCCGGGATACTGTACGTTTACGTTTAATGTGGAACTGTGTGGTCTATGGCGGATATACATATATATATATATATATATATATATTATGTTATGTTATTGTGACAGACCAAGCGCGGCCCACTTGATGTTAAGCGGTATCCTCTGCCTATAACAGATGCATTTCATCACAAGTGATGAACTGCACTGCGCCCATCACCTTGAGACAGTTGTTAAGTCTCATTTTGCCTGTTATTTCACTGGCTCTGAAGGACTTCTGCCGGAACACACCGTTAGGTGCTTGGCGACAGATTTTCTACTTGAGGGTGGTCGCTAGCCAGGCGGGCATTCGCAAAATGCCCTTCCACCATGCGGTGAAGCTCAAGCTCTGGGCGGGATTCGAACCATGGACCTGCTGCGCGGTAGTCCATAGCCAATGCCACTGAGCCATCACTGGTTCAAGTATAAATATAGAACACATACGATTGTTCGTATGATGCAGTGTAGGCGAATCGATAGCACCTCTTAATATTTTGATGCCGATCTTTATCTGGTCAAGCGATATTCTTGTTCTCAATCAATTATACCCTTATTGGCCAAGTAAGAAGTTAGTTGGGTAAAGGTAAGGATAATAGCCGTAGGTCTTCTTATAAAGATTGCGCAAGGCTTTCTAGACTTTCGCGAGACACAAGATATCTTTACTTATCACAACGTGGGTTCCAGATACACGCACTCGACTCCAAATTGCTCCTGACCAAGGATGTGAACAGAAGATGGAGGATCTGGGGATCTTGGAAGTCCTTTGCTTTGCGCAGTACGAAGCCAAGACGCCTTTTTGCAGTTATTGGAACGTGATCATTAAATGTGATCGAAGATCTACGGTACGAGCAATTGGCGCGATTATAAACAATTTACATATATATAATATGTAGCTTACATAAATTAATGACAGGTTTTTATAGAGATTAGTAAGATCTTGTTGGATATATTAACAAATGCCTTTTACCCGCGGCTTTGTTCTAATATTACACAAAATATATATGTATTTCTGAATAGAGAACTATTCCTTTTTTTTATGACCAGACCAGTATTCCGAAATATGGCGCAGTTAGGGCAAACTATCCTATGTCCTTCCCCGGGTCTCAAACTATTTCCATACCAAATTTCATCCAAATCGGTCCAGTAGTTTTTAAGTTCATCATTGCATACACAAGTACAAATCTTTCCTCTTTATAATATTAGTGTGGATGTAGATAGTATAGCTGATTGGTTAGCCTTTGACCACTATCTCACCCATAGACCTAGGATTTTTTCGGGCGCTAAGCCTATGATCTCACCTGATAGTAAGTGATGATGTGGTCGAAGATGTTGTTCAGACTCACCTAGAATTATTGGCTCTCATAGACAGCTGCCGGAAAACACCGGTTATAATATTAAAAGAACTAGCTGAAGGTGAAGCCAAGCCCAGGGCTATAAGAGGGCCTTCCCTCGCCCAAAGTCTGGTGGAGTTTGACAGCCGACAGCGGTAGCAAACATGTATGTCCTCCCTAAACAAAAATAAGCAAAAAAAAATTAGGAGTATATGTGGATATCTCTCCTACGTAGATCAAGAGAGTATAAAAAGTTTTTATTGTCAAGTGTAGGTATTCTTAGCCATGCTATCAGGAACAAAATTTTTTCGGGATAAAAAGTAGTCTAAGTTACTCTCTAATCCTTAAACTATATCTCTGCCACAAATCAGTCGGTTTGTCAAAGACGGACAAACCGACAACACACTTTCGCATTTATTCGAAGTGTTAGAATATGTTTATGGATAGGTAGGTCTAGCTACTCAGTATACATCCGATAACCGTATGGCACTGTTTTGTAGTTTTATTAGCTAATTAAAATGGAAGGCAATTTAAAAATAGCCAAAGCCGGTCCGGATCATAATGGTACGTCAAGTTTTTGGAAACAGGTATGTAGCCTAGCTTGATTCTATATTTGTTGTGTTAAAACTTGTTCTTATTTCTACTTTGCTGGTGCACCTACTAGTATATTTCCATTCCATATAAGAATATTTCTGTTCCATATAAGATTACTTCTGAATTAGTATAACAGCAGCAAACTCTGAACGTTTTATTCATGGGACTCATTGAAATCATCGAAAAATAGCGGATTCGCGATTATTTATTTACATCTATTAGTAACTAAAGTTGTTATTTACTAAAGTGCCTAACATATTTTTTCTTCTAACTTGTATCAGTGCTTACATATTATATTTTTATCTATTTGAGAAACGTAATCGGGAAACCCCAAATCTCTGATATCAGATTTTGATAGTTACAAGTTGCGTTATTGGCCAGCTGAACATAATTTTTATTATATTATATAATGTACTAAAATCCACTGTCATGAATCGTCATTGACTAAATGACAATTCTAAAAATAGGATTATTTATGATTGTGAATCTTTTTATATGAGTTTAGAAAGCACAAAGTTTTAAGGCTAGAGTGCTCGTGGCGCTTTCATACAAACGTACTTTCGTCATATTTTAAAACCTAAGTGTTAAAATTCGGTGAAATTTCTGTAAAATTAAAAGTATTTTCAACAATAATTCGAAATATCGTTTTGTATCGGAATTGTTATTTTGACATGTAAGGATAAAATACGTATGAAATCGAAATACTGGCAAATTAGAAGCTTAGTTATTAGGCTCAGCAATATGCATACAAAATTTCACGGAGTTTGAACACTTGGTATTTAAAATATGATGAAACTATTTTTGTATGGAAAGCGCGCCGTGCACTCTACTCTCTGCGCAAAAAATTCCCACAACTCAACAGATATTTTCGCAAGCGTTATACGAATTTGGATTTAACAGTGAACACAATAAGAACTACAACAATTCAGAGAATTCTAGACTCGTTCCTCGTGGTAACACCGCATATCACACCAGTGTAACGACGAGGAAGACCCTATTCTTTGTCGTTACACCACTGTAGAGATCGAATGTCTATTATCGATAAAATAATGAAGTGGATATTGCACAATGCGACAAGCTAAATGTTCTTTATTTTCATTTTACGTGAGTACCTATGGCACTTTGGCTCTTTTAGACGGAGGTTACATTAGACATTGAGCAATTCGACATTTCACAATATTTAATATTTCACAACATTATTTTTTAATTTGAGAGTGAAATAAAAACGACTTCAAACATAAAATCCGCATTATTAGGGTTCACTCAAATACTACTTCTCAGATCTCACTCAAATTTAAACGTGACCATGTGGTCACGTTTAAATTTGGAAAGCTTTCGAATATAAAAAATATCATCAAAATCAGTACAGCCTGTAAGGAGTTATGAGGTAACACACAAATCACAGTCGCATTGAGCAAAATTGGGCTTGTTTGAAGTACAACGCAAGTGGTACTATAGATTTCACTCCATCCCAATACGATGGTTAAAGAAGGATAGGAAAGATTCGAGTCATGACGTCATGTCATGTTAGCTCAATTGGTTAGAGCATACCCCGGCTCAAGGAGTGGATGGACGCGGGTTCGAATCCCGCACATGACTTAAATTTTTCCTATCGTATATTTGTGATTTTGTAATGTAATCCGCATAGCAGGCGTTATTGCAAACCTAACAATATTAAAATTATAAGGTTGCGTCATCATTTACAAGTATAAAACCAATTGCAAAATTGGTCTTATTTGTAGTACAACGCAAGTGGTACTATAGATTTCGCTCCATCCCAATACGATGGTTAAAGAAGGATAGGAAAGATTCGAGTCATGACGTCATGTCATGTTAGCTCAATTGGTTAGAGCAAACTCCGGCTCAAGGAGTGGATTGACGCGGGTTCGAATCCCGCACACGACTTAAATTTTTCCTATCGTATATTTGTGATTTTGTAATGTAATCCGCATAGCAGGTGTTATTGCAAACCTAACAATATTAAAATTATAAGGTTGCGTCATCATTTACAAGTATAAAACCAATTGCAAAATTGGTCTTGTTTGTAGTACAACGCAAGTGGTACTATAGATTTCGCTCCATCCCAATACGATGGTTAAAGAAGGATAGGAAAGATTCGAGTCATGACGTCATGTCATGTTAGCTCAATTGGTTAGAGCATACTCCGGCTCAAGGAGTGGATTGACGCGGGTTCGAATCCCGCACATGACTTAAATTTTTCCTATCGTATATTTGTGATTTTGTAATGTAATCCGCATAGCAGGCGTTATTGCAAACCTAACAATATTAAAATTATAAAGTTGCGTCATCATTTACAAGTATAAAACCAATTGCAAAATTGGTCTTGTTTGTAGTACAACGCAAGTGGTACTATAGATTTCGCTCCATCCCAATACGATGGTTAAAGAAGGATAGGAAAGATTCGAGTCATGACGTCATGTCATGTTAGCTCAATTGGTTAGAGCATACTCCGGCTCAAGGAGTGGATGGACGTGGGTTCGAATCCCGCACATGACTTAAATTTTTCCTATCGTATATTTATGACGTATATTTGGTGTTGGGCTGCTTTCAAATAAAACTTGCACGAGACATCAATCTTATTGTCAGTTTAAGTTATGACACCTGTCATCCGAAACGCAGATCTCAATGAGACACTTGACAGCTGTCATAACAGCTGTCTCTAATTATTGGATTTAACCTCTATCTTACTCGTTGATAAGTGGCAATTTGGTCAAAGTAACAGTTTGCACTTAGCCTAGCAAGGAAAACTGTCGCTGAAAATCCAGTATTATAATAGTTTTTCTTTTATATATATATTCCCTGATTGTTTTTATATAAAATTCCTTTAACGGCTTCCAGGTTTTGGGTACTACAGCATCCAGCTTGATTTCCGTATGCACGGGCCTAACCTTCGGGATTACAGCAGTAATGTTACCTCAGTTACGTGAAGACAACAGCATCCAGTACGACCCTAGTCAAGACTCTTGGATAGGTAAGTTTAAAAAACGATACTTTGGTTGATATGTTTTGAATGTAAAAAATCATTGTAAAAAAAAGTGTTTTGTACTGTGAGCCCCTTTATTTTTATGGTTCCGTGCCAGAAGGGAAATCAAAGCCTTATTAATAAGACTCCTCTGTCTGTTTGTCTGTCTGTCCGTAATTTACGTCACGGGTCTTTAGCTCTAATAAAGTGCTAACTTGAAGCCTAACATGTGGTCACAAACTCATTGAATAGAGTACAGATATTTTTTCAATACATATTTTCTTTAGAGATTGCCGTATCATCTGAAAGTAATAGGGTATCTACAACGGTTGTAGGTTGCACATAGCAAGAAAAGGGATATTAGTATACTCCCTTTATAATTAAATGTATTTTTTTTACACCGAGCTGGATAGCACTTGACCACTATCTCATCTGATGTTACTAGTAAGTGATGATGCGATCGATGATGTAGCACGCTAAACCAGAAGATACCCATTCACTTGCGTTTTGAAGACCCCCATATTGTACTTAATCGGAAACACAGACTTAGGCAGGGTGTTCTATTAAATAGGAGGTATAATGTGTGACTTCAGAATTATTTCCCATATATTAATGCAAACAGGAGGTGTTTTGGGTTTTGAAGAATAGAGCACTTTTAATATAATAGTTTTATTATTATAAACAACAATGTGCTATAGACTAGGTCCCCAATACGTTGAAACATCAAGTTCCAAACATTCCCTGGCTCGTGAAGGTCCGGTGATATGTGGACAGGCCACAGCAAACCGTAGCAGTACCTCTCCACCTAGAATCTTGAATGGTAAGGATAGAAATTTTAGTTTGACCTCCAGCTATTACCCCGAACAAAGAAATACAATGCCAAACCCTAACCAAGGCCTAACAATTTTTTTTTTTTTTTTGTATGTTATTTCGAAGGAACAGGCGCGAGGCCCACCTGATGTTAAGCGGTATCCTATGCCTATAACAGATGCATTTCATCACAAGTGACGAACTGCACTGCGCCCATCACCTTGAGACATATCTGTTAAGTCTAATTTTGCCTGTTATTTCACTGGCTCTCAAGGACTGCTACCGGAACACACCGTTAGGTGCTTGGCGACATATTTTCTACTTGAGGGTGGTCGCTATCCAGGCGGGCATTCGCAAAATGCCCTTCCACCATGCGGTGAAGCTCAAGCTCTGGGCGGGATTCGAACCATGGACCTGCTGCGCGGCAGTCCATAGCCAATGCCACTGAGACATCACTGCTTCACTTGCTGCTTGAAAACAATCTTTATAAAAAAACTATATAATCTCTACCTAAATATCTATCTCAATAACTGTACTCTATAAAATACTAAGTTCCAGAACAAAACTTATCACCACAAGTGATTATAACCTACTAGCGACCCGCCCCGGCATCGCTCGAGTGTAATGCTGTTACTAAATAATCTGTAATATCTTCAAAAATATTCATTTAAATCACATACTGTAAAGGGCCATATTGATCTATATTAAATGCACAATATATTAAGGTACTTAATTGTGTAAGGATTAATGCTGTATTCCTTAAAATCGATTTAAGATAATTAAGATTTTTTAAGGATAAAAAAAGTTTATTGTGGGTTATCCCTAAGAAATAGACATAATGCAATATAAACGCAAAAATGTGTTTATTTACGACATCACATTGGAAATCTCTAAAATGATCAGTGTTTCTCTACTGTATTATGTATGTTATATATATAAACCTTTCTATTGAATCATTATATCTCTTTAAATAATGCATCAAAATCCGCTGCGTATATAGTTTTAAAGATCTAAACATACATAGGAACAGACAGCGGGAAGTGACTTTATTTTATACTAAGAGTATGTAGTAACCCTTTGGGATCAAAATTATTCTTAAGCCCGTCACTATATTTAACAGTAGCATATTAAAACAATATTTACTTACTAATCCCTGACTAGGGAGACTCAAATACTCAATAAGAAGTAAGTAAGCAAATATTGTGGATAACCACACATTAGTGAAAGAGGTATATGTAGCAGAGGCAGCCTATACCCATAAGGAAGCAGATAAAATAAATAAAAATAAACAATCAGCAAAAATTTGTTCCAGCCCCTGAAAAGTAAAACAACAAAAAAAAATTTTTTAAATATTTTGCGGGAAGAAATTCCACGCACTCCGGCGACCAGATAGGACGTATCTCCCCAAGGAGAGGGCAAGTAGATTCATGATGGTGGAAACGAGTTGCCGACGCTAGGATTCAAACACCCTAACATAGAAATAATTGGATAAATTCCCTAGGGGGATAGACAAAGTTATAAAGAGAAGATGAGAAAAGAAGTTGTATAGGAATGAGGAAGTATGCCTTGGCTTCACTGGTATCTAGAAGGAGTGCTGATGACAGAGTGGTTTACTTCATTGTTGCCTCCAATGGGATCCTATAAACTAAACTATGGCAGGCATATGCAATACCATCTGATATAAAATAAAGCGTTTATAAGATGAATTTAGGTCTTTTTAAGAAAACACCCGATCCCCACTTCGAATGGTCTCTTCGAAAAGCAGGGACATTCCAAAATTCGTGCCACCGCGCTCGAAGCTTTATTGAAAGTCTCCAAGCAGGTATACGCTTACAACGATCATCCTGGAACAAGTAATAATAAAGTACATGGAGCGAAATAGGATATAAAACCTCTGTTGGACTTATTATTTATTCGTAGGTTGGTTCTTACAAAAACCACAAGTAACAAGTTTCTATTCATGCCAGGCGAGATTTCACTTCACCAGTATTTTATTAACGAATCAATGAAAACCATTCACGAAGTTTAATTTCTTTTAATAAGGGCACTGATTAGTCTGTTTGTGATTTACGTTCCGTCACAACCAAATTAAATTTTAAATAAATCGGGGTGCGTTCACCAACTGTTAAAAGAAATACCCTAAAACCGTGTGGCGCGACATACAAGTACGATAAGAAAACACGAGAAAGCTGCTTCGATCATTGGCATCAAATACGTGGAACTAGAAGATATAGCTATATCATGTCACGAAATGATTAGTGACCAGTCGCCCACTGGACAGTAAGCATAACGCTTATCCATTACGGTTGCAGTGTCATCTTCCTTGTACTGTATGACCATCGAGCGTGGGGCTTAGAAGCTCGATGTGCATGACACTGTACTGCGCTTGTCTCTCTGATACGTTAATTCTTATGTCTCACCCAGTAATTTCACTTGATATAGTGCCCTTTAGATCTCAACAGCAGATTACTTGCAAACTAGTGCTTTAAACCAGAATATCTGACACTGTGGTTACAACCACATTGTCAGATATTCTGGCCACCTGCCTTTCAATTAGATTAGATAGAGAAAACTTATTTAGCTATATAAATATTTTTTATGCAGAAAATACTATACAGCAATAGACGCATTTTTATATCATTTATAATACCATATTGAGCTAAAAGTTTACTGTATCATATTATTTAATGTAATTTTTCTTTTTGTTGCAGCATCTATCTCGTGTTTGTCTATGATTGTGGGTTCTCTGAGCAGCGGACAAATCCTGGACAGTTTCGGCAGGAAACCCGCTCATATAATTCTGGGGATACCTTTCATAATCGGATGGACTTTTATCGCGTGCGCCAATTCCACTGATTACATTTGTATTTGTGTAAGGGGTGTCATATCTATGTGTATCTGTGTCTATGGAAAGAAAATTGCAAAGAAAATATCATTTGTAGCCAGTAGTTTTGGTGCCTCAATATTCGTGTTTGGATTAGTCACGTGTTTAATGATGAATTTTGAAAATGTATGGGTACCAGTTTTCTGTTTCACGATTTATCTAGGGTGTTCAAGTGCAATTGTGACTATATGGGCGACTTATATACCGGAGTTGTTACCAGGTAACGCACGTGGGTTTGGAACAGGATTAATTATGGCATTTGGATTTCTTACATTATTCTTTACAGTTAAATTTACACCTGCTTACTTAAATGCTTATGGCGAGTCAGCTTTGTTTGGGTTTTATGGCGTTTCGATGTTAATTTGCGGAATTATATTGTCCTTTATTTTACCAGAAACAGATGGCAAGACATTGCAATGCATCGAAGATAGTTACAACAAGAAAAAGACTGAGCAGACTCATTTATAGGAGTTATAAAATATATACAATAGCGTTACAACGATTCTCACATTCAACAGCTATAGGCATTCAACGTGCTTCGGTAAATAGTAACTTTCACACGTCTTGAGCTCTGTTGATGAGCCAACCAAGCATCAGCGAAATAAGTGTAAAAAATTGTAATCGATTTCCAACACTAAAAAGTATGACATCACTTGTGGACATAGACCCGCTTTAATGTGAGCTCGGAGAGTTTTGAATCAGCATGTTACCGACTTCGACAATTTATTTCATATTTTTATTGCTGGAAGTCGGTTCCGATTATTAATTGTTAATTAAAAAAGTTCGTTGTCACATTCAGAGCATTCAAAAAACTTTTTCAACCGTCAGATTAAGGTTCAGCACGACTAGAACATCCAACTGATACACTAGCAATATCTGACGCGCTTGAAATATAGCAATCCCCGATCTACCAGTAAAAGGGTATATAACTCTCCTCCTATGGGAAATATTTTTTTACCTCACAAGCTCGGCAAGTCGTTGTTTATCATTCGAAGTCTGCGTGGAAAAGGTAATAAAATTTCGAACCTTTGCAACAGTTCCTAAAATCAATTTGCCTTTCAATCATCATTCTCATTCTCGATCGTATACTCGAAGAGTCGAAGAAGAAGAAGACCTCCTGAGGATGCTTCGTGTAGAAGCGAATATATTATAGATTGTAGTAATTTTACTTTTCATTTTTAATAAACACTAAGTTTACAATATTATTTAAGCTTATTTTTATTTAAGTTTTTGCACGTAGCCAAAGATTACGATATCATTGCACGTAGCATTTTTCTCGCATAAACTCATGTCAATTCTAGAATTCTGAGTGTAGCGAGGGTTCAAAGAAACGAGAAGCAAAATAACGCAACTTTCCTTGCATAAAAAAACTAGTAAGAACTACTACTAACTAGTAAGAACTAATGGCGTCGCAAAATTGCAGTTGTCCTAAACCTCGAATTTTTAATAAATAGCCAAATTTTAAGAAATTGAAGTTCGATCAAGCAATTGCAAGGCGGGAGGGTGAGGAGAGCCAGCATGCCGCCGCGCAGTTATTATTATTAGCGAGCTACAGATAATATTGTCTGGAAACAGAGTCAAAACTAGGATGCCTTAAAACCTAATCGGGAGAAGGAAATAGTGCAACTGGAAAATAAATCCTTTCAACTCCATGCGACTGCTTTCGGAATATTATTTATTCTTTCAATTATTTTGATACTCGGCTTTGATGGAACATGTTGGTGTCTACCAATCTATTTTTACATATATTTGGACGTCAAGGCCTACGCATTTTGCAATTATGTACTTAAAAGCCACCGTGGCAATCCCGAAAAGGTTACATATGAAATTATAAAAGGTGCTACTGGTATTGCAAAGAAAGTCGGACTGGAGAAGAACAGCACATCAATGTAGTTTATTAAACAACAAATTCTAAGCAACCAGCCAGTAGAATAACCTTCATAATTCTGGAACAAGTCACTATTAATACTATATGTTTGATTCGATAGCTAAAAGAACTTATTGAAAATTGTAACACAAAATGGCTTTGATAATGGACGAAACTCACCGAAAATCCACAGCCTCACTTGGAGCATGTCCCGGGACGACTACTGAGGTTCACTTGCACTTTGTTTAGCGAATAAGTATAGTTTTCACGTCTCAAAATAAGTAATTAACAGTATTTTCATAAGTTTTCATGGACCGCGCACACACAGGCTTCTCAAGATGTCGAAGACAGTAGCGCCACCTCGGTATAACGGCGGCGCGCGGTAACTTCTCTCAACCATAAATAGGTTGGAGATATTGCTCATTTGGCGGGAAACGGTTCGTTTTCAAAATCAAGCCATATGACAAATAAACCCAACATTTCCCCCCACCGAAATCCGCAAGGATTTCCAAGTTACGATACCAGTAAGTAAAATTCGAAATGTGTTGAACCTGAATACTAAGAATGAAGGTATGGTGTACATGTTAATACTACGAATAAATATTTTATTCGTAGTGTTAATATTAGACAGTTTAAAATTCAAGTTAGCTAGTGGACTGTATAAATTAAATAAGTTATAAATATTATGATGTCAAATATAAACTACATTTTAAATATGACTATTAGAAACAGTATACATAATTAATTCTATTCTGAGTCCCGATCCAGCGGCAGGGGACTTACTTTTGAAACCGGACGAGTAAACTCGTGATTATTTGCATTTCGCACACTAGTTACTCTTACGATTCCGTCCGGGCCACTATGCAACTTAGAAACACGAGCTAAAGCCCATTTCAGCGATGGGGCATCGGAGTTGATGAGTACAAGATCTCCAATATTCATGTTGCGATAGTTGGTAAGCCATTTTTGCGTATGCAAGTAATCTCGCCTCCAAAGTTTCCAAAATTTTTGACACATCTGTTGGACGGACTGCCAACGATTTAGCCTAGAACTAGACAAATCCGTTAGGTCGTGTTCTGGTACAGATAAAAGTTCCCTACCTATAAGGAAATGAGAGGGAGTCAGAACCTCAAACTCATTAGGATCGCTCGACATAGAACAGAGGGGCCTTGAGTTGAGCACAGCTTCAGCGCGGGTAAATACTGTACTAAGTTCTTCATAACATAGAGCCTTAGCACCAATAGTACGTTTCAAATGCAGTTTAGCAGATTTTATCACAGATTCGTAGAGTCCACCAAAGTTACTTCCTGTAGGTGGATTATGTCTCCAAACGACTCCACGAAAGACCAAACCTTTAGACAAATTGTCCGAATCTGCATTAAGAAAGTCTGTTACTTCCTTCAGTTGCTTGCCAGCTGAGACAAAATTAGTACCGTTATCAGACACAATTGAATGGCACAGGCCTCTTCGTGCCGTAAAGCGGTCAAAACATGCGAGAAAAGATTCTGTACTTATAGAAGATAAAATCTCTAAGTTTACCGCTCGCGTGGAGCAACATACAAAGACGGACAAATAGGATTTGGACACGTGAGCATTTCGACGTGTTGACTCTTTGGTAGGAAAAGGTCCGCCAATATCAACACCAACGGTATGGAAGACATGAATATCTTGAGAGCGGAACTAAGGTAGTTCGCCCATTATGGGTTGTCGATTTGTAGGAGACGCCTTGAAGCAAGATATACATTTCATTGTACGTGATCGAATGGCACCTCGTGCTGAAATAATCCAATACTTTTGATTGATCAAACTTTGAAGAGTACGTGGACCCACGTGCAGATAAAGTTTATGATAGTGATCAATTAGGATGTTGGTGAAATTTGACTTCTTTGGAAGAAGCAGTGGATGCTTCTTATCGTATGCTAAATCTGCTTGGGAAAGACGACCCCCCACCCTAAGGAAACAGTCGGAGTCCACGAAAGGGTTGAGCTTTCTCAAGGATTGACTGCAGTTACCGCCCTTTGATAACGTTACTATGTCGTTTTGAAAATGATGTCTTTGAACTGATTTTACTATATTATCGTGTGCTTTTCTTAAGATGCTAACCGAGCGTGACCTGCGTTCATGAGCAGCCGATCTACAATTACGAATTAAATTATAGCACCATGCTACTATATTGAGCAGTTTAGTAAAGCTTGAATACTTTTCAGTGAGGTAGTAAAGTAGATCAACTGACTGAGCCGCAGCAGTAACAAGAACCACATTCGAAGTCAGATTCTTGAGTTCGGGAGGATTGCAGTCGCGGAATGCGTCGATTGTTTTGATCGGCCATTATGACTGATCTAGGTTGAGCCAGCTAGGTCCGTTAAACCATTCGCGTGTCGCTAGCAACACGGACGGTAAGGCGCCACGAGAGCATATATCAGCGGGGTTAAACACACCACTAACGTGATACCAGCATTCACTCGGCACGTTGTCATTAATTTTAGATATCCTAGTAGACACAAACGTTTTTAGCGTGTAGCTGGGAGTATTGAGCCAGGCTAACACGACAGAAGAATCCGTGAACAACAATGTTTCATTGATTTCAAGTCGATCATGTAATATAGATTTGACGTACTTGGTAAGTTTGGCTAACAAGTGTGCAGCCATAAGTTCAAGCCGGGGAATAGATACAGTCCTTAACGGTGCCACTTTAGATTTAGCAACAACTAGACTGACTTTAGTCTCTCCATTCGCGTTTTTAGTTCGGAGATATATGTATATTCGCAGCGTAGCCAAGACTTGAGGCGTCACAAAAATCTAGAATTTGACAGTAGGTATGACGCACTACCTTGACATGCCGTTCATGTTTTACATTTGACAATAAAGGGAGTTCTTTAACGTACGCCTGCCATTTTTCTTTGAGGTCTAATGGAAAACTCTGATCCCAGTCTAACTGGCGAGCCCAAAGTTCTTGCATGAAGCATTTGGCGTAAAACACGCATGGAGCTACAAAACCAAGTGGATCGAATTGACGTCCTATTTGGGCCAGAACCGTTCGCTTCGAGACCACCGGGTCGGATGGAGTAGTAGCGAAGGAAAATGCATCAAAAGCTGGCAGCCACTTAAGACCAAGCACTTTAATGGATAAATTCGTTTCATCGTCGAAAGCAACTGGCATTTCGCGATGAACCACATCCAAATGAAGCAGTGATGGCTCAGTGGCATTGGCTATGGACTGCCGTGCAGCAGGTCCATGGTTCGAATCCCGCCCAGAGCTTGAGCTTCACCGCATGGTGGAAGGGCATTTTGTGAATGCCCGCCTGGCTAGCGACCACCCTCAAGTAGAAAATCTGTCGCCAAGCACCTAACAGTGTGTTCCGGCAGCAGTCCTTGAGAGCCAGAAAAATTACAGGGTAATGAGACCTAACAACTGGACGTCTCGGTGTGACGGGCACAGTGCAATTCGTCGCTGACGAAATGCGTCTGTTATAGGCAGAGGTTAGTCCACTTAACATCAGGTGGGCCTCGGGCTTGTTCCGTCACAATAACATAAAAAAAAATGGTCGATAACCTGCGGGCAGTTGCTAGACCACTATGAAAACCACCACGAAGTATGAAACCACCAGCTTTCAACAACTCTATGAGCTCCTTCTGTAACTCGAGCGCCTCTTCTACAGTAGGCACAGACCAAATAAGATCATCCATGAAAAACGCCATTTTTAATATGGGTGCGGCGTTTGGGAATCTATGCGCATCATCGTCCGCTAGTGTGTGCAAAACTTTAATTGCCAAATATGGACAGCTGGTTACGCCGTACGTCAAAGTGTTCAATTGGAATACCGTAATTGGTTGATCCACAGAGTAACGCCATAGAATATGTTGATAAGGTCGTTGGTCTTGGTCAAGGTTAATCATTCGGAACATCTTACAGATGTCTGCTGATAGACATATATCATGAAGGCGAAAGTTGATTAGGAGTTTGTTGATATCAGCCTGAAGCTTGGAACCCGGTAGTGCCGACGTTTTGCCAGAAGCGTCAAATACCACGCGATGAGACGTTGTGGTACTTGTTGGCTTGACTATGCAGAAATGCGGAATGATATATTTCGAATTAACGTTATCTACACTACAAGACATGTCATATGACCGAGGTCTTCATATTCACGCATGAATTGATGATATTGAAGTTTTAGTTCGGGTTCCCGTTCTAACTTTGATTCTAAGTTGAGTAGCCGACGAGTTGCCATTTGACGCGAGTCCCCGAGTTCAACTGATTGTCGAAGTGGATACTTGACCACATACCTGCCCGAATCGTCACGTCGATGTTCCTTGGCAAACAAATACTCTGCTTATTCATCATCCGGGCTTTGTCGTAGTAGCCTCAGAAGGTACATTTTCTACTTCCCAAAACGAGTGCATGATCAGATCGAGGTTCATGGAAAACCCTCAAAAGGGACCATTAATAGACGGTGTATCAACGCCGTGATCAGTACGACTGAGTTCCGTCTGGCCCAGAATTATATAACCGAATACCGAACTCATGGCAACAGGTAAGCCAGGTTCACGGGGAAGTATCTTTTGACCATCGTAGATATATGGAAACAGGTTGAATAGCAGGGGTGCTATTAATAGATCAATGGGGGCGGGCTTATAGTAGTCCGGGTCGGCCAAGATCAAGTGTTGAAATTCAACGATAGTGTTTCCAGAAAGAGGCATTGTGGGTAAATTACCTGCTATTTTAGAAACAATAACTGCATCAGTTGACATGGTAGGCTCATTACAGTGCCGCGGCTTAAGTTTGCATTTAGTTAATCCGAACTCACACACTGGTTTTCCACCTAAACCGATGGGTTCAAAATTGCACTTACGTGATGACAGCCCTAGACGTTTCGCACAATCTTTAGTTATATAGCTCGACATAGCGCCGCTATCAATTACAGCACGTACGGTTTGGTACTGGCCCCAACAATCCGCTACGTGTACAACCGCGGTGCCGAGTAAGACGTTAAATTAGCTGAGCACGTCAATGCAATTGCACTAGAATTCGAATTTGCAAAAGAATCTAAGTGCAGTGTGTGGTGATGCTTTTTTTTGCAAATCGTACACCGTACTTTAGATGGACAGTCGTCGATCGAATGCTCACGTAAACAATTTTCGCACAACTTTAATTGTTTAATTTTATCGAGACGTTGCGCCGGCGTCAAGTCGGTGTAGTCGATACATCGATAAATAGAATGCATCTTTTTGCAATACAGACACTCCATGGATTTATTTGACTTTACAGGTTGGTCTGTATTAACAACAGCTGACGACAAGGAAGGTCGCTGTGAGTTTAAATTATTTGATTTTGAACCAGAAGGCTGGTTGACCTTTGACTGCCCCCGAGCGTACGTTACACTTTTAGTGGCAGTGGAATTTGTAGTACACTCTGACATCTCGAGAACACGCACATGCTTTTCGAGAACACGCACATGCTTTTCGACAAACATTAACAATTCATCATACGTAGGTAATTCATCTTTTTGTAATTCACGTTCCAGTTCACGCCTTGTTACGGGGTCAAGATTACGTAAGGCGACATAAAATAACAGAAATCCAGACAGATCCTTGATTTTCAGCAGCATGAGTGCTTTAATATTTTCTTGAAATATCTGTAAGAAAATATTAAGTCCAGAGACAGACTCATTCATCAAAGGTTTGAACATATATATTGAACATATATATCTTGTCAAGATAGGTAGTCGCTAATGCGCGCTTATTTTCATACCGTTTCATCAAGGCGCTCCAAATTATCTCATAATTAACAGATGTAACTGGCATAGACCGAACAATCGTGAGGGTGGGTCCACTTACTGCCGATAGTAAATAATAAAACTTCTCAATATCTGCTATCTGTTTGTTATTGTGAATTAAGCTACAAAATGTATCACGGAAGGTGGGCCAGTTTTCGATATTACTATCAAACGGAAACAGTTCTAATTTTGGTAACCTAGGTTTTACACCGCTACCCTCCGATGTTTGTTCGGTTACATTTTGTTTCATATCTAATTTCAAATTGTTTGAAACACTGAGAATGGAATAGTAGATTTCGTCAAAACTTTCGATTTCTTTGTAGGAAGGAACGTAGTCTGGATAAAACCTTCGTTTTAAAACAGTGATACTTTGCATACTTTGCTCGAACTTAGACCGCCAACTAGATAGTTCACTAAAACGGGCATTGAATTCACTTAACTGGTTTATCACTAACTTTCTTTGAAACGTGATATAATGCTTGCAATCTCAAAAAACACATTTCTTTCAGAGCAATATGTGGCTGTACCAGCGTATCGTACTCTTCATCAGAACTTTTAAAATCTTGTTTAGGCATTTTGCTTATTATTTATTACGCACACGACAATTTGCAATGGCGGCCGGATGGGTCCGATAGGTTTTACGTAAATAAATTATGAAATTGAAGACTTGAATTATTTAGTTTAGAATTGAAAAACACGTTGGATTAGGTGGAGTAGTGCATAAAAATAGTTTCTGACTAGACGTGGAGTTTGTAACTTCAGTACTTACAGAGATATAACTGATTCTGTACCCAATGTGAATATCATTACAACAACCGGCTACCATTAACTACGTTGCCGTTATGAACGAATATAAGTAAATTAGCAAGAATTAAACCAATATAAATACGGTTATATATATATATATATATATATATAGATATTAAGGTGTATTGATTTCGTAACTGGATAATCCTGGCTCGGATGACCAAATGTTTGATTCGATAGCTAAAAGAACTTAAGTATTGAAAATTGTAACACAAAATGGCTTTGATAATGGACGAAACTCACCGAAAATCCACAGCCTCACTTAGAGCATGTCCCGGGACGACTACTGAGGTTCACTTGCACTTTGTTTAGCGAATAAGTATAGTTTTCACGTCTCAAAATAAGTAATTAACAGTATTTTCATAAGTTTTCATGGACCGCGCACACACAGGCTTCTCAAGATGTCGAAGACAGTAGCGCCACCTCGGTATAACGGCGGCGCGCGGTAACTTCTCTCAACCATAAATAGGTTGGAGATATTGCTCATTTGGCGGGAAACGGTTCGTTTTCAAAATCAAGCCATATGACAAATAAACCCAACACTATATATACATGGTTATTGAAAAATCCCAACAACCTCTTAGGGTTGACTTCTACTAGTCCTAACAAATATTTTGAAATGTTTTTTTTGTGTTTACTTATGTGTATTTGACGGAACAAACACGAGGACAACGATGTTAAAAGTCTCTTGTGCCTGTAATTTATTATTTCATATTTTTTATTACTTTGCTCAATGTAAATATGCAAAACTCTATTTAAATTAGTGTTGCCGCGGCGGGGCGCTCTTGGCTCGGAGTAGGCATTGTCTTTTACTACGAGACACAGAACTTAAAAGTAACAGACAGTACTAGAAAAACTTATTATTTTAAGTTTAGTCTCGTAGTAAAAGAAACATTTTCATCTCAATATGTTTGTTAGGACTAGAAGTCAACCCTAAGAGGTTGTTAGCATTTTTCTAATAACCCTGAAGTAGTTGTGTATGTAGTTGTAGATATATATCACGAAAGTTTAAAGAAAAGTATACTTTGGAATCTATTATTACATTTCTCTACTTCAAGAAATGTAATAATAGATTCCAAAGTACGTTTTGCTGAAGGAAACATTGCACAATTGACATCTAAATATCTAAATTATACACCCGGTGTAAATGCGAGTATATCTCACAGTATTTAGCGAATAATTTTTCAACACCCTTGCTCGTAAAGTGAGCTTTATTTCGTTCTTAGGGCTATTAACCGAACTATAACACCCTCGTGCATAATTATACTACACACTAGTGCGTAATAGAATTATCCCTACAAAGTTAAGTTGGTATCTAACTGCAAATTATATGCGAGTAAACACAGCATTTTCAATTTAACCGGGTAATTTATCCCTACAAGGTTTTAGTGCCTAACTGCAAATTATATGCGAGTAAACAGAGCATTTTCAATTTAACCGGGTAATTTATCCCTACAAGGTTTTAGTGCCTAACTGCAAATTATATGCGAGTAAACAGAGCATTTTCAATTTAACCGGGTAATACAGATTTGTAACATCAAAGAGGATTGAATTCAAACATCATACATTTGCAGCGCGCAATAAAAAAACTTGCGCGCTATTTTCCATAATTTTCGTATGTTGTTTGTATCGCATTTGTGCAATATATATTTTTTTCCTCGCAAGGGTGTTGAAAAAGAGCGTATGAAGCTCGTGAGCAATTTGCTCATTATACACTCGTATCATAAAACTTGTATCTTCATCTATTATTATGGTTTAACCGTGGCAGCTTTTATAGTATGATTAACCCAACCCAACATACCTCACCATTGTTGATGATAAGAGACAAAAATCCTCCTTGCACATTGATTTTTTTTTATCGATTAGCAGCCTCAGGAGACTAATTATCTGGTTTAAGAAGCACTATATGGAGACAAATCCCGTGAAGTGCTGGGTTAGATTATCACCCCCACTTATTCCATGTGGGTGTCGTAAGAGGCGACTAAGGAAAAATACTGGAAGGTGGGAAGTAGCGCTAAAGAAATGACAATTTCTACTGTGATCCCCAAGACGCCTGCCAAGCACGGGGATTATAGCAAATCCTCCAATGGGGGAGAGCTCATTGAACAGGGTACGTTTCGGTTGATGTGATAACGGTGATAAAGGAAAATCACATCAATGGTCTTTTCATGATGAATGAGCACAGTAAACTAATAAACTATACGTGTCGACCACTTTATTAAATAATTAACTTCAATTAAGTGGTTGAGAAGTCAACAATATTCCCCTGAGATTATTACAAAATTACAACTAGAGGAAAAATTATCGACATGTGCGGGATTCGAACGCGCGTCCATCCACCCCTTTAGGTGGGGTATAAACATTGTTATGTTAGCTCAATTGGCAAACCAATTGAGCTAACATAACAATGAGTTATAACTCAAATTTTTCCTATCGTTCTTTAACCATCATATTGGGATGGAGCGACACCTATAGTTCAACTTTCGTTGTACAACAAACAAGACCAATTTTGCAATTGGTTTTATACTTGTAAATGATGACGCAACCTTATAATTTTAATATTGTTATGTTTGCAATACCGCCTGTTATGCGGATTAGATTACATACGAGAGGAAATATTTAAGTCATATGCTGGATTCGAACCCGCGTCCATCCACCCCTTTAGCCGGGGTATGCTCTAACCAATTGAGCTAATATGACAATGAGGCACAATTTAAATTTTCCTTTCGTTCTTTAACCATCGTATTGGGTTGGATGGACGCGGGTTCGAATCCCGCACATGACTTAAATTTTTCCTCTCGTATATTTGTAATTTTGTAATATAATCCGGATAGCAGGCGTTATTGCAAACATAACAATATTAAAATTATAGTCATGTTAATTATTTGCATGGTTTTGCGGAGTGATCCTTCTGGTAATTTTTATTCTGTTGCCATATGCAGGATTATGTTTTAATTAACCTTATCAACAAGAAACTGGTCTCGCCCGTCTATACTTTGTTATTAGTCTTGTAATTATTATTCCATTCTGTCCAAATTCTTTTTAATGCATAATTTTCTCTATATTTTATCAACAAGAATAAATTTATTTATTTATTTAAGATGCACCAACAGTGTACATATTAAAAAATACATTATATAAATAATTTCTTACAAATTCATGACAATTAAGTCATGACAAGGCCTGATATGTAGGTACACCTCTTACAGGCGCATACATCATTCGTAGTAATAATTATACAGTGAAAGGCATATTCATTATAACTAGGCAGGTTCTCACGACACTTACAGTCACTTTTAATAAATGTTTAAATAAACAGTGTGAAAAAGCAATTCATTCATTGTAAGTAGACTCGACTAGTTAGTTTGTAAGAACCCGTTTGAAATTGTAATAATAAAAATACGTAACTAAATAGATTTGAATACAAGTAAGTAATACAATTATGAAAATTATGCAAAATAGTTTAAACATATTATCTCAATGAAAGACATTTAACATTAATCATCTCTCTAAAGAGATCTAATCAGTTTATCTATGAAAACCCTGAGAGAGTCGTGAAAAATATCTAGATCGTCTAAAGATGCGTTAAATTCGTTGTGACTACGACACATTCTCAGTGTTGGCGAATTGTAACCAAGGTTAGATGAGAACGGATGCTCCGAAAATATTTTATTTAGCTTATATCTCGGATAATTATATGGAACACTCAAATTGATATTGGATAGAATATATGAACTCTCAGAATGACCATATATCAATTTGTGTAGAAAAGTTACATCACGCATTTTTCTTCTGTATCTTAAGCTTGTCATTTTTAAAAAATTTAAACGGTTTTGGCAAGGACTTCTGTGTGAAATCCCTGAAGAAGGAAACGCTAGAGCTCTTGTGAATGAACGTTGGATGCATTCGATTCGCTGAGCAAAGAGTAGTGCACTGCGTAAAGAGGGTTCCACACAACACTTGCATATTGAAGACAGCTGCGCACTAGTGAGTTGTAAAGCATGATTTTATTCAATGAAGAACGAAAACTTTTGGTATGTCTGATAAATATACATTACAATAGCATAAATATGCCCTCTAAACGATAATTTTGAGTCAATAATGACACCCAAATCGCGTATTTCACTTAATTATTGTAAAAACGTACCGTTTAACTTATATTTTGCACATATAAAATATACACAAAAAAACCCCATTAGATTTTTTTTCGTGTATATTTTATTTAGAAACACTTTTGAACATTTAAATGCATTCTATTAACTTCACACCATTGCTTTATGTGATCAATGTCACGTTGTATAAGGATTACATCAGCAGCAGACTCTACTGTTCTATAAATTTTTAGATCATCAGCAAGTACCTTATAATGGCAGCTTTTGATTTGTATGGTGATGTCATTCATAAAAACTGAGAAAAGAATAGGAACCAGATGTGAGCCCTGGGGAACTCCAGATTCTGCAAAATATATTCCAGGTTCGTACCCATTAATCGAAACCACTTGCTGTCTACGACTTAAATATCATCGAAACCACGATAAAAATGATCCGTAGATACCATTGCACTCCAACTTACGCAATAATAGTAGATGATCGACTTTATCAAATGCGCTACTAAAATCAGTATAAATTGAGTCAATTTGACGCCCTTTGTCCACTTCTTTAACAAGGTCAGTTATAGAAGCGACAAGGTTGGACTCTACAGATCGACCTTTTTTAAAACCATGTTGGTGCACTAACAGGAGGTGATCAAAATGACAAGAAAGTATTGGGCAGATCAAGGCTTCAAACAAGTTAGAGAAACACGACAAAATTGAGATGGGCCTATAGTTTTTAACATCGTTTACGTCACCTTTTTTATGAAGCGGGATGATTTTGGCTTTTTTCCATTCATCAAGAAACACTTCATTCGATACCGACCTGTTCATTATTAATGTTAATAGTAGTACCAAAGCAGACCCACAACGCTTGAATAATAAAGGTGCAATACAATCGGGACCCAGCCCTTTCAGTACATCTAAACATTTAATCTTTTTCAAAACATCGCGTTCTGTAAACCTGACTACACCCATACAATTATGAGGATGATTATTATAAGTGATTGGCGCATAACATCCAACTGAAGAGTTGTGAGACGTGAAAGCTTTGGAAAAAATTGCGGCAAATAGGTCAGCTATATATTTTCCAGAGTTTACAGTTTTCTGTTCCATATGCATTTCTGCAGGAAGTATGAAACGATTCCTGCGTTTGTCTTTAACATATCGCCAAACTTCTTTAGGGTTATTTGCAATCGATTCCTAGGTTTTAGTCATATACGACGAATAAATAATATCAAATAATTTATGACTACGTTCTCTAAGGATGTTAAATTCAATAAGGTCACGAGGATTCTTATAAATACGATATATTTTTCTTATTTTTTCTATATCTGAAAGTAATTTAACCATACCATAGATTTGTTGAACCAAGGGGGATATAGTTTTCTTTTATATTTATGTTTAGGGACAAAGTTATCAATTGATTTATTTAAAATGTTATTCAAAATTTTTGTCATTTCGTTTACTGAATCACATCTCCAAAAAATAGCGTTCGAATAAATTTTTTTTAGTTCTAAAGTAATGCTTTGGTAATCTGCCTTAAACAATTTTTTTTTCGATAAAAGCACGCTGATGTAGATATTTTGATTCAGTACTAGTGGAAAAGGTACACAAAAGAGGTGGGTGCTGCCGATCTAATTTGCTCAAACAATCAATAGGTTCGGTCAAGCAAACATCACTCATTGTACTAGGTACTAAATCAAGTGTTGCGCCATCAACATTACAAATATTGCTAAACTGAAACATATTATTCAAAGACATAAAATCTACGAAGGCGTTACCTAAAGAATTATGAAAGTTAGAAGGTATTACATAAATGCTGCTGTCAGTGGTTTTAGTCCAGTTGATAAAAGGTAAGTTTAAATCTCCAACTATGACCACTTCATCTACTTCATTGATGTAATTGCTAGCATTTTCCAAAATAACATTTAGCTCGTCAAGTTTGGCAGGAGATGTAGACATTACAAATAGCAAATCTTTTGATTACATTACCCAATTTCAACTGAACCACGACCCAAATATCCTCGGAAGTAGATTCTCAAGACCTCATACGAACAGATTTGATATCCCGTGATACTGCAACCAACACTCCTCCACCATCTTTATTTCCATAGTAATAAGAATCGGAACATAAGCGATCCCTTCGGTAAACTACATAGCGAGAATCAAAATACTCACTACTACATACACTTGGGTTGAGCCAAGTCTCAGAAAAAGCCAATACATCAAAAGAAGTTTGCAGTACATTTTTGAAAATGGAATTATTTTTTGGCCGCATACCGTGTACATTTTGATAGTATAATGTATATATTTTGATTTGTATAAAGTCACTAGAATTATATATATACATACAAGCTTATTAGTTCTTTAACGAGTCATCGTGATGCAAAGCCGGACTGTGGACGTCTTTCCTAGTGTGTATGCGGCCATCACGAACCCAGACGAACTGATAGCCTATTTACTTTGATTTTCTTCTGACAAGGTTGGACTCTACAGATCGACCTTTTTTAAAACCATGTTGGTGCACTGACAGGAGGTGATCAAAATGACAAGAAAGTATTGGGCAGATCAAGGCTTCAAACAAGTTAGAGAAACACGACAAATTACTACAAATTAATCTTTCTTTTGAACAAGGAAAATTTCCAACGCAGTTAAAAACATATCGTAAAACCGATTCATAAAAGGGGTGACAAAAATAATGTAGGTAACTATCGACCTATTAGTTTGGTTCCAATACTTTCAAAAGTACTGGAAAAAGTTATGTTTACCAGATTAATAAACTTTTTTGATAAACACAACATATTGAAGGAAGAACAAAATGGTTTTCGACGGAATAAATCGACTACATTAGCCTCTTATAATCTAATAAAAATAGTCGCTGAGTCATTAAATGCCAAAACACCAGTCTGTGCCGTTTTTATGGCATTCGATTTTGTCTCACACGAAATTCTTCTGAATAAATTATATTCTTACGGAGTTCGAGGGAATGCACAAAAATGGATACAATCATACCTGACAAATAGAGTCCAATGCACAGTAGTAAAAAGTAGGTGTACGAAAACAAATACAGCATTAGAACATAGGTCAGACTTAAGAATAAATCTACATGGCGTTCCTCAAGGAAGTATTTTAGGACCATTGCTCTTTATACTCTATATTAATGATTTGCCAAATGCTATTGACGAAAAATTATATTATTTGCTGATGACAGTGGGGCCATTGTACAAGGCAAAAATATATTGGACTTTGAAAATAATGTAAATTTAACTATTGATAAACTTGGAAAATGGAAGCAATTGAATAATTTACTGCTGAATGTTGAAAAACAAAATACATGCAATTCTTTAGTCATCAAAAACCCGTGACTTCTCTCAATTTAATTTACAATGGGAATAATGTTAAACAGGTTAAAACAATATCATTTCTGGGAATAACAGTTGATCAGCATATGAATTGGATAGAACATTATGAAAAATTAACAGTTAAATTAAATAGATATATTTATGCTTTGCGGAGAATAGTAAATATGTCATCATTAGAAGCCGGGAAAACAACGTATCATGGTTATGTGCAGTCCAATCTTCGCTATGGTATTATTTTATGGGGAAACTCAAGCGAGGTAGAGTCAGTATTTATTGTTCAAAAAAAGTGCATAAGAGCTCTGTGCAATATTAACGACCGAACTGTGTCATGTCGTCCACTATTTAAAGAACTGAAAATACTACCACTTTGTTAGTTATATATATATGAAATTTGTTTATTTGTGAAAAAACACATGTGCTACTTAAAAGAAATGCCAGAGACTCACAGTGAACGACTAAGAGAACGATTCAGGCATAAACTTATTACCCCTAAGTTTAGACTATTAAGCAACATGGGCATGGGAAGCATTTTCAGCATGTCTGTGAGAGTGTATAACAACCTTCCTACAGAGATAACCCAGCTACCTTGACCAAAATTAAAAAAACAGTTGTTTTCATGGCTTTTGGGGAAAAGTTTTTACGATATTAAAGAGTTTTTTATGAATATGTAATGAAATATAATATTAATCATACTTTGACATCTCATAATATACAAATTTTATTTTAATGTTCTTATTTTTAGTTTATATAATTGGCTTATTATTTTGTGACAATAATAATAAATGAAATTAACAAGAATATTTCCGTAATAATTTATATAACATTGAATTGTATTAATGCATGTGGATTTTGATATTTAACTCTATAAATAATTAAGCTGAACACTCGTAAGAGTAAATTGTACTCGGAAACTCATTTATGTATTACATCTAATGTACCTGCAATTATGACAGCAATAAATGGTTTAAATGGACAAAATTGAGATGGGCCTATAGTTTTTAACATCGCTTACGTCACCTTTTTTATGAATGAATGAAGGGATGATTTTGGCCTTTTTCCATTCATCAAGAAACACTCCATCCGATACCGACCTGTTTATTATTAATGTTAATGGTAGTACCAAAGCAGACCCACAACGCTTGAATAATAAAGGTGGAATACAATCGGGACCTGGCCCTTTCAGTACATCTAAACATTTAATCTTTTTCAAAACATCGCGTTCTGTAAACCTGACTACACCCATACAATTATGAGAATGATTATTATAAGTGAATATGCATTTCTGCAGGAAGTATGGAACGATTCCTGCGTTTGCCTTTAACATATCGCCAAACTTCTTTAGGGTTATTTGCAATCGACTCCTAGGTTTTAGTCATATACGACGAATAAATAATATCAAATAATTTATGACTACGTTCTCTAAGGATGTTAAATTCAATAAGGTCACGAGGATTCTTATAAATACGTTATTTTTTTCTTATTTTTTCTATATCTGAAAGTAATACCATACCATAGATTTGTTGAACCAAGGAGGATATAGTTTTCTTTTATATTTATGTTTAGGGACAAAGTTATCAATTGATTTATTTAAAATGTTATTCAAAATTTTTGTCATTTCGTTTACTGAATCACATCTACAAAAAATAGCGTTCGAATCAATTTTTTTTAGTTCTAAAGTAATGCTTTGGTAATCTGCCTTAAACATTTTTTTTTCGATAAAAGCACGCTGATTTAGTCATTTTGATTCGGTACTAGCTGCCGATGTAATTTGCTCAAACAATCAATAAGTTCGGTCAAGCAAACATCACTCATTGTACTAGGTACTAAATCAAGTGTTGAGCCATCAACATTACAAATATTGCTAAACTGAAACATATTATTCAAAGACATAAAATCTACGAAGGCGTTACCTTAAGAATTATGAAAGTTAGAAGGTATTACATAAATGCTGCTGTCAGTGGTTTTAGTCCAGTTGATAAAATGTAAGTTTAAATCTCCAACTATGACCACTTCATCTACTTCATTGATGTAATTGCTAGCATTTTCCAAAATAGCATTTAGCTCGTCAAGTTTGGCAGGAGATGTAGACATTACAAATAGCAAATCTTTTGATTACATTACCCAGTTTCAACTGAACCACGACCCAAATATCCTCGGAAGTAGATTCCCAAGACCTCATACGAACAGATTTGATATCCCGTTTTACTGCAACCAACACTCCTCCACCATTTTTATTTCCATAGGAATCAGAATCCGAACATAAGCGATCCCTTCGGTAAACTACATAGCGAGAATCAAAATACTCACTACTACATACACTTGGGCACAGCCTGGACACTCGGCTCATTCTCTATACAAAAGCCGCATTCTAACTACCTATTACACAGACACTACACAAATGTTGTTTTTGTACACGCGTAAATGTGTGCGTGAAGTCTAAGGTTGTCACCGTATGAATAATTGTTGTACTTACCTACCTGACATGATTTTGACGCTGTTGATATGACTTATTAGATTTCGTAGGTTACCTTACCTACCTTCAGAAACATTTACAAGCACAATAATCCAACTCCATGTACGACGTAGGAATATGCAACACACAACCGAGTAGACATTACTTCACATTTCACTCACATAATATAAGTATACAAAAAGTATCATTCCAAGTTCACATTTTATACAAGTAATGATAATAAATACAATCACAATAATAATTTATGTTCTTCTTCTTCCCGTTTAATAAACAATCATGAAGTGTGCCGCGTGTCAACTGTGGCGAAGGTCGGTATGTGTATTGCTTTTCTCTATGGTAGGTATAGGTCTAGGTACAGATTACAAAGACACTTGTTTCGCTGCAAACGAAGTCGATATCCACGGATATTTTTTGCAAACGAAAATCTTCTAAAATAATAATTATTTGAATAGCAGTTTGAATAAAATACGAAGATAAGGTATTATGTTTGTATTTTTTTCAATACCTACTGTAAATTACCGGTTTTTATAAGTTACCTACTGGATAACTGAAGAACGACCAATAGGTAGGTACTGAGTTTAGTTAGGGAATCTATAAAACTCCTATCCTTTTCTCGTTTAGTTGATAAGCAACCTTAAACAGCACAAGATTACCCCATTCTCAACTTTTAAAATACTCGTACAATCGTCACGTCATCGTGCGGAAGTTGCGAGTCCCGTACTCAAGTCAGCTCAGCGACAGCTCAGAATTAGTGGCGGGGTGAGGAAGGCTCGTTTTGGTGGGGGGTGAGGAGTGTCCATTCTATACGTGGTATTATTATATGTTCTATGACTTGGGTTGAGCCAAGTCTCAGAAAAAGCCAATACATCAAAAGAAGTTTGCAGTACATTTTTGAAAATGGAATTATTTTTTGTTCGCATACCGTGTACATTTTGATAGTATAATGTATATATTTTGATTTGTATAAAGTCACTAGAATTATATATATACATACAAGCTTATGAGTTCTTTAACGAGTCATCGTGATGCAAAGCCGGACTGTGGACGTCTTTCCTAGTGTGTATGCGGCCATCACGAACCCAGACGAACTGATAGCCTATTTACTTTGATTTTCTTCTGACAGCTGCATGGCTTATGAGCTTTAATAGTTGGATTAGGTGCTCTGACACAAAAACAGGAACACTACTGCCGCCGATCCCAAAGTGGTGCGAATTAATTTTGTCCTCGCGAGAGTTTTATTTTGTTGAAATTTTGTACTGCTGCTAGCATAGTGTCGCGCAATAGTCGCGTTCGTAGCTTTACCACAATGGTGCGTGGTCCGTCACTTCATTTATTAAGCTTTGCGACTCGCGAAACATGCACAATATCATTTTCAGTGACGGGGCATTCAACTTTCTTTGCTAGTTGTTGTACAGCCTTGATAATGTTCTCAGAGCGGTTTTCAGGGACTCCGTTAATTTCTACATTACACTCTCGTTGGTGTTGTTCCATAGAATTCAGCCTGGCAGAGAATCCTTTCTCAAGCTCGTTGACTTTTTTCTGAAGTTCTTCATTGTTTTTCTGGAGCTGACTTATAACTATTGTTTACGCTTCCAAATCCTTTTTCAACTCTTCATAACAAGTGTTAAAAAAAACCAATGACTGCTCAAAGGTCACCATGTCTCCGACATTGCACAACTCACCAGTTACACCTCTCAGGGCCAGCTGCCAGTTAGAGTCACCAATTTCATCGGGGATGTCGTCCGACGACTTCCGCCGTTGCTTTGTTTTTGCAACATTCCGAAGGGTAATATTTACCGATTCAGTAGATGTCTGTGCAATGGAGCGAACAGGCGTGATAGTGTTATCAGAGTTGGGCTGTTTGCTGGAGCACGCTGGACATTTCCATGAACTTTTCTTCTCGGAATTAAACAGCTTAAAGCGTTTCAAAGTTATGTTGCAGCAGTCAAGATCATACTTAAAATTGCATACATTACATTTCATAAATTCTTTCGTCTCGATTAGGTTTTGACAGCATGCACAAGTAGAAGCCATTTTTATAATTTTGGTCCAGCTTTTTCTGTATTAACGTGGTCAAGTCGTCGTTGTATAGTATTGACTGAGAAATAAAAATACGAGCAAGTACAAAGTAAATATTGCTATTGGGTTTTGGTAAGGCCAGTTACTGTATGTTTATATTGTTCATGACTTTGCTGTTGCAAATAATTAATTGTTCCACTTTACGATTTAATTGTATAAATGTGGACGCAGCCAATCTCAAATTAACAGTTAAGAATAAAATATATCTGAAACCATTCCTTCCATTGAGAATTTGACCCTGACAGTAGGTATCACAAGTCACAGCACAACAACTGCAAAGTTGTTTTATGTCAGTTTTCTTTGTTTGCACTGACCAAAGTCACATAAAAAGTTAAAGCACCTTAAAACACAATCTTCAGCAACACACAACAGTTATTTTATAAACTTTTGTCAAATTTTTAGTATTTTAGAATAAAATACGCACACCGAAACAAAAATTACGTCCTTTCACCAAGCCTACCCGCGAGAATACTCTAAAACTCTAAATTAATTAAAGAAGTAAAAAACCCGACTGGAAATAATTTATTTTCATTAAGCGTTCTATTGTTCCATTGTAATTAAAACTGCAAGATATATATCGTTTTTTAAAGCCGTTTTTCATTTTGATACCCCACTCTATGGATTTGGTAGATATTTTTTTCTCACTATAATGCATCTATTGTGCGCCAGTTTGTGAGTGTTATGTTTTCAGGGTCCACGTAAAGGGTTTTTCAATAGGGACGCGTGAACTTTGACAGCGCATAGTGGCCATGCTTGGTCAAGCGATAGCTGTCAAATTTATCATGAACACATATTTAGTCGTGACATTTCACCATGGAACACTACACGCTCCAACAACGCGTAGAAATTGTTAAAATGTATTATCAAAATCGGTGCTCTATTCGCCTAACGTTCCGTGCATTGCGTCCAATTTATGGCGTTCATGACCGTCCTGCAGAGTCCACAATCAGATTTTTTTATGGCCTAGGTTAAATGGTATAAAAAAACTCTACGGTGCCGAGGACTTGGACGCTAAGAGAGACTGAGAAAAAGGGTAAAGTGGACGGCAAAAGAGCATGCGGTAGATCTCCCATGCGTCGACGGGCCAAGTGAAGGCTGCCTTAGATTGTCCACTCCACGAGTGTACCAGGAAGGCAGCGGTGCGAGAGGAATGGTGACGGATTGTGAGGAGTATTACCACTCCTGATGTGACGACCACGATCACTCTGTCAACAGTGTAGCAACTAAATAGTATATTACACACTCTTTAGTCACTACACTCTCATTATACTATACACTATATGTTTCTTTATTATATAAAAAAAAATTGCTTAGTATATTTTTTCCTCTAGAGTCTAGAGACATTATCCAGGAAGAAAATGGGGTAATACTGGGGTAATGGGGTATGAAGAATCTCACGCGGCCCTCTGCACACGCAGATGGTATGATGTCCGATACTAATATTGATAGATTTCATGGGCTTCTATTATTTGTCGCAGATTTGATTGTTATGACTGGCTCTATCGATTGCTTCCGTTTCGACATCATTACTCCTTTCTAGCCGATGCAGTTAGTAGTCTGGTTGATGACCGTGCACCGTCTCCTATGAAAAAGTAAGGAAATTAAAATTAGAGTGCCAAATTTTGGCTCAGCCGAGCAATTCGCGATGGCCCAGTGGTTAAGGCACGGGGAATTTCAATTCCCACTCGAGGTGAGGCATTTTGTACTCCAAAATTTGTAAATGTGAACATTGAATACAGTTCTCCTTATTTTTTAAAATTCATTCATTTTCTATTTTCAGTATATAGAGTAGGTATTTGTCCGGTTTAAGATTCGACCTTGTTATAATCCTATTTTAGAATTCCACCTTTGTAGAGTAGCAACATTCTAGAAAAATAACAGCTTATTGTGTAAGTAGCACTGTGTGCAAAAATCTTTATGGTCAATAATTGGTTTTTGTTTATATGCCAAGACCGAGACAGCTCTCATTACTAAATTCCAAACATTCCATAATTAAACAATGTATGGAGCCTGTGTCGAATTTTGTATTTCGAGTTATGATATGACGCTCTAAACACTGATATAAATTACTCCATATGGATAGTATTAGTATAATGAGCAACTTAGCTCACTTGTATCATAATCTTATGATACAAGTGAGCTATGTGGCTCATTATACACGAGGCTGTGTGTTGCAGCGTAAATCAGCCGAGTGTATAATGAGCAAGTTGCTCACGAGTTTCATACGCACTTTTTCTTGCGAGGGAAAAAATATATATTGCACAAATGCGATACAAACGACATACGAAAATTATGGAAAATATTGCGAGTGTTTTTTTTATGTGCGCGCAAATGTATGTTTGTTGATTACATATAAACTTGATTACTCTTTGATGTTACAAATCTGTATTACCCGGTTAAATAGAAAATGCTCTGTTTACTCGCATATAATTTGCAGTTAGGTACTAACTTAACTTTGTAGGGATAATTCTATTACGCACTAGCATAGAACATAAAATAATACTACGCACTAGTGTATAATATTATTATGCACGAGGGTGTTATAGTTCGGTTTATGGCCCTAAGAACGATATGATAAAGCTCACTTTATGAGCAAGGGTGTTGAAAAATATATTATGATACGCTGTCATATTATGTATGACCAACTAGATTTTATTTTTGAGGTTTTATGGTATTATTGGAGTGTAACGACTTTTACTGCCCGCGCGACCCCATTCCGAATGCCGCGTGCGTTGTTTTGTTTCTTTATCCTAAGGCGTATGAGAGTGCCGGACGCCTTGCGTATAGGGTACCTATTTAGTGAACGGCAATGAAACAACAGTCCGTTTTCAAGTAGTTCTACTCTTGATCACAACACAACACAGTCTATGGTGAGAAGGTAGGTACACAATAATGTCCGACGCTACGCTCTTACACGTAGCTAGGTATAGTACCACCAACTTAACTGTGCAGTTCTCGAGGGCGCTACTGGTCAAAGAGATCAACTACAAACTGTCACAATTTGAAGGAATGTTGTAGTTCTTTTTTTTTGCCGCCTGAACACATAAGTCGGTGGGACTATATTTAATTTTCATTCTTTACGTCTCAATAAACGAAAAAATATATGGTAGGTACTATAACCTGTCAGTCGTCTTATATGTACCATTTACTTATCGTATGAATATAACACCAGTGACTTTGTTATCTCTGTATTATAGGTAACAAGGGGGAACTAGACTGAAAACTGTTTATGGTTCGACTGATATCGCTAGCAGCATATAACCGATTCTGTATTTACTTTTTGAATAAGTTTTTGTGACATGAAAATGGATCGAATTCAAAGAAACTTTTGTTGTAAGTGGTGACGATACGAGTAAGAACTGAATTACTCCCGTAGTTTGTTCGGTGATCTGGAGTACTAAAAAGGGGAGCGTTGCGTGTCTGATATCGGGGTGTGTAGTATGTAATAGAACTGGTTACAGTTGCGCAATCAAGCTGTCAAGCAATCAAATTATAAAAATGTCATCCTTTGTTGCGATATCAATATCGATATTAGTCCAGTAATCCCAATCTTTCTGTACGGGGCTGAAACATGGTCGCTCAAATTACAAGATCGCCGGAAAATCGATCCTTTGGAGATGTGATGTTGGAGACGACTGTTGAAAATCCCCTGGACAGATGTTTCTATCTTCAAAGAACTTCGTATACAGAATAGGTCGACTGCTCAGCGAATTCTTAGTTCTTCACGAAATCTGAAATTCTAAAGGCAACGTACAAACGCTACAGACATTTCTGTAACTCTCGTCTAAAAAAAGCGAAAAGAGACTACGACAGGAAAGAGATGGATAGTGCTAGAGGTAATAAGAAAAAAACTCTGGGAGGCTATTAAAAAGATTGGTCGCTCTAATAGGTCAGTAGATCCTGACCTCACCCTGTCTTCTGACTTCTGATACTCCAGACAGAAGTGTTAACATGTGAACAAATTTTTCGCGAACGTAGGGTATTTTGTTCGGCAAGCATAGTTGCTTGCCGAACAAAACGTCCGATGCTCCACAAATACCCTGACTGACACCTATCCATCTACCCTTAAATCTTTTATTATTTGCTTCTACTTAGAAGCAAATAAGGTGATAGGGACTGTGTCAACAACTACTGGCCAATATCTATTTTGCCGCATCGCTCGATCTATTGTACCGCCGCCTAATAAACTAAGTAGTTGATTAGGCGGCGGTACATTAGGCGCTCAAGGATTTTAGATAACGTTGGCAAAATAGATATTGGCCTGTAGTTGTTGACACAGTCCCTATCACCTTATTTGCTTCTAAGTAGAAGCAAATAAGCACACCAATATGGTTGCTCACCCTCCCAATATGGTTTTCGTTATGGAAAGATGACGCAGTTCATGAGCTAGTCAGTTCTGCTGTTACTCATTTGGACAAAAAAAGATATTGCTTAGTAATTTTCCTCGATTTGTCTAAGGCTTTTGACACAGTCTCTAACCCACACCTGCTGCTGAAATTGGAAAAACTAGGCATACGAGGAGTTCCGTTGAAGCTATGTAGCGATTACTTGGCAGTAAGAAAACAACGAGTAAAAATCGAGCATTGGCTTCGTGATGAGCTGACTGCAAAATACTGAGTTCCGCAAGGCAGCATATTGTGCCCAATCTTGTTTCTTGTTTATATTAACGCCCTGAGCGAGATTCAACTTAGCAGCTGTAAAGTCATCACATTTGACGACGATACGGCCCTCTTTTCTAGTTAGAAAATTGGAACGAAGTGTTTAAAATGGCTCAAAATGGTATTAACAAGGTAAACAAATGACTTCAAAGTAACATACTGACATAAAACATTACTAAAACGAAGTACGTTACTTTTGCATTGAGATCAGATTTTCTTCCACCACCTTCATTTACCATTACCGTCCATGGATGTGATCCAGACTTCGGAAATTGCTCCTGTACTGCACTCCAAATAACTGAGAAACCTTGGGGTGGTAATTGACCAGACAGTACTTAGTTTTAAGCCACATGCTGACATCCTTGCAACCAGGCTACGTAAACTTATATATATCTTCAAAAACCTTCGATATATTGCTGACCGTAAAATTCTAAAGATGGTTCACTTCACGCTATGCCAGTCTCTTATGAATTACTGTATCACCTCGTGGGGTGGTGCTGCTAAGTCACATCTAATTGAGGGCGAGAGAGCACAGCGTGCGATTCTAGAGGTTGGAGCTTGTTTATCCCTTTGCTATCCTACGGTTGACCTTTACCAAGAATGGGATGTCCTTACTGTCAGGCAAACGTTCATCTTTCAGACGGTGCTTAAACAACACGCTTAGTTACAATACGTACCCTGAACTTATGAAAAACAGGCTAGCGAAGGGCACTATATGCCCGCCATAGTAACTCAATACTTTTCTGTCACACAAATTCTTCTGTTTTCAAGGTCCATATCTCTACAATAAACTAAATAAGATATTTGACTTATATCCACTTCACGCCTACAATTGCAAGCAAAACGTCACTACATATCTAAAAATACTAGACTATAATGAAACGGAAAAACTTCTAAGGCTGATATAACAATTCACTATTTTCAAAAAAGTGTAATGTTCATCCTGTATTCTAATAAAGTTAAGTATATCAAATTGATTTAGTAGTGAAGTAATAAGCAAATTTCAAACTGTATTTTTGCCTCGCATGTCGATAAGTAGGCACTCAAATATTAGTTGTAAATTACAAACAATATATAGGTAAATAAATACGTTTTGATACAAGAGACAAATAGATAAAAACTCTTTAATTTACAAAGCATTAGTAAAATATTGAGCTCAACAACCGACTCTCACTATATGACTCGTATTATTCCTGCATAAACAAACTAACACACACATGTTCACTTTACACACTGCGATGCGGCGGCGCGGTGTTGCGACAGCGCGAACGCAGCGGTCTCGTATATCGCACGCAAACCAGTCTCACACTCACACACCAACACAATCACTAGGTATTTAATTTGCATGTAAACATGTTTCCTACCGTCCTCAACTAATAAATAACCTGCACTGAATTTAAAATTCCATTGAATATATAATTTTTATTTAGATTTGATTCTTAAGTTTACTAATTGATTTTGTATCCATTTTTAACATTAGCACTCAGTATCCTACTACCGCGTTAATTAGGAACCATTTGTTTTTTAAGAAATATTGTTATAACTTCCTATCTACAAGTAGTTCGTATGTAGCGTAAACTGTATTTTATTTTAAAAATTGTATAACAATGTCGCATTGTCAAATTGTCCTCTTCCCCCCGGACCTCGATATTGAGTAGACGCGTCCTAGATTATTGTTAAATTATTTAAATAAATTATATCATAAATTCACATATTTAATACCATTCGAAAAAATAGGAGTGCATAACTGTTGAGAAGATCATCCGGCCGGACGCTCGACGTACAACGCACACATCAATCTGCACGTGCACAAGTAAGCCCTGCCTACTAGCCGACGCCGACGCGCTGCACTTCCCCGTGCGCTCGTCCTGGCCCGCACTATCAGCGTTGCGCGTCATTCACCTGAACCGGTTGGTCAACCTCTCTGCATCGTTGTTAGCCTGGTAACCTGCGCTCGCTGTAAGTGGCCCCTACACTAATAAAGTGCGCAATTGCTTTGTGTACCACTGTTTTTTGTGCCGATTGATTTTGTGAGGAAATGCCGCTTAACCGCACACCACCAAGGGACTCGTCCCCGTTGCCATCTGCTTTTGCAACACCGCTGCAGCGCTATCCTTCGGACTCAAATGTTTCTGAAGTTGGACAAGATGCCGTTGTGAGTGCCGCTTCGTCACTGAGTAACATCACAACGAGGAACGTGCATAAACGCAAACGCGGAGATATTGACGATATAAGTAAGGCTGAAATGATGAACATGATTTCTGAGATGCAAAAGCGGCAGGATGCCAAGTACGAGGTAATCTTAAGTTCTATCAATGACGTTAAAATGTCAGTTGACTTTATGTCAACAAAGTACGACGAGGCGTTATAGAGAATTGATAAACTTGAAAAAGAAGTAAAAGACGACAAAAATTACATCTCGCAGCTAGAAAATACCTTAGATTTAATGCACCGTAATGCTCGGTGCACTAGTGTGGAGATTAGAAACTTCCCACAGAATCAAAATGAAACCAAGAACGACCTTAAAAAAGTCATTAGTAGTGTAGCTGATGTGCTCCAAGTCCCGCTGCAGAACACCGAAATTAGAGATGTGTATCGAATTAATACCAAAGCAGCCGTCAAGCCAATAGTCGCTGAATTTACTACAGTCTCTACGAGGGACAACTTTCTAAGCTCCTTTAAGAAGTACAATAAGGTAAACCGTCATGGCAGACTAAGAACCGTGGACCTGAAAGATGAAGGACCGGGTAAACCAATATTCATCTCAGAAAACCTGACTCCAAGGGAACGAAAAATCTTCTACCATGGCCGAGAATTTGCTAAGAACCACGGGTTCGCTTATTGTTGGACGTCGTTTGGCCGAGTATTTTTACGGAAGTCAGAAGGCTCTCCACAGATTCGTATATCCTGCGAAAGCGATCTGGACAAGCTAAGAGCTACATGACTAAGAGTGCAGTACCCGAAATGTTCGTTAATTAATGTGCACACTAGACTACTATTTGTTTATGATTTATATTGTAACCTACTCGTATTAACGATTACTTTTCTGTGTAAATCTATAAACTGTTTATCTATACTATTCTCTCTACATTGTAATACTCAGCAACCAAAACACACAACATATTTTAATATAAAATCTAACACATACTCCTACATACTTACTACAAAACATACATATTAAGAATTCCACTTTCTCAGTATTTAAACTGTTCACCCATTTTAGTTCATACTTTCTCATACTTTTACAATGTTTGATTTAATTAATAATAATATATTGCAAGATATTGACAATACCGAACCAATAAATTGTAGGTATCTTGATCATCCCTCGCAAAGTTCACAATTTCTAAACTATAGTAATGTGCCCAAGGACCTCTCGGTATTATCGCTTAATATCCGCAGTATCCATAAAAATATGGACTTATTTCTTGCTTTTCTGAGTAACTTTGATATACCTATTGATGTCATCGTTCTAACAGAATGCTGGACTAGCAAATATGATCCACCCCCCATTTATAACTATGACTTGTTTTTCACTAAAAACAGAATTAATCAAAACGACGGTGTAGTTGCCTACGTTCGTAAAACATTTGCAGTGAAATCTTCCGAGCCTCAGATATCTGAAGGCAACTGTTTACTTCTAGAAATTGATGACAAATATTCCATAATATGTTCCTATCGTCCGCCTTCATACAAAAATCCAACATCTTACTTAGAGTCACTAGACGCTGTTTTTAACATAGTCAAGCACAAAAATAATTTTATTTTTACTGGTGATATTAACATTAATACTTTACCTACCACATGCCAGTCTAGTTTTATGTCAATGTACCTGAATCTTATAGCATCCCATGGCTTATCTCAAGGTACAGACTTGCCTACTAGAGCAACAACGTGCTTGGATCATTTTATGATTAATACAGCTAATAAATGGCAAACTCTTGTGTTTAATGAACTGACAGATCACTCACCAATATTACTGTGTATAGACTCTAAACTACAACAAAAATCAGAAAAAGCATGCAATAAATCCAAAATTGTTACAAATATAAATGCTGTTAGGGAAACTTTGGCACAGCATTGTTGGAAAGAATATTACCTAATTAACGACGTTAATGACGCTGCAAATACTCTTATTTCCTCTATACAAGGTATCAAAAAAACAAATACTCAAGTACAACGTGTACCGAATAGGCTTAAACCTTGGATAACTACCAGTGTTATTAAATGCATAAGGCATAGAAATAGACTACAAAAACAATTAAAAACTACTATAGTAGACATAGAAACAAGACATACCTATATTAAATACCGAAACACCTGCAATCACCTAATCAAATCGCTAAAACATAATTATTATAAAAACAAGCTCGAACAATCGCGTGGTAATATGAAAAATACCTGGAAAGTAATAAAAGAACTTTGTGATCATAGCAAGAATAAAATTGAACCTATTACACTACTTAAAATAAAAAAGTCCCCTCAGGAATCACTGAACTACGTTAACAAATTCTTTACCTCTATAGGAAGAGATCTTGCAACTGTAACACTAAGCCAGCTAAACAAATCTGATAACGAACTTGCTCCTGCAGTCAGTTCTCTCACACCCAAACCACTGAGCTCATTATCTCTATTTCTAACGGATGAAATAGAGGTATCTAGTATTATATCCAGCCTTAAAGTAAACAGCGCACCAGGTTGGGACAAAATCACAACATTCATACTAAAAACATGCTCTTTGTCATTGTCTCAGCCAATAGCTCATTTATGCAACACTAGTTTTACGTACGGTATATTTCCTATGGCTCTCAAAAAAGCTATGGTCTGCCCGATTTTTAAAGCTGGAAACAAGGAACTCCCCTCAAACTACAGACCTATTTCCCTCCTGCCAACTCTCTCTAAAGTCATAGAAAAAATAGTGAACAAGCGACTGATGTCATACTTAGAGAAACATGATCTCATGGCAAGTAATCAATACGGTTTTAGAGTTAATAAGTCTACTGATGATGCTGTGCTTCAGTTGACTGCTCTCATTACCAAATATGTGGACAAGGGAGAGAAATGTGTCAGTGTATTTCTTGATCTCCAAAAAGCATTCGACACGGTCTCTATCCCTATCCTTTTGGCACGTTTGGAGAATGTAGGTGTGCGAGGAAATGTTCACAATTGGTTTGCAGATTACCTTACCGATCGAAGGCAGCAAATTATAGTTGACGAACACGAAAGCAACGGTGCCATCTGCAACTATGGGGTGCCCCAAGGCAGTACACTTGGACCGACATTGTTTTTATTGTACATTAACGAATTATGCAAAATTAAATTGAAAAACGCGGATATTATGATGTTTGCTGATGACACAGTCTTAGTGTTTCACGGTACTACATGGCCACAAGTGCGACAGTTGGCAGAGGAAGGGTTATCTGAAGTAATTTCGTGGTTAGAACATAATCTACTTTCGCTAAATATATCGAAAACTAAATATATCTGCTTTAAAAAAACCAATGCAAATAGACCACCAGCGGACTTCAAAATACTTGCCCACACCTTCTCATGCAACCGCAACCACAAAAATTGTACATGTAATGCACTGGACAATGTGGAAACTATTAAATATCTTGGTGTCCATATAGATCACAAACTATCATGGCTTCCACATATCCGTCAACAGTGTCAAAGCGGATAAGAAGACTCATCCATATTTTTAAACAACTTCGTCCAGTAGCAGATCAAAATCTTATGCTGCAAACCTATAAGGCTCTAGGCGAGTGTATAATTAGTTACTGCATATGTTCATGGGGGGGTGCTGCGAAGACACATATGATTGAAGTTGAGAGAGCCCAACGTGCCCTCCTTAAAGTTATAATGTCCTTACCATTCACGCACCCTACTACAGAGCTGTATGAGAAGTGCAATCAACTATCTGTCAGAAAAATATATATATACAACTGTGTCAAAAGGTATCATATTAAAAGTGTTCCTTTCTTACCGGTTACTAACAAGAGCGTAGATATATGCCCTGTCCCTAGGTGGAAGAGTATTTTTGCCAGGAGACAATATGACCATTTATCTCCAAAAATATATAATGCACTTAACAGTAAGGAAAAAATTAAATCACTCAGTCTCTACAAAGTTAAATCAATAATAATGAAATGGTTTAAAGAATATGGTTATGACAAGACTGAAAAACTACTGGAAAGAGTGGAATAAACATATGTACGTTGATATGATACACTCACACACACACACACGCGCACACTCACTCACACACACGCACACACACACACACACACACACACACACACCCACACACATACACACACACACACACACACACCCAAAGTCATACACATACACAATATTTTATAAATCCTTATCCTTTTTTTTTTTTCTTTTTTATATCTCCGATACTGATACCTATTCTAAGTTATATGTCTATATTGTTTAAATATACATCATTGTGGTGAAAACTACAGCAGCGGGCAGGGATTTCATCTTTAAATTGTACCAAATTTTTATACAATAAAGATATTTGTATTTGTATATTTGTAATGTAGGAATGTCAAAGTTTATTTCTATCCGCGGGAGGGACCTGGAGGGTGATTCAGGCACCAGCCCCTCACAAAGTTAGTTTCAATTGTGGCACTCTTGTCTGTCCATTCACGTATTTTTACGTAAGCTACCTTTTGTGAGGAGGAAATAAATATATTTTTTATTGATTTACCATGTAGCTGATCTATTAGTACTGTCAGTATATACACGAAATTTGACCAAAAACAATTGTGACGGAACACTCACGAAGCTCACGTGGTTAAGTGGAAATCTCTGTCCTCATTCTGAAAAATGCCCTTCCACCATGCGGTACAACTCAAGCCGGCGCTGGGGATCAAAACATGGACCTACAGCACAACAAATCCATAGCTATAACCGTTCGGTTATCACTGCTTTAAAACTTTGACCCCAATCTCAGCTGTAGGTGAGATTAGGTCGATTAATGTGGTCGAGGGTCGGATACAGGCTTAACCTAGAATGAGAAATGTCTCTCAAAGCCAGCTGCCGGACTGAACAGACACGAATATTGTTTAATTCTAAAGTTACTACGAACGCTGCTGCATATACACACAGAGTTTTTATTACTATTTGAACAATATTTCCTATCTAAATAATAAACCTCCGTGCTCTAAAGATACACGCATATTTTCTCAAGTAGTTTCGAAAACATTGGATCAAGTCTATGTATCAAACGGTGAACATCGAGTAGGAGAGCTACATAGAGATTAAATTTGCGAAAAACATTTTGGGGGACTGTACTGGTCACGTCCGTACGATTTAGCCCTCGATGTCCTACATGTGTCCCCTGGGTGGCGCCAAAAGAGCAGTACTTTTCAGGTGGTAAGTGTGTGGTGGTAAGCCTAGGCCGCGGCGTGCTACCACGTCACGGCATGGTATTTGAAAAAGCAATTATGGGGAAACAGTTGTCGGAAACAGTTGCGCTTATTACTATAGCTATATAGTCCTGATACATCGAAGGTCAATTTACCTGGCAGCCAATCTTGGAGAGCAGCGGGACCCGAGGCACGGTTCTCCGCTGGCCGCACGCAGATAGTTTGGGGTCCAAGTAGGGAGTCAGACACTCCGGAAAGGCTGCCCCGCCATCTCGCAAAAATCCCGTGACCATACGAGTGGTCCCAATAGAAACCTCTGGGCGTCCCGGCGGTCTCCAGGGTTGGTTCCCTCAAGGTGAAAAGGCCTGATTTGTGTCACGGGTTGGTAGTATGCGCCTCGTTTCCACTTCCTTTTCCGTTTATATATCTTCACTCTCCATTTAATGAAAAGAGGTAAATACAGAATAAAGGTTCAACAGCGAAAATACGCCCTCTCCCTCCAAGTGCACCTCTCAAACATTTGAGGCTTGCAGTCTAAAATCAACTCGGTCCACTACCATCTAGAGACCGCAAAACCTCATATTCTGTTCCTCACAGAGACACAGATCAAATGTCCAGCTGATGCGACATACCTTGCCTACCCTGGCTATGTTCTAGAACATAGTTTCAAGGCCAAGGCGGGAGTTTGTATGTATGCCCGTGATGACATTTACTATAGGCGCTCCGCAACCTTGAATACACCAAATTTTCCATCATGTGGGTTGTGGTGGACAATGGCATGGAGAAAATTCTTTGCGGTAGTGTCTACCGTTCGCACAGCGGAAATGAGGAGATAAGCAGGCTCGCAAACTGCCTTTGTAAGACGGCTGATGTGGCCCAACAGAGGTACCCTTCTGCTCAATTAGTGCTTCTGGGGGATTTCAACGCGCACCATCAAGACTGGCTATACCCATACTAACTAATAGCACAGACCACGCTGGTCGACAGTTGTGCAAGCTTGCTTGGACGCTAGACGCCTCACTCAGATGGTCTAAGGAGCTACAAGGATACCGGATGTTGATGGCCACACAGCTAATGCTTGGACCTTTTGCTGATAACAGATCCAGACCGCTACTCGGATGTCGGTTTCATCACCCATGGGTAGCTCCGACCATTGTCTGCTGAAGTCTGTACCAGTGTACTCCCCGCCCGATCCCAGTCCAAAAGGCACCCATCAAGGTTGGAATACCAATTTAACCACCAAGGTTGGAATAAATGTTTTGTTAAAAATACTTCTTCCGGGTCTTTGGGAGTATAATATATGGGAGTACCACAACCATCAATTTTAGGACCACTTCTGTTTCTAGCCTATATTAATGACCTGCCTTGCGTGGTCAAAGATTTTTGCGATATTGTTTTATTCGCAGATGATACTTCCCTGTTTTTTAAAGTATTTAGGATAAATAATGAACTCATTCATGTAAATTCCGCTAATAATCCTCTCTTAAATTAAAAAACGACCAAATGATAAAAGTTTTCTATAACAAATGTTACTTAATTATGTTGAACCAAACAAAGCTTGGAGCAGATAAACTCTCTATTGACAATGCGACAGTCTTCAAAATGGATTCAACTTTGTGGGCTCCATATATACATGATCTATCCGGAAACTTACTTCTGCTGACAGTTACAAGACAGTTTACAGACGTAGCTACTGCTAGGCTAGTTTATTTCACGTACTTCCACAGTATTTTGTCGTATGGTGTATTGATATGGGGAGCTGCTGCTGAGATAGAGACAATCTTTATCTTACAAAAGCGTGCAATTCGACTCATATATGAAATTGATCCTAGGGAATCTCTGAAGAGCCTTTTTATAGAAATTTATATTTTAATTCTACTGAGCCTGCATGTATTTGAAAATATTATGTATGTTCTTAAAAAATTTAGTAAATTTTAATTAAACAGTGACAATCACGACTACAACACTAGGAATAAAGATAAAATAGCGGTGCCAGGTTTTAGATTAGCAAAGACAAATAAAAAGACGTTCTGCTTAAACCTGGTATTTTTGGGTACGCAGACGGCAGCACCGTTGTGGAGAGTCATACATCTTACCCACGAACTAATAAGTTATACATCAAATGCATTACAAATCCAGTCTCATAGAGAAGCGATGCGATGGTTCAGTGCTTGAACTTTTCTTTGAAGGTAGTCTCCGATTGCGGCGATCGATGCAAATCTTGTCAAATTCAATGCTGCTAAAACCCAGGCGTGTCTTTTCTACGTCAAACGGAACCCTTTTCATCTGGCTCCTACTTTCAGGGATGTTTCCGTGCCGATAAGTAACTATCTCGAGCTTCTTGGCATCTCATCAATACCGACTCTCAATTTCGGCTCCTATATTGAGTCTAAAGCCCAGCTAGCCTCAAAACAGCTTGGCTTTTTGGCTAAGGTGAGACAATACTTCACACCGGGACAGTTGCTTAACCTTAAAGGGCGTGTATGGAGTAGGAGAGAGACAATGGAAGCTATTGAGAGGAGAGCCAAGAGACTCAATAACGACGACCAACTTGAGAGACTTTGGAGTCTCTTGCTTACAAGCAGCATCGCCGAAAAGTCGCTTGTTTGACGATTTTTTATCGGATACATTTCAGGGAGTGTGCCACGGAACTGCATGATTGATTCCGCCATCCCCATTTTTTATCGCACATCCAGGGATACTCGGAAGCGCCTATCTATCCTATATGGTGGATATTCCATATACCCGAACGAAGTGAGTTCATCATACGAATCGCGAGGGAATAGAACACCCTGCCTGAGTCTGATGGAGGTCCTCAAAACGCGAGTGAATAGATATCTTCTGGGTAAGCGCGCTCCATCATCGAACGTATCATCACTTAACATCAGGTGAGATAGCGGTCAAGTACTACCCAGTACTACAAAAACATACCACAACTGGAAAACAAAAGTCAACTTTAAGGACTGTCACTCGCATGCGTTATACGAATTTAAATTTTAATATAAACAGAATAAGAACTAACAAAAATTAATTCGCAAGTGATATACGAATTAAGGTTTTACTTTGAACAGAAAAAACTACCACATCTTCATTCGCAAACGTTGTAACTACGAATTTGGATTTTAGTGTGAACAGAATTAGCCATAATTTAGAGAATTTTAAGTTCAGAGAATGAGTATAGAATCGACACTACTGTATAATTTAAATTAGCTTGTCATGCATACACGATTAGGCGTATAACTAAATAATAGTGAATATGTAAAGTTAATAATGTAGCGTAGCTAGTACTATAGGTGGAGTTGAGCAAGTTCCATTGTAGGGATTACTTATCTGACAACGAACAGCGCTACTGGCAGCCAATAGGCTACTGTGAGAAAAAAAATGAAATTTAATACCGCAACAGTGTTCAATCATGCAGGCGTTGGTATTAATAAACAGTATTTGTATAAACAGGTATGTATTAAAACGCTAACACGATTCTATTTCGGTGCTTATAAAATTATATTTTTATTTCACTTGTGTATATAATTACAAAATCACAAATATACGATAGGAAAAATTTAAGTCATGTGCGGGATGGGTCATGTTGTGTATATAATTATTTTAATTTCGTAGAGGCTATTCACCAACCTGGTGACCAACTTGAAAAGTATTTACTAAGTGCATCATGTATATTTTTATATACATAGGTCACACTAAAAGTTTTGCGTAACTTAAAAATACAACATGTTATAAACAAAATGTTATGTTTATTGCTATTCAAAATACTCTCCTATACATTATACATTTTTTTTCATGCGATCGAATCATTTTTTAAAACAGGAGGACCACAGATCTTAAGGCATGTTTTCTACTTATATTGAACGCTATCACTGCCTCTTCGGAGTTGGTAAAACTAAAACCTCTGATCAAGTCTTTGATTTTGGGGAAAATACAGAAATTACAGGGTGCTAGGTCGGGGCTATGTGCTAGGAGGGTGACGAGTTGTACTTTTTCGGAAGCTAAAAATGACTTTGTTTTGTTGACCGTGTGTGAAGAAGCGTTGTCATGATGTAGGAGAACGCGGCTTGTTGGTCGTCTTTCGCGAACACTTTCTAACACCCTGGGTAAACAAATGGTAGAATATTACACTCGGTATTAACACGCTTTTGATCATCAAGTGTAATTGTGTAGATGGGACCCGTAGCTGAGAAAAAAAACGCGATCATTTTTTTACCAACGTTTCTCACCTGCCTCAGTTTTGCTGGCCTGTTCTCATTTTCAAACACCCATTCACAATATTGGTGTTTTTTCCGGGTTCAAAACAATGCACCCACGTTTCGTCTCCTGTGACAATGTCATAAACAGCATTAGAATTTCAGTGGTCGTACTTCAGCAGCATCTGTGAGCACCATTTCACGCGAGCCAACGACAACAAAGTTTCCAAACATTTAATTCTTCGTGTAAAGTTTTCTGAATTTGGCTCATACCAATCCCTAAAAATCCTAGAATTGTCTCATAGGTAATCCGCGGGTTTTCGTCAATTAGCCGCTTAACTGTAGCCACATTAATTTCGTTGACGGCAGTTGAAGGCCGCCCTTCACGAAATTCATCATGTAAAGAAACCCGACCTCTCTCAAATTCAGCAAACCATCGCCACACGGTGCTCAAACAAGGTGCTTCTCTCCCAAAAGCATTTTGAAGACGAGCGGCACAATCTTGCGGAGAGAGAGAACTTTTAAAGTCATAAAAAATCATCGCTCTAAAATCTTTCCGACTTAATACTATTTTCGTTGCGTACGTAGAACTTTGATGCGTGAAAAAAAAAATTGACAAATGATTTCCCGCCAATTAATTTTTTATTACTAAAAAGGTTGCAAGTCGTTAAAAAAAATATAATATTCGAAATTGAAATAGTTCCAATTAGCTAGAAGTGCAAAACTTTTAGTGTGCCCCATGTACCTACTTGATAGGCTAGCCTTTGACCACTACCTCCCCCCAAGACCAAATTACCGGTGTAATTTGTTCGGCACCAAAATAACAGAATAACCGGCGACTGGCAAGCCGAGCCGGGCGGTAGTTGGGGAGCACGGGGTCTTTGTTCGTTGCCTGGCAAAGGCGAGTCAAGGTTGACTCTGTTAAGTTTAGAAATTGCGCGTTTACGAGATACTTAGCTACATTTGCTAATTTTGGTAAACAAAAATTAATGCTATTTTCTTGGCAAAAATCTAACCCATCCAGGTGTAACTTGCCGACTTGAGCTGGTGGTAGCATTGTTGGTGTGTGTCCCCTAGCGTCCTCTTCAGATCTCTGAGCTTCACAGGACGTTTCAATGCATGGTTCTTCAGATCTGGCCTTCAAAAGGGCTTCTACCACTTGGGTGCCACTATAGGATGTACTGACCTGAGGCCCAATTTAGGTGATCCAATACCCTGGGTATTAGTCAGGGCGGCCTCTCATTCCAGGCCGCCCTGACTAATACCCAGTTCGGTCAGTCGGTCGAAAGTTGGTTCGAATCTGACAAGTCATCATAGTTTGCTACGCATATGTCGTAGCAAGCTATGTTTCGCTAGACTTGTCAGATTCGAACGCAGTCTGTGATGCAAACAGGGGTATGTCTGATGTGCTGAACAGTCTCGACGTTTCTTCTTTTGAGAGATGCCGCTCGGCGTTGGCGCGATTTCGTGAGAGGCTACGGTGTTGAACAGACCCGGTAGGTGGTGAGGGCGAAGCACAATGTTGAGGTGGTCCACCAGGTTTAATATGAATGTTGAATCACTTCGGCTCGTTATCCGCAAATGATCTGCAGTATGTCGTTCGACACTGTCTTATAATCAACATCATTATTTACCAAATCACTGGTTTAACTTTTCATAAATAGAGGATGCATTAAGCTGGAGGTCCACTGAGGCCGACCAATCCACCAGACTTTGTAAAGCAGAATTTACAGCTTCATTTTGGGCCAAGAATGCATTAGATAACGCTGCAAAACTACGTTCCATTTGGAACCAACGTAGAGGGGCAAAGGGATCTTCCAGACGTCGTAGCTCCTCATTTACTCTTAGTTCGGTAAAAGCCGGAAAGGCCGCGTACTTTTTCTGTACCTCTGTGTCTCGAACTGCGTTCCAATTGGGCGAGTCAAATCTTTGCATAACCCTAATTTTGTCAACACCTGTTTGTCTTGCTTTCGGTACAGTCGGTTCTTTGACCGCGACGTTCAGTATTACGATACCAACCTTATCATACTTAGGTGCACATAAAAAGTCTTCACTAGGTATTAGAGGTGAACTATTCAACAAAAACGAAGTATGTGGCATGTTGTCGTTATTAGATAATGGTATTTGCACGTTTGAAGGTGGTGCCGTCGTGTATGCAGAGAATTTTGCATTTAAAATATTATTCAAATGACTCACCAGTTGCTGTGACAATACTTCGATCAAATATTGATGTTTCGTTGAATATTGATCGAAGTGACAATAGGTCAAACCTCTCTTCCAAATCCTGCGTACTGACCCACTTTTGGCGTTTCCTTGGAGACCCTTCTTGATCCGATTAGCAATCCGAAGAACTATTCTCACTTGAGCTCTCAATAGGCGCGATTACCTCTTTATCACTAATTTTTAAAGGTAACGGAAGACAAACTCATCTGGTTGATTTTACTTTCTACTTAAATCTCGAAAATTAATGTAGGATATTTTTTTAACACTTGCAGCAAAAATTTCATCTGATAATTATTTAATAAATATTTAAAGTGTTTCGTAACGACCATCTGCTCGGCTCTCCTAGGCTCGGCTCGAAAAACAACACAACAAACAACACACAAGTCGAAGATGGCGGCAGATGGTAGTTTAGTTGCAAACCGGAAATTATAGGAGGCGCTGTAGGCGCGTCTAGGAAGCGGAAGTAGCGACATCTAGCGACCATGTGAGGCGAAGGAAACGATGTACTCTCTCATAATGGACCATAGCATTGCATGGTGGTAGGGCATTTTGCGAATGCCCGCCTGACTAGCTACCACCCTCAAGTAGAAAATCTGTCGCCAAGCACCTAACGGCGTGTTCCGGCAGCTGTCCTTGAGAGCCAGTACTTCTGTATTTTAGCCTGAACAACATCTTCGACCACATCATCGCTTACCATCAGGTGAGATAGTGGTCAAAGGCTAACCTATAAAGCATAAAAAATAAATAGAGAAAAGTAATATACTTGTAATGGATTACAAAATCACAAATATACGATAGGAAAAATTTTAGACAATTATAGAGCATACTCCGGATCAAGGAGTGGATGGACGCGGGTTCGAATCCCGCACATGACTAAAATTTTTCCTATCGTATATTTGTGATTTTGTAATGTAATCCGCATAGCAGGCGTTATTGCAAACCTAACAATATTAAAATACTTGTAATGGACTTCGGACGTCAAACGGAACGCATAATATTTATCAATATAGCACAGTCCCGAAGTCAAATCCCAAGTCCATTCTCTTTCTGAACATAAACTACAATGCAAAAAAACTCTTATACCGCTGAACTAATTCGTTTTCTTCCGTGATGGACATTATCTGATTTGGTATATCAGTGCCGTAGTCTGTGTAGTTCCTGCCATACTTGCATGTATTGCTTTCCTTTTTCTAAAAGAGAGTCCTTTGTGGTTAATCTCCAAAGGTAGAACAGAAGAGGGAATAGAAACTTTTCGATGGTTCCGAGGGACAGATGAAGCGGCAGAATCAGAATTAAAATTAGTTATCGAAAGGCAGAGCGTTAAACCTAAGCAAAGCGCAAAGGAAACGCTGAAGGCAGTATGCACTTTATCTTTCATCAAACCATCGCTACTCCTGGCAATGCTGATGGTAAATGTGCAGTTTTCTGGAGTGAATGTTTTAATTTTTTACTCACAAGACATATTTGAAAAAGTAATTCCCCACAATATGGATGCGTTTGTGTTGACCGCCGTGATGGACTGTCTAAGAATTATCATTGCGTTGTGTTTCTGCGTGCTTGTTAAATGGGTTCCGAAAAGAATTGTTTTTTTTGTTAGCAATTTTGGAGTATCTGTGTTTGTTTTTGGTTTAGTAGCATTATTAATGTTGGAGGTCGAAAATTCAGCGCTACGTATCTTCTGTTTAGTGATGTTCATCATATTTTCAAGTGCCATTGTAACCATAGGATGGACTTTTGTCCCAGAATTACTTCCAAATAGAGCCCGAGGATTTGGTTGTGGTCTTAATTCGACAGTTACATTCTTTTCACTATTTTTAATAGTTAAATTTACGCCTGATGCTACAAATGCGTATGGTGTATCAGCATTGTTTGGATTTTGTGGTCTTTCAACAGTTATTTTTGGGCTAATTTTAGTTTTCGTTTTACCGGAAACGAGCGGTAAGACTCTACAATCAATTGAAGATAGTTATAACAAAAAGGAAATAGAACAAACACCTTTATAATTTATTCTGTAGTATTCCGTATAAGATTTAAATGTGAACGAAATTGTGTGAACCAAACGTATATTATCTAAACATAATTATATACTATGTAGTAGAAATATGGTTTTGCTGTAGTAACATATTAATTGTTCAGTCGGACACTTTCAAGGGTTGAACATGATTTGTTGGACCCTTGAAAGTTTTTGGTGTAACATAGCTTACTATAAAATAATCAAATATAAAATTACACAATTAATGTTATTTTAAAGATTGATTATAGTGTGTGTTTTGTAGCAGTACCAGTAACTAATGACTTATCTATAGATAACGTATTATTTTCCCGTATATTACTTTTCTCTATAAATATTATAGGGTGACGTTCCCGTTACGCAATCGGCACCCCTTTGCCACCGTATATCATATTTTCCTTTAAAATAAGAATCCGAATGCGGTTATGTTTATTGAAGCGTACGAACTTCACTTCATTATTATAACAGTTATATATAACAGTTCATGGCACTGTAAAAGAGACTGATTTTGTTTTTGATAAACGCGAGCCTCACACGGCTCAACCTTTTGCTAGTTAATTTTATTTAATACTAATTATAATATATATTGTAAAATCAAAACGTTTTTATTTTCTAATATACCGTCAGATTATATTAAGATTACAAAAATATTCGATTACAATTGCCTCGTCATTTTTTGTCAACAAAAACAAACAGTTGACATAACCTTGAAACAGCGCACTTTTGACGTATAGTTTTACTTTTAAAAACAATTTTTTTATATTTATTTATCAATTATTAGAACCTAATAATTTTACCCTAAAATTAATACGTTTATTGTAAGTTGACATAATTATTCGATATTTAATTTTACCACTCGTTCATAACGTAAATAAAAAGTGTTTAAAATTTTGCCGTAAATTGTACGCCAGTTCAAAGTTATTAAGCTAAAGTCATATTTTATATGTCAAGTTTTCGAACTCGTTGAAATTCTATATGCATTTCCTACGTTTATAAGGAAAGAGATACAAAGACAGTTATCAAATCAATTTTTTTTTTAATTTTGGCGTCTACTTCACTCTAATGAAGATCAATTAGGTACAGCTTTAAACATTGAAAATTATAAAATGCACTGGCCCGTTCAGCAAAAAAATATGTATAGAGCTTGCAAAGCTATGCAAGACTAACGTTAAGGCATTATGTTAGGTGCAAGTTACAAGTGCCTTTGAACTTTGTTTATTACATATTTATGGATAGCCATAACAAAACATTTCGTGTAATAACTTTTATAAATAACAATTTAACTATTATTATATTTGGACCAATAAGAGTGTTAGTAATCCTCCTCTCTCCTAATTATTGTGTGCCCAACAGGGTCTATAATAAACTTTTACTTATTTTGTACATCTTTGTCTAAACTACAGAAAACAACAAAGTATTGAGTATTGAACATGAAATAATAGTTGGTGCCTTTTATATTTATTACAGCAAAACTACCTAAACAAATTATAACTACTTGTAGTCAGGGCGCCCCGAGAGAATGCGTTTCTGACAGGTAGTGGTCAAATGGGAGATTTATTATATATTAAGCTCAAGGACAATTCATTTATTCAATTTTGGCGCGTGTGGTTTGATAGTTTTACATTGTATAATCTATTTTAACTCTAAATTTTGAAAAAAGGATTTCCCTACAAAACGATTTTTCTACATAATTTTGAAAATACATAATTATTTTCAAAATTATGTAATATTAATAATATTGAAGCGCTCGTAGCGAAGTTTACTTAGCTGCTCTTAATCGATCAGCAAAGTTAAGCAACGTCGCCCGCGGTCATGAGTTGGATGGGTGACCGTTAGTGACATTACTACTGAGCGCTTCCGTGCTTCGAAGGGCACGTTAAGCCGTCGGTCCCGGTTTTTGTCTTAGGATGGCAGTCGTTATAGCATGGTGGTAGGGCATTTTGCGAATGCCCGCCTGGCTAGCTACCACCCTCAAATAGAAAATCTGTCGCCAAGCACCTAACGGTGTGTTTCGGGCAGCTGTCCTTGAGAGCCAGTACTTCTAGGTTAGCCTGTACAACATCTTCGACCACATCATCACTTACCATCAGGTGAGATAGTGGTCATAGGCTAACCTATCAGGCATAAAAAAATAAAATAAAAAAAAACTGTCAAACAAGAATCATAGATTTTATTCTCAAGGACAGGCAGGCAAAATTTAACCGACTTTGAACAATTGGTGTTTAAAATATAACGATGCTACGTTTCTCTGGAAATCACTATGAATACCTGAGCGATAAACAGTGTGGGATAATTTAGGAGGAAGACACATTGACGTTTCTCGAGACATGAGTATAAGGTTGGTTTCCGTGGAAAGGTAAGCGTAAAAAGTTTTTTTTTTTTTTTTTTTTTTAATGTTATTGTAACGTAACATTCCCGAGGCCCACCTGATGTTAAGTGGACTAACCTCTACCTATAACAGACGCATTTCGTCTCTCAAGGAGAACCAGAAAATGCCTGAACACACTGTTAGGTGCTTGGCGACAGATTTTCTACTTGAGGGTGGTCGCTAGCCAGGCGGGCATTCACAAAATGCCCTTCCACCATGCGGTGAAGCTCAAGCTCTGGGCGGGATTCAAACCATGGACCTGCTGCACGGCAGTCCATAGCCAATGCCACTGAGCCATCACTGCTTCAAAAACTTCAACATGCTGTTGGAGTAGGGAACCTTTATGAGAGTATCTGCACTGAAGTTGGGGTCATTCCTAAACGGTAAGAAATCATGTGTAGGTAGGTACTCTACCTACGCTTAAGTGTGGAGAATCTTAGTAGGAAGAAAATTACAGACACATGAGACCTAACAACTGTACGTCTCAGTGTGACCGTCACAGTGCAATTCGTGTTATAGAAATGCATCTGTCATAGGCAGAGGTTTGTCCACTCAACATCAGGTGAGCCTCGGGCTTGTTCCGTCACAATTACATTAAAAAAAATGAAACTAGAGAGGTATAAGGTACCAAGTGGAAATCTGTGATATTTGTTTAGAAATTGATGTTACTTGAAGTCGTATAATTTTCCTGATGATTCCAGAGGAGTTATCACGAAAATTTATAATTATATATGCGTGATACTATAATGTGCAAGATACGCTTATAATGAGGCTTTTCACTTTTATTAAAGTAACAGCAGACTATGTTCTAAGGGTTTGCATGGTGATAGGGCATTTCGCAAATGTCCACCTGGCTAGCTAAATACCCTCAAGTAGAAAATCTGTCGCCAAGAACCTCATAGTGTGTCAAGGACAGCTCCTTGAGGTAAGGTCCCAGTAATTCTAGGTTATTTTGAACAACAACTTCGATCGCATTATCACTATCAGGGGAGATAGTGGTCAAAGGCTAACATATCAGCTAGGTATAACTTCTAGAATGTCGGCGAATGATTCATTGTTGTTTCATTCATATATTTTTCACGAAACTCGCACACTGAAAAATTAAAATAAGTAAGGGTCAAAAGTAGGTACTTGTGAACGAATATTTGAGTTCAGTATTTTTTTTTAAATTGTTTATCGTTGCATCGTCACATCAATATATTCATGCAATAAAACTACCCTATTAGGACGCATAAATGCATTCGCGCATTTCCTGCGTAGTAAAACTGCCAATTGTTTGGACTAAGCATTCCGTCATTGAATTTGGACGGATCGTGTACCTACCCGTGTACCTTATTTTAAAGTTCTAATATACGAAAACTTAGCTAAAACAAAAGAGACCTCGTTCGTGTAATTTTGTCTATTATGAAACAGTAATAGACAAAATTACACGAGTGAGCGAAACGAACAATGACCATCATCGCTCCGTATTGTTTTTTTCTTCGCCCCGTAGTACCTACTGGTTGTGTTATTTTCTACTAGAGCACTCTAAAGATAACAGTATCATTCAACTCACTACAAATCCTCCTCGACACAAATTAAGTATGTGTTATAATATAATAGCATTTAACTGTAGTCAAACTTGGTGGAAAATGTTGACATACTGTCTTGAAGCTAGAAGATGATTCTATCTACATTATTTTTGTCCGTAACATGTATTTTACAATAATATTATAAAGAAAAAAAATCTGTATTTTTGTATGTATATGAATAGACATAAAAACCGCCCGATTTGAAACATTCTTTCACCACTAGAATCCTACATTACCCTTCATGCATAAAGGCTTTAGAATATTTTAAAAAAAAATAGGGATCCGTATGAAAACTTCGATAATGTAACCAAACGCGTAAAAAAACAATAAAAATCTTTATATCGCGAACGCTGCGGATATGATTGACAATAGAGCAAAGTGATGTACTACAATGTTATAGAGGCCATCAATATCTACAAAAAAATCTGCATTACCATATCTAACTAATACAGTTATGTCACAATAACTACTTTTTTATGTGTTTAAATTTATAATTTTTGTAAAATACTCGTGCAAAGCCGGGGCGGGCCGCAAGTCGCTAAATAAAAATAAATACACTGGTAAGGTCATTAAGGTGAACATCTTGTTGCACGTATTTTAGTAATGTCGACTGTCTCGGCTACCGCATTTCTATTCGACTTACTCTAAGTTGGAAGAAAAGAGTTATATAAATTAGAGGATCTAATGTTGTGTGGTATTACAATTATTGTGAATATTCACAGACAAATGTCATTATTTTTCTATATCATAGCAAGGTGACGCAGTTCCCCCAAATAGAGTTTCCCCAAAACACCATTTATGTGTACCTAATCTTCTAGTACGAGATAAATGATTATACAATATAGTTAACCTCTATTATATATAATAGGTATATATATATATATATATATATATATATATATATATATATATATATATATATATATATATATATATATATATATATATATAATATATATATTTGTTTGCAGAAATAGTATATAAAACGGTAAGCGTATTATCTTTATCATATTCGTAAAATAGCATTCTCTTTATTATTTATCTATTAGGTATATGCATGAAAAGTATCGCTCACTAAAATTTATATATAATGTGTAACGCATGCTTATTAAAATTAACGTTAACGTTAACATTAATTACAATTAACAGTTTTAATAACTATAAGTTATTAAAACAGTTTTAATAACTTATAGTACCCTCACGTTATGTTCTAGATTTTCCAAAAGAACATGAAAGTGCGATCTATTCATAAAATAATTCTGGTAGAGTAGTTCTGGTAGTATATTTTTTCTATATTTGAAGTAGGTACTTAACTAAAGTACCTACTTCAAATGTAGAAAAAATAAGGTGACTCACATCTATCTGTTGTTATTGTATAGTTATTCTGATACACAAACACATAAGTACTAAAATGTTATTTTTAATGTGTAAACTTTAAGTAAACATTACAATATCTTAAAATTTCCAGTCTTTGAAAACAGTCTTTCCCACACACATCTTCCGTTTTTTCATCTTGTTTTATTTCTTCAGCGACTTCCTTCCTTACTGGACCGGTATGAGTGATGGGAACTGATCTTTCTCCTTGCACAGCTTCTGTTTTATTAGGTACTACGACTGTGAGAACACCGTCTGATGATAGTCTAGACTCCACTGTATCAGGGTTAGCGCCTTCAGGCATCTTGAACCTTCTAGAGAACTGTCTTGAAATAAATCCATGTTCATCTTGCTTCTCTTCATGTTTCCCATCAACTAAGATGAACCCATCAGTAATCTTAACCGTTATTTCATCCGGAGAAAAGTGTTGGACGTCAACGTTGATCTGCCACTTGTCTTTGTCCACTTTGATTGAGCTTCCATCAGTTGGCCACCAGGGTTTTAAGCGAGAGACGACGGGGCTTAAAGGTGCTGCCAGAATTTCTGTAGGGGTAAGCGCCAAGCCGAAGTTTTGGTCTAGGAGCCTCCTTGGCCAACGAGGGTTTTCATAGTCGAGTAGGTAAGGAAACAGCGACATATTTGTAAAATTTCTTGAAGTTTCTCTGAATTGATTATCTTATCTTCAGCACGCCTGAGACTGTTATGACTGTGCATTGAAAGTGAGCGTCTAATATATACCTACTTCGTTGAAAACGTTGGCAAACGTAAATACTCATGACGTGGGTGGAACTGTTGAGAAAATTCTGGACGTCTGTAGCTCTAAACATTGATTAATCAGACAGAATCTGATATCGTGAGCAGGTACGAGTATAAACAATGTTAATGTGAATCAACACGGTTTTCCACCGTGATATTTTCGATAATATTTAGATTTTAGTATAGAATTGAAAGCGCCTTTACATTGTAATTTGTAGGTACCTACCATTTTTCCTCATCCATATTAATAACATTAGTGTTTATAACCATGTTGTTAAACTAGCAGCACTTGAATAGTGTCCACGTATGCCAATGTCTTTTCAGACATCGGTGATGCTAATTGAGGTTTCACACTTACGACTTATATTGGGCATTCATGTCAACAACAATTCCACTAAAATAAATAACTTATGGAGCTAAATATACTGTGACAATACTGTCACGAATTACACACCTATAGTTGGTTGAGTTGGTTGTCATTTACAATAGGTCATTGTAACATATCGTCAATATTTAAGATCCAATTCATCAGGTGGTAAACACAGTACAGCCCAGACCACAGTGCCCTGGAGGGCTGGGATTTACCTAATTAAAATAAGTTAGTTTTATTATGTTATTGTGACGGAACAAGCTCGATTAACCTCTGCCTATAACAGATGCATTTTATCACAAGTCACAAATTGCACTGCGCCCTTCACTTTGAGATATGGTTGTTAAGTCTCATGTGCCTGTAATTTCACTGGCTCTCAAGGACAGCTGCCGGAACACACGGTTAGGTGCTTGGCGAGAGATTTTCTACATGAGGGTGGTCGCTAGCCAGGCTAGTTCTAGCAGCATCCCTTACTTAGACAGACAAAAGGCTTGTTATTCTAGGCTGGCCACCATCATCGACCTTGCTGAAAACTATATCACCTTGACCACGGGGTCAAGGTAAACCTAATACTTATGAAAAAAATAATTAGTATGAAGTTATTTTTGTCTAACACGCCTCCGTAAACACCAAACTGAAAATAGTCTGACCGAATGAATCATAACGAGAGTCGAATTCTGAATGTTTACAATGTAGCTACGTTTCCAATGACCTATGGTGCTATATTTATCTTTCTCTTGTACAGTTTCGCCGTGTGCAAGTGATACTGCAGGTAGATAAGATATTTTTATTTTTATTTTATCTTCTACCAATAACCGATGCCTTTCGTCACAAGTCACGAATTGCACTGCGCCCGTCACCTTGAGACGTAGTTGTTAAATCTCATGTGACTGAAATATCACTGGCTCTCACGGACTGCTGCTGGAACACACCGTTCGGTGCTTGACGACAGATTTTCTACTTGAGGGTGGTCGCTAGCCAGGCGGGCATTCGAAATGCCCTTCCACCATGCGGTGCAGCTCAAGCCCGCGGCGGGATTCGAACCATTGACCTGCTGCGCGGCAGCCCATAGCCAATGCCAGTGAACAATCACTGCTTCAATATTAGATAGAATTACTTTAGTTAACAGCAATAGAGGACACTAAAGCATGTATGATTATTTTGGGCTTAAATTTTATAACAAGCTGCACAACCCATTGATTGTTTCTTGAGAATTCTCGGTAGTGGATACCCCCGTTATCATTGTGAAGACCGAGTAAAAAGCCCGGTTGTGTAAATAATGTGCAGCCACTCCTTAAGGTCGTCGTGAGTAGTGGCATGGTGCTGATTCTATCCATAGCTCCCCGTAGTGATCTTTTATTGAATATCAGTTCTTATCAAAGAACTGTTATTCGAATTCACGTCGTATACCGAAATTTTAGTCCGATATAAGTACCTATTGCAAAAATGTATTGGTTTGTTGTTTACAAAAATGATTCAATACTAGCTTTGATTGAATAACACACCATCAGATAATGCTATTGCAGTCAAAGGTCATTTCTAATCAATTATTACCAGAAAAGTCGCGAAAACCACTACTGGAAATATCTAATCAATTATTACCAGATAAGTCTCGAAAGAATATGAAAATGAATACCTAGATTTCATGAATTAGATGTTAATAAAAAGTAGTACATCACTTTTTGAAGCAATGATGGCCGAGCGGTAATAGTTATGGACTGCCGCGCGGCAGTACCCTGGATCGATCCCCACCGCCGGCTTGAGCTTCACTGCATGGTGGAAGGACATTTTGCGATTGCCCACCTGGCTAGCTACCACCCTCGAGTAGAAAATCTGTCGCCAAGCACCTAACGGTGTGTTCCGATAGAACTCCTTGAGAGCCAGTGAAATTACAGGCACATGAGACTTAACAACTATGTCTCAAGGTGACGGGCGCAGTGCAATTTCTGACTTGTGATGAAATGCATCTGTTATAGGCAGAGGTTAGTCCGCTTAACATCAGGTGGGCCTCGAGCTTGAACCGCCACAATAACATAAAAAAAATTAAATACAAAGATTTAATATAAAGGAGCTAGTGATCACAGAAAAAAATAATCTACTGCTAGTAATGGTGGCAAAACGCCTGTATCTTTTCTAGTAGCAATTGGAAGATCGATCCAATTTTATGATAGTAATATTCTTGTATGAATACCGTTGATTACTCGTGGTCCAGCTGGACCACGAGTAATCAACGGTATTTATACAAGAATATTACTATCATAAAAGTGGATCTCTTGTACAGTTTATACGCAGTGCCAGCTAAAGCACTGGCTTTAGCTGGCACTGCGTATAAACTGTTATTATTATTAGAAGAAAAAGATATCCGATCTGTATAATGCATAGGTATAGAGGATAGATATAGTATATATATAGGCATATACTAAATTCAATGACGCCTGCAATAAATCTGAGCACTCGTAGGCAACAAACAAACAGAACTCACGATTCAGAACCTCGCCGGCAGTTGAGAATATACAGACAGACACACTCCTCATCGTCTCGGGTAAGCAAAAAATAAATACAAGATATTAATTAGAAAAAAACTTTATCATACATTTCCAAATATACATAAATAATATATAAATATAATCACATAAAAATAAAGTAAACCTTTCAGTATCAAAATTGTCTAAAGTCGGTTTCTGGCTAGGTTTTTTTACATTTTGACGAAAGATTTGTATTACTGGGGGAAGGACTTTTAACTTCATTGGGGGATTTTTTCTTATCAGTTAGTGTATTATCTGGTACAGGTATGCTGGTTTCTTCTTTTGCTAAATTATGCGAAACAGGAATAAGAGTCTCGCAAGGTAGGCTTTCGTCACAAATCTTTCTTGGAGCGGTAATTGTTAGGATTCCGTCATTTGACAGCTTGGATTCCATGCATTCTGTGATGCATCCAGTTGGCAATTTGAACTTTCGCATAAACTGGCGCATGATGTACCCTCGTTTTGTTTTCTGTTCCTTCTTCCCTTCGATGATGACGTAGTCTGGACGAGCTTTAACTTGGATTTCATTCTTATCAAAATGCTTCACGTCCAGCTCGAGTTGGAATTTGGTTTTGCCAATCTTGATGTTCGGTCTGGTATTGCGGTACTGCTTAACCCAGCAATTTAGCTTTGGCCGTAGGTGGATGTTTAATAGAGGACTGAGGAGCATATTTTACAATCTTTTTAATGTCTAGACTGTTTATTATTGTTATGGCGTTCCGGGAAAATAACCCAAGAGGCCATAGAGAAAAGTAATACAGAGAAAAGTAATACACCGGTAATAGAGACTCCTTTACGTTTTTTTTTTGGCCAACCAGTTATATCAAAAGACTTTTCTGATATCGCCATCCGGAACCATAGACTTAGGATTTTTTCGCTGTACATCCTATGTCGCTGTATATATATGCCTGGAACTAACTTTTATTCACACATGCACGACTATGCATGTGTGGTTTATGGTATTACCGCTATTACTTACATACGTAGGTTTTACGTACTACTTATGCAAGTCACAGATATTATGTTGTTTGTTAGGTGTTTGTTTGTTGCCCTGTCAATAAAGTACCGGGAAAGATCATTAATATGAGTTTAGGAAAAAGAAAAAAGTCAGCTGGAGCCATTATCTGGTGAATAAGGTGGTTGCTCGTTGGTACATGTTGAGTTTTTGTCAAAAATTCTTTCACAATGATGGCCTTGTGTTTATGTCGAATTTGCTCTCTGAAACATGTGCGTACTCCCCGCCCCAAAATGTCTTTTTTAACCATTCAAACTTGGTCTGTAGCCATTCAAATTTCGTATCTTGTCTTGTAGGGTTTTTATCTCTTCATTTATTTTATATTGAGCTACAATTTTAGATAGATGATTGGATAAATGCGCTAATTGTTGTAATACCTTTTGATTTGCCTACCCTTGTAGAACTTATCAAATCCAATGGCAACTGACATCGTCGGTGTGATTTAATAAGTTGGCATCGTACTGGACCATTATGGCCTAGTTATGAATGAAATTCTATTGTTATCATTATCGCCGATGCATGTTTTTTTAAACAAAACTCATTAACTATTAGTAGTATACAAATGAGACTTGGTAAGACATTGTAAGCTATTATAGGGGACTTATTGACGTGAAAATGAATTCTCTAGGATCTGTATTTGAAGTACTAGATCCTAAAAACTTTGTTCTGTGTAATGTTTTTCGTCAACATTGTAATGTTTTTTCGAATTCTGTTATCACAAAGTTTACACACTAATGTTTAGACATGAGTACCTAAGAATCATAACTGTGCGCTTAGAGGTTTATGATATCCAGTAAACAGGCACACGTTCCCCCAGCCGCATCTTGCATATTTTCAGTCTTACGACACACAAATTTATTTCAATCACACTTACCTCTCGTTATATTGGTATACTGTTTTTTCGTGCGGTCTTTTTGAATAAAAAGTTCCGCAGGGAGAACGTTCTCCCAGTTAGTGTCTCTCAGTTAAAGTGTTTTTCACAAATATCTCGCCGCTGGGAGTACGCACACCTCGGAGATACAATATTGGCACGTCTTACACCCCTCTGTACGGAGACTGGGTTAATCCGTTCGCCATCCACCTTTACTATCGCACTTTGATTCCAGTACAAATTCCTGATTATACGCAGATCCTTGTCGTCTAGACCTATATCTTCCAACATCTTCATTAAAGTCACGTTCAAAGGCTTTTAAATAGTATATTAAACAAAGATATACCTTCATGAACGTTAAGTGCAAACTACGCCTCTCGTCTCCGTGCACAAAGTATTTTCGCCTCTCTCGTCCTCATGCCAGAAGAAAAGCCAAAGTGGCTTCGTACGCTACGATCGTCTAATTATTGACAGGTTAAACTATAATACATGACTCATGAGGCTAATAGTTCTTAGAACGCTTCCCAGCATTGGCTTTTTTGGGCAAGGTGATAAAATCAACGGACATTCCACCTGTCTTAGATGAAGTTAAACATGTAGGTCAGCGCATCGATGTAGTCATGTTTCAGTAACTTCACAACGGCACAAGTAATTTCATCTAGTCCAGACGCTTTCCTGCAGGTTTTTTATTTATGCAGCGCATGCTGTATCTCAGACTTTAAGATACTTGACTCTACCGTTGGATCGTAATCTTCCATTACGCAGTGCGTGCTATCTGAAAACATCTCAACATACTTCTCCCAACGTTTCTTCCTCAGTTGGGGATCAAGAATGTAATTTCTAACTTCATCAGTTATAAATATCTGACATCTTCTCTTATGCAATTCTGCCATGTTTTTTACCTCTTTGTCTCTACATGAGAAGCTCAACCCTTTCGCAACGACTTTCCTACCATTGTAATCTTGTAGCACGACATTTGCTGCGAATCTCACAATCGAGTTCTTTGTAATTAGTTACATAGGTGCTTTTATGCAATCTACGTTCCTCAATCAGCTTAATAATCTCATCGGTCATCCAGATTTGCTTCTTCTTGACGCCAGATCGGTATATGATTTCGGGGTTTTTAATGGAAAATTTTGATTTTAAACGACTAGATTTTTTTTTATGTTATTGTGACCGAACAAGCTCGAAGCCCACTTGATGTTAAGTGGACTAACCTCTGCCTATAACAGATGCATTTCATCACAAGTCACGAATTGCACTGCGCCCGTCACATTGAGACAGTTGTTAAGTCTCATTGTGCCTGTAATTTCACTGGCTCTCAAGGACTACTGCCGGAACACACTGTTAGGTGCTTGGCGACAGACTTTCTACTTGAGGGTGGTAGCTAGCCAGCAAAATATAGCCGGGCAATCGCAAAATGCCCTTCCACCATGCGGTGAAGCTCAAGCCGGAGGTGGGGATCGAACCAGGGTACTGCGGCGCGGCAGTCCATAGCTATTACCGCTCGGCCATCATTGCTTTAAAATGATTTCATTCGGATCGCTGATATTTTTGTTCACTGCAGCCCATACGTTTAGTTCATTGTGAATTTGAACCCGTACAATTGGTCCCTTTAGTTTCTGGACATCTATGACTTTAGACTGTGATTTATTTTTGAATTGTATCTATAATACAGCTAATTCATTATAAATTATACTGTTTTATTTCTGAATTATACCGACCAACGAAACGCTTTTACGTTGAGAATTTTCTTTGACATAATAAATCATCTATTACTTATGTGTAAAAGTTTATGAAAGTAAACATTGTAAATAAAAATATCAAATTAAAAAAGGCGAAGTAGTATTGTATACTATTAAAATTTAAGATGTTATATTTTCAGATTCTTTAAACTACAGGGCCGTGACAGTACCCAATAGACTGTTATTTAAATCCCATACTGCAGGCTATTATGCTGTATGTACGTGTAAGGTTTTTTCCCCAAATGGAGGTCGGGATACATCATATTCTAGCACAAGCACTGTCGCATCGCTAAAATCACATTTTATCATTGGTGCTAAAGCGAAGAACGCGGGTTTGATTCCCGTCCGAGACAATAAAAAATGTGTTTATATCAAATAAAAATTACACAATATTTATTTTTCTCCTCCGGCCAAAACGAAGTACCTACATACGATTTGAAATAGGTATCTTATCCTGCTAGATTCCAATCTAAAACTGTCTGAACTGGCAAGAGTGCCATTTCAGATAGTTTTAGATTACATATATACATACGTATATATTATATTTTATAGATAACATAATATATTTTAGTTCATTGGCCCCGGATGTAGCTGGTCAAAAAGTCAAAAGTTAAAATCATTTATTCAATTTAGGCGTCTACGACGCTCTTGTGATGGTCAATTAGAAATTTTAATATTGATATATTCTACAGTGTACTGCCACGGTCAGTACGTGGCCAAGACGTCGACCGCAGCATTTTCTGTAGCCCGCGAGAAGATTTGAATTGAAACAGCAATAACATAGAGGAACAAATTAATTGAAACTCTCAACTCAATTACAATCAAGAACAATAACACTTATTTTTTCCTTGACAACTGACTCTTTTCTATATAGCCGAATTCATCGTTGCTGAATCAGTTTAGGATCCCATTCGTTTAGGCTATATTCCATTTGAGTTATTTTCGATAATTTTGACCACATTTTGCGTTTATGTTATGTGTATCAATGGTATTTATGTTAATATTATACTCAAAATGTTATCTATGGGCGTATTTAATTTGACGTCAATTTCGTTCTTTTCGATATTTTTTCAAATTTTGTGTCAATGGTTCTTATTAAATGTGGAACCATAGACACAAAATTTGAAAAAAAATATCGAAAAGAACGAAATTGTTGTCAAATGAAATACGCCCATAGATAACATTTTGAGTATAATATTAACATAAATACTATTGATACACGTCTTTTATAACCAAAATAATAATATAAAACTGTAAGTATTCTGTATTACTTAAACTGGTAGTTATGTAACATTCAGTTTACCTCGTGTTTATTATGGAATTAGGGTTCCGTACCCAAAGGGTAAAAACGGGAACCTGTTACTGAGACTTCACTGTCTGTGTGTCCGTCCTTCCGTCTGTTACCAGGCTGTATCTCAAGAACGGTGATAGCTAAACAGTTGAAATTTTCACAGATGATGTATTTCTATTGCCGCTATAACAACAAATACTAAAAATAAAATAAAATAAATATTTAAGGGCTCCCATACAACAAATTTGTTTTTTTTTTTACCGTTTCTTGCTCGTTACTAATAACGGTGACAGGTAGACGATTTTACTATTCACAGAATATTTAGTTATATGTTCTCTTTTAACATAATTAATTAAAATAAAATAAATAATAAAGAGGGCTCCCATACAATAAAAGAGGTTTTCGCCGTACCTACCCAGCTCAATCGGACACTGCGAAAAGTGTCTGTAACTTGCAAGATTAGGTTATAGTAGGGAATCCTTCGTGCGCGAGTCCCACTCGCACTTGGCCGCCGGTTTTTATTATTGAATCTATGTTAAAAACATAATAAGTCTGTTTGTTCATTCTGTAGATAGTAGGTATAATGTAGATTAAGATATTGTTCCTTTTGTTTCAGATGCAAAATTCAAAATTTCTTCTATTAAGTTTGTTTATAATAAATATCTTTTGAAATGATGCTGGAAAAAAATGTTCTAAACAATTGCCATAATAATAGGTTAATGACTACGAATAATAATGAAAAGAAATGTAATTCATGCTCAAAAACAACACAACGCAAACTATACCGCAGCGGGCGTGGCTTAAAAAGTGTACCGCGCGGCGCTGTCAGTTCGCCGTGTGGGTTCGAGTCATGCGGTTGTACCGCGGGAATTTTCAACTGAATTTATCAATGTTCTTCTACGTTGTTTAATTCTGAAAAAATACCATGTAAAATACTATGTAGTAAAATGGTGGAGAAGCCATACGGATATAAAAAAATCGGGAATAACTTGTATAAACGAGTAAATAACAATATTTTGGAAAGCCATACTTGACTACCCTGGATAGTTTTATGCAACATGAATTTTATATGAAGTCAAAAATAACGTCGGAACACGGTTAGTCTGAGAATTGTTTTTGTGAAAACAATTCCGATTTTTTTTTTGTATGCACGATTTTTTATGTCAAACATGTACTACAAATGTAATAAAAAAACTTTGATAAAGGTCCTCAATTCTAATTTAGTATTTGTGCTTCTAATGACATAAAAATATCCTAGAAGTAGGGCTTAGATCTGACAACTGTCAAAGTGTCAGTTGATGTTGTATTTCCCAGTATTGATTTAATTTTTGGGATACAAAGGACATAAAAATTACAAATAAATTGATTTTAGGTCTTATAGCTATTATACGTAAGAGTAATTTCTAGGTACTTTTATGTCATTTTAATCCAAAATATGAAATAGAAACGGAAAAATATGATATTAACTGTCATTTTGGCAGCTGTCATGCTTGAGATCTATACCTAGATAACTATAATGTAATTTGTACCTAAAACATAAAATTAAAACATATAAATACTACATTAACTGCCACGTTGATAGTTGTCAGTTGTCACACCTATGGCTGCGGTATTGTTACTTCCAATAGGTATATATAATCCATCTACTTAATTTGGTACAATGGAATACTAGAAAAATATTTCTGGGTATGCTGGGCACGCTGCCAACTGGTAGACAGCTGGAGTGCTTAGACTGCCTGCAAGCCTGAAATGGCAGCTAGGTTGACTAAATGCTTTCGTTGTAGTAGTTAAAAGTATTTATTATAGTTTGCAGAATTTTGTTAAAATACAAAAAAAATTGATGTACTTATTCATCTAATACACGCAATAAGACATTTTTAAAATCTAATTTAATTCTGAGTTATATCCTACTATCAATATTGCCTTAAATAAAACATTTCTACTTGAAATCCATTTCTTTTTTTCAGCGCATTATATGTATATACCGACTTTTAAATTATAGAATATTATTTCCAAGATAGTAATTCCAATCTACTGAAATAAATTGCATGAAAAACCTAAAATATTTTATTGAAAAAACCTGTAATAGAAAATGAGTACGTAAACAAGCCTACATATTGTAGCATAACGCCATCCACGCGTATCTAAAGCTGGGAACGCACTACAGAGTTTCGTCGCGAAGCGGCTGTCACTACTTATGGTATATTCCATTTGACGCTAATAACGTTATTTTCGATAATTTTGATCACATACTGCGTCTATGGTAGTGATCACTGTGATCGTTTGTAACTGCTCTCCCCTGTTCCGTTTAGGATAAGAACGCCAAGAATGCCACTAAAATTTGCCACTTCTGTCACTTTTGACTTTAGATGTAGGTTTTATGGCGAAAATAACGCCAAGACCCATGTGGAACAACTTTTTGGGAGTGTGATCGTTTTTAGCGTTTTTAGCGAATCTAACTTCAAATGGTAAGCACCCCTAATATGCATTTACAGAGGTGCAGAGCAGTGCTGCAGCTAAGTGGCGCGACTTTTTCGTTCACAATAGCAATACGGCGTAGCAGAACGGTTTTTCCAACTAATGGGAAAAAATCGAAATGTATGAAGTCATCGATGTAAAATAATCGTGGTGGCTTGCAAAGAAGCAGATTTAGCTGAAAAATTAATATGTGTTATATTTGGGTAGACGATATAACAAAATCCTCGTACGAAAAACTGTTTTTTACGACTCTTCAGAGATAATGATCGATTTCACACAGATTTTAGAACCTAAAGTAAGGTCTTATGAATTGTTGAAACGTGGTTTGAACGTGAAATAACTAGATAATTTACTGCACCTCATAGTGCGGTTTACGCCATTTATAAATCCATACAAATTAATATTTCCCGAGCCGCGCCGTTTCGCTGCCGCGCTCTGTACCGCAGTAGTGCGGTTTGACCTTAGGCAATGACGGCGGTGACAACATCACTTTGACGCGACCAATCAGATGCGATCATTTCTAAGCGCCAAATCAATTAACCAATCCAATTGAATTTGAAAAATAGTGCGTGTTTTGTTACTTGTGAATTTGATGAGGCCGAAATCAAAGCGTTCACTGTATCAGAATACTTCTTTACTTTATTTATTCGTAGGTTAAGGAAGAAATTGGCGAAATTAGGTGAGACATCTTGTTGAAAACCAGAGCATTTGAAAATACAGGTTTTTGGAACATATACATAAAAAAATCCATGCACGTACAACTTACACTATTTATTGTCTTAGACGGTGTTTTTTAGATCCTAGGATTTTAGATCTTTGTGAATATTTTCAACTATGAATGCGATATAAACGAAACATCGGTCAGACGAGCATTTGACTTCATACTTGCGTAATGCAGTTTAGTTCATACACTGTGCAGCATGATAAACTTATAGGAACTATGCAGCGCCAAATATCTAGCCAAGGATATCGATGTTCAAGATGTTCAAAAGTGAATTATAAAAATTGTAATTAATTGAAATACATATTTTATTGATATATAAAAACTTTGTATTACCTTTGTTATTTTTGAAGCGCTCGTAGTGAAGTCTGCTTTGCTGTTCTTAACCGATCAGCAAAGTTAAGCAATGTCCGCCGCGGTCATGAGTTGGATGGCTGACCGCTAGTGACATTACTTCTGAGCGCTTCCGTGCTTCGGAGCGCACGTTAAGCCATCAGTAGTCGTTATAGTATGGTGGTAGGGCATGCAGTCTTCGATTGCCCGCCTGGCTAGCTACCACCGTCAAGTAGAAAATCTGTCGCCAAGCACCTAACGGTGTGTTCCGGCAGCTGTTCTTGAGAGCTAGTAATTCTAGGTTAGCCTGAACAACACCTTCGACCACACCATCACTTACCATTAGGTGAGATAGTAGTCAAAGGCTAACCTAGGTATAACGCATAATATCTCTATCCTTGCTATTACTCAATTTTTAAAGCATAGAAATATTTCATTTAATTTATAGTTAAAAATGCATTTACCTACTAAGCCTACCGCCCGCCAACCTCCATTATGGAAACAACATGTAGGTACCTACCTGCACGATAAAATCAATTAAAAGACTGGACATGGATTAATGATTATATGTATTTATTACAAATACGAAAATAACTTAAAACTAATGAAATCAGTCTCAAAAATTTAGATAAATCATAATAAGTTCTAATAAAAGGCGAGAATGATTTAACAAAAAGCCTTGAATCCTACTTAGCGTCGCCGTTTGTCGCAGTCTGATCTTTGATTTCCTTGCGAACTGGTCCGGTCTGGGCAATGGGGACTTTACGTTCTCCCTTCACTGCATCAGGGATCTTCCTGGGCGCCGTGATAGACAGCACTCCGTCTGATGACAACCGCGATTCAACCATCGTAGGATCACAGCCTTCAGGCAGCGCGTACCGCCTCGAGAACTGACGCGAGATGTATCCGTGATCGTCCTTCTTCTCTTCGTGTTTTCCATCCACAACGATAAAGCCATCGGCGGTCTTGACACTGATCTCTTCGGGCGCGAAATGCTGCACGTCCAAGTTCACCTGGAATTTATCTTTGTCAGCCTTGATGCTCGAACCAACGTCCCTAGCGGCAGCAGCCAGTTGTCTCCAAGGGCGGTAGTAATCTTCAGAGTGGAAGGGACTTGCTGCCAAGAGGAGGTCATCTGGAGTCAGGGCTAACCCGAAGTCTTGATCGAGAAGGCGGCTAGGGCAGAGGTGACGGCGGGGCGCGTCGTAGCCCAAAACGAAGGGTAGCAGAGACATTGTTGCTTGTAAACTGACGAAATCTCAATTGGAATGAATTACAATCGAATAGTTTTGTTGATTGAAGCTGGTAGGTATCGCGTTAACTTGACTTGTTATTGCTCTGATCGCTTGCGTTCAAATACATGCCGGTTTGAACTCACCGTCCGTATTTATACTGTCCGTACACCGCCATCTAGCGTCGAGTAGATATTTCTCGAACATGCTAGAGTGTATGACGTAGCAACAGCTGTTTGGGAATGTCGTTGTACGCACACAGCTGTGTGAGTCACACACTTTGATAAACACAATCGATTGGATTGGACAAAGCGAGGGCTCGCGAATGTTCGTGATGTCTACGGAATGCAGGCATCTTCGCCGGCCGGCAAAATAATGACGCCGCAGAATTAGAAGTTATGATAGTAAACAATGATAGCGATAGATATAAATAGCTGGTTGCTAAAATTACGTGACCTATTAAACAAAAATAAACAACGGACTTTATTTTTAATAATAAATTAGGTAGGTATATGTAGTTTAAATTAAGCTAGGATTAACCACGTTTATAAGAGATTCCTTCGATTGGATACCTATCTAGTCAAGAAAAATAGGTAGGTACCTACCGTATTTTTCTCCTAAGAAACTTTAATTTGTATTTGTAAGTAGGGATTAATTACTAAGATCTAAAGTGTCTAAAGTTTATGTAATTTCTGTTTTTTTAAGCAAATTCTATTGTATATTATCATAAGTATGATGGGTGAACCGATTTTGATGATTATTTTTTTTGCTATTGTATTTTGTGATGTAACAAACATAAAAAAAAACCCAGACGAATGGAGTACCTCTTCCATGTTTTGAAGTCGGTAAGAAATGACATTAATTTGGTAGTGAACAAGAGGACGATGACCGTGCGAGAGACTCAAGTTATCACAATTTTAAATTGATTGTTTTCAACTTTGCCTTAAGTCAAATCAATAAAAAAAACCCGCCAAGTGCGAATGGGACTCGCGCACGAAGGGCTCCATACCATTATATTATTTTTAGCAATTTAATTATTATTATGTTTAGCAAATAAACGCCGAAAACCTCTTTTATTGTATGGGAGCCCCCTTAATTATTTGTTTTATTTTATTTTAACTAATTATATTTAAAGAGAACATAAAACTAAATATTCTGTGAATAGTTAAAGGGTCTACCTGTCACCGTTACTAGTATCGAGCAAGAAAAGGTAAAAAAAATAATTTTGTTGCATGGGAGCCTCCCTTAAATATATATTTTATTTTTAGTATTTGTTGTTATAGCGGCAATAGAAATACATCATCTGTGAAAATTTCAACTGTCTAGCTATCACCGTTCTTGAGATACAGCCTGGTGACAGACGGACGGACAGTGAAGTCTCAGTAATAGGGTCCCGTTTTACCCTTTGGGTACGGAACCCTAAAAAGGACTGGTAGAAGTTTTATACATATGTATAAAACCATAGCATATTAACCATAAGCATTTTCTTTCTAAATCACTCGCAGTGCTTGCCTCCTAACTAAATCTACCTACCTATCTATCGATTTTAGGTTTCGTGGGTGGGTGATAAATAATCCACTCTACTTGAAACATAATTTAATGTAGTAATTAAACAACTTTAAACAGTTTAAATCGCGTATATTTATCATTATTTTTGTCCCGACGTTTCAAACACTTTGCAGTGATCGTGGTCAGTCACCCCGCGACCACCGTTTAAAGTTGTTTAATTACTATGTGTAATAATCGCGAAAACCTAAGACAACATTATAATTTAATGTGTTCATTAGTTCATGTGTGATGTGTTGCAAGGAAGAATTATCTTTATACGCTTGTATAAGTACTAAAGCCAATAATACCTCTGCGAGAAAGAAGAATCGCTTGAAGTGTGTAAGTAGGTAGGTAGGTATCCATAGGATCAATTCCAGTGCAATTATGCGAGTCAATGCCATCAGACACCTCTCACCCAACGAGGTATTTAACTTACCTAAGTACTGAGAATGATATTGAGAACGACATTGCAATAATAACTGATAACAACAATGAACACGCAAACAACTGACTGTTAGCTTGGAACAATCAATTGCTTTCCAGAAAAATCCATACAATTTGAAATGTCGTTCCAGCATTACAGCGTAACGTGGTGATTTATATTATTTTGTACATAATTACTGATTAACATTTTATTAAGTATATGATAAATAAGTACGTAATACATTCAAAAGTAACATTTGTTAGAAAAACAAGAATGTTGTTTTTTTATTGTGGTACATGGCGCTCAAAATTGGACAAACAAAAATTATTCTACTTAACCACAGAATAAAAAGGACTTTACCAAATTGTCATTTAGTAACATAACAGTATGAATTTACAGACCCGCCAACTTATCTGTTCAGGTGGCAGAAAAAAGAACTACAACATTCCTTCAAATTGTGACAGTTTGTAGTAGATTTCCATGACCAGTAGCGCCCTCGAAAACTACACAGTTATGTTGGTGGTACTATAAATGCCTATCTAATTGAATTCCATAAGACCATCATTATCACGGATATTCTTTATTGATATTTAGTGGTAGCTTGAAGTGAGGCACTAAATAAATTAGCTAGGTACCATTTTTTTTTTATTGCTTGTAGGTAAGCCTTTAAACACAATCTCACCTGATGGTAAGTGATGATGTGATCGAAAGTGTTAACATGCTTAACCTAGAATTACTTACTGGCTCTCAAGGATAGCAACTGGAACATACAGTTAGGTGTTTGGCGACAAATTTTCTACTTGAATGTGGTCGCTAGCCAGGTGGGCATTCACAAAATGCCCTTCCACCATGCGTTGAAGCTCAAGCCCACGGCGGGATTCCAACCTTGGGCCTGCTGCGCGGCAGTCCATAGCCAATGCCACTGAGCCATGACTGATTTAAATACTTTATTAGGCAGTTGAACACGCACGAAGAGATAAGTAATAAAAATACATCTTCAAAATTTTGAAAAGCAGGATAATAAGTGCCTCTTATTAATAATTTCTAAACATTTTTTATTCTTAATAATTATTTTTCTCTTTATTAATAATTTACTGGTAAATCTTCCCTCAGTCGTAAGAAGCGACAAAGGGAAAATACCGCAAGGTGGAGCTTCCTTCTGAAGAACTAACAACTTCTACTGCGATCCCCAAGACGCCCAGCCAAGAGTTGGGATTATGGCAAATGCCTCCAGTGGGGGAGACCTTGTTTAACTGTGGACGTTCCAGTTGCTGATGATTTAATTAAAATAAAAGTCCAGCGCCAGAATATGTCACAAAATTGCTGAATTTTTACCTACTTACCTGACACTAATCGTTATATTTTAGACAATTCACACAATATCTTAAAAAATATAGGCTATATGTAATTCTGATGTGTAAGCTAATGATATTGTAAAGTCTCATTAAAATCCATTCAGTACTTTTTGCGTGAAAGAGTAACAAACATCCATCCACTTACAAACTTTCGCGTTTATAATATTAGTAAGGATTCTAGAAAATAGGGGGGCAGGTGCTTGACTAAATGAGTTACATTACGGTAAGAAAAATGTGGTTTTTGTGATGTTTACCCATGAATTACCTATCCATTTAGTAATAATACTAATAAATTATTCATGATACGTACTTTTAATGTGATTGTGACGGAATAAGCCCGAGGCCCACCTGATATTGAGTGGACTAACCTCGGCCTATAACAGACGCATTTCGTCAACGACGAATTGCACTGTACCCGTTACACTGAGACGTACAGTTGTAATTTTTCTGGCTCTCAAGGACTGTTGCCGGAACACACTGTTAGGTGCTTGGCGACAGATTTTCTACTTGAGGGTGGTCGCTAGCCAGGCGGGCATTCGCAAAAAGCCCTTCCATCATGCGGTGATGCTCTTGCCCGCGGCGGGATTCGAACTATTGACCTGCAGCAAGACAGTACATAGTCAATGCCTCTGAGTCATCACTGCTTCAATTATTAATTATTAATACGCTGTTAATAACTCCTAATATCACAAGTCATGCATGTCTGGGTAGGTGAGTTTAGTTTTTAGGTTACTTCAGCTACGCATCCACCCTTAGAACACACGATGTATGAACTAAGAACCGCTTTAGGCAGTAAAAACAATACTATGTCTTGAGAAATATGTATTTTTGTTTTACCTATTTAACAATAATAACGGTACCTAAGTACTAGCATAGAGAAACAATATAGGGTAGATTGCTAACCCATACTATTTATTATATATTCATTTATATATAAATCAACAACTGAATTACCTAATTTTAGAATCTCAATATTCAACGAAATAAATATTTTTGCATACAATAGTCAACACACGTCCACACTGTTGAAGAGATTTTTCTATGCAGATAATATTGATGACTTGCATAAATAAATATTTTGCCAACTACTGAATAATTATTTGAAAAATCCTGCAAAGTACATTGTTGACTAGAGATTGTGAAATGGCAAACTAACAGAACCTGTAATAGATCTCGTACTGCAAATTCAACAAATAGTAAATCAAAAGCATCATAATATATCTCTCAAAGATAGATATGATAGTCTTATCAGTATGTAACACAACTAGTTTTGTTAAACAGATATATGAAAAGTCAAGACACGGGAACGTTAGTTTAAATATTTGACGTATGAAGCACGTATACCAAACATATACACAAATTTTGCTAATGCGTACCTAATTATAGTAACACCAACTTAACTGTGCAGTTGGCGAGGGCGCTGCTGATCAAGGAAATCAAATACAAACTGTCACAATTTGAAGAAATGTTGTAGTTCTTTTTTCTGCCACCTGAACAGATAAGTTGGTGGGTCTGTACTTAGTATGATGTTACAAGTTTCACATCGACAGCTACAACGTTTACTGAACAAAGGCCTTCCCATTACGGGGGTCTGCCATGATCTCTGCACTTGGCAGGCGGCTTGGGTAGTGCAGTGTAAGATTGCAGTTCTTTATCAGTCGCTGCTACCTACTTTCTGGTAATTTTTCCTTTCGTCGCCTCTTGCGACGTATATACTACATTCCCATAAGATTATATGGGAGTTGTGATTCTGGATATCTGGATAGTTTAATTTTTGTAAACGTTGTTCGGGGGTAGATATGAAACGACGTTTGAAAGATTTAATGTTTATTTTGTCGGGGAATATCACGAATAGGGAAAATACCAACTATCCTATTGAATATTATGGACCTCCAATAAAATATTCAACTATATTTTAAAATATGTAATTTTATTTTCGAAGCCTATAACTAAATATAGGGACTCATGGGTAGATAATTAAGTATCTTAATAGGTGACAGACGCGCATGAACTGTTCAATCTTCATGAGTTCAAGAACTAATCGACGGAAGGACTATGTTATGTAATACATATACTAGAGTTGCCTAGAAGAGATTGCTGTTATTAATGAAGCTGCTGATTGTATATTTCTAAGATGATCGTTGATGTTTACGTCGGGATACACAACTTTTTTACGTAAGTAACACGCGAAATTCGGTTTTTTACGGTATCAGCCGAATTGTCCGCTGCTGCCCAGCCTCCCCCATTAAATATATATAATTAATTAATATAATAATACGTTTAGCAATAATCCCTACGCTTGGCAGGCGTCTTGGGGTTGGGGATCGCAGTATAAGATAGCAGTTTTTCAGAAGTCGCTGTTGCCCACCCTCAGGTATTTTACCCTTAGTCGCCACGAAACACGAAATGTAGTTAGGTACCTTAAATATTTAGTTTATTAAATTGAGTGCATTTTTTACGAATAGACATACTTTTTTATATTTTTTTATAAAAAGCAATTTTATGGGTTTAAAGACATTTATTCTCAAAAAAGACCAAAGTCACTTACATGAGAACAATAATTAATAGTTACAATATAAAATAAGTAAGTCGTTCGATTGTAAAAATTTAGGTAGCTAGCTACTCATCTAACACATTATACTTAACAAATAATTTACTAAAATATGTTCATTTAACTTAGCTTTGGATGTGTTAAACGAGTGTACCTTTTTGTAGGTCTATCTCTATCTAAAAAGTATTTTTCATACAATACATTGTTTACCTACCTACCTACCTTATGTTCATGACCTTCAGTAACATTATTTAACCTTGAACACTGTTTCTTTCGAGATCCTCCGGAAACAGATTAAGTAACAGTTGCTATATTCTATAGAACCCTTTCCAGAAAGTACCACATGTTTCCGTGCAATTTATGCAGCAGCGACGCAGTCCTCGCTTTCGAGATTATTCGCAGGGGGCGTTGACCTACGCTGTCTGCAGGGGCTCGCAATGTTAGGCCTGCATTCAATTTTGTACGACTTGGCTTATATATATTTATATTGATTATACATTTTGACTGATAATTTTGTATGTTATAATAGTTTAAATTGTAAGTTACCTCTTTTGTTGCGTCAACACTGTACTCTGATGAAATTAAATATTTAAAAGCTTTGTTTGGAATTACTAAAGGTGTTATGAGATTTTATATTATTCTATTTTATGTCTATGGCATACGCGTGGATGACTGCTAGACTTCGGGACTAATCGGGACCATCATTTTATTTTATTACATATATATTTACTGTATTTCACAAATTTTAAATTAGCTTGAATTAAGGGGAAATTCCCTGATTGTGGTTACTTTGAAAGTGAACTCCTCTTTAGCGGAATATTATTTGTATTCAGATAAATGTACGCATGTTATGTCAACAAATCCTTGCTGAAGGTTTTTTAATGTTTGTTTGATTAATAGTTGCAAGAAAACTGAAGTGAATCTAATTTAAATTCTTCATTGAAATCCGTGTTGAAAATTGTAAAAGTGTGCGTGTATTATATATATATATTGTTTTATTTTCTGTTACAAGCTCCTTTTTCATTTGAATCACCCACTTAAGATAAAGCTATGCATGAAACTGTGTTTTAACATCTAGTTATGGTACTTGTGTGATGATAATATTAAAAACCTAAAAATTTCAAATCTCTAATGTTCTTAATGTTTGTGCAATATACCAGTCCTTAGAGTCGATTGCTTTGCATAAACTAGTTTGATTATTTAAAGAAATTATTATGGTGGGTGCATCAAAAAGTTTGATTATACTTTAACGCTGTTATAATGCAGCGTCATTGTAAAGGCTGGGCATGACTTAGTAGTCATGCCCAGCCTTTACAATGACGCTGCATTATAACAGCGTTAAAGTATAATCAATCTAGTGATTAAAATCATCTTTAAAATATCGGAAGGTGGGCCAGCAGCAACTTCTGAGAAACTGATATCTTAAACTGCGATCCCCAAGACGCTTGCCAAGCATGGCAAACCCCCCTTAATGGGAGAGGCTGTTTTCAGCAGTGGACAATCCGGCTGATACTGCACAAATCATATATTTTATTTTGAGAGCTCAAAGTCTAGTGTTGTATAATGTACGAGTAAGTACTTAACAAATTAAAAAAAAAACCAAAGATGTAGTTTATATTTTAAACAGTTTCTTTATAATCACCCCAGTACACTGGCTGTCCTGGAGCATAATCACCCGATCCCATCTCACTGGCTGAATTTTCCACCTGTACCCGATGCGACGTCTACCCCGGTGTCTGTTACATACCTTAGCTCATTTTACAGTGGTTCATTTGGTGGGTTGGATAGGATCCGCCCTGCCTGACCAATTAAAAGAGTTGACGTCGGCTTCGGCCGGCAAATACAGCCTGCGTTTGCTACAAAGTCTCAAAAAACTCGCTAATTTTCTACTAAGCGGCCAAATCAATGTAGAGGTCTGTCCGTATTTATATGGGGCCTCCCTTTGTGCTCCAGCCAAAAAAGATGGAGGGGTGAGACCTATAGTTATCATCACTCAGCAGTGTATTTCGGTGGTCAGACGACAGCTTTGCCGTCAGGCAAAGCTGTCGTTAGTGTGTTAGTGCTGTACGTGCTGGGGATTTGTGCTTGCAGGATTTTCTTGCGTCGGTGCACGGGGTGGTGGACCTTACCGCTATTATTGTTGACCTGAATGGTGGCGAGGCGAGCATACCTTTCATGCCTGAGGCAGTATCAGCTTGGTCGGCTCTTAACCTGGGAGTGCCTGTACCAGCGACTGCCCAAATCCAGCGAGCATGGGGTCGCCTCACCTGGGCACTTTATTTGACGAGGACTCTCTACGTGTGCCAGTGGTCCTCCGTCTGGGCTGGAAGGTGTGTGAACCCCACATATGCACCTGCGGCTTGACGGTGGTGAGTGACGGCCACCACGCATTGAGATGCTGTCGTTAAACAGGAAGATTTCACGCCACCTCGCCTTAAATAACATAGTGCGGAGAGCCTTAGTGTCAGCAAACGTCCCGTTCGAGCTGGAGCCGCCTGGTATATCCAGGTCAGATGGCAAGAGGCCGGATGAGCTGACGTTGGTGTGAGTTGGTGCCATAGAAAAATGACAAGTACCTTGTGTGATACGCCACGTGCGTCAGCACTGTTGCCGCCAGTCACCTTGGTCATATCGTCCACTCGCTGGCGGCTACTGCAGAAGTCGCCCCTAATATGAAGCGTCATAAATACGCAGCGATGAAGCCCCTTTACTTGTTTGTAGCCATTGCTGTGGAGACAATGGGTTGTTGGGGGACTGAGGCCAGGGTTCTGATAGGGGAAATAGGGCGCACATTCAGGGAGAAGACAGGTGACTCCCACTCCAGATCGTACCTGGTGCAAAGATTGGCCATAGCCATACAACATTTTGAAGCAGTGATGGCTTAGTGGCATTGGCTATGGAATGCCATGCAGCAGGTCCATGGTTCAAATGCCGCCGCAAGCTTGAGCTTCACCGCATGGTGGAAGGGCATTTTGCGAATGCCCGTCTGGCTAGCCACCACCCTCAAGTGTCAAGTATATTCTGTCACCAAGCACCTAACGGTGTGTTCCGGCAGCAGTCCTTGAGTACCAGTGAAATTACAAGCACATGAGACTTAACAAATATGTCAGTGCAGTGCAATTCGTGACTTGTGATGAAATGCATCTGTTATAGGCAGAGGTTAGTCCGCTTAACATCAGGTAACATAAAAAAAATTATTTTTAAAATATGGGTACTTTTACGGTGCGGTCAGGGGTGGGCTATTTAGTTAGTTTTAGGAATAATATAGTTATATTTTTCCTTAAACTTTTTATTGGAATATATTTTTAACGTTAGATTTAATTTTGACTATAAATTTTGTAACTTTTAAACTTAATGGTAACAAATAATTTCTTTATATTTTTATGACATATATACCTTACTTATATACATATTTTCTTGCATTCAATATTATACACATATGGTATTAAAATTACTACGTGCGGCTCTCAAGGTTGAGAATACTAGAAATCGAGTAGCAAACTGACGTCATTCGTTACATATCTAGAATTTTCTACTACGCGCTAGATGGCGCTGTTAGAAATATAAAAGCTGCACATTTGAAGAGGAAGGCAGTTTGGGCTATAAGAGGGCCTCCCCTCGCCCAAAGTCCGGTGGAGCTGTACGTCCGCTTAGCGGTAGTCAGCATCTATGTCCTCCCTAAAAAAAAAAAAAAAAAAAAAAAAAAAAAAGAGGAAGGCAGTCATTTGAAATCAAGCGGCAAAGAACGATCTCAGAGCGATTCCAAGATTTTCAAGCAATTTTAACAAGTATTTCAATTCAAGAGATATCGTCTGTTAAGTTTCTACGGATTTCAAGAATCTACCAAAAATGTCTCTCCTGCCATACTTATTCGAAGATTTCGGCTACCGCCGCCCCCGCCGTCAAATTGACCAGCATTTTGGCTTGGCACTCACACCCGAAGACCTCCTCACGGCCGCTGCTGGACCTCTTCTAAATAGAGAGTACTATCGCCCTTGGAGACAGTTGGCTGCCGCAGCTAGAGACGTTGGATCGAGTATCAAGGTCGATAAAGACAAATTCCAGGTGAACTTGGACGTGCAGCACTTTGCGCCAGAAGAGATCAGTGTGAAGACTGCAGATGGGTTCATAGTGGTGGAAGGAAAACACGAAGAGAAGCAGGATGAACACGGATACATTTCGCGTCAGTTCTCGAGGCGGTACGCGCTGCCTGAAGGCTGTGATCCTACGACAGTCGAGTCGCGGCTCTCATCTGACGGCGTGCTATCTATCACGGCGCCCAAGAAAGTCCCTGAAGCTGTGAAGGGCGAACGCAAAGTCCCAATTACGCAGACCGGACCAGTGCGCAAGGAGATTAAAGACCAGAGCGAAGTTCAGGATGAAAAGGTTAAGAAGTAAATATCTTAACCTAGCGACCTATGGTATATATGAAAAGTATTTTTCTATTCCATGTCTAATGTGATTCTGCTATCTATGTGCCAGTTACCACTGTATGGGTATTTGAGACTGATTTGTTTGTTTAACTGCATAGATTTAAGTTTGTTTCTCAAATAAATTATTTGTAATGTATTATTGCGTGTTTTTTTTATTTTAGCAAGCCTGTCACGCTTGTAGCCATAGTTAGTACCTGGTTCGTATACAAAGTTATTTTATAGTCATAGTGTAGTATAGTGGTATGTTATACTTAGGGCCGGAAATCAGAAAACTAGCAGGAGACTATATTTACCCAGATAAATAGCTAGGTATGCATAGGTAATAAGTTTTTATTTTATTATAACCTAGCGAACAAGTAGACATATTAACGCCATAGTACCAAGATAACTCGATACATTCTACGCATGTGGAAGCTCCTTCCTGACCCATGACACAACTACAATGCTCAACTGGTTGCTATTTGCGTTTTCCTATAGTCCTTACACCTGTTATATGCAGTACATTTTTATCTGTTCTGGAGGTGTATTTTAGCTTCAATAAACCTGTAAGGACGTACCTACAGTACTTATGTCCAATAAAAGTACTCTCTCTACGCCTGGTCTTCTTTCCTACGATTTGTTAGGTCTACGAGAAAACAGCAATACGTACTTGCTAATAGGTCCTATCTTCCTCTTGCAATTTATTTTTATAACGATGCTGTTGTCCATATGTCAGTCTAGCCTAAAAAACCATTATGGGCCATACAGTATCAGCCGGATAGTCAGTCCACTGCTGGAGTGTATCCCATCTGGCCCGGTGGCTTGGCCCGGCGCCGGGCCACATGGGAAAAAAAAGTTTTAACTGGCCCGGTGATATGTTTACCGGGCCAAATGACACAAATCAAGTGCCATCGTCCCCGGTAAGGTGACAAAAAGGATACGCCTCGAAATTTGTAAAATAATCTTGAAGTACCAGGAGATAAGAAACTTAGAGAAGGTTGCCATACTCCTTTAGACAAACAATATAATATATGCATTGTTTGCACACGTAGTAGTATGGTACTGCGGGTGGTCTCTCTAGCTCTATCTATGCGGTATGCACTGAGCTCTATGTTATTTCGGATTCCATGGTTAAGCTAATACCTTCTTTATGATTCTTATCTCCTTGTACTCCAAGGTTTGATTTGGCTAGTTTGTAGCGTGTTATGTAAAAACATCACAATACCTCGACTGTTTTTACACCCTACAAAAATTTCAGAAGTGCCTAAAATAATAATGTGTAACTAGTGATAACAAAATTCGACACTAGTTTCATTATTTTCAGAATCTTTTAAAATTGGACTAGTGGTTAAAATAAGATCAAGATAGGTATCATTTATTACGCGACACCACATTACTCTAACCCTTCTGACTGTCATTGTCCAAAATGTAATCATTTGAGAATGTCATATTTTGCGAATATAATGTTTTGCGAATGTAATACACACTACAAACTAGCCAAATCAAACCTTGGAGTACCAGGAGATAAGAATCATAAAGAAGGTATTAGCGTAACCATAGAATCCGAAATAACATAGAGCTCAGTGCATACCGCATAGATAGAGCTAGAGAGACCACCCGCAGTACCATACTACTACGTGTGCAAACAATGCATATATTATATTGTTTGTCTAAAGGAGTATGGCAACCTTCTCTAAGTTTCTTATCTCCTGGTACTTCAAGATTATTTTACAAATTTCGAGGCGTATCCTTTTTGTCACCTTACCGGGGACGATGGCACTTGATTTGTGTCATTTGGCCCGGTAAACATATCACCGGGCCAGTTAAAACTTTTTTTTCCCATGTGGCCCGGCGCCGGGCCAAGTCACCGGGCCAGATGGGATACACTCCACTGCTGAACACAGCCTCCCTCAATATGGGGGGTTTTCCATAATCTCCACGCTTGGCAGGCGGCTTGGATATCAGTTCCTCAGAAAGCGCTGCTGCTCACCTTCTGGTGTGTTACCCTTAGTCGCCTCTTACGACACCCACGGGTAGACATGGGGAGTGATATTCTAGCCCGGCACCCCGCGGGATTCTAGCCCGGCACCCCACGGGATATATAGAATCCATATAGCTAGTTAAAGCTGTGTCTTCACCAAACAAAACGAGCTCTTTTTTGTGTTTCCAACAAATGTTGGTGACAAAGAAGCCAATTTTTGTTTGGTGGAGATTAATGAGGTTTCTAACATTTGTTTGATGATCCATATCCTCATACTCGTAGATTGATCGAGAATCTTTTCTTTAAACTTTCGTGAACTAAGCTCATGTTTCTAAATCCTAAACGGGTCTATTCACGCACGAATAAATATCAAAATAATTATATTTTTATGTTTGATGTTAATTCGTGCGTGAATAGACCCGTTTAGGATTTAGAAATAAACATAAACGAATAAACATCAAAATATAATTATAATTATTTTAATGTTTATTCGTGCGTGAATAGACCCGTTTAGGATTTAGAAACATGATCCTATATAACATGATAAGAGTAATAGGAGATTATAGGGTAAGCAAAGAAAACGACGTATTACATTTTTATACGAACGGTCTTTAATTATTAGCTACAACAAAATTACACTGCCTCTTCTGCTGAAGTAGGCTGCACAAATAATATAAGTTATTTACGTCAAATAGTGTATAAAACAATGTATTAACCTTTAGAAGCTCAGTTACGCATATCACTACGGTGCTGTTTATTCACATTTTATAATATTTTTATTCAATATCGGTTTGGGAATTTGTATTACGTTATTAAAATAGTAATAATGCATGATTTATGGATTTATTTCCATTTTTTCTGTCCCAACGAGTACATTTGGCTGTTGTAAAGTTGCTCTCCCACGATAAGCGACCATGCAAAATTGCTTCCACCACAATTGGAGGAAGAAAATTCATATTGTAACTTTCATTTCGGTACAAAAGACCTAGTTTCTATCCCAAAGTGCAACCTTTAGTATTTATATATTAACTTCAACCTCTCACCTTTTGGAATTTTAATACCTATATGAAAACTTAAACTCCTTAATAGAGTCTTACGTTGGGCGGTATTATGGATTCTCGCAGACAACGATAATGGATATTATTATTTTCTGTATATTAATTCTGCAATATACAATATTCTAACTTGGTTTTTTATAGACTTTCCTGCCAATTAGCAGGATTTTCCAGTTCTATTTTGGCTGATTTTAAGTCCAAACATCAAAGTAATTTCTTTTAAAACTACATATTAAAAAAAATGTGATAATTTTTATCTAAAAGTTCTAAACACAGTTTTTTAATAGATATAGGTAAGTACATACAGAAAACGACAATAGCTTACAAACCTTCAGTCCTTATTTCAAATAGTTGAATGAATATGTTTCATAATCTAATTTAAAAAGAAGTACTAAATATATTATTATATGTATTATAAATGTATATTATACACAATATAGCAAAGCCACTGAAATAACCGTGCATTATATTAAACAATTATGAAATTAATTTTGTTGTACATATACATATAAATAATAATTAATTTATTCACATTCCCAAACCGACATTAAAATCTACAGTAATTTAATATTGCTATACATTGAAACTAGTTGCTGCAAAATTTTACCTAACACACAACTTTATAAGCGACATATAAAATATTACGCCAAATCAACGAAAACATTTTTCTAATATAGGTAAACATTTAACTTCATAAACAGTACTTAAATTTTATATTAAAACATTGGAAAATAAAATATTGATTAAAAACAAGGTGAATAAAAGTTGTCTACGTCGAACATTTGAATAAAATGAGAAAACAAATAACTTATTAGAGTATGTAAATAGGTATATATTTTGCTATTTATAAGTTTAATATTACTCTAGTTATATTGGCATATCATTAAACGAAATCTGGCATTCTTGCCGAGAAAATAACATTGTCAATAAAATATGTATTTTATTAAATTACAAAATTTATTCAGTATTTAACTTTAAATTTATGAATTTAATTTTTATGCCAGTTTGTAATGTTATGTACGTGTGTCTGTCAGTTCATTTCTTTAAACGTGGTTGTGTGTTATTATTTCTGAAACTCGGCCAATATATACGAAAACATGTGATGCATTCCTTTATAATAAGTTATTTTCACAGTGTAGTAGATTTATAATTACTAAAATATTTATATTTACATGGAAGGCATGAGGCGTGTGCACGAGTAACTTTTATATAATAATAACTTCCAGATTAGTAAATAGGACGTTTGTCAATTTCAATCTAATGAAAATTCCAAAATGTGTTCAAAAAAGTAAAAATTAATATTTTTTACCGAATATAAAAATTTTATACACACATTTGTCACATCTAACAGAATTTAACATTTAATTTAGAAATATTTTCCTCTATTTCTTGTATAATTATAACTACGTAGTCTAATATCTAAGCTACATAAAGATGTTCGCCATTTGCTTTGCAATTTTCTAATGCTAGAATACAATAAGTACAAAATTGAGCTTTGTTGATATGTATCGTTTCATATTTCACAAGCCTACATATGTTTAAGGATACTATTGTTAAAAATTATGTCATTAAAATAATTAATTTAAGTTTAACAGACACTTATAAGTTGTTTAATTACTGTGTGGGGTAATCGCAAAACTTTAAGAATTAATAAAGTCATTATTTTAAATATTACACTGAAAATAAGATTTCAATGAGACATGTCGTCAGTCGTTAACCAAATAATTAGCATTAAAAAAAAAAATTATACATAGTAATTAAACAACTTTGAACTGTTTCAATCGCGTTTATTTATCATTACTTTGTCAGACACCCCGTGACAACGATAATTGCGAAGTGTTTGAAACGGGGCAAAAATAATGAAAAATATACGCGATTTAAACCGTTTAATATTGTTTAATTACTATGTGTAATGACCGCGAAAACCTAAAAAATATTTATTACTTCTTCTGCCTGCATTACTTCTCATATTGATTTCTTTCCACTTGCTTCAAATTTACAATAATATCGATTCTTTTAAGTTATAATCATAAATAATTGTTTAATTTTAAACAAAATCGTCTATGTATAAGTACTTTTCTATAGTTATGATTGCTATTATTTCTGACTCGTTCGTTTCAACGCTTTGTACGAATTTACTCATAGAAATCACATTTTACATTCGATTTAATTAGCAATTGCACACATAAACATCTACTTATCTAATAGTGATATGTATATTTTTCATTTCAGGATTTTTATTATAGATCTCGAAAGATTCTATTTACAAAGAGGTATTTAATACCTTACAAAAAATGTTTTAGACAATAAACTAAACATAAATCTGTCATGTACAGAAATACGGAAAATAACGTCCATTAAAGATTATTATCGTTATTTTTTAAGTATATTTTATATTGTTGTGTGTTTGTGAAAAGATACTGTGATGAAATTATTTCGTGTTTGTGTCGTTTTTAATATACTTACTTATCTCTAACATATATAATTTGTGTAGTAGATAATTGACTTCTAATGAAACAGTGACGATTTTATATCTGAAAATATCAAAATTCATAATATGTTTGAAACAGTGAACCAATAATTAAACATTTAAATAACCAACTTAAAATAGTATAGTATGTAGAATTTTGAATAATTGTCTATATTATAGACAGGTCTTTCAACTTTAAATAAAGCTGAGTAAAAAAAATATATATATATTAAACTCACTTAACAAAAAAAATATTTAGTATGTTTAAGTTTAAAATCAGTGAAATGTTATTATTTATATATTTATAATATATATATATATTTATAAGTACATGTCATGTCAGGTTGTTCCAACTATAGTTGCAAAACCTGTAAGTAATGCAATGCAACACATTCGAGCAAACATATTTCTTGCTTTTCAAAAATGACCGACCGACCGAAGAGATGCATTTGCAAATAGTTGGAATAATCCAACTTATAGACTTAAGAAGTTTTATCGATCTATTTCTCAAAATCCTTTATAAAACACATCAGAATCACAAGAAATAAGCATTAATAAAACCGAGAAGAGAAATCACGTTAGGATTCTAGATAATTTTAAGTCCTAACACATCATGACGTCTAATTTCTTAAAACTTCCCGGAACACAACGTCTATTTCTACTTCAAATTAAAGCTTCATTCTTTACCATTTCATAAATACTTAACATCAACTTATGTAATTTTTTTGAAGTACATTTATCTATGTGTCACTTAACATAGTGTTTGTGAAAGGGCAATACTTAGCAATTTTGGAATTTAAGAACGTATGGATATACAGGGAATGATACCAAGAACGTATTTAAATTTATTTAGTTCATACTTGGTGTTCATAATAGCAACTTCTACAGAATTTTAAGTTCAATGAACTCTTTTTTTAGTGATTATAATATAATAAGAATCATTTTATGTATTTATTTTCTGGCGTTGTCCATTATTGTTCACATATTTAGTCGAGACTAAGAAAAGTATAATTTCAATCGAATTCAAAATAATTCAATTTTTGATTGAACGGTAATGTCCTTACGAAATTACAACGGGAGAAAAAATATAGTTATGTGCGGGATTCAAACCCACGCCATCTACTATAGCCGGGTTATACCCTGACCTCTAAGCCAACATGGCACATGACTCTAAAAATGTCCTTTCGTTCTCCATCGCATGGGGATGGAGTATTATATAGTTCAACGTACGTTGCACTAGAAACAAGACTAATTTTGCAACACGGTATAACCTTGTTTACGATCATGATACAATAATATTTTCTTGGATCATGTTTTCAATGACTCGATCCTATAATGTCCTTGCTTACAAAACTCTGTATATAAATAAGATTATCTCAGATTTACTTATGTATAATATTAATTGGAGAAAAATGACGTGAACAAGATTTGATGACTTCTATGTAGGCACAATTGCAATGGGTTGTCGGTATTGTAGTTTTTTTTAAGACTGGAGGGAAGTCTCGAATTTTCATACAAAAAGAGAAAACGTTTCTACCCCCCTAAACAATCACCGATTTTGATGATTTTTGGAAATGTAGATATTATCAATATCCAGTTTTATAGGTTTTGATTTTTATTATTATATCACAGGAATTTGAATTAACGGGTATTCAAATACCGATATTTTCTCAAAACTTGTATCCCTAGTTTGTGAATTATTCATAGGAAAAATAATGATAAATTAAGAAAAAAGAAAACCTATTAACCTAGTTTATTCTGTCAGTTATAAAATAATACCAACATTTTTAGATTTGATTAATGTTTACTATACGAAACAAGTTGTCTTCTAGAACGCAAATTATGCGCGTCAAAACTTGCAGAAGCTGCAATTGTCCTTATCGCACTATTCTGTTCGGGCGTTTAACGGCGAGACAGCATCACTTTGTTAAAATACCTATTTTTCTGTAGGAGCTTCTCTTCCCGTTCCCCTTAATGCTGAGTATTGCCCTCACAATATTACCTAATCGTGCGTTCACATTGATCGTAAAATTGCTACTTATACATACAGCCTAACTAACGAAAAAGGCGCCGATTACTACATAACTACTTCTACCTCTTAAGGAAATCAACATTAATACGATTATCGCAGACATTGACATCTATTATATTACACTGAATTTTTCATTGACACCTATACTATTACAATGAAAAAATTTTTTTTAATGAGAATACTCGTTATGGTAACACTGCATCAATAATAATGACCGCTTTTCGTTAGTTTAGTCAGACGAAAAATAATAAGACTTAAATGTATACAGGGTTGTTGGTTTATTTTATTACTTAGCTCGATGTAAATATTCAAAATTCTATTAACAAAGGGACCACGGCGCGGTCCAGTGTTTCCGTGGCGGGCGCTCTTAGCTCGGAGTAGGCATTAAAACACAAAAAACAATATTATATTATTAAAATATTATGTAAAATACTTTTTTTCAAAACAAAAAAAATATCTATATATTTGATAGGACTAGCAGAAGTCAACCCTAAGAGGTTGTCAGCATTTTACCAAAAACCCTGTACATGTGACGCATTTTTTTGTGTAAAGTTATTTTTTCTGCCTTTGACCACTACCTTACCTGATGGTAAGTGGTGATGTAGTTAAGGCTAACCTAGAATTACTGGCTCTGAAGAGCAGCAGCCGAAACACACAGTTAGGTGCTTGGCACCTTTTCTACATGGTGGTAGCTAGCCAGGATGCATTCGCAAAATGCCCTACCACCATGCTTTTAAGGACTGCCATTCTAAGACAACAACCGGGACCGACGGCTTTAAGTGCCCTCGGTAGCACGGAAACGCTCAGTAGTCATGTCACTAGCGGTCACCCATCCATATCATGACCGGATCTGACGATGCTTAACTTTGATAATCAGTTAAGAACAGCTAAGCAAACTTCGCTACAAGCGCTTTGTAAACGATAAAATACAGATCAAAGTCACTGTAATTTCATCTATCATATTTTGTAACGTCTACAAAACGAGACATGTTCTTTACCGAATTAAAAAAAAGGGAGATATAATAGCACATATTAGTTTTCGTTTGAATAATGGAACACCTCTAGAAAAGTTTTGTAATTGAAGTATTGGTAGTTATTTGAAAATGATTTTAATAGTTATGTAACAAAATCTACTATAACAATTGTAGAACATCCTATAAAATTTAATGTCTGCGATGTCTATTCTACTGAAGATACCAAATGAAATATCTAACAGTGTAAAGGCGTAATACACTTATTTACAAAACCCAGCCTTTAAAGATCGACCTACAAGCACCAGTTCTAAGTCGAAAATAAAACGAAATACATTTAACTAGAAGAGAAAATCATTTATTATATAAAACTTTCAAATATGTACCTTAGACATAACCGAAATTACTGATATTAGAAATACTAGAGTTGTAGCCAATTTTAAAAACACAATTCGCCGAGGTAATATCGTCATCATCATCAGCAGGAAGAAGTCCACTGTTGAACAAAGGCCTCCCTAATAGAACGCCACTAAGAACGGCTATTAGCCGCTTGTAACTGCCTACCCGCAACTTTAACGATGTCGTCAGTCCACCTAGTGGGGGGCCTACCTACTCTACGTCTTCCGGTGTAATGTGGTAAACACTCGAGAACCTTTCTTCCCCATCGGTTATAAGTTCGTCGAGCAATGTGGCCCGCCCATTGCCACATGCAAATTCGGAAAGCTATGTCTGGGTATATTGTAGATAAATACTGTTCAACTAAAACGGAAAGACTTTTAAATGGCAATTAAAATTATGTATAGTTTGTACCAAAAAAAAATAGAAATACAATCCATTAACAATACAGGGCATTTTTAAAGAAGAATGATAGACATCAAATAATACGCAATTCTGACACAGAATATTGTAAATTTCATTCAATAATTTCGTATCAATGGCTAATTGGCTCTTAGATAATTTTTGCCCAATGGGAGGCCACCTCCACGGCCCTGTCAGATGCATACTTGAGGTCATCTTGTATGCAGATAGTCGGGTACTGGGGACACGACAGTAAGTGTGCCATATTATGCATTTATAATAATAGCGAAGAGTATAATAAAGTAAAATATTCCGTCTTACCTGTTAAATTCCATCAAACACATCTGTTTATAGGCAATGGTTCTAATATGAGTTTAAGTAAGTTCACGGCTTTACCACTTAGTTTCTAAAACTTTCACTAGATGGCACTAAAGGTAAAGTTAGATCGCGCTGTCGAGATTCTCTGCTGATCGGTTATCTTCGTAGGCAATATATGAAATAAGGATTTCTACGTTCGGTGAGTGAGAAAAGAAGTTTTATTTCCCCGCCAGGACTAGTACTCCTTTCAACTTCTAAAGTAAATATTTGAAAGTTTAATTCAATAAATAATAATCTAGCTTGTATATACTATGATATGTTTATTTTAGTTTTTAGTTTCATCTCAGTCTTCATACTACTTCTATAGTCAGTCCTAAGCTAGCGGATTTTACAATCCCATAAGAAGAGGACGCGATTATTCCAAAACAGAAATCATCGAAAAGCTTCGAATCGTAATTAAAAAATCCAACCTCATAATATACATCTCTAGAAAAATATTTAGGTATATCAGCAACAAGTACATTAAAATTATCAAATATTGTAATGTTCACAGCGTTTTTGATATGTTTCGTTACCTTATATATATTTACATCTATTTCTCTTAATTCTATGTTCATTTCGTCGGTGATATATTCTTGTGCGTAAACTAAAGCATGTGCATCGTGCTGATTTTTATAATTAACAATGACTACTTTTTCAATAAATTCATCGTTCAAGTAATTCATAAAAATAGATGCTAAATTTAGAAAATATTTCTCTTTGACAAAAGGAACAGTTACAAATGAAGACACTCCCACTTCTTGAGTATTAGGTTTAGTATTGAAGACTTTATATATTATATTCATGAAAAAATTGATAGTGAAAAAGGTAATTAAATTTTTAAAGTTATAAATGATGGTGAAAATAATGATGAGAATGTATAAGTTCTTGTTGGGAACAAAGTTAGTGATGGCCGAGCTTGGGGGAGTCGGGTACACGACATCAACTTCAGCAATTTTGAAGATGGACAGCAGTAGATGGGAAGATATATCCTCGTGTTGGGAGTTGATGCGGGATTTCACAACCTTAAGAACGTCAATGCACTCCTCCTGAAAAAAACATAGTAAAATGATCGATTTATCAATCTATCATCAATCTTATACAAATTAAGGGACAAGTTGGTAGCGGACGACATGAAGCTGCAGCAAACGACGTGTCGCAGTGACACTACTGGTTTCTACGTATTTCTATGAAATTCCCTCCGTAGTTAGCGACATGAAAGCGACGCATCGTCGAGCGGCAGACGGCAGTGTCGTCCGACCGCAGATCAGTAGTGCCGCTGACGCCGGAGCAACGACACGTCGAGCGTGTTTCTTTAAAAAATGATTTTTTTCATATCGCTTTTCAAATGGTTTTTGATCAGTATTGAATAAGTTCCCTCACTTGCTCTGCATTTAAGCATAGGACGTGTGGCTTTTCGTCTTTTTCAGTATAATAAAAACAAGTCATCATCGTCTTCTTCCTCTTCTACTAAAAGATATAAAAAAATGCGATCACTATTCTCGAACACGTCAGGAATCTTGTTTGACGGAGCACTCAAAACCAACTGGTTGCCATATGCTGTTGCCGTCTGCGGTCGGGTTCGAAATCATGACTGCAGCGACATGACGCAACGACGTGTCGTGATGACATGAAGCGACGACATGTCGTCTGCTGCTGCTGCGTGCAGTCGGCTACCAACTTGTACCTTTAGGCTTGCGTTTGATCGCAACCTAACCTGATGTTATATGATAATTCCGTCGGCAATGTTACACACTCGCCTATAATATGCTTATTCACACTTGTAATAGGGATGAAAGTATGAAATTGCCGATTTATTGTAATAGGTACTTCGAATTGACATAGAACCTTCATGGTTTGAGATTTTTGAGTGAAACTTTTTTCACATGGTATTTTCCTATGAGGTTCTTCTTTTAAAAATGTGACGACATTCGATTAAAAACGTTGAGCTCTTTTTTTTTATTCAGATTAGACAAGATTGATGGATACCTATTTCGAAAATTCGAGTGATTTTTGTTCCGACGCGGAACTAATGCGGCAGAAACAGCTCGCAATGTCAATGTTGCGTTTGGAGAGGGGACTGAAAATGAACGCACCGTGCGATTTTGGTGTAAACGATTTCGTGATGGACACTTTGATTTTAATAAAGAACCACGTGGAAAACCGGCCATACAAGTGAATAACAATGAATTGAAAGAGATGGTGGAAGCCAATCCGAGCCAAACTAACCAGCATCAGCGGCATGGTTTAACGTTACCTTACCAACAATATTGAGTCTTTAGCGTCTTCATATATTTTTATCAATAAAATAAAAATATATGAAAAATGGCTGCCTCATGATTTAACCGATATGCAGAAAGAAACGCGAGTTGAAACTTGTGTTGCCTTGTTAAATCGATACAGACATGAAGGAATATTGGATCGAATGTGACATATGATAAAAAGTGGATTTTTACGATAACCATAGGCGAAAAATGCAATGGCTGAACCCAGGTCAAACGCCGCAACAGTGTCCTAAAGCAAAGCTTATCAATAAAAAGGTAATGGTAACTGTTTGGTGGTCTCAGCATGTTGTTATTCACAATAGCTTTCTCCGATCTGGTCAAGCAATAACGGCAGATGTCTACTGTGCCAAACTCCGAACAATAATAGCTAAACTAGCAGTGAAACAGCCCCGACTCATGTATCGATCTTCACCATTATTGCTCCATGATAACGCGAGACCTCATACAGCACGAGAAACAGTTTTAACTCTACAGGGACTGCAATTAGAAAATATTCGTCACCCTCAATATTCGCCACACCTTGCTCCAACTGACTACTATTTTGATCGTGATTTGGACAATTTTCTACGCGATAAAAAGTTTTCTTTCCAGGAGGCAGTACAAGATGCTTTCACACAGTTTGTCGAATGTAGATAACCAGAGTTCTATGGAAAAGGCATAAATGACCTTCCTATGAGATGGCAGCAATGTATAGATAATAATGGTAATTATTTTGATTAAATAATAATAATTATTATACGACTTAGGGGCCTTCAAGAAGAGAGCATATTCCCTCCTCAGAGGCAACGCATCCCCGAGACCTCTGGTGTTGCGGATGTTCGTGGGCGACGGTGATCACTTACCAACAGGTGAGCCGACTGATCATTTGCCTTACTGTCCCAAAAAAAAATAGGTTAAATTAAATAAAAAAAACCGTACAATTCACCTATTTCATACTTTAACCCCTAATAGGTATTTCTGTGGTTGTAAGGTGAATATTTTTAGTCAACATATTGAAAACAGTTTTTTATTCCTTACATAATAAGAAATCATTCAAGTACTTCAATATTAAATCACCTACCATTACATGCATTGTTATTACCTTTTCTCTATCAAGCAGAGCTTCCCCAGCTTCTTTCATCATCTCTTGCTCTTTTGGTGGAACGCTGGCAGATATGATGACGTTTTCGTTGCTGATGTTGAACAGGGTCAGAGTGCAGTTTGTCTGAAATTTTTAAATGAACAAATTTAGCATTCTCTTAAATTGTGAGGCTGTTAGGTAATAAACGATAATGGGCGTATTCCACTTGACGCCAATTTCGTTATTTTCGATATTTTTTATCACATATTGTGTCTATGGTTCCTATTAAACGTGGAACCATAGGCGCAGAATGTGGTCAAAATTATCGAAAATAACGAAATTGGCGTCAAGTGGAATACGGCCAATATTGGCTACAGCAGTCTAGTTTCTTGCCTTCGGCTTGTTTAAAAGTAAACTGATGTTCTGTAAAGTTGAAAAGAGCACGGCACCACTTCTTTTAATAATGTTACCTGAACCACATGACCTGAAAATAGATGATATTCGACGTTGCATAACTTTGAAATAAGCGATGAGGTTTCTCACAAGGAACTTTGTGGCTACAGAGCAGCATGTTAAGATTGAGTAAAACCCCGCGGAATTAGATTAACGCCGCTCCAAAAACCGCCGAAGGTCTGTATGTGATGTTTTACCCAGGATATCAAAGATTATTTATTTAGGTATGAACCTACATATATTTCTAAATGTAATTACAAGCATTATCGCGTGCTAAGCGAAATATATTTAACAAATTATTGGAGTACAAAATATGATCATATATTTAGGTACCAACCTAAATATATGATTTGGACCAAACAGTGATCTGTTTCATCGATTCTCTTATGAAATTCAATTCAATGGAACAGCAATATGTCAATATTATTTAACATACATTTAGTATGAGATGTTAACTTACCCCCTCTCTGTTCACAGAGTACATATACTGCTGCAATAGCCTGACTGCATCTTCAGCTCCGAGGCCGGTGTGGGGACGGAGCAGAGCCTCGTCCACTGCACTAAACCCGAGGAGTAGGTACACTCCCTCTGGCAGCCTGTACTCTCCTGGAAATTGCAAATGTTCATTGTTATAAATATGTTTCATTTTCAAGGTCTGTCTTGAAAGTTTTAGTTACTATTTTAAGTTAATTCATATTAATTCATTCGTTGCTGTTGTAAAATAAGGGTCATCTACAAAATCTAAATCCAAGCCTTACTCCCTTTTAGGCGCAGCTCCCGATTGGACTCTTCTCATGGACTCGTATGAAAAACACTACAAAATCCCTGAGAATGTTGGTGTTTTGTCTTCCAGACCAGATATATTTCTATACTCCAAAAATCTAAAACGCATAGTACTTATAGAACTTACTGTGCCGTGGGAAACAAACATACCTAAAGACCACATAATAAAAACTAACAAATATAATGACCTAACAAATGAATTACTTAACCAAAAACAGTTATGTGGTTAATTTATATGCTGTAGAAGTTGGAGCCAGGGGTATACCAGCGAAATCCCTATATAACCTACTTAAAGACCTTGGCCTACCCAAAACAACCGTTACTTCCATCCTAGAACGTGTATCTAAGGCGGCATTAGTAGGATCTTACCAAATTTGGTTAGGTAGTGTAGGAGGCTCGAGCGGTGAAGGGGAGCATTGATATATCATAAAGCCCTTAACCCTACTCCTGGGTTGCAAGTCCCAGGCCCCTCTAGCCTCTTCCTCTGCAACGCTATGGACCCGGCACCCGCTCGGTGAATCCATGGAATGCTAAGTAATTCGTCTCTCTATATATGACAGCTTTAAATCTTGTTTGACTATCATTTTGGAAGATGCGAAAGCTGTTTCAATGGAATTATTTTTATGCATACTGCTTTAGGCTCTCATTTCGTCCACATGATACCTTGTCTTAGGTATCTTGGGCCGCCGAGAACCGATAGAGGTGGAACACCGATCTGTTTTAGTCGGTAGGGATATTTGCTTCTATGGGAGTAGTTGATGCCGAGTCCGACACATTCCGGTCACCTAAAAAGGTATCTTGGATATTCCAGTTATTTTCGCGCCTTCTTGCCAACCTTCTTCCTTCTTGTCTTGTGCCAACAATCACAGATTTTCAGTGCCTGTAGCTGGGTCTTCCTTGACAAAACAGTTTCTGCAGTCATAAGTCGGATAAACTGCCATACATTCCATTAACGGCGACTTAGCATGCATTACTGAATGGTTCAAAAAATTTGGCCTCATAATAAACACAAGTAAGACCCAAGTGATAATTGTGGGCAGTTCACGTTATATCTCAAGGGTGGACTGGTCTATTATTCCGTCTATTTATTTTGATGGAGTCCCTATCCCCTAACGTGAAACATCACTTTGAAATCTATTGCGAGTTATTTTTTTACTTTTATTTTTCCGGTATATATAACGCGGGTCCTAGCCGGTTCCTAATAAGTTAATATCGTGAAACTGTAAAAAATCTGGGCTTGACCATCGACCGTTGCTTAAGTTGGGCTCCTCAGCTGCAAGCGACTAGTCGCAAATTGTACGCCACCTCAGGTGCTTTAAAGAGACTGCGCAACTTTCTTCCTGTTACTACTAAAATTGCTATAGTTCAATCTATTTTACTCCCAATTCTAGATTACGCTGATGTCTGCTATCCAGATCTCACTGAGGAACAGCTAGATAAGATTGAGCGTGTTCAAAACTTCTGCGTCAGATTTATATTTGGCTTGCGCAAATTTTACCGCATATCTCAATTTCGATCTAAGCTCAAGTGGCTCCCTATTCATCTCCGCCGGAATGCTCACATACTCTCTCTCCTATACAATATTTTGTTCCTTCACACTGCAAATGCTCTCAATTTAAGGTCATCAGAAAAGCTATCCCTCAGTATGCCTCAACATGGCACAATATTTTATGATCAATCTTTTTCAGAGAAAGCTGTTCGACTGTGGAACTCACTACCGATTTCTATCAGGCAAGCACAATCTTTAAACATATTCAAAATCCAAGTCAAAAAGTTTTACTTGTCTGATTAATTACACCTGTTCTGTTCAAATGTTTGCTTATCGTTTTAATTAATCATCACAATAGGGTAGTTGACACAGTCTAAAATAAAATACAGTGTAACGTTAACGTGATAGTAGTTGGAGCACATAACTCGATTAAATTAACATTTTATTTATTGTGCATTGGATTACCTTTATTTTGAATAAACAAAATGTGTTTAAATTTTCTTTAAGTCACGTGATCTCAAACGGAAGTAAAGGCGGAAATGATGTCATAAGGACAAAAACAAAGCCACAGAATAGGTAATAGTAATCGTGAGAGTTTGCTTCCAAAGGTTTTGACAGTGACAATTGACATTAGTAATTGCTAATAGCAAGGAACCCACAAAATGTCGCATCACTATCGATTTACTACTTAGGCCCATAATACACTATCAAATCCATTGGATCCCATATACTTAATAGTGTAATACGTACATTTGACTCGCTTATCTTTGATCATATTTCGCCGTGAGATTTGATCAAAGATCAGCATAGATAATAAATCCCAAACTCGGAATAAGAATCTATGGAAACATTTTGCAATAATTACTCATATTAATACAACAACTTTAAACAGTTGGAAAAGCTTATGTTTATCATTATTTTTATTCCGATGTCACTCCACGCCATTGTCTCGATCACTTGAAAGTGTTTACATTTCGGGATTACAAAAATGTTCTAGAAAATAGTGATTTTGAGCCATTTAAAGTTGTTTATTTACCATGTATGAAAAAGAATTGATAATGCTGCCACTCATGTAATCGTGCTTCAAACTGTGTTGGTTCTGTGATTGTTTTATTCAGTTTACATACACCCCTACACTATGGTACACGTTCTGCCGAACAACCTGTATAATCGATTCTAAAATCGATTACGCACGACACTACAACAAGCAAGCAAAACGTATTACATTTCAGCACTATTTGTTTTTGTACTTGTGACGTCATAAGTATAGAGGCCGCCATTGAATGATGTTTTAGCGCCAATTTTAAAAGTTGAAATAAAAAGATGGATTTCTAGTATTTCAGGACTCCTAAAAAAAATATTAAAAATGCTAGGTGTATATTTCAGTGTCCTAAATAATTTAACATACTTTAAAAAAACAAGTCAACAACCCTATTATAGGGTAGTTTTACGAAATGTACTTTATAATAAACTTATAAACAAACATAGCATAATCAGTTACATATTGTATAGTAATGTGTTTGTGTGTTTATATATGTAATATAATATTGTTTTATGTAAGTTTGTAAAGGTATATTTCTAGTACTTAAGTCATCTCTGTTTGTTTTTGTAAGAGAAAATATTTCTGGCAAAATTTTAAGTTAGCAGCCTGTTCAACTGGTCTCTTAATATTAATTTAATACACCCCCGTCTTATTACTCCTCTATTTCCTCTCCATTCAAAGGTTGCCTGAAAGAGATCGCTGTTAGTGATAATGCCGCCCATTGTAACACTTGACTATAATCCTACGTATTTGTATTATTATAATGTAGTGGTGTGTATAATAAAGACTTATCTATCTATACAGGATTCATATAGAAGTAAAGAGCCAGCCTACAGGACCACAGATTAAGGCATTTTGCGAGTGCCCTTATATCAGTCGCTAGTAGCGAGTTAGCGCTTGGAAAATCTATCGCCAAGCACCTAACAGTTTTCTAGGTTGCCTTTAAGTGTCCTGAAAGGCTTGCAAGACACTAAGAGGGATGCTTCTTAAGCACATAGGTCAGTGGCTAATGCTGATTCGAGAATTTGACCTGAATCAGGTCTAATGCAGATGAAAGATTCAGAACTGAAGAAGCATCTGTATATATGTATGCCTGGAGAAGCATGTAATTCATTGGACTCGGGTAACCTTACAAAACACTAAGAGATCCCTCTTAACACGTCAGTGCATTGTGATCATTCGGTAATCTTACCTGGTTTATGCCTCATATGGATGAAAGATCCAGAATATAAGAAATATCTATCGGCCTCTGTATGCTTTTTTTTATTTCTGGTAGGTAAGCCTTTTGACCACAATCTCACCTGATGGTAAGTGATGATGGGGTAGAAGGTGTTAATAGGCTTAACCTAGAATTACTGGCTCTCAAAGACAGCTGCCGGAACACACCGTTAGGTGCTTGGCGACAGATTTTCTACTTGAGGGTGGTCGCTAAGCCAGGCGGGCATTCGCGAAATGCCCTTCCACCATGCGGTGAAGCTCGAGCCCCGTGGCGGGATTTTAACTGTGGACCTGCTAAATGTCTAGTCTCACAAACTCCATACTTAAAAAAGTGGAAAGATCCAGAATAGAAGTAATATCTGCCTCTGTATGATCCAGAATAGAAGTAATATCTGCAGCGGCAGCTGTCCTTGAAGCCAGTTGTTCTAGGTTAAGCCTGTTAACACCTTCGACCACGTAATAACTTACCATCAGGTGAGATTGTCGTCAAAGGCTAACCTATCAGCAATAAAAAAAAACCTTGCAAAACTTCTTCAATGGTATGTCAGTGCATTCTGATTAATTAGTAATCTTACCAGGATTAGGTCTCATGCAGATGAAAGATCCAGAATAGCAGTAGCATCTGCCTCTATAGGCCTGATAGGCTGGAGCCGCATGGGAGTAGTGAGCGAGCCTGGAGGAGCACGGAGCTCGTGGGACGCAGGCGACCTTGCACGACACTTGGAGAGACGCCTCACAGACACACAGGTCAGTGCATTCTGCTAGTTCAGCGGAACGGTACAGCTGGAACATAATAAAATATACATCAAGTGACATAAAATGCAATCATAATTAATAGTGGAGGGTAGTACAGATATATTCTCTATACGAAAGTCATTTTTAGGATCCATACCGAAAGTCATATTTAGGGTTCATAGTCATACCCAGTCATATTTAGGGTCCATACCCAAAGGGCAAAACAGAGCCCCAATAATAAATGAGACTGTCTGTTCATCTGTCCGTATGACACAGATATTTAGCTTGTAAATGGAATGAGTAACAATTCTGAAATAAATAGATATTTATGTAAAATGTTGACCCAAAGATGACTTGTGGACTATAGTCTGGTTTTTAATTCGAGATCAAAAATGTAAACAAAGAAATGTCAATATATGTCATTGTCAAACTGATAGGTCAGGGTGTGCAATAGTTTTCCTTCAAAATATTATCACAAGTGTGGCTATTAAAAACAAAAAAATCTTACACAAATTTTTTCAGGCTTGAATATATGCGTAAATATGTACGCGCATATAAAAGTGTTTTATTGTTCCATAATAATGCAATAAATTATAGCATTAAATATATTTTTTACATTAAATGCTCCATCCGTTCCCAAAATTAGAAAAATTACCAAGTACTTGTAATTTTTTTGCATGGTTGCAACACCTTTGTTTACATTTTTGATCTCGAATTAAAAACCAGAGTATAGATGAATTAAATTATTTTCAAAGAGTACTGCATGAGAAGGTAGTTGAAAAAAAACACCCTACTAACCAGAATCACTACGGAACTACACGAGTCATTCTCATCAACGACATCCTCACCACCATCATAAAAGTGACTGGAGCAGCTATGCCAGCGACCCAAAGTCCTTCTCCACTATATCAAGAATTTGGGATGGCTTGGGTAGAAGCTGGCAGGGGAAATGCACAAAACATCCCAAACAGGATGTCAATGCAAAACATATCGCCCCTAAATCGAATAGCGTTTGCGACGAGTAACGCATTTTCAGACATGATTTGAGCTTGGTTGTACATTTTTGGAATCTTTATAATACAACACTTAGTGGGACTTCAAGGTGTTGATAGGAGGAGGGTTAGTGGCCGTACTCATAGACGTTTTAGCGCCTCCGTGACCGTTGCGATGTCAGGCTCAGAGTTATTAGGCAATTCCGTAGGGGACGACATTTTTTAGAGTTGGGGGTAGATCAGAAAGATCCATTTTTTTTTTTTTTATATCTGATAGGATAGCCTTTGACTACTATCTCACCTAATGGTAAGTGATGATGTGGTCGAAGTTGTTGTTTAGGCTAACCTAGAATTACTGGCTCCCAAGGAGAACTACCGGAACACACCGTTAGGTGCTTGGCGACAGATTTTCTACTTGAGGGTGGTAGCTAGCCAGGCGGGCATTTGCAAATGCCACCTCTATACTATAACGACTGCCTATAAGACGACAACCGCGACCGACGGCTTAACGTGCCTTCCGGAGCACGGAAGCGCTCAGTAGTAATTTATTTATTTATTTATTTCCATTGCTTGCGGCACTTACAGTTGGCACCAAAACACACCGCAAGCCAGTTAGTTTACACACACATACACATATCTAATACTAATAACACTTAAATTAACTAATTATTACTCAAAAATTCAATACATGAGCTTACAAAATTACACAAGGATGTAAAAAATACATCTATATCTAAGTTCTGAGCAATCAGGGCGTTTAACAGATTGATAGCTTGACATGTAGGAGCATATCGGGAAGTGCGCGTACGAGCGACGAGCGCAGCGAACAGAGGCCGCACGCGACGGCCCGACGCGTCTGGCGCGTACAACGACCAACGAGCTAATGCTTGCGGATTGTCAATCCTGCTATTGAGTAGCAAGTAGTAATGTATCAACAATGCGCACTTACGTCTCAATTCAAGCGTGTTGATGCCCACCATACCGGCAACGAATAACGACGGATATAAGTATGGATAATATCCATACAATTTTTTATATAGATAACGGGCAAATTTTCTTTGGACACGTTCTAGCATTATGATATATTTCTCTTCGTGTGGGTCCCAAACTAGTGAGCTGTATTCTAATTTGCTACGCACGAATGCATAGTATAATGTAATTATAGCACTTCTATCGTCAAACCTAGAAGTCTGCCGCATGACAAAACCAAGAGATTTGGAGGCTCTATTACACAAATCTACAATGTGCTGATTGAACGTCAACTCCATGTCTAGGGACAGTCCTAAATCAATAATTTGTGTGACACGCTCCAGGCAGGCACCAGATATGTGGTAGCTGAACTGAATAGGTGCACGTGACCGGGTAAATGAGATGGTTTTGCACTTAGAGCTGTTAAATTCTAAGTGATTAGCTTCAGCCCATCTTACAACATTGTCAATGTCTTCCTGGAGTGCCTCACAGTCTCTCATGCTACCAACACCCAAGTACAGCTTCAGGTCATCAGCAAACATCAAACATTTGGCCGTTCTCACGACCTTCGGCAAATCATTAATGTCACTAGCGGTCCAAATCCAACTCATGACCGCGGCGGACGTTGCTTAACTTTGCTGATCGGTTAAGAACAGCTAAGCAAACTTCCCTACGAGCGCTTCATTCTTTGTAATCTTGTTTCTTACTTACCCTTCTAGTCTCTCCCATCTTGATGTACTGCGCCTCGTCATCACTCTCCGGCTTCTTTACAATACAATACTTAGTTGGCTCTAGAGTGGTGGTAGGTCTTGGCGTAGTGGTCGTGGTAGTCGTGGTGGTCGTTGTTGTCGACGTTGTCGTGGTCGTCGTTGCCGCGGTGGTCGTCTCTGTGGTCGTTTCGATGACAGGCTCGGATATTTGGGCGACTTCGTTGGGGACGACAGTTTGTTCAGACATGGTTGTTATTGGGCTTAGATCTTCTTGATTTTCCTGTAAAAATCAACATGATGAATAAGTATTTGAACTGTATATATCACGTAGGTGTCAGATTTTGTACATATTATGTTTTCAATTAAAATAAAAAAAAAATCATATTGGAATGACAATTTGTTTGCAAATATGATTTAAATAAAAAAAAAAAATAATAATAATTGATTCGGTATTTTTCATTCTCAGTATATTCTGCCTAAAATATTATCTAAACTAAAATAATAAAGAGGAAATATTTGATTGTTTGTTTGCATTGAAAGGTTCTGAAACTACTGGATCGATTAGGATGAAATTTGGTACGGTAATAGTTTGAGGCACGGGGAAGGACATAGGATAGTTTTCATCCAACTGCGCAAAAAGAGGTTAATGATTTTGCGCGATAACCGTTCTACTTGACTGATTAGGATGAAATTTGGTATGGACATAGTTTGAGACACGGGAAAGGACATAGGATAGTTTTTATCCAATTGCGCAAAAAGAGGTTAATGTTTTTGCGCGCTAACCGATATAACTGCGGGCGGAGCCGCGGCCGGAAAGCTAGTTTCAAATATTTCTTCAAGCAAACTGCAATTATGTTAAAATCAAAGATGTCAAGAATTCTTCACTGACGATGAGCAGCAGATAGATATAGCTCAATATATTAGAAGTACAGGTAAATAGTGAGCGAATGAAGCGAGAAGTGCGTAAATAAATTCAAAAGGTGAACGAACGCGCGTCCAGCGTTTGATGGTGTTTCGGCGATTATACTTGGACTCTACCTACTATTGGACTTGCACCCATCATCCAACCTAACAGCTAAGTATATCTAGTCCATACTTATATAAAACTTGGCCATTCATCATTTATTGGTGATCATCATCACCAACCTCACACAGCCAAAACTGTATGTTAATTTCTGTTCTTGTCATAGCCGCCGCCGGGGTGAGCTCGGAATCGGAGAGGTTGATTAGGTATGTTAAAAGTTCAATATGTAGTTCTCCGCTTGTGATTCTGATCAGGTACCTCTGTAACTTCAGGTCATGGCAGCTATCTGAAGATGCTGAGTGCTAGTGCATATAACAAGAAGCTGCATCCAATACATTGCTGGTGCCTGAGTGAGTATTTTTAATACATTCTACAGTAGCTTCTTCATAAGCTCTGCATGCAACCCATCATAGGATTTTATACAATTTAGGCACTTGAAATAAGGCCTCGCGACATAGTGGAGTGGACATATAGGTACAGTAGGTTGCGTTTACCTTTCAGACCCATTAAGTGTACCTTACTACGTGTTAAGTTGCTGCATTGCAAACAGGATGTTTCGCTTGCAGCTATTTGCACTTAATTCTCATCATTGTGATGGTGGAATCATCATTTTGCATCGTGGAAGGGCATTTTAGAAATGCCCGCCTGGCTAGCGACCACCCTCAAGTAGAAAATCTGTCACCAAGCACCTAACAGTGTGTTCCGGCAGCAGTCCTTGAGAGCCAGTAAAATTACAGGCACATGATACCTAACAACTTTATCGTCTCAGTGTGACGGACGCAGTGCAATTCTTGTTGACGAAATGCATCTGTTATATGCAGAGGTTAGTCCACTTAACATCAGTAGGGCCTCGGGATTCCGTCATAACAAAATTAAAAAACTAGAGAAGAAAATGATTCCCTTTTTTCACGTAACTACGTGATTGTTTGCGCCAATCAATAGATATTTACAAACCTTATATGTACAAGCAATTCGAAATTAGTGTCGCGTCCAAAAATTTCATTATAAACAGTAAAAACATGAAATTTTCGCTTAAACATTGCTAATGGTGTGTGATAGCAGTCATGAATAATTCAATTCATAGAATTTGGTGTCAAAACGTCTTCATCTCAGATTTCGGCCTTGATTAGCAAAGGGTCTCGATAAAAGAAGAAGTATGATTTAATTTCTTACCAATTGCCCACTAACATGCACTGGGTAATGCGAGCTGCCATGCTGCGTGGTATGCTTATGGTGAGTAGTGGTCCGGTGATAGATCGGGGTATCAGGCGCCACGGTGATATAACGGATCCCATTGTCAAATGGTGTTGTCGTCAGGAGGGATCCATAGGTCTTGACATGGTAGTCACTTTGAGATTCCACTGTAAATATAGAATTCATAATCAGTTTAACTACTATCCCTGGTAAGGGAAACTTAATTTGAAATACTCGTAGCAATGTCACCATCGGCGTCCGAAAAATAGCATGTACATAAAAAGATGCATACATAATACAGAGAACATTAAAACTTATGGATAGTTTAGTAAAACTTATAGTTAGTTCACCAACATTTTGAGTTCTGAAAAGACTACAAAAGGGCATTCTTATTGGCACTTTTATAGTAATAAGAATAGGTATATAATACAATTCAAGATATTCTTAATTTGATCATTTTATCATCTTCATCCTTAGTATAATCGAGCTTGTAAACAAATTCTAAATTTCGCGCACAAGACAGAACAATTTTACAGCCCAGACAGTCTTACAGTTGAAAGTATTGTATATGTCTCCTAACGTAAAGTAAATCCACTGCTGAATAACTGAATCCACTGAATACTGTTGCTACCAGATGCTGTTAGAATCTCATATTGAGTTTAAGACTCTAATGATGATGGATCCATAATTTTTTTACAACTTTAGATCTACTAAATCTTTTTATGACTCGTATTATTTAAAAGACCATTGAGGCATGATAAGCAAACATAGATTCGATATTTATATATATTCAATATTTTAGATGGCAAAAGATAACTTCCAATGGGACTTGAACCCGCAACCCCAGAATACTGTCCTGGTGCATTTCCAATTATGGTATGGAAGCAGGTGCTGGACAGAAAATTTTTTATCCATCCGTTTGAATGAATGATTGTATATCAACCTTACCAGCCTAACTAAATAGTCTTCTGCTATTTGGGTAGATGTCGCCAACGTCAAAAACACGTGAATTCAAACAGACGGAGAAAAGTCGATTGTTCAGCACCCGTTTCCATAGCATAATTGGAAATGCACCAGGATGGTATTCTGGTTCAAGTCTGTTGCGGGTTTAAGTCCCACTAAAAGATCTGGTTAGATAATACAATTTATTGGTTATACTCACCAACACAAGGGTTAAGCCACAACAGCCTCTGCCAACCCAGACAATCATACAGCTGAGCGAAGTCTGTTCCTCTGCAGGCACAGGCAGCTCTAAGCTGAGTGCCCAGAACGGCAACGACTGCAGCACGGCAAGCGGCGGGAGAACCAGCACAGCCCTGGGTGACTGCATCCACTGCACACCACTGCTCATAGTTTTCTAGGCGGATTCTGGAAAAGATTGAATTGAAAGATATCAAATTAACAATGCATTTCACAACTTGATCAGCATCTGGTTCATTATGTTTAATTTTATAACCATTAAACATTTTGTATTCATTGGATAGAATGTTATTGTACTACTAACGCCATCTGTTAGAAAACCAAAGAGTTAACATCGCTGCAACAGAACTAAACTCAATACTCAAACACATTGTAGTTAATCTACTTAAAACTAGACAACACCACTGAATCAGGTTGTAAAATAAACACGAGCCTTCACAAAGCTCAGCTTTTTGCTAGTATAAATTAAATGTGACATATATTACTTTTTTTTTAATTAGCAGAGAGATCCCTTATCATCATTCTCAATGTTGCTATCAGTATTGGGTACTTATAACTTAAATCACAAAAAATGCAACATAACAGTTTAATTGAACTATCAAATTTAGGATAACTTTAGGAAATATTTAATAAAAATATATAAAGAAAACATAATGTGTTTTTCAATTAAGAATGTTAAATTGTATGTAATTCGGAGTAAAAGGGCTTTATTATAATGTGTTTTTCATGTATTAACATTACACAATGTTGAAAACATATGAATGATTTTATTTAAAACAGTTTTGTCTTCTTACCAGACACAGATACATTGTATTAACATCACCAAATCATCAATTTTTTATGTCAATTTTGAAATCGGTGTTTGTTTGGTAAACAAAACACTCTTGTTTGGTTAAGGCTAACAAATGTCCAATTAAAAGCACAGGAATTCTGTTACTACAGTCAATGATTATCTCATATATACATAGTATCATGTGCCTGCCGGGAGCTCGCAGACGCCGCTGCGCACTCGCCCTGATGATGAGCATCTGATATGCTCAAAACCCGCGAGACGTATTCGATCCTCAACGTGAGTGTTTTTTGCCGGTTTCAATTTATAATTTGAATATTGTTAGGTTTGCATTAACGCCTCCTATGCGGATTACATTACAATATGTAATCCACATATTCAGCAAATCCATCCCAATATGATGGTTAAAGAACGATAGGAAAGATTTGAATTATAACGTCATGTCATGTTAGCTCAATTGGAGTATACCCCGGCTCAAGGGGTGGATGGACGCGGGTTCGAATCCCGCACATGACTTAAATTTTTCCTATTGTATATTTGTGATTTTGCAATTACATTTATAATATTTAAATATGTGTGAAACTCACGAGAATTTCAATTCAAAAATATTATCATGTATGCAGTTTTGAAAACATTAAAATGAACTAGAATAATCTGCTGATTCTGGAGGTAACAATGCGTCGTTTTGGGGCAACACAGTTCTATGTGTAGTAGTCTATAGTTTTCAAGAGAGTCATTGCAAACTTTGATGTTATGTATCTTGTTTAATCATCAAAAATGGTAGGAACTGGATATTAACATTGTTGTTTATTTAATCAAGAGAACATATTTCATTGAGTAAAGATAAAAAGAGATGTAAGTTTTACTATTTTGAAATTGAAATAGAACTATGTTGCTTCAGCAAACTAATAAAATAATAAGCAACAAGGTTCTATGATATCATAGAACTTTGTTGCAGATATACAATCTGTAAATAGAACTTTGTTGTATATTCATAGCTTAGGGAAAATAATACAGTTTTTAGAGAAATGTATTAATATGTTTATTTATTTATTTGTGGCTACTACATGCACTGAATATTAATAATATTATTAAACACCTATCCTCTCTAAACAATGCTTGATAGTATGTTTTGTCTAACAAAGGCATCCATTTATACATAGACTTGATTGCTTGTACTTTATGTTCTGGCAAACCTTTTTTTGCAGAACTAATAGGCTTTGGAGCAGGCATGTCTCTGGGGAACTGCAATATACTGCGTCTGTTGTTTCGGTTTCTACGGCGTTGCGCTCTGCCTAAAGTAGGCAGAATGTCCACACCTACCCAGTTTTGATCTAAAAAACTTGTTTTGTAGCATACATGAAAGTAATTTTGAGTGAATTTTAAAGAAGTCACTTTCAAGTATGGGACCTTTTCATAATGGAATGACTTGGTACATTCTGCAAAATCTTTTATGTCTTCAATTTGCAACTGGATTATTTTGTATGGATTATTTTTGTGTACCTTTTTAAGTAATTTTACTAACGAGACTGGAGAGTACTCTGAAACTGATAAAACTTTTTCTATGCAAGAATGAACATTGTCTACCTCTTGAATAGCAGAATGACCAGGTGTACAATACTTCACAATCACTTCTTCAATATTTTCATTTGCTTTCATGAAATCTGCTATTGCATATGAAATAAACGAATTCCTGTTTTGTGGAACACAAGAGTCACTCCATAGGGTGAGAGACTTTATTTCAGGATTATCAATTATCAGTCGTTTCAGTATCATCAGCAGTGCACTGGCCAAATCATTTCCCGTTCTTCCGGATGTTGCTTCTGTCCATAAAGCACAATAAGTAAGTCTTTTTAGTTTTAGAAAAATGCCCTGTAAGATTATAAGCATTAAGCTTACTTTTATAAAAGAAACAACTCACATCTGCTTGTGGACATGTCAAAACATTATGCAAATCAAAACATAGTACATTTTCAGCAGAACCTCTATCTCTATTTCTTTCTAATCTCATAGCATTCTTTTCAGCAACATGAATAGTGTGCTTTACATCTAATTCAGATGTAAGTATGTTTTATTTTTTAGAAGTTTCCCACTCTGAGCACAAATCACATCGATCTTTTTTCGGTTTATGGAATGACAGATTAAATTTTTCAACGAATATTTTACTGTACATACTCTTCAAAAGAGGTGCTTCAGTTGATTCTTTGTATAAATCATACATTTTTGAAATGCTTAGATTAGACTCCAAATATTGTCTTCTAGTATTTGAACGGCAATAGTGGGCTTCCACCACAGGAAAAGAATTTATGTGCGCTCGCACTTCATTTATCTTCTCTTCTGAAGTTCTCTTCTGCTTGCCATGCTTCCCCCGTCGGTCTTTCTGTGAGGCTCCAGTACTCAAGTCTCTTTTTCCATGAACACCATATACCACTTTTTGAGAGATGTCCAATGTTCCTAAGAAAAATTGCTTACATACACGTTTTATTGTACCTTGTGTGTCAAAATAAAACATGTAAGAGTATTTTTTTTTGTTTGAATTCAAAGTACTACGTTTCTTAGAATTCTTTTCAGTAGTTTGTAGTATAAAATGATATTTTTCGTTTTGATTCATATCATAGTAAGCTTGAAATATTTGTAGTCTTTGTTTTTCAGTTACTATCTTGCCACAGTTGAACCTGCACAAAGTAAAACAGTCTTTCTTGTTTTTAATACACCTTTTTGGTACTGTCTTACCTCTAATGGAAATGTAAGATTCACCTGCCTGATGTTTATTATGACGTACATTGCGTTTCCAATTTGCTGTATTTACCAACCGTTTTCTTGATTGTCGATCTGTACTGGCATTTCTAGTATTTCTAAAACCGATAACAAAAACATAAGGGAAATAAACTCCATGTAACAAACTCTGAGGAACGAAGTAAATAGTGGAAATACATACCGGGTGATACATATCGGCACGGAGCGAAATTCTCCAGAACATTCGTCCAAAATAATCTCTTCATCTGAATTGATGGCATTGATGTTATGAAATAGAGTAATATCCCGAATTTCCCCTGTTTTTTCGCATAAAACAATTTCACCGAAATTTACCGCCATTTTTTAAATTGCATTACGACAAGCGCACAGACAACAAAGTTCTAACTACCATAGACAAAACATATAGAACCGTGTTGCCCACAAAATGTAATAAAATTTAGATAGTACTATGTTTTTCTGTCGATAGATGGATTTTTACTAGGGATATCATTGTATTTTTAATACACGTAGAACCGTCGTAGAAAAGCCTTAAAAACAGTGTTGCTACTTAAAAATGATAGATAGAACCATGTTGCTCTGAGGCGACAAATGCTGGCAGTACAAATGGAATAAACAGTGCATCAATGTGCTTTTAGTGCACCATTTCTATGATATGGTGTTCTTCCTAGGCTGCATTGCCTCTGCTAGGAGTTTTTGGCTCAGAATCAGATTGGTGAAGGTGAACTAACCGATGTCTGTGAATGTAACCTTGCATTTTCAATGCTATATCGGCATCATTCAGGTCATCTGTCTTAAAATCATTGATATTTGACTAGTCAAGCAACGCAGATAAACAACTAAGACGCTAATACAACAATGCACATAACTATATTTTTAATCTCCTAAATTTGTAATGTAATCTACCGAGCAGGCATTATTGCAAACATAACAATATTAAAAATAATTGACAGTAAGTAATTTTTGATAAACAGCTTTTTTCCAAAGATAAAGAAATTGATGCTGGGTTTGAGAGAGAATAGTATTTAGTTCTTTTAAAAGTTTGTTGGGCCTTATGAGGCTACTAAAAGATCTTGGCCTGTCGAGTACATCTATAACTTCAATCCTAGAACCTGTACTTAAGGCAGCATTAGTAGGATCTAACCAAATTTGGTTAGCCAGGGGAGGAGGCCTGAGCAGTGTAGGGTAGCATTGATAACATCTAAAGGGGCCCCTTAATCCTACTCCATGGGTCGCAAGTCACAGGCACCTGTGACTGGGCCCTCTTCTTTTGGAACCCCTATGGACCCAGCACCCACATGGTGAATCCATGGAATACTAAGTAATTCATCTCTCAATCCACTTCATCTTTGATAAAATATACTGTCAGATAGCTTTTTTTTCTGAAGGAGTTAAAAGATATTACTTAGGTATATAATATATTCAAATATTTACAGTAAATTTGAAAAACAATATGTTGCAAAACTTGTGATGTAGGTAGTCGAAGGTATTGCTCAGGATAACCTACATATAAATATTGATTATCAAGGATAGCTGCTGTAACTCACTGTCAAGTTCTTGGCAACAAACATTCTACTTGAGGGTGGTATTTCCTTTAGCAAATTGCACAACAGCGTATGTATTTCTGTGCAGGTAGGCATAAAAGAAACAAAAACAAGTGTATTCGTAATTTATTGTAAAATAATCTAAATTCTCTACATATCTGCCTATTTTCATATATAATTAAAGTTTCATACACAGTACCTGCTGGAGAGTGTTGTCCTTACATCAGCATTAGCATAGCATCTCTTATTCTTGACTTAAATTTTGTTCGTACTTCATTGTATTCACAACATGGGGGCCTCACATCAAACTGTTGCTCAACAGCAACACTTGTTTGTACAGAGGATGACCTACTAAGGTGAACTTCCAGCATTATATCAATATTACTAATCAGACAGCTAACTTTAAATCATCCCATTAATGTATTAAGACTGCATTGTGCTGTCTCCAAGACTAAATGAATTCAGTTGTCCAACAAGATGTTAAGGAAATGCTGAGCTACAGAAAAAGTTTCTTCTTCATGACCTCCCTGAAGCTAAGCATGAAGTCACGGCAGCTGTCGGAACTAAGGTGGTAGCTGACACCAGATCCAGAATCAGATTGGTGGTGTCTCTGTGCAGATTTAAAAAGTTGCACGAATCTGCCCGGTTTTTAAATTCGAGATCAAAAATGTAAATATTATGGGTATATTCCATTTGACGTTAATAACGTTATTTTCGTTAATTTTGATCACATGCTGCGTCTATGGTTGTGATCACTGTGTGTGAGCGTTTGTAACTGTTCTCCCTCCCCTGTTCCATTTAGGATTAGAACACAAATTTTAAAGACATGTCATCGCCTCAGAGCAACATGGTTCTATCTATCATTTTAAAGCATTTTTAAGTAGCAACACCGTTTTAAACGCATTTCTAAGGCGGTTCTATGTGTCTTAATATACAATGATATCCCGAGTAAAAATCCATCTATCGACGGAAAAACATAGTACCATCTACATTTATATTACTATTTGCGGGCAACACGGTTCTATGTGTTTTGTCTATGGTAGATAGGACTTTGTTGTCTTGATGAAGAAACTATTTTGGACGAATGTACAGGAGAATTTCGCTCCTTTCGCATGGGTAGAAAAGTTTTATCAGTTTCTGAGTACTACTCTCCAGTCTCATTAACTAGTTTAAACAAGTTACAAATCCAAGACATAAAATATACTAATACTCTAAAGTGACTTTTTTGAAAATTTACTCAAAATTACTTTCATGTATGCTACAAAACGTAAAGGCTGTAGCACAATAGACCAGATTCAGGCGCTTCGCCAGGTTATACAGAAGACTGAGGAGTATAATTGGTCATTATTTTTAGCGTTTGTGAACTATGGAAAAACCTTCATTTCAATCGATACCTGTGCCATACTGCAGTCTTTTCAGCGATGCCAAATTGACTATAGGTACATCGTAGCATTGAAGTGTTTACTGTATAGAAACGCCACCATGTCGATTCGACTACAGGAATACGGAACCAATCCAACTGCAACGAGGCGTGAGACAAGGAGACGTTATTTCGCCGAAACTGTTCACGAATGCGTTGGAGGACGTTTTTAAGCTCTTGAACTGGAAAGAATTCGGTAACTCAGTACAATGCTCGGCGACCTCAAAAGAATTTCCCAGCGGGTGGGTCTTCAAATGAACATGGACAAGACGAAAATTATGTCTAATATCCATGTTGCACCTATACCAGTAGTTGTTGGGAACGATACGCTCGAAGTTGTTGACCATTACATTTACCTGGGACAGACTGTCCAGTTGGGTAGGTCCAACTTTGACAAAGAGGTCGCCTGAAGAATCCAATTCGGATAGGCAGCGTTCGGGAAGTTATGCAACATCTTCTCGTCGAAAGATCCTGCAAAGCCTGAAGAATAAAGTTTGCCCGATAAAATCCGGAACGTGATTATTTGCCAAAGGACCAAAGTCTTCAACTTGCAGTTGACGGGGCGATGGGCGGGTCACATTGCTCGACGAACTGATAACCGATGGGGAAGAAAGGTTCTCGAGTAGTTACCACATTACGCCGGAAGACGTAGAGTTGGTATACCTAGGTGGACTGACGATATCATAAAAGTCGCGGGTAGCCAATGGTTACAAACGGCTTATAACCGTTCTTTGTTGCGCTCAATGCGGGAGGTCTTTGTTCAACAGTGGACGTCTTCCGGTTGATGATGATGATGCTACAAAACAAAAATGTTTTAATCAAAACTAGATAGATGTGGAAATTCTGCCTAGTTTAGACAGTGCGCAATTCCGTATAAACTGAAACAAAAAATGGAGGATATTGCAGTTCTCCAGAGATGTGCCTGAACCAAAGCCTTTTTTTGGGTTTTCCTGAACATAAAGGACAAACCATTAAGTCTATGTACAAAAGGATGTCTTTGTTAGACATAAAATACTATCAAGCATAGTTTAAAGAGATCGATGTTTAATAATATAATTTATTTGTATATGTGCAACAAAGTTCTATGATAACTATTATATTTTACTAGTTTTCTGAAGCAACATAGTTCTATCTAAATTTTAAAATAGTAATATATTACGTTTTGTATCTGTTACCCAATGAAATATGTTCTCTTGAAGTAACGAAAAACAGTGTTAACATCCAGTTCCTACTAATTTTAATGATTAAACAAGATACGAAACATCAAAGTTTGCAATTACTCTCTTGAAAACTATAGATTAATACACATAGAACGGTGTTGCCCCAAGGCGACGATGTCTAAAGAGATTAGAACGCTAAAAATGCCACTAAAATTTGCCACTTCTGTCACTTTTGACATTAGATGTAGCGTTTATGGCGAAAATAACGCCAAGACCCATGTGAACAACTTTTTGGGAGTGTGATCGTTTTTAGCGAATCTAACTTCAAATGGTAAGCAGCCTATGTTATTGTCAAACTGACAGGGCAGGGGTATTCAATAGTTTTTCTTTATTCATTCGCTCTCCGTAGCGGGGGTGCATTCCTGCAAGCCTTCTGCCAAGACAAATTTTGGTCCAAGCGCGGATACACACCGCGCGCCGTTCCAGCACTCCAATCGAGCTTAATTTGATCCTGGCAAGATTTGATCATACCCGTTCCGGGCAACCTGTCAGAGCAAATTTTGCTCTACTTGGCCAACATTTTACTACCTTTTGAATCGGCCAAATCTTGGCTAGCTGTCAAATGTGACAGATTGTACAATAAATAATAAATTGTGTACAAGCTAAGCCAAGGGTTAGTGATTACTATGCTATCATTGCTTAATTACGTATTGGGGCTCATTCCAAAACATACAGAAAATATATGATCACTTAAAAACATCGCTGTCAATTTCATATTGTGACAGTGGCGCCAAAAGGTCGTTCCAGCAAATCTGGCTCGTCCAATATTTGGCCCGGCCTTGCAGGAACGCGCCCCGCAAAAAAATACCAGGGGCGCGTTCCTACAAAGCCGGGCCAAATATTGGACGAGCCAGATTTGCTCCAAGGTACCTGGAACGACCTTTAGAGCTAGCTAGCACAGTGACAACTGAGACTTCAGTAGAAGCTTACCATGCCCAATTCAATATAATATAAAAATACAAGATTTGTGAAGTTAAAAACAAAACTTATATAAAATCGAGGTAGCATATATTCACCTTGCGAGAACGTGAGAGGGAAAATACGTATTTCGTTGTTCATGTGCCCGGTCCGCACTGTGTTTCGAAGGCTCCAGCCTCCATATTACGAAAATAATCTTTTCGTAACAATAAACAAAAACTAAACACAACTCTGAAAACAACTATAAACAACAAAAACAATGACATGAAATTCAACAACAAGAAAAACAATCGGTGAAGAACACAACAAATACGAGTGAATAAGCAAAAATGGCGCAAGCTGGAAAATGTTGACGAACCCGCAAGTGTGGCTATTAAAAACAAAAAAATCCATTTTTTTTCAGGCTTGAATACATGTGTAAATATGTAAGCGCGTAAAAAAGTTTTTTATTGTTTCATACTAATGTAATAAATTAAAGCATAAAATATTATTTTTTACATTAAATGCTCCATCCGTTTCCAAATTAGTATAATAACTAAGTACTTGTAATTTTTTGGCACGGGTAACCCCTTTGTTTACCTGTTTGATCTCGAATTAAAAACCAGAGTACATATAACAATTTTGTATTCATGCATTGGATATAATGTTATTTTACTAACGCCATCCGCTAGAAAACTAAAGTAATTTAACCGAAAAATAGAACTAAACTCAATACTCAAATTAATCGTAGTTAACTTAATACTAGATGGCAGTACTAGAATCAGGTTGTAAGATAAACGTGAGCCCTCACATAGCTCAGGTTTTTGCTAGTACCTATATAATAATATGATTTGGACTTTGATTAAAAACGAATGTAAGTTCTCGGTTTGTCATTTCATTGAATATATAATTGTACCTGCCTTATACACAACTAGGACCAAAAAAAGTAAAATGGTATTAGCACTTTGTGTGATATATAATAAAAATGCAATGACCTCAAACGAAAATAATATATGTAAAAATAGGTATGAATATCAGCGAAATCTTTACTGACTTCAAAGAGTTTAGGGCTGTCAGAACTTATTGAACTTTGCCGCCAGTCCCGTCACTGGTCCCTTTATTTTTAGACCCGCTATTCAATCTTAATCAATAAACCCAATCTCGAGCCCTTTCGATTGAAAGCCTTTTCTAAGCTTTGACTTTCAATGAAAGCTTAATTTAACATGGAGTGTTTCTGAAATTGCCAACCCTGATATATGAGTACGTTTGATGTTGTGTCAATGCATGTTTATAATTATGGAGTTTCTATAATTATAGGGTTGTCATATAAATAATTATGTAAAAACATGTCTGAAAACTCTAGTTTCGCCAGACATGTTTTACTCCCGAGTAATAGTGGGCATTCGGCAAGTCTATTGCCTCCTATAGAGTACCTACCTACCTACGGTTTCGGACTCTAGACTGTTTGTGTTATTGTGTGTGGGTTGGAACCCTGTGTGGGTTCTAACCCATACACCCACTATAAATAATGTTTGAAACGTAAAATAAAAATATATTTTCTGACAAGTAATTATTTGTAGCTTAGTACCCGTGTAGTGCCAGGTTAGAATTGCATCCTCATATGTTTCTGAGGGATCGGAACGAGGCGACGAAAGGAAAGAAGATGGGCAGCAGCGCTTCTGAGGAACTGCTATCTAACACTGCGATCTACAAACGCTTGTCAAGAGCTGGGCTTATGGCACGACTCGACCGTAGTAGAGTTCTTAGTCGCTACATTCTAAACTCTTTCCTTATATAATAGAGTATAGGCATAGAACATATAATAATACTACGTATAGAATGGACACTCCTCACCCCCCACCAAAACGAGCCTTCCTCACCCCACCACCAATTCTGAGCTGTCGCTGAGCTGCCTTGAGTACGGGACGCACAACTCGGGCACGATGACGTGACGACGAAGCGTGACGATTGTACGAGTATTTTAAAAGTTGAGAATGGGGTAATCTTGTGCTGTTTACGGTTGCTTATCAACTAAACAAGAAAATGATAGGAGTTTTTATGGACTCCCTAAGGATAAAACGAGGTAAGTCCTTCTTGGTAACCTACACTAAGTACCTACCTATTTGTTGTTCTTCAGTTATCCAGTAGGTAACTTATAAAACCGGTAATTTACAGTAGGTATTGAAAAAATACAAACATAATACCTTATCTTAGTATTTTACTCAAAGTTCAAACTGCTATTCAAATAATGACTACTTTAGAAGATTTTCATTTGCAAAAAATATCCGTGGATATCGACTTCGTTTGCAGCGAAACAAGTGTCTTTGTAACCTATACCTACCATAGAGAAAAGTAATACACATACCGACCTACGCCACGTTTGACACGCGGCACCAGTGTTTCCACAATGAGGGGAACTTCCCCTTTTGAGGGTAAATTATGTCCAGAGGGGAAGAAAAACAAATCGTCGACAATTTCTGTCGATAATTTTGCTGACGCATTTAGTGTCAATAATATTATTATAGTATAGTATCACCAGAGGCGTGGGCAAGTTATAGAAAAAAATCGATAAACACCTATTATTTTTTAGTTACTACACTAGGGCCAAAACTAAAAACTACAGCAGAAACATTTTTGAGGCGAAAAAAGCCCTGAGAAGGGGAAATCTGAATTGAGGCGTAGGGAAAGGAAATCATTACAGTGGAAACACTGCGCGGCATACTTCATGATTGTTTATTATACGAGAAGAACATAAATTATTATTGTGATTGTATTTATTATCGTTACTTTATTTTTATAAAATGTGAACTTGGGACGATACTTTTTGTTTATCTATTATTGTATACCTGTCACCGTTTTATTGTACTAACCGTTAGTTTATAATAAATCTAGTTAGATTATAAACTGTCGACCGATTGTGAATGGAAACTAAAATTAACAATCTAACGTTTAAATTTTCGTAAGATTATAAACTGACCATGCCCAGCCGTCAAATTGTAATTATGTGGATCAACAACAGTTTACCATAGATCTACGAAAGTATTACAGGCCATAAGCAAAATACGTAGGTACAGGTTTTTAATGTATAATTTTTTGGCTTATGTTTAACTTACCACCAGATATAGTATACATACATATAACAGACAAAAATAGTAAATATCACCAAAATTAAACCCGCATTCTAATGTAATCTTATAACCAAAGTTATAACATCTCGCTAACCTATTTAAGCAAAATTACTCAAAATAAATCATTGTTAACCCAAAAGTAGTAAATGATCATCAAAAGTAGTATATGAAATTAAATTCTTGTGGCGCATCGCCGGCTGCTACCGCGGCACGCTCGCTTCGCTCGCTCGGCTAGCGCGTTGTTGTAGTCACAAGTAACCTAACGCTCCTCCTCGCTTCGCTCGTCGTCGCACCTAAATATGGCTTTGCCCTAGACTAAATGATATTTAACCCCTTGCTAAAATATAGTGATCATTTACTACATTTGGTGTACGATAAAATTTTTTGGTAAAAGAACTAAGGGTATCTAAGCATTTTATGGTGGTCATTATTTTAAATCCCTTAGTTTTTTTAATGTACAAACTCGAAATGAATATGTTTTTTTTGTCTGACTATTCTTTTTGTTCCTAACTCTATGAAATGAACTCATGGCACATATAACGGCAACAAATCAGACGACGCACAGAGGGGTATTTGAGACATCTAGCTGGCCAAAATTATTTATCGCTCTTAATCAATTAGAAATGGTTCAGTATCTCATAAAATCTTAAATACAAGTGTATATAAATACTCTTAACCTTCAGTTAGAGGACAAATTCATACATTAAATTTGAATAAAGAGACAAAAAGATGCGGTAGAAAAAAAAGCGTAGTTTTGTATAAGAAAATATATTTTATAACACAAAATAATGTATAAATATAATTATAATAAACAACTATCGCAAAACAAATTTAAAAACTTAAAATATAAATAATAATTAGGCATAACTTTCTTCACATATTAACATTTCTAATGTTTCCTTCATAAAATGATTTTGTTTTATTTTTTTAACAATTCTTCTTGATGCAAGTAGGGGATCTGATGTTAACAACAATCTATTCAAAACATCTGTATTACATTCTAATCTGCTGAATTTTCTTGCAAAGTTTTGCCTGTATAAACGAAAATGTTTATTTCTTGCTTCTGCTGCTTCTTCAGATAATTGTCCTATTGGTAAAAGTGCATCTTCTATTACAGTAGCCCCATGCATTAAGATTTTATGCATAGTAGGCGTCATATTATGTCTACCATATAAACTAACATAAAGTGCGGCAGTCTCTGTAGTAAATTTTTTGAATTTTTCTGCGTCTATTTTGTACCCACATGAAATGCACTCAAGAATCACTTTGATTTTTTTGATAAAATTTATATCTAGACCTGTAATTTCAGCTGCCAACTCTGGATTTTCAAAAAATCTTCGACTGGTATTTCCGTCATTTGTATTGCCAAATCCAGCTTTAGGAAAATCTACCCGAAGACCTAGTTTATTTTTAAATTCGTTTTGAATTTTTTCTTTGTTTTTTTGTATTAGCAGTTTGTCTGCTTCAGATTTTGGTGGCAAATCTTGCACACCGAGCTTGTAGGCAATATGTAATACATTCTCAAATAGCCGAATTCTGGCATGTAAAGTAGATAAGCCGAACTTCAATGTATCTGTATTAACTACATTTGTTTTATTCAAATCGTTAAAATCTTTTGATGTTGCTCCACATATGTAACATCTCATTGTAGATTTTGTCCCAGTTGCCGCGTAGCACACTTTTGCATCTATCATTGTTAGCATCATTTTGGTTTTAACAACATATGATCTTCCACCGATTGTTACTGATATAGGTTCCAATTTTTTAGCTGCGGCTTCCACATTGTTGATTTCGTCGTTCGTTATATCAACTGTTTCCTTTAAAAATCGTATACGGATAGGTCTACAGTAGCGGGGCGATGATGGAGTTGTGTTATGCCATAATATTTTATTTTTTTCCCCATACACTAAGCGTAGAGGCACAAATGAACTTTGAAAAATGTGCGAGTCGCATCCGCTATCATTTTCAAACTTTTGTTTGAACTGAGCCTGTTGTGAGCCATCACAACCCCATTTACAGATCATTTGAAGATCTCTCTCATTATCGCTAAGGGTTTTCAAAACGTCTTCTAAGTGAATAAGTAATCTTTCGGCAGTATGATTCATTATTCCTTGTAAATTCACTTCGGCACAGGTTTCGGTTACGCTAAAAAATTCATTGGAAGGATAACATTGTTTCTTATACAGCTGCAAAACTGAATAGCATGGAAGATTTCCTGTGGTTTGTCTGATCCTTTCATATTGGGACCTTGAAAGATTCGCATCTACAAACATTGCCAGCGCTTCTTCTGGATTGATATGCTTAACATGTGCCATGTCACGGTCTACTGACTTCCGGTATTCCTTAGCGCGGTCCCTATTTTCCGAAATCTCTTTCAAAATATTTGAAGCACTTCTATTGCCCTGGGCTCGCAATTCCATTTGAGCTGCATAAATTATTTTCTCAGGGCTATCCGACAAACGTATTGTCTCAGTTTTACGTCTTTTGCCTCGTTCACTAGTCTCTTCAAACGGTTTAGCGGGTCTACCTGCTCTTGTGGGTATTAGAGGTAATTCAAAAGTCCCATTCAGCCATTTTTCGTTGGTTTTTTCAAATAGATCACTTCTATATTTTGCTGCTACCCATCGATGCTTCATTTCTGATTTCATGCGTGCAAAATTACGCTTTATGTCCTTTATTTGTTCTTCCGAGTACGACTTATGTGAAATGAAATAATTTTCAACATATTCTAATTGGTCGTTAAAATTGAGATCATTTTGTGATCTCATTAGACCAAATATCTCCTTGCGAGTCATTAAAGTATTACCAGATGGTCCTGAAATAATAAAAACTAAATGAAATCAAAATTTCATTTTTTTTACAATTTTAAGTACGATATCTAAAATCGCTCCAGATGACGGAGTAGGAATTAGTAGGAACCAATTTTTTCCTTTTTTAAAAGTAGAAAGTCTATATATTACGAATATATAAAAATTATAGCCGGGTAATGCCGGGCACTAAAACAAAAAGCCTCGTAAAACTAAATTTTCTTGAAAAAATTAGGGAATTAAACCGGTATTTTTTCAAATGACGAAAAATAATAAAATCCCGTCACAAAATTAAATATTTTAAATATGTAAAATAAGTCACTTACCAGCAGTTTCAGAACCCATAGCCAATTTTGGATTATTCACAACACAACATAAAATAAAAAATAGTTAAAATTGAGTTTTAAAGCACGAATATTGAAAATAAACAACCGCTTCGAGCAATGTCTTAGTTTCAACTGACTATATCTTGTTCAATTTGGGGTGGGTAAAAAAAATAACAATAGGGTTGGGTCGCCCAACTACCTGGCTCTTCTAGGAATGCATTTTTTTTTACCTGAGCGTAATTCTGAGAAATGTAATTTTGGCCGGCTAGATCATGTAAATACTCCTATGTGCGACGGTTCACAATTTCGCGGGCGATTATAGATCGTTAGATTATAAACTGCCAGCTAGACATGGTCAGTTTATAATCTGACGAAAAGACGAAAAACGTTAGATTATAAATTTTAATGTTCGTTCACAATCTATCGACAGTTTATAATCTCACTAGATTTTTTATAAACTAACGTATCGTACAATTATCCGGTGACATACCTAAGTAATGCGAATGAAATGTGAAGTAGGTAATGTTACCTACTCGTTGTGTGTTGCATATTCCTACGGTGTAGGTACATGGAGTTGGATTATTGGGCTTATAAATGTTTCAGAAGGTAGGTAAGGTAACATACATTAAAACAATGTAATGTCTGCTTATTTCTAAATGTGAAGTAGGTAATGTTACCTACTCGTTGTGTGTTGCATATTCCTACGGTGTAGGTACATGGAGTTGGATTATTGGGCTTATAAATGTTTCAGAAGGTAGGTAAGGTAACATACATTAAAACAATGTAATGTCTGCTTATTTCTAAATGTGAAGTAGGTAATGTTACCTACTCGTTGTGTGTTGCATATTCCTACGGTGTACATGGAGTTGGATTATTGGGCTTATAAATGTTTCAGAAGGTAGGTAAGGTAACATACATTAAAACAATGTAATGTCTGCTTATTTCTATATGTTGAAATTGGTATTAAAATCTTTATTGTTATTTCATTACGGCGAAGGCATTAGTCACGAAGATTTTACGACCTATCCACTACCAAGTACCTACCTTACGTGGTGTATTATCACTCTAGTTTTTGCATGGTAGTATACCATTGCCAGCTAACTAATAAATTCAACTAGAAAATCTGTCACTAAGCACCAACGACGGTGTGTTGCGGCAGCTGTCATTGAGAGTCATTTTTGAAGCAATGATGGCCGAGCGGTAATAGCTATGGACTGCCGCGCCGCAGTACCCTGGTTCGATCCCAAACGCCGGCTTAAGCTTCACCGTATGGTTGAAGGACTTTTTGCGATTGCCCGCCTGGCTAGCTACCACCCTCAAGTAGAAAGTCTTGTCGCCAAGCACCTAACGGTGTGTTCCGGCAGTAGTACTTGAGAGTCAGTGAAATAACAGGCATATGAGACTTAACAACTATGTCTCAAGGTGACGGGCGCAGTACAATTCGTGACTTGTGACGAAATGTATCTGTTAATGTGTGAGGTTAGTCCGCTAACATCAGGTGGGCCTCGAGCTTGTTCAGTCACAAATAAATAAAAAAAAGCCAAATACCGTTCTAAGTGTGCTTACTTTCCTCGGCCACATCATCAATTACCAACGGATGATAAGACAGTAAATAGTCATAAGTTGTTTTATCAAACGTAAGAAAAAAAGATGTTTCAAAAGCTACACTAAATATACATAAAAAAAACTAACGAACCCTTTTATCACACCATTCTATGTTGCGCGGAGTTGTCGCCAGTGCTTAGAGAAGCCGTCTGGCTAAAGCCATCAAGTAGAAAAGCTGTCGCCAAACACCTAATAACAGTGTGTTTCAGCTGTTTTTGAGAGAGCCGGTAATTCTAGAATAGCCGAACAACTTCCTTGACCACACCATCACTTACTTTCATTTGAGATAGTGGTCAGAGGGTAGCATATCAGCTGTAAATAACAGTAAATAAAAAGACACATGAGTTCATCTGATGAAGGGTATCGGATGTGCCCGCAACCTAGGTCGACAATCTGGACCAACCTGTACCTTTATCAGCCGGATCGTCCACTGCTGAACACAGCCTACCATCAAGTGGGGGTTTGACATAATCCCCACACTTGGCAGGCGTCTTGGGGATCGCAGTTTAAGATATTAGTTCCTCAGAATGCGCTGCTGCCCACCTTCCGGTATTTTACCTTTAGTCACCTCTTACGACACCCACAGAGCACTGGGGGGGGGTGATATTCTAACCCCACGGACCAATACACGTGAGTACAATTCTACAAAAAGATAGACAGGATTGATTAGAGCCTTTGACAATGGTATTTGACAAAGGACCAGACTAGTCGGACTAGTTTCAGGTACAATAGATAGATACAATTCCATTAGGCTGCCTACAGAGCTGTGCCTGTGACTGCGCTCTCACCACGGAACATTCGTTTAACATGGAATGGCCATTACGGCACATAAATTTTACACAAATACTGATTGTTAATAAAATTTTGTAGTAAACAAAGTGTAATGCCGTGTTATTTGTACTATTTAGGGTTCTGCACCAAAACGGAACTATATTTAATTATTCAGACTCCAATGTCAGCCCGTCCACCGCTATCTCACGCCCAGTCGCACCAAAAAACTTTTAAGAGAATGGACTCAACAAATTATATCCATTTCCCGGCCACTCTGTCATGTCAGTTTTAAATAAATATTCTGGAAATAGAAATTTAGTAACATTCTGTATACCGTACCGTAGATAGGATAATCTACCTATGCATGAACTGAATAGTTAAAATGGTTAAGTATAGCTTTTTTTAGGTACCTATTATATACAAAATTAGTCACTTTATTCAGTGTTGTATGGACAGGATTTATCAGCGGTAGATGTGAAGCATTGATGAAAATCCTTTTTGAATAGTTATTTATCCAAGAACACCCTTCGTAAACCAAACCATAATTGTAAATATTGTATAAACGAGTACACGTATATTCTTATAAGCAACCTTTTTACTGTCTCTTATTTATTCAGTTTTTGTACGAAAATATTGTAACTTTTACTTATCTTTTTTGGATTCCATTAAATTTTAATCGATTTTTTATAAGAAAATGATTGTCACTTTTTTTAGACTCAATTACATTCTATTCGATTTATACATCTATATTTATATTAGTATGTCTATTGTTGTTTAACTTTTAACAAATAACATGTCTATTGTATTAATCTTCAATACGACCGAAAAGAAGGCCGAAAAGGCACACCGAAAATTCCAAAAACAATATTATTAAGCAAAATAATTATATGATGAGTTTTTTATATAGGTATAGATCAGCATTTGATCACCATCTCACCTGATGGTAAGTGATGATGTTATCGAAGATGTTGCCTATATAACTACCAGGTACTGAAAAGGTTAACTTAGAATTACTGGCTATCATATCAGTTCACGAGTTCACACGTTCACGCGCAGCTTCCGAAACACATGGGTAGATGCTTGGCGACAGTTTTTCTACTTGAGAGTGATAGCCAGGTGGGCATTCGCAAAATGTCATACCAGCATGCAAAATAATAATAATATCTTGCACATTTGGCCATTCTAATCTTTATTATTCACTGGAACTAACAACCCTTCAGTACGCTGAACAAGGGTTTGCAATCAAGTTACAGCCACAAATGAAATGACTTGGACACAGCTAATTTCCTGTCCATACGAACGTACATACCCCCACTTATTAAGGCTGTACATCTACCAAACTCTATATGAAATAGGACTTTATGTTGTACCCATTAAAGTATGAAATCGTAAACTTGCCGTATTTCAGTGAAGCTTCTGAATGTTATTTTAAAATTTTACAGGAATATTTATTCATCTTATGCATTACTTCTACATTAAGGTACAAATTCCTATGCATAATACGTCTTTTTATTCTGTCATACGTTGCAACATGTTAGTAGATTTCAATGAGTTTTAACTTCAGAGAAATTTAAAATTTGTTACAAAGATGTTAAGGTTGAAAATCGATTGGAGTTCAGTAATATGTCATTGTTCGGTTGAATTGGAGATAGTGGACAATGACTGGATCGGAACATGTTCGCAATGTGAAACTATTATATAATCTGTAATGTTTAGGACGATTTTAGCAGAGTTTCAGTTGTGCATTAGTGATTACTCCATTGTTGTGCATCGTAAAAACATTGCATGGCATTTCTTCCTTTTGCTGCTTTGTTATTCAAACTTTGCAACATTTAATCGATAAATAATAGATAAGCAAAATCCGCTGTGGTGACCGCTAGTGGCATTAAACTAAGCGCTTCGGAGGGCACGTTCAGCCAGTCCCGGTTATTGCCTTATGATGGCAGTTGTTTATAAATGGTGGTAGGGCATTTTGCGGAGGCCCTCCTGGCTAGCTACCAACTACCTAATGGTATTTTAATATTGTTAGGTTTGCAATAACGCCTGATATGCGGATTACATTACAAAATCACAAATATACGATAGGAAAAATTTAAGTCATGTGCGGGATTCGAACCCGCGTCCATCCACCACTTGAGCCGGGGTATGCTCTAACCAATTGAGCTAACATGGCATGACGTCAAAACTCAAATCTTTCCTATCGTTCTTTAACCATCGTATTGGGATGGAGTGACATCTATAGTTCCACTTGCGTTGTACCTACTACAAACAAGACCAATTTTGCAATTGTTTTTATACTTGTAAATGACACTTTACACGTTATTACGTTCGTTTGACAGATGCTGGAACATACCATTAGGTATGTTCCTTCAGAGCCAGGAATTCTTGGTTAGTCTGAACAACACCACATCAACTGCAGCTTAAAAAAAAGAGTTTATGTACCAAAAAGTTTAAAGCAGTGTCATCAAGGGCGACAGTTTTTGCAGCACTGGAGGTAGTATTTCACGCCACGCTGCATTAAACGATGGCATTCAAAAAACGGGCCCTTGCCACTGTTCACATGCCAGCTATTTTGGAGCTAATGAATAGAATCAGGCGTTACTTTGCGGAAATCCATATTTAATAAGACAATTTTAATAGAAGATTCTTCCGGTTTGGCTGCGTGGCGTTTGTGACTTCACGTCGGCAAATTAGGCGGAATGGTCACTAGATATATTTTTAAGTATATTTTTTAAGTGTTTTATTAAAATATTAATTTGATGTTTCTTAAAATATTAAAAAAATATTTGTTATTATTATTTTGGAGCTCTTTTTTATTGTTGATAGTTAAGCCTTTGGCCATAATCTCACCGGATGATAAGTGATGATGTGGTCCAAGGTGTTTACAGGCTTAACCTAGAATTACTGACAATCAAGGACAGCTGCCGTAACACACCGTTAGGTGCATGGCGTTAGATTATCTACTTGAGGGTGGTAGCTAGCCAGGCGGGCATTCACAAAATCCCCTTCCAACATGCGGTGAAGCTCAAGCCCGCGGCGGGATTCGAACCATGGATCTGCTGCGTGGCAGTCCATAGCCAATGCCGCTGAGCCATCACTGCTTTGAAAAGAAGAAAAAAACACAACGGTATTTCACGTAACGATGGCAAAATAATCGAAGGCATGAAGCAATGACATTAATCCTGGAAGTTTTTCAACGCACCTTGCAACACTTGCCCCTCTCACATTAACAACACTTCAGAAAGTTCAGGAGCAGCTTGTGAGGTATCAAAAGAATTATTTCACCTACGAAATTACATATTACCCGAATTTACCTTTTAAAAAGATGATATTAGCGGTTATGTCAGGAGAAAATTTTCTGGGGCGAACCTATTACCATCTATGGGGCACAGCTACAGACTGTATATAATATACAACTACTGAACATTAATTTCTCAGAAAAAACCAACAGCTGGTCCGACCTAGAACCTGGAAATTCCTTAGCGTCATACACAACAACGAAGAGGTCGGTGAATATAATATATATATTTAGTAAAGTAAGATATTAAGGTTATATTAATGAGGCCGGTACTGTATGTAGCATATTTAAAACCATAAAGGACACATGCGAGTCGGACTTCACCCTTTTATGGTCCCGGTTTTTATTTTATGGAAACCTTATTTTTGGTAGTAGCTTAAAAAGGCCACATTGCTTGAGAAGAGAGATAAGACTTGGGTTCAGTCTTTTTTCCTGATTTTTGTTTTACGGAATGTTTCAATAACATTCCGTAAATGCTTATATTGTTTCCAGCGAAATTCATTTTCGTGGAATCTCCTTGACTCCGGGCTATTACGAATTTCTGATTTAATGGTTGTGTCAAGATGTACAAAAAACTAAGATAATAATTCCATGAAAGTGATCTTGCTTATAAAACAAAGTAGAATGTATTTGAATTTACGCTTAAATCGTAGTCTTCCTATTCTTATAACATAAATATGATGAGATGAGTATTTACAATATCACAAGAAGCGCTCGTAGCGAAGTTCGCTTAGCCGTTCGTACACGATCAGCTAAGTTAGGCAACGTCCGCCGCGGTCATGACTTGGATGGGTGACCGCTAGTGACATTACTACTAAGCGCTTCCGCGCTTCAGAGGCCACGTTACGCCGTCGCGCGTCGGTCCCGGTTGTTGTCTTAGGATGGCAGTCGTTACAGCATGGCGGTAGGGCACTTTTCGGGTGCCCGCCTGGCTAGCTCACCACCCTCAAGTAGAAATATCGCCAAGCACGTAACCGTGTTTTCTGGCCACTAATCTAATTCTAGGTTAGCCTGAACAATATCTTCGACCACATCATCGCTTAGCATCAGGTGAGATAGTGGTCAAAGGCTAACCTATCAGGCATAAAAAAGCTATCCTTCAGAGAGATTAATTCTAGGTTAGCCTGAACAACAACTTCGACAACATTATCACTTACCGTCAGGTGAGATAATGGTCAAAGGCTAGCATATCAGCTATAAATAAATATATGTATAAGTTTCAATGAATGACAAAGGAAGAGAACCATGCAGTAGACCACTTACGCAAACTACTGAGACCCAATCAAGAGACTTCGCCTGACTTGACTTTGCCATGTTCAAGCTAAGGATGCCGTTTATCTCGTTTTTTATAAGTTCAATGTTGACTCTACTTATATAAAGCACTAGCTAGACGATGACACCTCACATATTAGGGTGCAAAAAGGTTTTTTTGCAACCTTTCTATGTATTAGACATCCCTGAATAATTTAATTTTGAATCCAATATTCACCTTTGATTTACGTTCTGTGGAACAAACTTATATCAAAGAATCTCTTTCCGTTTGCTAAAGACCCCTGACATATTCGGGCATGACAGATAGCAGTCTCATTAATTGGCCTCCGTTTTAACCCTAAAATATACTGTATCAGCCGGATTGTCCACTGCTGAACACAGTCCAGGGTTTTCCATAATCCCCACGCTTGGCAGGCGACTTGGGGATCGCTGTTTAAGATAACAGTTCCTGAGTAGGCACTGCCTCTTACGACATCCACAGGTTGAAATGGTGAGGGTGACAGTATAATCCGGCACCCCACGGGGGACTGTCTAAAATATAGATAGATAGATAACTCTTTATTGACAACACCAAAATAACAACAATAAACATATTACTAAAACATAAAATCAAGTGTATCAATGGGCGGTCTTATCGCTTAGAGCGATCTCTTCCAGACAACCCATCAATAAGGGATGTGGTCCAAATATTAGTCGGGGTGTCTTATGGTCTAAATAATTCTATGAATATAAGTAAAGATAAACCATATCGATGATAATATCACACTAGAGATTCATTCAATATACTTGGAATTTATACAAGCGTTTCATTATAGTAAGTTCTAAATATAATTTCTGATGTTTCAGTCGTGTATTATGTTTAATTGTTGTTGAACAACATTCGGTAAGGCAATTATGGTAATTACTGTCAGAAATAGCTCAAGGCAATTATACTGATGTAACAATCATATATATAATTATATTTTGTTGTACGAACTTGGAGTGAGTATTATTGAAAGGGTTTAAAACAAAGCCAAAACTTTCTACAATTTATATCCTTTCGTAGGTGTGTTGTTAGTGAAATCATTTTAGGTTTTTTTTCTGTGGTTATGTTCTGGTAATGTTAGAGATGACATATTGTGCCAACTCTAATATAGCGGGATAAGGTTAAGAAGATTATATGACACTGGATTAGAAAAACGCACATTGAATCGTCCTTTTTATTTAATTTTTTTTAATTGCTGATAGATAAACCTTTGACCAAAATCTCACCTGATGGTAAGTAATGATGTGGTCGAAGGTGTAAACAAGCTTAACCTAGAATTACTGGCTCTCAAGTACAGCTGCCGGAACACACCGTTAGGTGTTTGTCGACAGATTTTCTACTTTAGCGTGGTAGCTAGCCAGACGGGCATTCGCAAAATGCTCTTCCACCATGCTTTAACGACTGCCATCCTAAGACGACAACCGGAACCGATGGCTTAACATGTCCTCACGGAAGCGCTCAGTAGGAATGTCACTAGCGGTCACCCATCCAACTCATGACCGCGGCGGATGTTGCTTAACTTTGCTGATCGGTTAAGAATAGCTAAGCAAAGTCGGCTAAGAGCGCTTCAAAAAAGAGCATCTAACTGTGGAATCAGAGTTAATACTCTGATCTCAAGTTTAACTTGTTCTGATTTCTCATCTGATCTTACGTAGTCACGAGTCACATTAAAACGATCGATAGCAGAGTGGAGCACATTACCGAAATAGATTCCAATTTGTGAATACTATTCGTGGAAGTAACTCTGCTTTAGTTCTATGAATACCTACATGAAAGGGGGCAAATGTCTGAGCAATGTTGATGAATACTCGTAGTTAACATGAGTGCATATAATAAATCCCATATAAAGCTCATATCAAATCAAATCATTCATTTGTTAGAATACAATTCCATATAAGATCTTAAAATAATTTTCATCCGTGTATTCCGCCTGCAAGCAGGTGTGCAAATATAATATTATAAATAAAAATGTATATTATAAAATTAATTACACTGAAAACATTACAATTACATTACAAACAATGACATTTACATCATTATTATTGGTGTTTCGTCATCCAGACCATATATACTACTCTGTGTAAAAAGTATCGGGAATATGTCAATAAAAAGACCCGTGTAAAAGAGGTCGTACTAATTTTTTTACTGCATGTTGGTAGCACTGTACTGATTTAGCGCGCAAAGTTTTAGCGGGATCTGTCATTTAATTTGTTTTAAACTACACTTTTTGTTGGTCATAGTTTTGAGTTCTCGGCGATTTTTACAATGGAAAATATTGTTGAACAAAGAGTGTGCCTTAAATTTTGTGTTTCGAATGATATTTCATGTGGTGAATCACTAAAAATGTTGCGAAATACCTACGGCGAATCGTGTATATCGAAAACAAGGGCTTATGAATGGTATAAGGCTTTTAAAGAAGGCCGAGAAGTAGTTGTAGACTTGCCTCGTTCTGGTAGACCTTCAACCGCTACGACCAAAGGAAACATCGACAGAATCAAGAAGCTAGTGCTCGAAAATCGACGTATGAGTCTGAGAGAGTTGACATTTTAGGCATGAAACGCGTCCCCGCTCGACTAGTTCCAAAAGAGCTCAATTTTGTTCAAAAAGCGCAGCGAAAGCATGTCGCTGAAGACATGGTTTCCCGAGCTTCTACGGATCCGACCTTTATGAAACGTATAATAACTGGCGACGAGACATGGGTTTATGAGTACGACATGCAAACAAGCCAACAGTCTTCAGAATGGCGTCTCGAACACGAGCCGAAACCCAAAAAACCGCGGCAAAGTCGCTCCAAAATCAAGGTGATGCTGACAGTTTTTTTTGACTACCGTGGTGTGGTTCACTCCGAATTCCTTCCAGAGGGAGAAACAGTGAATAAAGAATATTATTTAGGCGTCATGAAGCGTTTGCGTGAGAGTATCCGCCGAAAACGTCCAGATTTGTGGCAACACAACTCATGGATGCTGCACCATGATAATGCACCATCACACACAGCCATTATAGTGAAAGAGTTTTTAGCGAAAAATTCAACAAAAGTTCTCGACCAAGCACCGTATTCACCTGATATGGTTCCGTCTGACTTTTTTTTATTTCCCAAGTTAAAATTACCACTTCGAGGAAAACGTTTTGAGTCGATAGAAGCCATAAAAGAAAATTCACTGAATGAGCTAAAGGCCATACCGCAAATAGCCTATGAAAAATGTATGGAAGACTGGGTGAAGCGTTGGAGATGTTGTATTGCAAGCGATGGGGCCTACTTTGAAGGCGATAAAATAAATTTAGATGAATAATTTGTATTTTTTGTTTTATTGACAAATTCCCGATATTTAGTACACAGTATGTACTTCTATACTCAAAAATCTAAAACGCAGTACTTATAGAACTTACTGTGCCGTGGGAAACAATCACACCTAAAGACCACACAATAAAAACTAACAAATATTATGACTTAACAAATGAATTAACCAAAAACGGTTAAGTGGTTAATATATATGCTGGAGAAGTTGGAGCAAGGGTATACCAACGAAATCCCTATATAACCTACTAAAAGACCTTGGCCTACCAAGAACAACCGTAACTTCCATCCTCGAACGTGTATCTAAGGCGGCATTAGTAGGATCTTACCAAATTTGGTTAGGTAGGGGAGGAGGCTCGAGCGGTGAAGGGGAGCATTGATATATCGGAAAGGGGCCCCTTAACCCTACTCCTGGGTTGCAAGTCCCAGGCCCCTCTAGCCTCTTCCTCTGCAATGCGATGGACCCGGCACCCGCACGGTGAATCCATGGAATGCTAAGTAATTCGTCTCAATATAGACAAACATATACCTAAATTTAAGATCATTAATCAATATTATAACCTACCTAACATAGAAGACATTTATATAATCAGAGAAAGCTCAAGGCCAAACCGGGGACATAAAATCCAGCTTACTCGGGATTTGGCCAATACAAAGCCTGCACACCATTTCCTGAGTAACAGAGTAGTGCATAACTGGAATAAACTACCAGAACATGTTGTGTCAGCCACATCAATAAACAATTTTAAAAATAAACTGGACAAATGGCTATCTACAGAAAAGAAATCTCTTCTGAAACTATAAATCCAACACTGCAATGATATGGACATATCAGCATATTGCTGCTCGTCCATTAATAATAAATAAATAAATAAATAGACATATAAAACAAGGTAAGAAAATTATAGAATAACTAAGGTCGGTACTGTTTGTAAATATTACAGATAGAGCAAAAGATAGTAAGTTTTAAGCTGATTTTTAAAACATTCCAATGAACGAGCACGTTTTATTTCAAGCGGTAGCGGATTCTACAATCTAACAGCTTCAGAAGTAAATGAACAAAATCGGAAGCGCTCAGTAGTAATGTTACTAGCGGTCACCCATTCAAGTTATGACTGCAGCGAACCATGCATAACTAAGCTGATCGGTTAAGAACGGCTAAACAAACTTCGCTAAGAGCGCTTTTAACTGTAATAAAATAGACTATAAACAGTTACTATATTAGATTGAACTATGTCAAGGCCGTGATTTTTCCCGTATTCAACCGCCTATATACCATACCTTCCTTTGAAAGTCGTAAAAGGCGACTAAGTGATACCAGAAGGTGGGCAGCAGTGCGTTCTGAAGGAATTGCATTATTACAGACGGCCAATAGTGGTTATTATATGATCTTTGTTAACATGGAAGCCTTTCTTCAACAATAACAAATATATAAAAATATTTTAAGAAAATATTATATTAATATTTTCCAAAATATATCTAGTGATAATTCCGCCTAATTTTCCTGCGAAGCTGACGTGACATTATAAACGCAACGAAGCGAAACCGTTTTTTTTTAATAGTGTCTCTTCTGCTCGAAGCATCCCCAGGAGGTTTTGACTCTGGGAGCTCATGATCGAGAAGATCTGAATCTATTCATTTACTTTCTTCAACCGTAGACGCCGTTGATATAAAGATCGGCAACGCAACACTACTATATCTACAAAGTCATTTTTAAAACGACGTAAATAAATAATGCTAATAAGAAATAAATGCTGCTTTTCAGTACGAGTATGAAGCGCTAGTAGCGAAGTTTGCTTAGCCGTTCTTAAACGATCAGCTAAGTTAAGCAACGTCCGCCGAGTTGAATGGGTCCACTAGTGACTTTACTAGTGAGTGCTTCCGAGCTTCGGAGGGCACGTTAAGCCGTCGGTCCCGGTTGTTGTCTAAGGATGGCAATCGTTATAGCATGGTGGTAGGGCATTTTGCGAATGCCCGCCTGGCTAGCTACCACCATCAAGTAGAAAATCTGTCGCCAAGCCAGTATTACTTGATTAGCCTGAACAACATCTTTGACTACATCATCACTTACCATCAGGTGTGGTTAACAAAGGCTAACCTACCGGATATAAAAAAAAAAGGATTTATTTTCGTTTTTTTTATACTTGATAGGCAGTGGAGCTCCAAAAAAAGTGTCAGACAGTACTAGAAAATGTTATTGTTTTAAGTTTGAGTCTCGTAATAATAAACAATGCCTACTCCGAGCCAAGAGCGCCCGCCGCGATAACACTGGACCGCGCCGCGCTCCCTTTGAATAGAGTTTTGAATATTTACATCGAGCAAAGTAAATATATGAAATATTAAGTTACAAGCCCAAAAGACTTTTAACACCAGGTGTTCCTCGTGTTTATTCCGTCAAAAAACCAAAAAAACGCACAACGCTCATTTTCCTTACAACTTAGATGGGTACCCAGCCTTAAGCGGATATCTGGGGTATAATATTAGATTCAAGTCGCATTAAAGCGATCGATAGCGCAGCAGAGCACACTGCCGAAATAGATCTCCGTCCGCGAATCCTATTCATGGAACGAGCCTCGGTTTGGTTTCTATGAATAAATGAAATTATGCTTACATTCTGAGAATGCAGATGAATTGTTAATCAACGCTGATATGGAATGCTTTTCTTAGAATAATGCAGCAAACAAACAAGTCAAATATTCTATTGCTGGATTCTGTGAATGGAAATTAATGTATGGTGTTCCAGAATTGATAGCAAACTAACTAAATTCGGTATTACGTGCCATAATTCGTAACTTTTTATAATAAGAAAATAAGTATAGAGTCATTAAAAAGGTAAAAAACCCGACCGTGAATTATTTATTTTTGTCGAGCGTTTTATCGCTGAAATCAAAACTGCTTTATATTCTTATATGTAAAATTCTCGTGTCACAGTTTTCGTTGCCATACTCCTCCGAAACGGCTTGACCGATTTTGATGAAATTTTTTGTGCTTATCCGGTATCTATGAGAATCAGCCAACATCTATTTTTCATCCCCCTAAATGTTAGGGGTAGTCCACCCCTAAATTTATTTTTTTATTTTTAGTAAAAAAAATATATTTCTATGTTTTTATGATACAACATACAAAAATACATACAATCTTCAATTTTCACCCTTCTACGATCAACCCTTATTTTTTAATAGCCAAAATTATTTATATGGCAAAGCAACGTTTGCCGGGTCAGCTAGTAGTTATATATATTTATTGAATCGCTTTTGAAAGTTCTTCATTTTGATACAGCACTCGTAAACTCGAGGAAGAAAAAAACATTTTTTCTCAAAATATCGTGGCTTGAATCTGCTAGTTTGTTTTTTTATGCCGTTTAAGTTATGGTGGTATAAAGAAACTCACAAATATATACATAAACCCTGAAAACATAACACCCCTTTTTTTGGGCAGTCTTTTAAAAAGTCAGCGCAGGACAAGGACACAAACGCTTTTTGCTTAGTTTAACTGATTTTTCTAATGATTTTGACGGATTTAAGTTAAGGAGCCCCTTTGTGGCCATGGATATTTTAATAAAGTTATTTTGGTAGAATTCTTTTGAGATATTTTTTATAAATGGTAAAATTTTAACTATAATAGTATAGCAAATAGGTCCTGTTTTCATTGTAGTTTCACTTATATTTTAGAATAAATTCGTAAACCGCTCGTTCTTCAAATTTTACTAATGTTTTGATTTTGTAAACTTTTATGGGTTCCATAGCACAAAAGTTTTCTTTATAGTTTTACTGTGACCAACTGTCTGTCCGTCAGAGTACATATGTATTAGTAATTATATTCCGATAGTATCAACTATACCAAATTCAACGTTCAGCAAAAAAAATTATAGAGCCACTGCGAGAAGAACGGGTTAGAAATTCGGGGCCATTCCTTTAAACGTCTTTTAACAATGTGTTGCGTACTATATAATAAAATTATTACAATATTTATTAAAATTACGTAGGTTACAGGCTTATATATGGATAGCTTGGCAGAGGCGGAGTTGTCCAAGCATTTTTGTCGTTTAAGTAATCACAAACTGTGTAGTAGATGATTTTCATATGCAACTTGAATTTTCCTTCTGTGAGCGTTGTAATATGTTTGGGATCTTTATTATAAAACCGTACACATTACCTAAGAATGACCTTTTATTTGTCTTTGCTAATCTAAAACCTGGCACCACTATTTTATCTTTATTTCTGGTATTTTAATCGTGAATGTCACTGTTTAATTTAATTTTCTCAAATTTTTACGAACATACAATATTTTCAAATATATACAGACTCAGGGTGACAGGTGTAGTTCAGTGTAGTTCACCCTTGTGACAAAATGCATTATACAGGCAGAGGTTCCCGTTTAACATCAGGTTGGCTTCGTGCTGGTACCGTCATAGCTACATAAAAAAAACTAGAATTGCGGATTGCATCATCATCAATTTAGTTTTTATGCTCAGTATCAAAACCAACTAACATTGTTACTTTCAAAGAAACGCAAACTGTAAAAGAGCATGACTCGCCCTCAACGGTTTTATTTTTTGGGAGGCAGACAAAATCTCTAACTACAGTATTAGGTTAAGGTACTAGGTATTCTTATAAATAACAAGTGGACTCGCAATGTGCAGATGTTTACGTTTTTTCGAAGAAACGCGAAAAGTCCGAGTGACTCGCACTTAATGGTTTATTTTTTGGAAGTCAGACAATATCTCAAACTACAGTATTAGGTTTAAGTACTAGGTATGCTTATAAATAACAAATGGACTCGCAATGTGCAGATGTTTACGTTTTTCTGGCACCAGTTTGAAGCTTGCAGTGAACCTCAGTATTCTTTCAAAGAAACGCGAAAAGTCAGAGTGACTCGCACTTAAGGTTTATTTTTTGGAAGTCAGACAATACCTCAAACTACAGTACAGTGCAACCTTAATATAACGTACCTCAATATAACGACTTCCTCGATTTAACAAATTCTTCGTAATCCCCTTGAATTGTCCATAAGAGTCAATATTTAATAGACCTTTACATTGCGAACATTCTTTGTGTACAACCTCTTAATAACGAATTTTCAACTATCAAGAAAAAGTATTCATACCTCTAATTAACGAATTTTGCCAACCCAAAACCTTTATATAAAGTTTCCACCAATAATATAACTCTTAATCTTATAATGTGATTCATGTCTCGACATATTTCGACACGCTTTTGTTTGTAAAGTAATCATTGTTGTTTTGATGGCAAGTAATGTAAACACCTCTGCTCGTCACTATTGTTAAAGATTTAAGTTAAAATGGCTCAGAAACGTAAAAGGTGTTCCTTATCGGTCGCAGAAAAGCGAAACATCATTAATTATGTTGACCAAAATCCCATGACGAAAAAATTAGACATAGCTAATAAGTTCGGGATTCCCGCAAGTACATTGGCTACAATTTTAAAATTTAAAGATAAGTTTTCAGAAGAAAGTGGTGTGAATGTAAACAGTAAAAGATTAAAATCATGCGAGTTCAAGGACGTAGAGGAATGTGTGTTAAAGTGGTTAAAACAGTGCCGAGACAAAAAAATCCCAATCGGAGGCCCTATTCTTCAGGAAAAGGCTCAGCGGTTTGCAGTAGAATTGGGACATGAAGGGTTCCGTGCTAGCAACGGGTGGCTTCAAAATTTCAAAAAACGAAACGAGGTTGTTTTTCGAAAAATATGCGGTGAAAGTGGTAGTGTTAATGAACAAGTATGTGATGATTGGAAAGACTAACTGGCAGAGCTGACCACCGGATACGATCCCGAAGACATCTTTAACGCCGATGAAACTGGACTATTCTATAAATGTTTACCTGACAAAACCTTATCATTCAAAAGCGATGAATGTAATGGTGGGAAAAAAAGTAAACTTCGCTTAACAGTACTGCTGGGAACAAATTGTACTGGGACTTACAAACTAAAGCCACTCATCATCGGAAAATATCAAAAACCGCGATGTTTTAAGAATGTCAATAATCTGCCAACAGATTACACGTCCAACCATAAGGCTTGGATGACCAGTGATGCTTTTTGCAATTGGCTTAAAAGTCTGGATAAAGAGATGAAGAAAAAAAACAAGAAAATTCTAATGTTCATCGATAATTGTACTGCACACGGAGAAATTCCTAACCTGAAAAATATAAAAATAAAGTACTTACCTCCAAATACCACTTCAAAACTACAACCACTGGATCAGGGCATCATCCAAAGCTTCAAAATGCATTATAGGAAGGAAGTTGTCAGACGATTTCTTGCTGATGTTGAACGTCAAACACCAACTACAATTGACGTTTTACAAGCCATGTGGATGATCGCCAAAGCTTGGAATTTACTCACTGAAAAGACCATTGCAAACTGCTTCAAGAAAAGTGGGTTTAAAGTAACATGCGAAGATGAGGAGGACGATTTACCAATCGCAGAACTTGCTAGGACCTGGCAAAGAGTTCAAGAAGAATTACACCTTCAAGAGACTGACTTCGAAGACTTCGTTACCTTTGATAATGATTTGGCCATCTGTGGAGAACTAACTGATGCTGACATCGTCACATCTGTGTTGCCAGTTACTAATGCAGAAGCGGATGAAGACGAGGAAGAAGAGGGTGAAATTGACGAGCATAACTTCACAATAAAAGATGCTTATAATGCTTTGAATACAATAAAATCTGTGTTTCTCAAAAAGGGAGGTTTGAGTGACGATGTAGTGAAATCCATCACGAAATTAGATTGCGCTTTGGATGTCATAACTCATACCGGTGGTAAACAGACAACTATCAATGACTTTTTTTCTAATCAATGAACAAAATTGAGATTGAGCTACTATATAACCACATTGTTAATTGTTTTTGATTATTAATGTAAGAAAAAAAAATATTATCTACCTAATTGTTTTTAAATACATAGCAAATACATATAGTAATTTGATAAACATGTGTTATCATTTATTAGTAGAAGTTGTTCGCTATAACAAGATAAGTACGTAATACATATTGAGGTGAATAAAACTATTTTTTTACCTCTTTATAACGAATTTTAGACCAATCTAACCTCAACATAACAAACCTCAGTTCAACGATTTACTTGATATTACGAATATTTTCTTGTTCCCCTCCGATTTGTTATATCGAGGTTGCACTGTATTAGGTTTAAGTACTAGGTATTCCTATAAATAACAAGTGGACTCTCAATGTGCAGCTGTTTACGTTTTTTTGGCACCAGTTTGAAGCTTGCAGTGAACCTCAGTATTCGTTCAAAGAAACGCGAAAAGTCAGAGTGACTCGCACTTAATGGTTTATTTTTTGGAAGTCAGACAATATCTCAAACTACAGTATTAGGTTTAAGTACTAGGTATGCTTATAAATAACAAGTGGACTCGCAATGTGCAGATGTTTACGTTTTTCTGGCACCAGTTTGAAGCTTGCAGTGAACCTCAGTATTCTTTCAAAGAAACGCGAAAAGTCAAAGTGACTCGCACTTAATGGTTTATTTTTGGGAGTCAGACAAAATCTCAAACTACAGTATTAGGTTTATTAGGATTTCTTAAAAATACCAAGTGGACTCACTAACTTTCGCTGTTCCCGTTTATTGCCGTCAATATGAAGCTTGCAGTGAACCTCAGTATTCCGGAGTCGGATACACAAAACAATCCGCATTTGTACGATCGATCGCACATAGCCTGCGGCGGAAATAGATTAAACAGAATGAAAACTATTGTTGGATATTATTCGTTTCATCGTATCAAGGTTCATATTTGCAACATGATTATATGATATTTATGCTTTGGGTATAAAACTCAACCACTAACTTGATTTTAATATTAATATTGTTAGTTTTGCAATGTGATTTTGTAACACTAACTTGATTTTCCGCTCATGTAAATAGATGAAGGTAAAGTCGTATCTCCATCAAACAAAAGTTGGCAACTTTTGTGCTGCCAACATGTATGACAAAAGTTTCTGTAAAATTTGATCTCCATCTGCTTATATAATATATGCAACATGAGTAAAGGATAATTATGTTTTGGGTATAAAACTCAATCACTAACTTGATTTTCGCTCATGCATATTGATGTAGGTATTGCCTGGTAAAGCTGTATCTCCACCAAATAAAAATTGGCAACTTTTGTGATACCAAGACGTGTGAGTGACCACTTAACATATCCACCTAACATATGTAAGCAAATTTTATGTTTCCAAGATTAGTTAATGTGCAAATGTGCCAACTTTATTTTGATGGAGATGGGGGCTTTATCCGATAGAGTGGCAAATGGAGAATATATACCGTTCTATTTTTCATCGTGAGTAAACAAGCAAACGGAACATCTGGTAAAAAGTAAAACCGCCAATGTAGACCAACCACTGCATTTTAGGTCTGCGAGGTATTTTAGCAAACATAACGATGTTTGTGCTTTAATATTACTTACCTACCTTTTGTACCTCTTGCTGTTTCGTCAAGTTACAATGAACCTCTTGCTGTTTTCTAATAGCCTCGTACTTATGATCACAAAATTACGAATACCTAAGTGTTGCTTATACTCAAATCACATAGAAAACATCTTACTTCCGTCCTAAGCCGTTCCAGTTGTAGTTCTGAAGAAAGAACTGAGGAAGTAAGTCACTCGGGATCAAGAATTTTATTCTCAGAAAAACCCCAATAACTTTCTAATCCTTGTATCAAACATGATCATGCAGTCATCAACCCACTTGGCGTAGATCAAATTACTAAGCATATAAATATTTTTAAGCAGGAAATGATTAACATCCCCCTGCAGTTACTGTGCACTTTTAATAGTGATAGGGCATTTAGCGGATACTTGCCTGGCCCGCTAACATCCTTGAAGTATGAAATTTATTTCAAACACGAATATTTGCCTAACTAGCCTTCAAGTAGAAAATCTTTCACTAGACACCTAATAATGAGATAATTCGGCAGCTGTCTTAGCAGCCCGATCCCAATTTAGGTTAAACCTGTTTAACTAGGTACATCACCAGTACATTATCACTTAACAAACGGTCTTATAGTGGTCTTTTTTTTTTTTTTTTTTTTTATGCCTGATAGGTTAGCCTTTGACCACTATCTCACCTGATGGTAAGTGATGATGTGGTCGAAGATGTTGTTCAGGCTAACCTAGAAGTACTGGTTCTCAAGGACAGCTGCCGGAACACACCGTTAGGTGCTTGGCGACAGACTTTCTACTTGAGGGTGGTAGCTAGCCAGGCGGGCACTCGCAAAATGCCCTACCACCATGCTATAACGACTGCCATCCTAAGACGACAACCGGGACCGACGGCTTAACGTGCCCTCCGAAGCACGGAAACGCTCAGTAGAAATGTCACTAGCGGTCACCCATCCAACTCCTGACCGCGCGCGACGTTGCTTAACTTTGCTGATCGGTTGAGAACAGCTAAGTAAACTTCGCTACGAGCGCTTCAAGAGTCAAGGTCAAGAGAAAAACAGTAGACTTAAAGACTAAAGGCTTGACTATTAACTTCTATAACCAATAGTAAAAACAACTCTGTACTACTGCCGGGCCACTTTATATTATGTACATAATATGCTTTAATTCTTACCTGCATTCAGGTTCTTCGCGGCAGGCGTGAGCCAGGGTATGGCAGGCTGGGAGCGGTGAGCCCACAGGTGGACGTTGGGCGCAAGATGGATGTAGTCGCTCCTGGGCATTCATGCACGAGTCCTCTCGGTTGTCGGTTTTCCTGTATCGATAAAAACTTGTTGAATTTGGGATTGACACAAAATAGTTGATATTTAATTGAGAGCAACATAATCGTTTGATGTAGAAATATACTTTAAACTTCTGATACCAAAAAGCAACTGTTTTTACGCATAGACCCGTAGCTAACTTAGTCGCTCTTAACCGATAAAGTAAGTTATGTATCGTCCGCTGTGGTCATGACTTGGATGGGTGACCGCTAGTGGCATTACTACTGAACGCCTCCGTGCTTCAGTGAACACCTTAAGCCGTCGGCCCCAGTCATTATAGCATGGTGGAAATTTTTTGTATGCCCTTCTGGTTACTAATTACCAGCCTCATGCAGAAAATCCGTCGCTAAGCACCTAACGGCGTGTCCCGCCAGCTACCTTTAAGAGCCGGTAATTCTAGATTAGTATGAACAAAATCATCGACTAAATTATTATTTGGCATAAGATAGTGATCAAAGCCGATTTAAATAAAAATCAATAACAATTTCCTCTGAAATATAATATGTGGTCAAACATTAAGTCAATTTTGCTATCCAATAACTGTCTTACCTACATAGAAAAGACATGAAAAAGGTTTTAAGAGATATTAAGGTCGGAATTTGGCATGAAATAAAATCCAGACCCGACAAGATAAGTACCTGCTGCCACTTTAAATTTATATCCCTCACACATAATATATTACCATTGAAAACGAAAAACAGTAGCAATGTTTCAAAGGATCGCGCTCAGTTTACATTCTGGGTTAGGGCTGTTTACTATCTTCGTCCACATCATCATTTACCATCAACTGAGATTGTGATCAAAGGCTAGTCTTTTGGCAATCGCCTAAAAGAAGCATTAGAAAGGCTGGCATCAAGACGTGTCAATGGAGCCTACGCCATTTTTCCCGTGAGAGTCATAGGAGCCGATGAAGACAATACTACCATTAAATCGTCAAAAGCGCTTTCTGAATATACAATCAACTATTGGGATACCAGACTGATCTACTATAGTTTCGTATTGAAAGATAATTTCGTCAATAACTAGTTTAGTAATCCCGGCCTGCAGTCATACGATCTCGGGTTTAAGGCAACATAGCTCTCAGTAGAAGGAACAGCAGTAGTTATAATATGGACTGTGAAATGGATTTATATGGTATTTGCCTTGTCTTCCAGCTGGATGTCGAAATGGTGGCTAAGGGAATGAATTCGAATAAGAAGCACGCCACTATACATGACGACGGGAGTTGGGCGTTGTTGCACATTGGGAGTACTTCATTGGCAAAGTTTACCCTTAAGATAGCAGGTACACTACCAGCAGTCTTAAGGAGGGCTGGCATCAGAGAAACGGACAGCTATAAAAGAGATGACAAAGAATAAGATTTAGGATGATGATCTGTTATTTCGGCCTAGAGAGATTTTAAAACGTATACGTTCTAAATTCCAACGTAGAACTCAGGGAAATCAAGTGGAGCTGAGCATGTCACCTGGTTAAAGTATTGACAACTGGTAAACTAGAACGTGGGGTACCCTGCCAAGCGTGGGGATTATGGCAAATCCCAACTTAATGGAGGAGGCTGTGTTCAGCAGTGGACAATCCGGTTGATATAGTACAGTACACTAGAACGATTAAAGCGTGGTGGTTAAAAGGTTCCCCGTGGGTCGCCAGGGTAAAATTGCACTCTTCTCCCCCTATATCTTCCAATGAGAGTCGTAAGAAGCGACGAAGGAAAAAACATCAGAAGCAGTGCCTTCTGAAGATTTGCCATCATACACTGCGATCAATGATCCGACTGATACAGTACAGTTGCAGGTCAAAGGGTGTAAAAATGACCACCTAGTGTAAAAGGATAACATCCACATTCAAGGAACAGCGTGGTAGAAAATGCTCCCTACCGCAAAACTACGGCGACGATACAACGAACTACGATGCAATTTCAATAGAAGAACATAAAACAAATAAAAAAGAAATGGCAACAGTAGCCCAAGCACGAATAACTTGCGAAATCGTAACCGTTTCGTAAACGTATCGAAATGTCACTATTTTGTATAGGATTTGATCAGCGCCTCTACAATGCGTAAACGAAACTAAATTTTGACAGAAAAATAGGTTTTGACAACTAATGTGTCGAGATTTTAACGTGAATGTTTTGTCACGTAAAAAGTTTTGTATGAAATCGCGAGCACGAACCTAATTCTAACGTAAGCTCGAAGGCTGGCTGTCGAGGATCTGTCAAAAATCTATGAATGTCATGTCACTGAGAAATTTTCAGTCAGATGGCTGACGTAACGTATTCAATTGTGGTAAAACTTTGAAAATTCATGTTATTATTGTGTTTGTTAATTCATAATTTACCTATGAAAAGAGTTACAAACATGGCATCAAGATTAGAAGTAGTATTGTACCATGTCGTTTACCAGGCGCAAAATAGGTATTTATTAATTTATGGCACTGGAGGGAAGTGATGCAAATGTACGATGAACCCAATTCAGGACATTTTCCAAAACTCTGCATCAAACAGCGTCCATATTCCACCGTTCCAGCCCACATTTACACCAATTTCGCTCGTTGGATATGTCTTGCGGCGCAATAATGTTGCTATGAAATTCTTCATTGTGCATGGTCAAATTGAAAACAATAAGGCTCAAAGAAGATCACCTATGCATTCAAGATTTCAAGATCAACCAAAGCTGTCAACAAATGCACCAGAAGAACACAGGCAGCGACACGAAAGGAATACCAACGGATTGTCAGACTAACTACCTACGAACTCTGAGGTGATGACCATGCTCACGCCAACATTCTAACCACTACGAAGAAGAAGATTTTAATGTGAAACGTAGAAGCTGTGTTATTGGACTTTTGGTTCTTAATAAAAATAAACGAAGTGCAATTGTGCGTTTCATTTATTGGTACCTATATACCGAACAGTTCGTGGGTTAGGGATAATAGGATATCTCGTTGGATGTTGTGAAACGCGACTAAGACAAAATTCGTGGCAGCATGCCACTACTAAGGTCAGTGTGAGTGGGATGTTGCCACGCATTGAGCATACAACAGTGATGATGAGATGGATCAGTGTGTGCTTCTATTGGTGGCGCATAAAAGACTATTGGGTGGCGAACTCATAGCAGGGCCGTGAGAAGCATTTTTCTTCCCCCTCTGATCTTATAGGCTAGGTAAGTTCGATATCATGCTCGTTTGCCACACTATTCCTTAAAAATAAAGGAAAGTAGATGAATAAAAAGACAAAACTACACCAACAGTTAAGTAATTTCTTTATTTTTGGTAATGTAATAACAGACACAATCATAATCCAAAAATAAAAAACCAACCATAAGCTGACTAATACCAAATAAACGCTTTAATTATCCTAAAATTTATATGAACTTAAAACAACACTAAGCCTAGACGGTTACAAGTCACAGCACTCTCGAATTGTAGTAACGGCGCATTCATGAAATGCTACGTGGTTTGTCTTTGCAAAACTGTTAGGTAGGTACATTACTACGCACTCCAGGTTTTCACAGCATTCTTCTTTCCCAGAACAGACGGTAAAATACCGCTGGAGACGAAAGTTCTGTCGGGAATCACCTTTAGTGAACAATTAGAACTTATAAAATGCACTGCTTGAACTCAATAGCCTATTTTTCTGCTGATACACCATAACATTTAGCACAAAATACACTTCAAGCCGGCTGGCGGCCCTTCAGGGTTTCTTGAAACTCCTCCCTCTGTTTAAAGGTGTAATAGTAGTTGTTTGTAATTCATATAGTAAATTATCAGTGGCGTAGATTCTTGGCTTGAGAATTTATAGGTCATAATTTATATATAATGTTTTATTTTAATACCTCTAATGATATTACAATAAAATTTGGTTCACTGAGCAAGTAACGCATAGAGAAAAGTAACACACCGGAAAAAAATATGTTTGGTTTTCACCAAATAAAAAGCTAAATTTGACGAATATCAATCATAGAGGAACCAGTCCAGCGTCACCAACCTTAAAATAAGGTAAAGTATTGCAGGTGTACCGATTTCTGTCCAAAATTACCAAATACGATACGAGTCATTGTCACCTTGACAACTCAACTGGACTGTCATGGCTATAGACTAATCATATTGTTCCCGGTATATTACATTTCTCTATGTCATAATGTATGTCATGGCACTTAGGAAATATATCACCTCAAATACATTTTATTCAAAAAATTTAATATTTCATAGTGAACATCAATACAATACGGAAATCGCAAAGAAAATGCGAAGTCTGTGGTGTCGAAACACAAATAAAAATGTTTAAACAATAGATTTCCATGGGATCCAGAACCGGTGAGTTGATGAAAATATATCATTGAAATTACATTATTGTTTCAGAGCGTAATGATCGCTTGGTTTTTATTGTAATTTAAGTAGGTATGTGTTATCATGCGAATTGCTGTACTTACATATATTTGTATATAAATTACAAATATTTACGTAACGTAAAGTAAGTTTAGTGTTGCTCAAGGAAAGTATCGATACCTTTGTAGTATCGATTTTTTATAATGTCAGTGGTATGGGTACATATACTTTTTCATAGTGTCAATAAGTCAGGAAATATCATATTCGAAGCTGGTGATCATAAACCATCACGCGGAATGTTTTATTATGCCACGAAACTTGACATGTGTATTTTAGGGACTGTTATTTACATCTTTAGCTCAAAAGCATTTTGAAACACCAGGTATTATCAATTTTTCTCTACATAACTGGCACAGTACTTGCTAACTGAACGGCTTGAGCAATATTTTTTATCTAACATATGAAAATCGACCTAAATATTATACAATTAATAATAAATAGCGTAAATAACGTCATATCTATGCTTGTGATAATAATCTGAGTTGTTTTTTTTCAGTTCATTTAAACAAAACTCCGTCGCTTATATACTTTCAAAGTAAATGCTGAATCGATAGAGCTATGGCATGGAATTTAAGGTACTATGTCACCTCAATACTATATAAAAATCAACATGTGTATCAACATACAATCCCAATTATTTAAATATTTATAATACTATACATTGTTTGATTTTAAAATTAACCAACTTTCGAGTGCAGTTAAATAAACTATTTTTGTAATTTCAGATATGCATATGTTATGCAGAAAAATATTAATTGAATCGATAAATAAAACAAATCAGTGCAGAGGAAGCTTCTTGCAATACAAATGAAATAGATCAGCTGCAAGATTAAATTAAATATGTAAATAATTCAACTACCTACACCAAAAAAGTTTTTAAAAGTCAACAGTCTATATATAATTCAAAAAGGTGCGTCAGAAATACTACATTTTATGATTGAACTACAAATAATAATAATTGTTATCAGTTGATGACAAGTTTACTAGTGCAACTTACGTGCAGTATTTATTACTTTTACATATACGACTGTTAGAAAATAAGTATTATATATTGAAAACTGTTATGTACAATGAAAAATATGTATGGTAAAGATGTTCTAGTACACAAATTACTTTGGAACTATGTATACATACCCCAATAATACGGTTTTCGATACTAGCGAAGATATATCGCACGATAAAATATTTTGATGATTTTGAATAAATTAATAAATCTGTGTGAAATATTTGTTTTATTTTATATTTCCTTAACATATATTTTATAAACCTAACCTTCTTACCATTTTTTCCTATATCGATTATAATAGAATCGATTTCATTGTAACTAATCGATTTTAGGGAATCAGTAGTACAACACTCACAAATGTCATTATAATTGTGTTGGAAATATAGTTTTCATTTGTAATGGTTGGTATAAAATAACTTCAAATCTGAGTTTCAAAGCAACAAGGTCCGTGCCAACTCTTAATATTACTTGCTCAGTGAGAGGAACTTTTATAGGCAAAATAAGACTTAAAACCTCTTTTCGAATGAGTTGTTAGGTCTTAGAAAAAAGGTATGATTGTTGTGATTTACGCTGGATGACGTCACTTTTGTAATCCTATCGAGTTCACGTTAGCCAGCAAACGATGCGGCGTACTGTCAACCATTGCCTCCTCCGTAAACGGGCGGTGAACTCGATACGATAACGTTACGGACTATCGAAATGTTTGTGCTTGGGCTACAGTAGCCCAAGCACGAATAACTTGCGAAATCGTAACCGTTTCGTAAACGTATCGAAATGTCACTATTAAACTACTGTGCCGTCATTCGAAACCTAATTATACATGAGAGTAGCGTACTTGACTTCCGCTCCGTACTTGCCGTGCTGTGATTGGTCTACCCAATCTCCTCGCCCAATCAGCGCTGACTCCGCCCCTTCCGCCCGCCATAATGTCCGCCATCACCCCAGGTAGTGCGCCGAGCGCAACATGGCTTCATTGGCGTTTGGATTTTCATCCGGAGCGGTCGTAAGTAAGGAATTACTACTAATCGACCACGTCGTGCTAATTAATATTCAGATATAGTGGCAATACCTGGTAAGTCCACGTGGTATTTTACTTTCTGATTTTGTTTTAACGGTGCTACCGTTCGTTTTCTTCAAGAATTTTTAAATCTCAACGGTTTTTTCCGTTGGCTTTAGACTTTTAAACTGTCTTCATAACGTGTTTCTGTTCATTTTAAAATATGGATAATAATACTATTGGTCTAGCCCCAACGATGGATGCTACAGGAAGTACGAGAAAAGAACAAAAAGGAAAAAAGAGGAAAATCTACCAATCCTCCAGCTCGGAATCAAGTTCCGATTCTTCATCGAGCTCCAGCTCGTCGTCAGGCAAAAGTGACGTCAAGAGACGTAAGAAAAACAAGCACAAGAGGAAGAGAAACCGTAAGTTCGACTTATTGTTTTCCGAAATAACTCAAATTAAATCTCGGTTAAACGATAATAATCAAAGTAACCGTCTAACCGATTCGTTTTGCGATGATGACCATATTAGCATATGCGCAGACCCAAACATGTGTGGGGAACTATATGACGATGAGTCCTACGTAACATCGCCAGCGAAAAACACCGAGCCATTAAATGACCAACAGTTCAGCTTATCTGTTAAGACAAAATTACGGGAACCTGCAATTCCTAAGGCCCCTGCGGCTTATTTAGAACAGCTCAAACAATTACAACACTTTGAGAAATCCGACTGGAATAGTGTCCGCTACTCTGAAACTCAGAAACACTATATCCATTCGCCAGGATTCACAAGTCTTGATTCCAATGAAGAAGTCAAGAGCTACGACAACTCAAAGTTCACAGCACGAATGGAAAATGCTTTTGCAGGGTTGACATATGCTTTGCTTAAACAAAAAGAAGCCCTGCAAACAGATTTGAAAGGTTTTTTAGATGGTATACATCAAAGTAATTTGAATACAGTGGAAATTGGTCTTAAACTAAACGAAATATTTTCTAAGGGTGAATATTCAAAAGTAACTGATGATATATTTCAAATTGTATGTGGCCATAGAGCAGAACTTGTTCAGAATAGGCGCGAGTCAATACTCACAGCTGTGAAAGACCCGTTCTATAAAAATGTACTTAGAAAACTTCCACCTACATGCACTTCCCTATTCGAAAGTGAAAACTTCAGTACTACTCTACAAAAAGCCGGCGGTGTCAAAGGTATTTTTTGGCCACCATCAGGGCAAAAGGAACGCATACCTGAACCTCTAAATGTTCCCGGACCATCGCAATCATCAATCCAACATACGAAATTTCGGCCTGTACCTCACCCGAAACAAAACGCAGCAAGGAAGCAATTAAACAATGCGTTTCGAGGCAGAGGCGGCAAACAACAAAGACGATATGACGAGCAGCCCTACAAGAGGCGTAATTCCCCCTCATCCCATCGGGATAGGAGAGGAAATAATAGTAACAAAAGATTCTGACTCAGGGCCCTTCCGTGCCGGTCAGCTCCTGATGTATTACAACCATTGGAGAATGCTCGGGGCACCGCCCTACATTCTAAACATCATAAGTGGCTACCGTATACCATTCAAAAAGAAGCCCCCATTGATTTTACCAAGCAAACACAGCAACCAAATTCCTTATTCGCCAGAGATGTCGAAAGCACTTCACAAAATGCACACTCAAGGTGTCATAAAAATTGCAAGGCCGTCTCCGAGCTTTGTGTCATCAATGTTTCTCAGACCAAAAAGCGACGGCACGATGAGACCAATATTCAATTTAAAAAATCTGAACAAGTACGTTGCGGTCGACAAATTCCGATTAATAAATCATCACCGCGTACCAGACTTTCTTCAAGGAAAAGACTGGATGGCCAAAATAGATCTGAATCAAGCCTACTTTCATCTGCCAGTCGCATCAAGCCAACGATGTTTTCTTCGGCTTATTTACAACGACCTTCTGTACGAAATGACCTGCTTACCATTCGGTCTCAGTTCGGCTCCAAAAACATTTGCCTCTCTAAGCAACTGGATAGCCCAGATACTTCGAGAACGGGGCTTGCGAATAATCGTATATCTGGACGATTACCTTCTAGCCCATCAGAACCCACTGATACTGCAAAGCCACATTGCAATAGCCGTCAACCTATTCGAGTACCTCGGCTGGAAAGTAAACAAAGAAAAGTCTGTTCTAAAACCCACACAGAAAATAGAATTCCTAGGCGTAAATTGGGATACGCGGCAAAACACAAAAAGCTTGCCAACGAGGTCACTGGTCCGACTCAAAAACCAACTGAAGGCCAGATTGGCCACAAAGTCAACAAATCTGAAAGAATTTCAGAAACTCATTGGAACACTAAACTTTGCAAGCTTTGTTGTTCTAAGAGGTCGATTGAACTTTCGGGCACTACAGACACAAGCAAATGCTTTAATAAAGTCGCGAGCTCCAGCTTATACGCTAGACCAGAAGTCATTACAGGAACTGAAATGGTGGGTACAGAATTACAAAATCAGTTCTTGCATACACAATCCACAACCATCGCATTACCTCACCACCGATGCAAGCGATATCGGATGGGGTGGCAAATTGAACAACCAAGATATACAAGGTACCTGGCTTCCAACAGAACAAAACCTCCATTGCAACCAGAAGGAAATGATTGCCATATTAAAAATCCTAAAATATCAATGTCACTCCCTCAAATCAAGTTCACTGCTAATTCAATGCGACAACAGGACAGTAGTTTCATACCTTCGCAACGAAGGCGGCACAAAATCACAAGCATTGACGGACTTGACCTCGGAAGTATTCGACATCCTAGACAAGTACAACATCTACATGACGATTCATCATCTACCAGGCATTTACAACACGAATGCCGACCATTTATCTCGCCAGAAATCACATCCAGAATGGCACCTTATAACAAAGGTAACAGAAAAAATATTTGCAAAGTGGGGCACACCAGAAATCGATCTATTTGCCTCTCGCCAAGCGCATGTAGTCCCAAATTACTGTACAATCGACAGGTCGGACTCCCAAGCTCACAGTTACGACGCCCTCGGGCTGACTTGGAACTTCAGGCTGGCCTGGGTGTTTCCACCGCCACACCTCATACCAAGAGTACTGGCTCAGTTGAACACATCAACAGGAATTTATTTGATGATCGTACCACGATGGGAAAAAGTGTACTGGAGACCGGATCTGAAGAGCAGAGCGCTAGAGCCTCCGTTCACGATCCGGAACCTATCGGAGGTACTAGTAGATGTGACGACCGGACGTACACCACCGAGAGCGACAGAAATGACACTGGAAGTTTGGAGATGTGGGGGTGGGATCACAGTCTAACAGATTGGAATGAAGAACAGAAAAGTCTTTTATCTACCGCCTGGAGACCATCTACTTTAAATACATATAGACCTGCGTGGAAAAGGTGGCTCTCTTGGTGCGTAAGAAACTCAGTCAACCAACGTAAGTCTAACGGCTCTCAACTTGCAAGATTTTTAGCTGATCTTCATCAAAAAGAAAGGCTATCTTTGAACACTATTTTAGTTCACAAATCCGTGGTATCTACTTTTTCTGACCCAAATGATCACAATAAACTGAGTTCACATACACTTGTTAAACAAGTTCTGAAATCAATCTCATTAGCTAAACCAAGGCAGAACCCGCCACCAATCTGGAACATCGATACCTTAACTCATCATCTGAGTCAAAAAATCCCTGAGAACATGAATCTCTATGAAACTTCAGGGCACACAGCAGCTATCCTGCTTTTGTGTTCGGGAAGACGTATACACGATTTGACGCTTCTGAAAATATCTCCGGAATATTGCAAAATGTCACAAGACAGCATAATTCTTTGGCCATCGTATGGCTCTAAAACGGATACAGCCAACCAACAGCAATCGGGTTGGAAGCTCCTTCCTAACAAAAACAATCTTAATTTAGATCCAGTGTTCTGGGTCACTAAACTGATACAATTGTCGCATCAAAGAAGAGAAATGGCCAAATCAGACAACCTCTTTATCAGTACTTATGGTAAACCTAGATCAGCTACGAGGGTCATGATCGCAAACTGGGTCAAGAAAATTTTAAAAGAGGCAAACATTGATGGGACCCCTGGCAGCTTCAGATCAGCCGTCGCCTCAAGAAATTGGGTTGAAAACTTTCAACTCGATGACATACTGGCACGAGGTAACTGGAAATCGGCTAACACTTTTAAAAAGTTTTACCGCAAGGAAATCCTACCCTCCAGTAAACAACCTTGTGCAATCGCAACTTTGTTTGAACCTATAAATCATTGACATAACAATTACATATTATATCTATCTATCACAGCAAGACGACTAATTTGTAAACAACTGTTGATTCAGTTATGATTATACTGTATAACTATTTCCTCATTTCAATGTATTCTGAGATAAATAAACATTTATTATGCTATAACATACTTTCATTGTTATTATTCTATTAAAATAACTATTATAAATATATCACATTGGCGTCACCATCACCACCAGGCGATAACAAACACATCTCTCATGTATAATTAGGTTTCGAATGACGGCACAGTAGTTTAATAGCGATGTTTTACCTGCAATTAAAACATTTATTAAACATACTTGCCTAATTCGAAACCTAATACTTTCTACACCTGCCTGGTGGCATAACATGAGAAAACCAATGAAGCCATGTTGCGCTCGGCGCACTACCTGGGGTGATGGCGGACATTATGGCGGGCGGAAGGGGCGGAGTCAGCGCTGATTGGGCGAGGAGATTGGGTAGACCAATCACAGCACGGCAAGTACGGAGCGGAAGTCAAGTACGCTACTCTCATGTATAATTAGGTTTCGAATTAGGCAAGTATGTTTAATAAATGTTTTAATTGCAGGTAAAACATCGCTATTTTGTATAGGATTTGATCAGCGCCTCTACAATGCGTAAACGAAACTAAATTTTGACAGAAAAATAGGTTTTGACAACTAATGTGTCGAGATTTTAACGTGAATGTTTTGTCACGTAAAAAGTTTTGTATGAAATCGCGAGCACGAACCTAATTCTAACGTAAGCTCGAAGGCTGGCTGTCGAGGATCTGTCAAAAATCTATGAATGTCATGTCACTGAGAAATTTTCAGTCAGATGGCTGACGTAACGTATTCAATTGTGGTAAAACTTTGAAAATTCATGTTATTATTGTGTTTGTTAATTCATAATTTACCTATGAAAAGAGTTACAAACATGGCATCAAGATTAGAAGTAGTATTGTACCATGTCGTTTACCAGGCGCAAAATAGGTATTTATTAATTTATGGCACTGGAGGGAAGTGATGCAAATGTACGATGAACCCAATTCAGGACATTTTCCAAAACTCTGCATCAAACAGCGTCCATATTCCACCGTTCCAGCCCACATTTACACCAATTTCGCTCGTTGGATATGTCTTGCGGCGCAATAATGTTGCTATGAAATTCTTCATTGTGCATGGTCAAATTGAAAACAATAAGGCTCAAAGAAGATCACCTATGCATTCAAGATTTCAAGATCAACCAAAGCTGTCAACAAATGCACCAGAAGAACACAGGCAGCGACACGAAAGGAATACCAACGGATTGTCAGACTAACTACCTACGAACTCTGAGGTGATGACCATGCTCACGCCAACATTCTAACAACTACGAAGAAGAAGATTTTAATGTGAAACGTAGAAGCTGTGTTATTGGACTTTTGGTTCTTAATAAAAATAAACGAAGTGCAATTGTGCGTTTCATTTATTGGTACCTATATACCGAACAGTTCGTGGGTTAGGGATAATAGGATATCTCGTTGGATGTTGTGAAACGCGACTAAGACAAAATTCGTGGCAGCATGCCACTACTAAGGTCAGTGTGAGTGGGATGTTGCCACGCATTGAGCATACAACAGTGATGATGAGATGGATCAGTGTGTGCTTCTATTGGTGGCGCATAAAAGACTATTGGGTGGCGAACTCATAGCAGGGCCGTGAGAAGCATTTTTCTTCCCCCTCTGATCTTATAGGCTAGGTAAGTTCGATATCATGCTCGTTTGCCACACTATTCCTTAAAAATAAAGGAAAGTAGATGAATAAAAAGACAAAACTACACCAACAGTTAAGTAATTTCTTTATTTTTGGTAATGTAATAACAGACACAATCATAATCCAAAAATAAAAAACCAACCATAAGCTGACTAATACCAAATAAACGCTTTAATTATCCTAAAATTTATATGAACTTAAAACAACACTAAGCCTAGACGGTTACAAGTCACAGCACTCTCGAATTGTAGTAACGGCGCATTCATGAAATGCTACGTGGTTTGTCTTTGCAAAACTGTTAGGTAGGTACATTACTACGCACTCCAGGTTTTCACAGCATTCTTCTTTCCCAGAACAGACGGTAAAATACCACTGGAGACGAAAGTTCTGTCGGGAATCACCTTTAGTGAACAATTAGAACTTATAAAATGCACTGCTTGAACTCAATAGCCTATTTTTCTGCTGATACACCATAACATTTAGCACAAAATACACTTCAAGCCGGCTGGCGGCCCTTCAGGGTTTCTTGAAACTCCTCCCTCTGTTTAAAGGTGTAATAGTAGTTGTTTGTAATTCATATAGTAAATTATCAGTGGCGTAGATTCTTGGCTTGAGAATTTATAGGTCATAATTTATATATAATGTTTTATTTTAATACCTCTAATGATATTACAATAAAATTTGGTTCACTGAGCAAGTAACGCATAGAGAAAAGTAACACACCGGAAAAAAATATGTTTGGTTTTCACCAAATAAAAAGCTAAATTTGACGAATATCAATCATAGAGGAACCAGTCCAGCGTCACCAACCTTAAAATAAGGTAAAGTATTGCAGGTGTACCGATTTCTGTCCAAAATTACCAAATACGATACGAGTCATTGTCACCTTGACAACTCAACTGGACTGTCATGGCTATAGACTAATCATATTGTTCCCGGTATATTACATTTCTCTATGTCATAATGTATGTCATGGCACTTAGGAAATATATCACCTCAAATACATTTTATTCAAAAAATTTAATATTTCATAGTGAACATCAATACAATACGGAAATCGCAAAGAAAATGCGAAGTCTGTGGTGTCGAAACACAAATAAAAATGTTTAAACAATAGATTTCCATGGGATCCAGAACCGGTGAGTTGATGAAAATATATCATTGAAATTACATTATTGTTTCAGAGCGTAATGATCGCTTGGTTTTTATTGTAATTTAAGTAGGTATGTGTTATCATGCGAATTGCTGTACTTACATATATTTGTATATAAATTACAAATATTTACGTAACGTAAAGTAAGTTTAGTGTTGCTCAAGGAAAGTATCGATACCTTTGTAGTATCGATTTTTTATAATGTCAGTGGTATGGGTACATATACTTTTTCATAGTGTCAATAAGTCAGGAAATATCATATTCGAAGCTGGTGATCATAAACCATCACGCGGAATGTTTTATTATGCCACGAAACTTGACATGTGTATTTTAGGGACTGTTATTTACATCTTTAGCTCAAAAGCATTTTGAAACACCAGGTATTATCAATTTTTCTCTACATAACTGGCACAGTACTTGCTAACTGAACGGCTTGAGCAATATTTTTTATCTAACATATGAAAATCGACCTAAATATTATACAATTAATAATAAATAGCGTAAATAACGTCATATCTATGCTTGTGATAATAATCTGAGTTGTTTTTTTTCAGTTCATTTAAACAAAACTCCGTCGCTTATATACTTTCAAAGTAAATGCTGAATCGATAGAGCTATGGCATGGAATTTAAGGTACTATGTCACCTCAATACTATATAAAAATCAACATGTGTATCAACATACAATCCCAATTATTTAAATATTTATAATACTATACATTGTTTGATTTTAAAATTAACCAACTTTCGAGTGCAGTTAAATAAACTATTTTTGTAATTTCAGATATGCATATGTTATGCAGAAAAATATTAATTGAATCGATAAATAAAACAAATCAGTGCAGAGGAAGCTTCTTGCAATACAAATGAAATAGATCAGCTGCAAGATTAAATTAAATATGTAAATAATTCAACTACCTACACCAAAAAAGTTTTTAAAAGTCAACAGTCTATATATAATTCAAAAAGGTGCGTCAGAAATACTACATTTTATGATTGAACTACAAATAATAATAATTGTTATCAGTTGATGACAAGTTTACTAGTGCAACTTACGTGCAGTATTTATTACTTTTACATATACGACTGTTAGAAAATAAGTATTATATATTGAAAACTGTTATGTACAATGAAAAATATGTATGGTAAAGATGTTCTAGTACACAAATTACTTTGGAACTATGTATACATACCCCAATAATACGGTTTTCGATACTAGCGAAGATATATCGCACGATAAAATATTTTGATGATTTTGAATAAATTAATAAATCTGTGTGAAATATTTGTTTTATTTTATATTTCCTTAACATATATTTTATAAACCTAACCTTCTTACCATTTTTTCCTATATCGATTATAATAGAATCGATTTCATTGTAACTAATCGATTTTAGGGAATCAGTAGTACAACACTCACAAATGTCATTATAATTGTGTTGGAAATATAGTTTTCATTTGTAATGGTTGGTATAAAATAACTTCAAATCTGAGTTTCAAAGCAACAAGGTCCGTGCCAACTCTTAATATTACTTGCTCAGTGAGAGGAACTTTTATAGGCAAAATAAGACTTAAAACCTCTTTTCGAATGAGTTGTAAGGTCTTAGAAAAAAGGTATGATTGTTGTGATTTACGCTGGATGACGTCACTTTTGTAATCCTATCGAGTTCACGTTAGCCAGCAAACGATGCGGCGTACTGTCAACCATTGCCTCCTCCGTAAACGGGCGGTGAACTCGATACGATAACGTTACGGACTATCGAAATGTTTGTGCTTGGGCTACAGAGCCCTTGATAGCGCGTCAACCTTTCGTAAAATTCGATTTTTTGCGCTCGGGGACAATATGACATGGGTTGCTTGCTGAAATTGACCTAAATACTTACTAAGTATTTTCTATCTGTACAAAGTACTTAATTGATGGTAAAAAAGTTACCATAACCAACAGTCATTAGAAAAGCAAATTTCACAGCCAAAATCTAGACAAAAACACATTGAAATAATAATTTTACAGTAATTGAAGAAACAATCTTGACAACAAGCGTCCCTCTTGTTATTTTTCGAGAGAAAAACTTTCTGAGATAAGGAAATATTATTTTTCGAGTTTTTTCTTTGAAGCACGTTTTTGTGACAAACAATTAAGAAAGTTTTTCAAGAGCAGCCTATCATGATAATTTGACTGTAACTGTTTTTATTTTAAACAGGCTTTTTAAGAGATGAATTAGGCTTTCGGAAATGTCGACTACGATTTAGAGAGATTTCCTTTTTTACGGAGAAAGTGTTATTTTGGCGTTCTAAACATAAATAAAACTTGCATAAGATCCGTATGCATCCAGGAGGGGCAAAAATCGTCTCACAATAGGAGTCCATAAACAGAAGACGACGTCGTGGTCTTCTGTCTTCAACATCCAAAATGGTGGAACGAAGGCTTGAACATCTATCTCCTCGGCTGGTGAGATATAGCGCAGAGCAGGGATTTTATTAGGCTAGCCTTTGACCACAACCTAAACTGATGTCAAGTGATGAATATGGTTAACATGCATAACCCAAAAAAGAGGAAATGGGTCTCATGGACAGCAACCGGAAAGCACCCTGAGGTGCTTCTACTTAAAGGCAGCTGGTAGGTCACCGAAGTCCGACATAGCCTAACGAAAGACATCCTAAGACAACGACCAGAACCGACGGCGTTACGTGTCCTCAAAGCACGGAAGTTAGTAAATGCTACCGCCCCGTTCACTAGGGTCCACAATCAGGCTCCACATATCCACTAACCGGAGAGAACACTGGAAATGCAATTAGATGGGGGATCTTGGTCCAGCTGTCCAGTGCACTGTCCTTTACTCGTATCACCTATTTCAGAGGTTACAATAATTTGATACCACAAAAATACATATTAATAACCATATGGTTTTTTATTCGGATACGACTTCCAACATCTAAAAGTACGAAACAACTTGTTGATGTCGGTACCATGCTAAATCAAATCACTGACCTCACAATAACTATTACTTATTGTCAGTGTTATCACTTATTAAGAGTTACAATATTTTTTTAATTTTTCCTTCAATTTAAGTGATCATAATGCTTACAAGATCATTGTCATTGGCCTAAAACACTATTCACCGACAAAACACAATTACAATTATCCAGGTAAGCAAATATTTTTTTCAGTTAAATTGACTGTAACTTACAAACTATATTAATGATATTCATGAAATTTAAATGGAAGCAATTTGAACGTGTACTCTACTATAGCAGCCAGATCGTCCACTACTGAAGACAGCCTCCCCTATAAAGGAGTATTTGCCATAATCCCCACGCTTAGCAGGCGGCTTAGGAATCGCAGTATAAGATGGCAGTACTTTAAAAGACGCTGCTGCCCACCTAGTATTTTTCCCTTAGGCGCCTCTTACGACACCCACGGGATGGAGGACATATGGGGAGGTGCAATTCTTACCCACCACCCCACTGGGTCTACTCTAGAAATAATAATCATCAAATTCAATTCATAATTGGTGGAGTAATCGCGTAAAAATATACATTCCAATTGAGAACCTCCTATTTTAGAAGTAGCTTTAAATTGAGAAAATACAATACCAGCCAGGAATATAAAAACTTACTTGCAAAGGCAGAAAGCGATCTCCGTGTTCCACTGGACTCCTGACTTCCTGTAGAACCCCCTCAGCGCAGTCATGCAACCTTCACGGTCGCAGTCAGTAGCATGACACTTCTGTAGCACTGGGGTCAGTGAAGTCACGCACTCCGAGTCCTTGATACAGGCGTCTAGGGCCACGTGGCAGGTCGACTGGAGAGCCACGTTCTGGTCACCTGATCTACCGTTCTCTTTGCCAATGCGCTCTGTTGGTCGGTGTATTGTGTTAGTCGTGTGCGTGGAGCATGTGCGTATGTGTGGGTGGGCAACGGTTATTGGTTATTTTAGTGAGAACAATTTTACTTAACTGTTGAAAATGAGGCTGTTGTTGGCAGATGAATGCAAATACAGAAGTATCATAACTCAAGAACATTTGGCAGTTAAAAGCATAAATAATTATAACAAATATTATAAGACAACATTAAATTAATATTTTAATAAAACACTTAAAAACAATTCCGCCTCATCGTGCGCTCGATGAGTCAACATCTCCTGAGGATGCTTCTCTTCCGGTTTGGCTGCGTTGCGTTTGTGACGTCACGTCAGCTTAGCAGGAAAATTAGGCGGAATTGTCACTAGATATTTTTTTATGTGTTTATTAAAATATTAATTTGATGTTTTCTTAAAATATTTTTGAAATATTTGTTATAATTAAATATGGATTTCCGCAAAGTAGCGCCTGAATCTATTCATTAAAAGCATACATATTTATTTAGTGTGGAAATCAAATTAAAAAGCATTTCCTTCGTAAATATTTTTTTATCTCTAATTTGACTACTTATCTTGTTATATAGACACAACATTAAATGAGACTTTATAGAGCAAGTGTTTGGGTAGAGATTTGTTTTGATAAACAAAGATAAATGCATAATTTCAACTTCATTTAACTCATTTCTTTTCTGCGGTTTTTGATTGAAATTTTCATAAATAGTAAATAGATAGAGAACTTGTGTATTTAAAAGAGCATTATTTAAGCTCTTTTAAATACACTAATTTTCTTTGTGACTATTTGAAGCACCATTCAGCAAAATTAGAACTTATCGGTGGCGATACGATTTTAACTCTAGTTCAAACCTAGAATTACCGATAGACTTTTCAAAACTGTCAAACGTCAGAATGGGTCAAGTTGATACTTGCCATCGGAGTCATACTACGACATCACGTTTGTAGAGATATTAAATGAAATAGATAAGGAACCTTGAAGATGATAAATAATCGAGATGGTGCTTTTCCTTAGCTGTAACACTTTATTCAAGTGTAGGTATCTTAGGCTTTAGAACTGGAACATTGTCTTAGCTAATGATTAACAGTAAATAGATACACATTTAGTTAATAGAAACTTTGATATTTGTGATGATTTTATGATCGAGGATAAGATCAAATAATGAAATAACCGTTGCCCACTAGCGTGATATATTAAAAATAAATTTGCTTAATTTTAATTGAGTGTAAATAATTCATTAATTTATATAATATGAGTTAGATTATCGTCGGTAATTTAGGTTTTTTTTTTATCATACGTCATATCTAAGAAGTTAGGAAGATCAAGGGTTAATGTATTATTATTTTTGAATGCACGTTGGACCTGTAAACTCATTTCACAAATAATTGTTTGCTATCATTGGCATAAAATCCTAATAATTGTGTGATCCACTGATAACCTTTCCTAATTTGTATCAAAATAATATAAAAAGCAATACAAGTATTCGTGTCAGATCTTGTTAAAGAAAACACATATAATATATGTCATATACATAAAATTAAAATAAAATAAGTATAATATGAAAATTGAATCAAAAAACATAAAGAAACTGAAAAGTATGGTGTAATTATTTTGAGTTACAATAAATGCTCATGCCAAGACAAAATATAATATACAAAAATGTGTTAAATCCAATATAAATATGACATGTGAGTGTATTACAATACGTGTGGTGGTTAAAAATATCATGAAATTGCCAATGACTTTCATATGTATGACCAAACTTTATTAAAATACAAGCGTCAGTTAAAATCAACATGCTACCAACAGTTTTAATATGTTCGTGTTGAATAATATTCAAAAGTATGGTATTTGAAATGGGGTCATGCAAGGTTTTAAATAAAATCCCGTTGGACATTTTCTCAGTGCCGTTGTTCCCAGATCAATAAATAAGAGCAGATTAATGTCTTGGAAGATGGATCTTTTGCGTAAATGGGAAGCTTCTCGGAGATTTCCGAGTGTAAGCGCCTTTGCTAAATCGCTCCTTTAAAACTAAACCTACAGTTTACGTGGAGGGATAGGAAGCAAACTCCAGGGGATCTATGCTTTACTATTTTCCTAGATACATCTTAAATCTACGCCAAGCTATTAGGTGTCAAGTTCTGTTACTATCGGATCTCCGGAACTAGTGTTCTAAACTATGTGCTCGGTTTAGGGGGGTAGATGAAAAAGGGATGGAAACAAGAGCACTTGTAGGTCCAGTATGAAAGTGCTAGAGAATGAATCAGATACCCGTGAAAATGGTCCGCTCCGATTGTTTGTACAGTTTCGAAGGACCAAGTGAGTGTGACTTACGATATCTATGGTTAATTGTATCCTAATGTTAAGTTTATAGTGTTGTTAATTTTACTTCCTATTAATGTTGGTAAACTAATCTTTCTACTTTAAATATCCTTCTTATACCAGCATGAAACAATTGGCTATTTTTACATTCTATGACTATCATTTACGTCATTTATCAATTATGAGAAGTTATAGCTTTGTTGTTTCGTGCAAGATTCCCCAGGATAATGCTTACCACTGTTAAATATCCGAAAGATTAGTTCACGCTTAATACCAACCATACGTACGGTTCTCATCAATGTATCCTTGTCCGTAGACGGTCTTGGTTGCATATAGTGGGTCTTCGCTCCCCCCGGGTTCATGGTTCCAACGGTGGTAATGATGTCCATGGGGGTTGAAGTGAGGACTCGCGTATCGGTGCACGTGCGTCACTATTTTGTCCGGAGCAATCAGGTTTCCATCCTGAGTTATGGACATACCGCCGATCCACGAGGACACTCCCGTTCCGTTCCGGTTTGCCGTTCGTCCGTCCGACATCAGCTTTACTGGAATTTCATCCATCGAATCGCTTAGCTGGGGAAGCTTCACGACCGTGCCGTAGCGCGACCGGACTCCAAATTTCGTACCACCAGAGGCAATCGCGCCGGCCGATCGCATACTACAACGGTTATAATGAAAAATCTGACCCTACTTTAATAAAAGACAAAACAACAATATTGGCAGACGTTACGACATTCATAGGCCAATTAACGAAATGTTCGGTTCGAGATGAGAGCAAAGCCTCTCAGATGGTAGTCCCGGTCGAACTATCAAAGCCAAGTCTATGCCGCGCAGTAACCATAGAGATCGTAGAAAAGTAGAAGATGCAAGATCACATGCAAGCATGCTCAATACAAGGATTCCAGTGTGTTTACTCAAGGCGTACGAGTGAATGCGACAGCTTTGAAATTCTAAGGTGGAGTAAAAGAAAAAGGGAAACGCCAGAACATAATCTAACATGCAGGCATAAAGTAGGAGCGAATACTCATTAAATATTTAATACGTTACATTATGAAAACGCAAACCTCCTAAGCTCCTTAAATATTAAAACATCGAAATAAAATTCGAGTTAGTGTCATTATAAATTAAAATCGTGTTAGCGTCTCTGTTTTATATATTAAAATTAGCTATTAAACCTCTAAGAGTCTAAAGCCGTAAAGTTATTTGAAAAGGTTTTAAGATCGTTTTAAATCTATTTTGTGTTTGCAAAACTGGAAAAAAGCCGCGCTCCTACCTTACAAAGCCAGGTGCCAAGCGTGCAGTGCTAGAGGCGACGGTTTCCGACAGAGACACACAGAGAATAGAGAAGAGAAGAGAGGGTGCGGCGGCGGCTCACCGTCGCGAGGCCGAGGGGGGCGCGGGGAGAGGAGTGCGGCGCGCAGGAGGCTGGCGGCGGCGGCGCGCGTCATCAGCCTCGTGCCGTTCTCCGTGAGCAGGAGTAGGGTGCCGTCGGGCGCAGCGTAGCGCGTCAAGGCTGGCGTCGGCGGCCGCGACCCCTCCCGCCGCGGTGCCTCGAACAGAGCGCGCACCGCCGGCGGGCATTCACCCCACGCCGCCGCTGACCACAACCACGTTACCAACAAGCCCCCCCACGCCGCAGGGAATACCCTCAATGGCATACCATCCCTTGAGAGTACTCACATAGACAAAGTAAGGGTAGTGTATGCCGCCTGGATCACCGAAGGCCGAAGGTGTGAAGCCAAGAGTTGAGGTAACTGCGGGCATCTGTATGGTGTGTAGGTCAGGAGTACACTAAAAACAAGCTCGTGTCCAGTGAAACATAAACGACAGCCTTGTGTGGTAAAGTGTGATCTAAATCAATCCTAAGGCCTAGGCATCTAGTCTGTGTGAAAATAAAATAGGCACGTTTAACAAAAGAACAGAATAACAGAAACAAAAGTAAAACAACTAAGTAAACACTTTGACGGCTAGTTGGAAAAGAGTCTAGTACTCCAAGAAGCGTTTGGTAGTGTAAGTGTTGTTGTCTTGTTGGTTGTTTTGTTATTAATTAACTTGTTGATATTGTATATACCTAAAACTTCGTTGTAATTCTCATTGCATTTGAAAAAGACAATGTAGATTTTATTTAGATGTTAATCGATGTGGCGTCCAGCAAGGCACTATTTTGGGTCACACTTATTCATTTAACATAGAAATAAGCTCAGTGTCACCATATATTTAAAAGTGACGACGATTTCTAATGCGTTACAAGTCATCATTTTAACACTTAAAGCTATATCTATAGATATATTTAATTTCACGGGTTCTGAGTGAAAATATTTTTTTACAATTATTTAGTTGACAAATTTTTGGAGGATTTAAAATATCGATAATGTTCTACTACAATTGAACGTAAATCAATTTTATTAAGTAAGCTACTAAGTGATAAGTTTGCTACAGTGTAACTGATAATTCCATCCCATTTTAACTATTTGTACTTTTAAGTTTCCTCCGATACACTTGTTCCATATTTTGTTGTCTGTTCTAGTCAAATCACAGGATGGAAGTGTCACGTGTGACATTAACTTCACTACCGTACGAACTCTTTATATGACTGTCTCTGCAGGGTTGTCCTATACTCTGTTATTTATTGTATAAAAAACTAGATTGGAAAGTTTTATGTTATTAAGAAAGATATAGGTTCAGTATTAAATTATTGTACAAGAACTTTCAGTCTATTATTAGGTTTATTTTTCTTACAATATTATTCTTTCAGCTTCATAATTAATGGTGGTAAAAGGTAGGAAAACAGAGTGATCGACATGTCACTTTCACGTTACCACTCAGGTACATAACAAGGGAGTTAGAAAGGTATTTTTCAACGAGCACCCCTGGAAGTAGAAACAGTAAGGCTGTTCTGTTGTTAATACCAAAAAATAAGCAAGTACTTAGATATTATGTTTTTTTAATTGCTGATAGTTAAGCCTTTGAGCACAATCTCACCTAGGTAAGTGATGATGTGGTCGAAGGTGTTAACAGACTTAACCTAGAATTACTGGCTCTCAAGGACCGCTGACAGCTTTATTTTTTGTCTGTCTGTCTATCTTTATCCCGGATGCGCATCACTCCAAAACTATTGAATGGAAATAAATGGAACTTAAAACGATTTGAGTTCATACTACAAAGAAGGACATTGTATACTTTTGTCTCGAAATTCAGCACGGTTCCCTCGAGAAAGATGATAAAAGTCAAAATGTACACCTATAATATAATATTATAGTTGTAATTTATTAACGCGTAGTGCGATTTCAATTATACTTTTTTGTTTAGAATAGTGACGAGCAATCCCACGGACAGCCTGGCACCCCACGGGCATTCCGGCATCCCTTGGGCACCCCAGCACCCTTATTTAGTTTTGCAATCTAATGTTAAGATAAAACTTTAAAATCTGAAACATTCGCCACAATCACTTTTTTAACTATCTATCTTTTGCATGATACATTTTGGAGACTGCGCAATGGAAGTGCACAATCTAATATATTTTCGTTCTACTGCCAATCAAGGAGTGATGACGTTGGTGACCACTTACCATCAGGTGGAGCGTCTGTTTCTTTGTCACCTTTTGTATTAAAAAAAAACGAGAACCTCGACAAACAGACGCCGTTGTAAAATCAAATTCTTTCTTATATTCAATTCCAAAGAAACGCACAAAGTACTTTGCTTCAACATTTAATGTGCGAACCGCGAAAGAACTCTCTGAGTTACTCAACTTCTGTCTTCTAGAAAATACAACCCGGGAGCTTGAAAACCCAAAGTAAGAAGCTCCGTTCTGAAGTATGCTTTACTAAGAGTGCTTCACCGCAGACTTACTATGGTATAAACAGTGCTTAAATGTAAATAATTAGTCTGCAGGTACGGCCATTGCGAACGAAGTCGCAGGTACAGCTAGTTATGTAATAATCACATGTCAAGCTTACCATCGAAAGTGTGACGCTTACCTATGATCTAACTATCCATGTGTGGGGCTTGGGACAATTTATTTCGTCCAACAACACAAAGAAAAACACGAAAACATATGATAAAAGTTTTAACCTTTGTTTTGTATGTGATTCAACTGTGAACATAAAACAGTTCTAATTCTTAATACGAGAACTATATTTATTATCAACGGCCTTTCCCTACTGCTATCTATTATAGCTCCATGTCCGGGATATTTTTCCCGAGCCAGCCAACTTGGGTAAAGTAATTTGAACAGTTGTGTGTGTTCCCACGAACCAAAAGCGAGCCTCAGGGCGGCCATATTGGATTTTAAACTGTGGACAAACACGGCTCTTTTATATTGTTATTCTATTATTTACGCACTGTTATTAGAGGAAACCTCATTATTTCCTGCCGAATAATATTGTTAATTCAAAATGTTAATAATTCAGAAAACGATTATGCCTGCCGACATGAATAAAATAGCGCGTTTTCTGTTAAATCATTCTTAATATCAGAATAACAAGTAAAAGCGTAACTTTCTGAACCTTACATCTGATTAAAAGGTCGAGGTCTCTTAGCACTACTAATCTACCGCTATTCTTTAACCGTGTATGTGGTTATAGAAATGTAAGCATGTACGCAAGGGGAAAGTATTAGAAATTGGTTGTCACACAATGCGGCGGCGGATATAGCGCAAAGAGCGCTCTTCATTTCACATTAAAATATATTTGATTTAGAATTGTTTCTATCGTAGTTAAAACGCTGACAAGGTGCTACGTAGCTTTACTTGAACAGATTTTTAGCAAAATGTAATTAGTTTGTAACTGACAAAAAATTATATGTTAATCTTGATCACATTATCTAACGCCAAGAAAAGTCTGAAACACGTTTTCTTAAAATTTTCTCGATGAAATATTGAGTTTGAATGCTCAAAATTTGATTGACCGAGTTTGAATACTCAAAATTTTAAATACGACGATACTACGTTTATATGGAAAGCGCCACGAGCACTCCAGCCTTAAGTGACGCATAGAGAAGTAATAACTCAGTACTTATATGGAAACATTAATACATGTACCATAGGTATATAGGTACATATATATAAAAATAAATACACACATACCACCAAAAATATTAAATAAATCTAAATTAAAATACAAATATAAATGCAGTAAAATATGAAAACCAGACCAACCAAGAAGCAACCAAAAGGAATGTTTCATATAGTTTGTATCTGTATATGGCATATTTAATGCTGTCAATTTGTTGCTGTAAGTTTCAACATGACTTTACTATTTCAAATTCTACACGAACCTATTTTAATCGGGTGGTAGATGAATAATATATAGTCTAGCTACGTTGCCAATCGATTTTAGCCTTAAAACATAATCCGTCATGTGATTAACGAAATAGATCCGCCATTTTGCCAAAAAGTGATTAAAAACTTTGATGAAAGAATCGACATCTGTCAGCGAGGTCGTGGTGGACATCTGCCAGATATCACCATGCGGTGAAGCTAAAGCCCACGGCGGGATTCAAACCATGTACCTGCTGCGAGGTAGTCCATAGCCAATGCCACTGAGCCATCACTGCTTTCGTTTTAATTTTCATCTAAATTCTTTGTTTTATTTTGTTTTAGAAAACAAAGTTCTTGTTGAAAGACCCTTTACTTCTAAAAAGATCGTTCCCAAGAAAGGTTGACTTCAGGAAGGCAGTGGGTTACAAATCGAGCAAAAATTCATTACAACTATGATCTTCTGTTATCCTTTAGGTTGTCAAAGAAGGTGTATTGTTTATTTTTTATTTATGTGATAAGCTAGCCTGTGACCACTATAGCACCTGATGGTAAGGACGGTTTGGTCGAAGATGTAATTCACGCTAGCCTAGAATATTACTTTCAAGGATAGCTGGCGGAACACGCCGTTAGGTGCTATGCGACCAATTTTCTACTTAAGGGTTGTAGGTAGCCAGGCGGGCATTCGCAAAATGCCCTACCACCATGCTATAATGATTGCTATCCTAAGACAACAACCGGGACCGACCCACCGAAGCTCGTAAGCGCTCAGTAGTAATGTCACTAGCGGTCACCCATCCAACTCTTGACCGCGGTGGACGTTGCCTAACTTAGCTGATCGTGTACGAACGGCTAAGCAAACTTCGCTACGAGCGCTTCTTGTGATATTGTAAATACTCATCTCATCATATTTATGTTATAAGAATAGGAAGACTACGATTTAAGCGTAAATTGAAATACATTCTACTTTGTTTTATAAGCAAGATCACTTTCATGGAATTATTATCTTAGTTTTTTGTACATCTTAACACAACCATTAAATCTGAAATTCGTAATAGCCCGGAGTCAAGGAGATTCCACGAAAATGAATTTTGCTGGCGAAAATTTTAGTAAAAAGAAATGTATCGCAAATAAACTACAAACAAAAAACCCACGCCAAAATTTAATTTATGTAAATTACGCGATAACAGCACGGGACTTAGGAAATTTAATATTAATGTTATTTGCGGTAAATGAAATTGTTTATTTTTACGGTAAATAAGACGATGATAACGACGAGAGAATAGAAATGGTCGTGTAAACACCCAGATATAATTTTATTCGTATTAATTTGCCTTCAAATGTTTGTGTTTATATACTCGTTCCGTTAATGTTGGAATTGAATGTTTTGACAGAAGTCCTTTGGTTAGAAATAATCGTCCTTAGATAAACAACTAAATATTTTGATATTGAAATTGTAAGGTTATTGAATTACTAATATTAGTATGTACTGTTGAAGTAGTGATGGCTCAGTGGCATTGACTATTGACTGCCGCGCAGCAGGTCCATGGTTCCGCTGCAGGCTTGAGCTTCACCGCATGGTGTAAGGGCATTTTGCGAATGCCCGCCTGGCTAGCGACCACCCTCAAGTAGAAAATCTGTCGCTAAGCACCTAACGGTGAATGTGAGGTGTGAATTTACAGGCACATGAGACTTAACAACTACTTATCAAAACCTATCTCAAAGTCACGGGCGCAGTGCAATTCGTGACTTGTGATGAAATGCATCTGTAATAGGCAAATGTTAGTCCGCTTAGCATCAGGTGGGCCTCGAGCTTGTTCCGTCACAATAAAAAAAAAACTTACAGTAGCCGTTCACGTCATAGCTTAAGAATATATTTTGAGCGCTTGTAGGGTATCTTGATTAGTTGTCCTTACCCGATCAAAGTCGCTGCGGTCAAGACTTTTTTTAATATTTGATAGTCTAACCTTTGACCACTATCTCACCTGATGGTAAGTGATGATGCGATCGGAAATGTTGTTCAGGCTAGCCTAGAACTACTGGCTCTCAAGGACAACTGCCGAAACACACCGTTAGGTGCTTGGCGACAGATTTTCTACTTAAGGGTGGTGGTTGTAGACATTTCGCAAATGCCCAGCTGGCTAAGGTGGGCATTTGCGAAATGTCTGACAACCAAGCACTGTTGAAGTTTTCAGGCTCTCCGAAGGCTTCCGACACAACCTACTGACTGCCATCCTAAGACAACAACCACGATGTTTATTGAAGCTTGACCTGTTTTGTAGCCCCGCAGCTACGACAGGTCGTTGAATTGTTACTTTTTTTTTACCGGCGGTATGCCTTTATTAACAAAATACTACGTACTTTATACAACACTACGCTACTACAATAATAGACTCCAATGACTTATGGGTTGTCTAAATGACAACCTATGATGCACATTCACAGGTAGTCCTAAATTTTTCTCCAATTCCTACACACCATTTACATATTTCATTCATATTCACATATTCATTCAAATAAATCCTTTCTTCTACTATCCATCTCGTTCTCTCTGACTCGTAATTATAAAATCTGTCCCAAAGCACATAATGGTGTGTCTTGTGGGAAATTCCCTTCTAGGTTAACCCTTTATATGCATATTTTTTAATTTATATTGAAAATGATATTGTAGCGACACATTTAGCATGGCTTGCATTCTGATGACACGGTGGGATGCAATGCATGACGCAAGTATACTGCACCAGTCGCCACCCGCCCGGCACGATAGGCACTCGATTTAGTATAATTACAATAATTAAAAATGATTTTTTTAATACGAATTAAAACTAGTGTTTAAGGCTACCAAACTCTTTTATTGAAGCCAACTCGGTAGGAACCTTAGCATTGGTAAAGTGTGACCCCGCAATTTCGGGTGTTGGCTCACTTTATCTTTTTTGCCTATCATGCCGCGGTAAAATAATGTGCAATTCGGACAATATTTTTGCATAACTTTTGTTTTGATGATAGAAAAGTTTAAAGTAATTTATTTTAATATATGTTAAGAATTATTGTAATTTTTTAACGATGGTAAATTATACCCCAGGCTTTCCAGAGTAAGTTTTCAAAGTATCATCTTTGTCTACCTTATCACTTTACCCAAGTTATGTTCTAAGGCTAGCCTATTGGCCGTAAGTAAAATACAGTAGCTGCAATATTGATCCTTTTCTGAAATGAATAAAACCCGACGTTAACCTGCTTCTGGCAAATTGAAACGTACAAAAACATTACAAAAACCGACACAACCAATCGAATATTAAATACACGAAAGCCGGGCCCTTACGATAAAGAAACAAAGGGCCCAGAACCCATTCACCGTCGTCTTTTGTTAGGGCACTTTGAGGTGCCCGCAAAACCAACCTTTTTGAAGAATTCTTGGCCTTTGACACGAACTTTTTCGTTTCCTCGTTCGCTTGTGATTATGTTAATAGTGATTGGATGACTGTAGCCACTTTTTTCCAGGGAAAACTCCCCGAAAATCAAGTGAATTGACTTTCTAAAGTCGTGAAGTAGGTGCGTGTTAGATACGGATGAAATTTTATTCTTATGTGAGGAGTCTTATAGAGAAACCATGGAGAGATTGATTTGGGTCCTACAGAATTATAGACTGTTTTTATTCAACTTATTTTATTCGCTCTCATTTTACTCCTATCCCGCTTATAAGGTTTTTTTACAAACAACAAACACATCAAAATTTGACAGATTAATTTATAAAACCTAGTTTGTTTACTTAGTTATATTTTGTGTAAATTTTGGGCCTTCCGGACGAAACAATTAACGTGGGTAATCGTAATCGCCACGTGCCAGTTTGATTTTCGTACTAGCCAAAAACGACCTGCTAATATAGAAGGACTTTGATTCTCACATCACCTGGACAAAAAATGTATTTATATTTTAAGTCATTACTCGGGACTTTATATTATCTGAAAGTTAAAATCAGTTATTAAATTTAGGCGCCCATGATTCTCTTATGAAGGTCAATTACAAATTTTAATATTTAAATATTCTACATTGTACTGCCACGTTCAGCAAAAAAATAAATGGATACAGCCACTGCGAGAAGAACGGACAAGAAACTCGGGGCCATTCTTTTATACGTCTTTTAACAATATGTTACATACTATTTATTAAAATTATTACAATATTTGAATGAATTACGTAGGTGACAGGCGATAGCTGGGCATAGGCGGAGTTGTATAGTTTTGTCGTTTAAGTAATCACAAACTGCGTAGTAGGTCGTAATGAATAATTACCCATTGCAAGTTACAAGATATCATTACGAAAACCTGCCCAGAGCCAAACCACACAAGTCTGAGATAGGTAAAGAGTATACAATATCTTATCTTGGTAGCAATTCACCGTTGGAACGGCCGCTATGAAAGATAAGTCGGATCGAATACCGAATTGCCGACTCGACTGCCAATTTCTATTACTTATATTTAGCTCCAAATTTGGACTTATCGAGACTGCTTTAGTAATTACGTAATCAAGAGGAAGGTTTCTTTTTTTTTTCTTGTTGTAAATCTAGTGCCTTGTTGGGTTTTTCAGAAGAGTAAAGAAAATTCCAGCAGTCCATAGTTTGATACTGTATCCGATAGATGGCTTAAAATCAAATTTGACAGAATGTGGGAGTTGAAAGAGGCGTATAAGCCTAAATATATCCTGAATGCGGTGCCGGGTTAGAATTGCACCCCACATATATTCTTGCGGGTGTTGTAAGAGGCAAATAGATGAAAAATATATTCTAAATGTGTCATTTGTCGTTAATGGACCGACTCAATTATTATTATAATGATATTATTATTTTTGTAAAAGAAGGGTCATCTACAAAATCTTAATCCAAGCCTTACTCCATCTTAGGCGCAGCTCCCGATTGGACTCTTTTGATGGACACGTATGAAAAACACTATAAAATTCCTGAGGATGTTGGTGTTTCGTCTTCCAGACCAGACATATTTCTGTACTAAAAATATCTAAAACGCATAGTACTTGAAGAACTTACTGTGCCGTGGGAAACAAATATTCCTCAAGACCACACAATAAAAACAAACAAGTATTATGACCTAACAAATGAATTAACCAAAAACGGTTATGTGGTTAATCTGTATGCTGTAGAAGTTGGAGCAAGGGGTATACCAGCGAAATCCCTGTATAACCTACTTAAAGACCTTGGCCTGTCAAGAACAACCGTAACTTCCATCCTAGAACGTGTATCTAAGGTAGCATTAGTAGGATCCTACCAAATTTGGTTAGGCAGGGGAGGAGGCTCGAGCGGTGAAGGAGAGCATTGATATATCATAAAGGGGCCCCTTAATCTTACTCCTGGGTTGCAAGTCCCAGGCCCCTCTGGCCTCTTCCTCTGCAACGCTATGGACCCGGCACCCGCACGGTGAATCCATGGAATGCTAAGAAATTCGTCTCTTTCTTGATTAAATATTTGAATTTAACTTATATGTAAAAATGCATGTTGCGCTGTGAAAAAAAAATACTGTATGATTAAAATTTTAACTAGTTTGTAACTTATATTTTTAACGAATAAGATCTATTTAAATCTATTTAAAAATCGAAAAAGATCTATTTAAAGATCTACTTACCGATTCTAAAAATTCTCGAGAACGAATAAGTCAGTTACTAGTTTTGAATATAGAATCCCTAAAGAAATCACGAAAACTATGAAAGCAAGAAAAGCCGCGTTGATAAGGTTGGTTTCTAATTAATCGTAATGAGAGCTCCCTGGTGTGAGTATCCGCGAGTCGCCATTGGCTCGAATGGATCCGTTTACTTTTGTCTGTCCAAAATCCAAACTCCCCCGGGGCAGTTTGCTTAAACGCAACGTGGAACTGCCTTATAAACTGTGTGCGTTGATGAATTCCTTAGATTTTCTTATTTAAAATAAATATTGGTATATCTAGGTATCATTTTCAAGCTAGGTTTAAATATTTAAAGAAATGTAAGTCAAGCCATGTCAAGCTCAAAACAGTAGAACGCAAACAATGCCGCGGCGGGCGTGGTTTAAAAAGTATTCGAGCGGTGCAACAACATTACCTTGACGCGATCATTTCTCAGCGCCAAATCAATTAAAAATTAGCGCTTCGTCGATGCGACGCGTGATTAAAATGCTGGCACCTATTTGGCTCAAAGAATAAGCATTGCGATTCAACGGGGCAATGCTGCCAGCATGCTGGGCACGCTGCCAACTGGTAGAGGGCTAGAGCATTTGGACTGCCTATGAGTCTGCAATGAGTTATAGGGTTCTAAATGCTTTTATTGTAGTAGCTGTAGTGTTGTATATAGTTCGTAGTATTTTGTTAATAAAGGCATAGCGCGGGCTTTTAAAATAAATTGTATAAAAAATTAACCATTCCAATTGAATTCGGTTCATTCCCCGTGTTTTGTTAATTGTGAGCTTGATTAGACCGAAATCATTTCTTTGTATGTGAATTTGCATTGTGCCCGTCACACTGAAACGTACAGTTGTTAAGTTTCATGTGCCTGTAATTTTACTGGCTTTCAAAGACAGCTGCCAGAACACACCGTTAGGTGCTCGGGGACAGATTTTCTACTTGAGGGTGGTAGCTAGCCAGGGGGGCACTCGCAAAATGCCCTTCCACCATGCAGTAAAGCTCAAGCCCGCGGCGGGATTCGAGCCATGGACCTGCTGCACGGCAGTCCATAGCCAATGCCACTGAGCCATCACTGCTCTTTCTACTTGACAGTGGTAGCTATAGGTGGGCATTCGCAAAATGCTGTATTCAAGAACTATATTCCAAAATATCAATTTTATTTTATTCCGTGCTGAACATTGCTATGTGAGTCCACGTTGCATTTGGTCGATCGTATTAATTAACCGCATTGAGGACCCTCAGTGTAAGTTTCCGTGGGTCGCAATCAAGTGGCTAGCATGGATTCGTTTACTTTTGTCTGTTCAGTTCAACATTCTATTTGCTTAGTTATCCAAACATCCCCGGGCACATTGTTTGAACGCAAGTTTGGATTGTCATATGAACTGTTCATTCAGTTTTTTTGAAGTAATTTACAGAACGTGAGATTGAAATGTCAGAAAGAAAACATCTGGACTAGAAACAAATATTTACATTATGCCTTTACTAACAACTACATAGCTTGCTTCTGTTTATCGCTTATCGGTTATCACGCAAAACCATAAACCACGTATGCACAGTTGGATAAAAACTATCCTATGTCCTTTACCTTGTCTCAAACTATTTTCATACCAAATTTCATCCAAATCGGTCTCTTTTAAGTTTATTCGTTGAATAGAAAAATACAAAAAATCAAATCTTTCCTCCTAATAATATTAGTGTAGATGTTTGTATTGTTATTGTTATGATGTAATTTTTTTTGTTTTATTGCCTACTTCGTGCCAAGAGCGTCCGCCGCGGCAATACTGGACCGTGTCGTGGTCCCTTTGAATAGAGTTTTGAATATTTAAATCGAGCAAAGTAATAAAAAATATGAAATAATACATTACAGACACAAGATACTTTTGACATCAGGTCCTGTACCGCATATTGTATTGTATAACTTTTACGTCTCTGAAAGCTCTCATTGCAACCACCTCGTTGGTCGCGCTCAACTGTGCTATATATAAAATAGCTCTATTATGAACTTAATTTCCGTCTACTGAGACTTCGAAGCAGTGATGGCTCAGTGGCATTAGCTATGGACTGCCGCGCAGCAGGTCCATGGTTCGAATCCCGCCCAGAGCTTGAGCTTCACCGCATGGTGGAAGGGCATTTTGCGAATGCCCGCCTGGCTAGCGACCACCCTCAAGTAGAAAATCTGTCGCCAAGCACCTAACGGTGTGTTCCGGCAGCAGTCCTTGAGAGCCAGAAAAATTACAGGCTAATGAGACCTAACAACTGGACGTCTCAGTGTGACGGGCACAGTGCAATTCGTTGTTGACGAAATGCGTCTGTTATAGGCAGAGGTTAGTCCACTTAACATTAGGTGGGCCTCGGGCTTGTTCCGTCACAATAACATAAAAAAAAACGGCTTATTTAGCCTACGAAATCGCCTAAATTTATTTATTGAACCACCAATTGAAATGAGGCTATGTAATTGATATTTAGAAGTAGGAGGTAATTAATTTATACATTTACTTATTTATTTGATGAGTAAGATGCTAGTGGGTAGGCGGTATAAATTACCTTTGAGGATTCCGCCAAAGTGATCAAAGTATTGTTTCGGGAAATGATATTTATTTAGGGGTCTATTTACAGGACCTATTATGTCGTTTCTTGTTATTTTATGTAAGGGATCAAAGTACCACAAAATATCTTAATATTCTAGTAGGTATAACACCAAAGTATCAAATTAATGTGGGCGTGCTATTACGAATAGTGTAGCATGTGTGTATTTATCTATGTTATAATAATAATAATATTTATTTGCAACATTAGGATACATAATATACATACAACATTTTGCCTAGTTAACACTATATAAACCTTGTATATAAGTATAGAAATTTAATATAAAATAAAGAAAACATGAGTATAAAACAAGAATTTTTAATAGGTTTCCCCGTGCTAAGAAATCTCGTTTTTCACCCTCTTATGTTGAATTAATATTTGTAGTCTTAACAAATTACAGGTAATATGTAAAACAAAGATATGAACTAAGACCCAAAATACCTATTTAACTACTGCATATTGCTATTGCGTGTGAGTGTATATAAAAATGTGGATGGTTTGTATAAAAGCACGTGGAATGAATGTATCGGTATCTATCGGTGTAGATAAGGTGTAATATAAACTAATATTTATATCACACAATTATCAAAAAATTGCAATTCAACGGGGCAATGCTGCCAGCATGCTGGGCACGCTGCCAACTGATAGTGGGCTAGAGCATTTGGACTGCCTATGAGTCCAAATGCTTTTATTGTACTAGCTGTAGTGTTGTATTAAGTTCGTAGTATTTTGTTAATATATAAGTATGCAGATATTTAGTGTGTAAAATTATGTCATAAGTTTTACTCTAAAAATAAATGAGCAATTTCTAGGGAGTTACCTAAATATACAGAATAAATTTTCCGTTTAATATATCTATATCTAAAATTATTTGCGAACTGATATTTTTAGATGACAATAGACTTACCACAAACAATATTTGACGGAGTGTGGGTGTTTGGCTGGTTACATTTTTATCTTCGTCGAAATAAAAGAAACTTTGTGTGAACCTACCATTATTGTCCTACAGGTAGAAAATAAATCTTTTGAAAAATAGATATCCGTAAACAAAATACCAAACTGTCCAATTCATATATAAAACATGCTTTAATCAAACACGCAAAAGTTCAGTTTAGTTTTATTTTACAGTTTTATTTTTAATATTATTTTGACGGGACTAGTGCGAGGCCCACCTGATGTTAAGTGGACTAACCTCTGCCTATAACAGATGCGTTTCATCACAAGTCACGAATTGCACTGCGCCCGTCACCTTGAGACATAGTTGATAAGTCTCATGTGCCTGTAATTTCACTGGCTCTCAAGGACTACTGCCGGAACACACCGTTAGGTGCTTGGCGACAGATTTTCTACCTGAGGGTGGTCGCTAGCCAGGCGGGCATTCGAAAAATGCCCTTCCTACATTTATCCACCATGATGACCTACATTAATTGATTTATTTTTAGTTTGTATTTTATTGTAATAAAATGTTAAATAATTCTAGAAAAGAAGTTCTTTATTAAACCGTTAAAAAGTTTTTGAGGAGGAGTACAATATTTTAGAAATTGATTCAGATAAATACCTAAATCAATTAAACAACTTTAAACGGTATAAATCTTGTTATGCACGCATCGGAACCCAATGGATGTCGCGTACGCACTGAGGGAAATATACTCTGGTATATATTCCTCAGCTCCCCGTATTAAGTCACTTGAGCTTGAAAGGTACACGGGTGCAGAAATCCCCAAATCTCTCAAAAAAATAAAACTTTTCTTTTAGCACTGTTCCTTCTTAGAATGTTGTATGTATATTTTCTAATTCTAGTAATAATTAAAAAAAATGTCACTATTAAAAAAAAGGCACAGACCCTGGAGTCTGTGGAGTGTAGATTAATAAATAAAAATATATAAAAAAAAACGGTTTAAATCGCGTATATTTATCATTATTTTTGTCCCGACGTTTCAAACACTTTGCAGTGATCGTGGTCACAGGGTGAGGACGCGATAGAAACCGTTTAAAGTTGTTTAATTACTTACTATGTGTAATAATCGCGAAAACCTAAGACAACATTATCCCTGTATGTCATGCCAACAAATTGTTGTCTAGAAAATGAGCAAAAACTGTACCCGTCCTTTAATGAAAACGCGTAACGTCTCTTATTTCCCGCATTTCTCTTAAATTCCCGCGGGAGACCGGGATATTTGAATTACGTGTTTTCTATTTATGTTTGTTTGTTAAATCCTGCTAATCCTTACTCCGCCGCTTCGTGTTACAATCTGAACTCCTTGAGATTTTGGTACAAGTTATAAGCGTTATAAACGCTTTTATTTCGCATAAAGTTTCGTTAACAAACCAACAAAAACTGGCTAAGTGCAAAGGAGGTCTCGCTGTTTAAGGCATTGCAATAGTTATTTTTTTATTCTGGCTTTCAAGGACAGCTGCCGGAGCACACCGTTAGGTGCTTGGCGACAGATTTTCTACTTGAGGGTGGTAGCTAGCTAGGCGGGCATTCGCAAAATGCCCTACCACCATGCTATAACGACTGCCATCCTAAGACGACAACCGGGACCGACTGCTTAACGTGCCCTCCGAAGCACGGAAACGCTCAGTAGTAATGTCACTAGCGGTCACCCATCCAACTCATAACCACGCGCGACTTTGCTTAACTTTGCTGATCGGTTGAGAAAAGCTAAGTAAAATTCGCTACGAGCGCTTCACATGTCGAGTTATAAACATATCATCTGATATTTCGCATAAAGTTCCCGTTAACAAACCAACAAAAACTGGCTAAGTGCAAATTGGGTCTCGCTCTTTAAAGCATCGCAATAGTCTATAAGAGAAAAAAAAAATGTTATTGTAATCACAGCTGCAAAACTACATTGCAAATTGTCGTTTCCAGTATTTGTGGTACATGATATAACAATATTGTATATTCCTAACTACTGTAAATGGTTTAATATCGTCAATTTTGATATGCTGACATTCATGTATTTAAAAAAATAAAAATGTGGTAATTAAGCGGAAGATGTCTTTTTTTATATTTTTTTTCTATACCTGATAGGTTAGCTAGTAGTTACCATTATCTCATCTGATAGTAAGTGATGATGTGGTCGAAGATGTTGTTCAGGCTAACCTAGAATTACATCGGACACGTCAGAGTGCAAACAGTTTTTTACGGAACTCTAAGCAGGTTGCAAAAAAGGCGAGGAGTCCAACACTCGCTACCATAGCATAATTACCTAGTTATACGATAGAACAGTACTCTAGGGTTGGTATTTCAAGACCCGATGGAAGTAATCCTTTTCGTAACTCGCTTAGCATCAGTTAATGCTGTTTAAAATAATATAATATATATTTTGAAGCGCTCGTAGCGAAGTTTGCTTAGCTGTTCTGAACCGATCAGCAAAGTAGAGCAACGTCCGCCGAGGTCATGAGTTGGATGGGTGACCGCTAGTGGCATTACTACTGAGCGCTTCCGTGCTTCGGAGGGCACGTGAAGCCGTCGGTCTCGGTTGTCGTCTTACGATGGCAGTCGTTGTAGTATGGTGGTAGGGCATTTTGCGAATGCCCGCCTGGCTAGCTACCACCCTCGAGTAGAAAATCTGTCACCAAGCACCTAACGGTGTGTTCCGGTAGCTGTCCTTGAGAGCCAGTTATTTTAGATTAGCCTGTACACATCTTCGACCACATCATCACTTTCCATCAGGTGAGATAATGGTCAAAGGCTAACCTATTAGGCATAAAAAATATATACATAAATGGCAATTTTCTTTTTCATAATTATATACTTTACTGTCAATAAAGAGGGTGGTTCTCAAAAAGCATATTAAATTCTCCTTCATAACAAAATGAATAAAAGAATTCACGCTAAAAGGGCTATAAGAGGGCCTTCCCTCGCCCAAAACCCGGTGGAGCTGGACGTCCGCTTAGGGGTAGTCAGAATCTATGTCCTCCCTAAAAAAAAAAAAAAGAATTCACGCTAAAAGCTCATAGCTCACGCCGCGCGCTAACGAACCCAGTGAAATTCAAAGATTTCAGTTTTTCTTCTGAATCAGACTTCCTCGGATTTCCCAGAGTGATGAGATTACGTTATATTTACGTATATTTCATTTCATCTCGTGTTTGCGCCATTAACTTGAGCCGTCTTGTAACGCTATGTATGGTTTTGATTTTACATGTCGGATACGAGTATAAACGTTATCTTCTTTTTGACTTTGGAATGGGTGAGTTTGGGACATTTTAATGTAACGGGCTGCACTTTATAAGTTAATTTTCGAACCGCTTTCATATACAGGGTTATTGGAAAAATGCTAACACCTACTTAGGGTTGACTTCTGCTGGTCCTAACAAACATTTTGAAATTCATTATTTTTTGTTATTAATTCTTTTTTTTTCTGTGTTTGTTTATGTGCATTTCAACTGCTGTGGGGAACTGCTGCTGAGATAGAGACAATCTTTATCATACAAAAGCGTGCAATTCGAGCCATATATAAAATGGGTCCTAGGGAATCTCTGAGGGATTTGATATTTTTTTTATATGATATTTAACTTTACCAAGTCTGTATATATTTGAAAATATTATGTATGTTCGTAAAAATTGAGTAAATTTTAATTAAACAGTGACAATCACGATTACAATACTAGGAATAAACATAAAATAGCGGTGCCAGGTTTTAGATTAGCAAATACCAATAAAAGGTCCTTCTTAGGTAATTGTGTACGGTTTTATAATAAAGTTCCCAAACATATTGCAACGCTCACAGAAGGGACATTCAAGTTGCATGTGAAAAACATATCGATTAAAAAATCCTACTACACAGTTTCTGATTACTTAAACGACAAAAATGCCTGGACAATTCCGCCTCTGCCAAGCTATTGCCTGTCACCTACATAATTTAAACAAATATTGTAATAATTCTATTATTTAGTAAGTATGTAACACATTATTAAAAGATGTTTCAAAGAATGGCCCCGAGTTTCTTGCCCGTTCTTCTCGCAGTGGCTCTATACAATTTATTTGCTGAACGTGGCAGTACAATGTAGAATATTTCAATACTAAAATTTGTAATTGACCTTTATAAGAGCGTCGTAGACGCCTAAATTGAATAAATGATTTTGACTTTGACTTTGACGGAATAAACACCATGACCACCTGATGTTACAAGTCTCTTTGTCTGTATTTTATAATTTCATATATTTTATTATTTTGTTTGATGTAAATATTCAAAACTCTATTCAAAGGGAGTTTAAATGAGCATCATTCCACTACTCACATCGATGTGTTAGTAGGGCGTTTCCCACAACGGAACTCATTGCTATCCCTGAGTAAAAGCAATGAAAATTCCCAAGGGGAATGGGGAGCAGTAATGGAGTGGCACAGGAAGGGCAAATCTAAGCTTCCGCCTTTACTTTTTTGTTTATACAATACAAATATTATATGTATTTTTCATGTGCTTGTTTTCATGTCGTGTCAATAGGAAAACGTTTTAATATGAATATGTTATTTTTTTAATAGTTTTATTTTTGCAATAACGAATGCTCCTCGGTTTACATTACAATATTACGGGAGGAAAAATTATAGGGTTGCGTCATTATTTATCAAGTTTAAAGCTAATTGCAAAGTTAGTCTTGTTTGTAGTATTACATAAGTTGAAGTATAGGTGTCGCTTCCTCCTCATACGATGGTTAAAGAACGAGAGGATAAATTAGAGATATGAGTCGTGGTCTACGAATAAATAATTAATTCTTAGGTCATGGTCATGTTAGTTCAGTCAGTTAGAGCATACCCCGGCTATAAGGGTGGATGACGCGGGTTCGCACAAAACTGTAATTTTTCCTGCCGTACATTTGTATTTCTATTTCACATTGAGCAGGTTTTTTTTATGTTCTTGTGACGGGACAAGCTCTAGGCCCCCCTGATGTTAAGCGGACTAACCTCTGCCTATAACAGATGCATTTCGTCACATGTCACGAATTACACAGCGCCCGTCACCTTGAGACATAGTTGTTAAGTCTCATGTGCCTGTAATTTTACTGGCTCTCAAGGACAAAATTAAAAAAAAAGATTTATCAGAATAGTTTAAATATTCAGTTCATGGGTATCTACGTAGAATGCCTCTACTCTATTAGGTATCCGTCAACTCTACAACTATAAATCACAAAAGGTAAATCTGTAATTTTAAATGTTTTTATCTCAAAAGGCAGAACCTCTTAAACACAAAGAGTGTTTAGAAAGAAGTCAAATGGTGGCCATGGAGTCCAAAAGTTATAGTCATTGGAGGAGCCGTTTGTATGTTCAGCAGTGGTGAATTTAGTGAGTAACTAGATATTTAAAATGGTATAAGTATATCTAGATTTTTTTATTGCTGTTAGTTAGATTAGCTGTCTAGATTTTTTTATTGCCTTTGACCACAATCTCACCTGATAGTAAGTGATAATGTGGTCGAAGGTGTTAACATGCTTAACCTATAATGAGTGGCTCTCAGGGATAGCTGCCAGAACACATCGTTAGGTGCTTCGCGACAAATTTTCTACTTGAGGGTAATCGTCCTTAAATTTATTTAAAAATGATGCACATCTTATTGGGACGGGTATAGGGAATTCCATAGGCGGGCAGCTTGAAAAGTGAATTGTCATAGAAGAGCGGTTATGGCGTGGAATTTTAAGTATAATTTTTTGTAGTGACCGAATGATTTTCAATATAGAAACGCAATAATAAAAATAATACAAGAAAGAAAAGTATTTTGTGAAAATACTATTCTATCACTTTAACCGTTCCTACTACACAACTATCAAGAGATTGAAAGTTGACGGACAGAATCAATCCCGGATTACGGAACTGTATCCCGGAACACGGAACATAGCAATAAGAACTGTGATATTAGAAATGAATCGAGCGATGGTATTGAATACACAGATAAAAAAAATAGAAACAAGTCGTTGAAACTATAGATGTAAAGAACGGGGAATAAAAATATAATTTTTCTATAAGTTTTACGTACTCTATACCTATTGAACACAATCAATCCCGGATTACGAGCTGTATCCCGGAACGTAGCAATAAGAACTGAGATATTAGAAATGAATCGAGCGATATTGAATACACAGATAAAAAATAGATACAAGTAATTGAAACCAGTTCTTTTCCGTGGTTCCATTGGACGTCCCATTGAAGGGACGATGGACAAAAATCAGCTGTGATGTAAATCATGGGGAATAGAAATATTTTTTTTCTATATATTTTACCTACTCTACCTACAAGAAGACATAGGTGTGTTAGAATCATATATTTGTTAAGCTTAGATTATATTAAGTAAAGAAGTTACGAGAACTGCCCAACATCTGATAAGTTAATGAGCCTATATTATAGCTGAAACAAATGCTCTCTATCTTGAAGAGATAATTATATAATTATTTTCATGCACCCTTGTAATTGGTCACAGGTGCATGAAGATAATTATATAATTCTTACGATTACATATGTAAACGATAAAAGTATTGCAATGGAATATATTATGAGTAGAGTACAAGGCGCATTCCATACAATCGTAGTTTCGTCATATTTTAAATACCAAATGTTCAAACTCGGTGAAATTTTGTATGCATATTGCTGAGCCTAATATCTATGCATCTGGTGTGCCAGTTTTTTTTTACTTGATAGGTAGCTAACCAAGCGGGCATTCGAAAAACGCCCTACCACCATGCTATAATGACTGCCATCTTCAGACAATAACCGAGACTTTGAGCTTAACGTGCCCTCCGAAGCACGGAAGCGCTCAGTAGTAATGTCACTAGCGGTCACCCACCCAAGTCATAATCTCGGCGGATGTTGCTTAACTTAGCTGATCGGTTAAGAACGGCGAAGCAAATTTCGCTATGAGCGCTTCAAATTTTATCCAATGTCAAAATAACAATTCCCATACAAAACGATATTGCTAATTATTTTTGAAAATACTTAATTTTACGGAAATTTTACTAACCAGAAGCATAGATATTAGGCTCAAGGACATAGATGCAAAGTTTCACGGAACTTGAACTCTTAAATATGATAAAATATGACGAAACTACGTTTGTATGGAAAGCGACAAGACTGGCCACGAGAACTCTACTCTTTAACAAGACAAGATACCATAATCAAGATAGTAATTATGATTTTCAGAGCGCTATGTTGATGAAACGCGTAACCAATATGCTAGCACCTACATTGGAATCCGTTTATGTAAACACAGGGCTAGTTATGATATCACAGGGAAATAACAAACACGTCATACTAAGCGGACATCAAACAAAGCATTATATAGAAAATAAAAAATCATTAAGATTTTTGATTGACTAACCCCAAATTCCCTTGGGATAAGTTGGATTCTCCATTTACTAATCTGCATATTATTGCACCTTTCTTTTCAATCGTAAACGCTTTACGACGAGGTTGAGATGTCATTTTTTTGCATTTCGTTCGGCCTTTTTTTTATACCAGATAGTTTACCGAAGATTTTGTTCCGGCTAACATAGAATGCAAAGGAAGGGCCTCGCTCTGGGGGAACCGCCTTCTTGATCACGGTGTCCCCTGTGCCAGGTAAGTATCGGCTCCCCCGTGGGGTGCCGGGTAAGAATTGCACCTCCCCATATCATCCCGTGGGTGTCGTAAGAGGCGTCTAAGGGAAAAATACTGTAAGGTGGGCAGCAGCGCCTTCTAAAGAACTGCCATCTTACTCTGCGATCCGCAAGCCGCCTGCCAAGCGTGGGGATTATGGCAAATACCCCCTTAATAGGGGAGGCTGTGTTCAGCAGTGGACGATTCGGCTGATACAGTACAGTACAACCTAGAATTACAGGCTCTCAAGGACAGCTGCCGGAACACACCGTTAGGTACTTGGTGATAGATTTTCTACTTCAGGGTTTTAGCTAGCCAGGTGGGCCATTCGTAAAATGCCCTACCACCATGCTATAACGACTGCCTTCCTAAGATAACAACCGGGACCCGACGGCTTACCGTGCCCTCCGTAGCACGGAAGCGCATAGTAATGTCACTAGCGGTCACCCACCCAAGTCTTAACCGCGGCGGATGTTGCTTAACTTAGCTGATCGGTTAAGAACGGCTAAGCAAACTTCACGAGCGCTACGATAAAACTCGAAAATGTCACGGGTATAGACGCTAGAAGATGTCTTATATTAAAAAACCTGTACAATTTCTACTCGAATAAAATCAACACTAAAAATCAGTAAACATTACAAAGCTTAAGTTACCCTATTTCCTAACCAGTGATCAGTAGGCGGAAACAAGTTAACGAGTAGGCGAAAATAAACTCCTCTTTGAACCTTGAAAATGAATAGTTGTCTTACTTCAAAACGCTACATGAACTATTGGAAACTTCTAACTAGTGGGTGTAAAGGTAAAGGCCAATTTAAAACAAAAGTTACTTAAATAGTAGGTTTTGCTATATAGATATGAATAGTTTTTAAAAGTGCTTAGTTAAACCTGGCCTGACTCTCTCCGCACTATAGGTATAAAGCTACAGGTACATAGGCGTGGCTATGCGATAGAAATAGAGTCGCCTTGAAGGTTTTTTTATGTTATTATGACGGATCAAGTACGAGGCCCACCTGATGTTAAGTGCACCAACCTCTGCCTATAACAGATGCATTTCGTCAACGATGAATTGCACTGTGTCCGTCACACTGCGACGTACAGTTGTTAGCTCTCATGTGCCTGTAATTTTTTGGCTATCAATGATTGCTGCCGGAACACACTGTTAGGTGCCTGGCGACTACTTGAGGGTGGTCGCTAGCCAGACGGGCATTCAAGGTGTATAGGTGTATAAATGTTAGGTACTCCGTGCTTAGCAAGCTAAAGCCTTTTTATTCTGTGGATGAAGTGCACTTTTGGCTTCGTAGCTAGAGTCATTTATTTATTGGAATGGCTTGGTGGAGTTATCCTTCTGGTCTTTTTTATTCTGTGGGCAAACTAGAAGTAAATATTAATTAAGAGTATTTTTTCAAATATGTCAATTTTTTTTCACCACAGCATGGTGATATTACAATTATTGCTCGCATGCCGAGCAATCAACGTCGAGAGAACCGGTCGCCAAGCACCTAGGGTATAATGTTGTCTTAGGTTTTTGCGACTATTACACATAGTAATTAAATAATTTTAAACGGTTTAAATCGTTAAAAATTATATATATCATTATTTTTGTCTCGACGTTTCAAACACTTTGCAGTGATCGCGGTCATGGCGACAGTGGTACCTAAGGTACAATTACGGGAGCTATCCTTAAGATCTAAAAATCATTCTAGGTTGAAATAATTACAACCTCAACCTCTTTACTCGCCAGCAGGTGAGCCTATATATTAGTATTAAAGGATAAAGAAAACCAAGCCAAAACTACACGCTGCTTTTCTTATTTCTAATCTCTGCCCGTAAGTCAATCAATGCCATTATATAAGAGTAGGTCCATTATATTAGTTCGTGAGAGCTTAGCCAGTGATCCTTAGAGGGGCTTGTGAGGAGTGAATCAATATTATTTAGTTAGGTAGGTACTTAGTAGTTGTAGAATGTTAGATGTGGTCAATAGATTACTTAAGGCTTGGGACGACGCCAATAACCTTGAAGCATTGGTTGTATGGGTGAGCGCAGGATGCTTTTGACCAGAGTTTTAGAGTCAGACGCATTTTTAATTTATCGGAAATAAATGTCGATATTGAAACAAAAGCATACTATGGTTTTATGTTCTGTCTATTAGTAAATAAATTTTCTTTGTCAGTAAAAATGAAAGCATTCGTGGTTCTGCGCAACTGCTTAAATTAGGGTTGTTTTTATTATTTTGTTTCTGATTATAAGATAACAATAAAATTATTTAAAGAAAACCAAATAACTCATTATATTGTGTAGATGTAGATTTAATTTTCTTGGAAAATAATAATTGAAAAATTATATCCAAAAATTCATTTTGTTCCATTTTGGATTCAAAATGTTGCCCTCACTGTTAAAATATCTACTATTATTATAATAATCATAGTCGCACTATTAATGCGGATGTTTTCATGTAATTTATATTGTCTATTACTTTTATTTTTAAAATTGAGTTAGGCTAAGTCCTAATTACCACGTTATTTGACGAGATAATCGGTTGCAATCTAGACGTTAGTATCGACGATTCATAAGAAAAATGTATTGATACCAATTTAGTATATGAAAATAATAGTAACAGTATCGATGCTTCATATGTATCGATACAATCTTAATCCTATCGGAAAACTCCGCCGTGAGTGGCTGGTATTGATTTCTGCTAATGGAAATACTTGGATTACGGAAGGGTTCGGTAATTCTCAATGATTGTGTAGTGCGGTTGTTTGGGTGTTATCGTAATAGCTTCGGCTCTCGTAGTTTGATATAGGCCTACTACTTGAATTTGATTGACATGTTTGAAATTAATTTGTTGTACTGTTTTATCAAGAATACAAATACGCTTTCGATCATCCCGCTACCGAATCCCACCACTAGTGGTAAGTTTCACCACTCTTTCTCAACTAGTCACCAGTGAAATAAAGTACTTAAACATAGAAGAAAGTGTTTTAACACACATAATACGAGTACCTGTTTAAGGTTTATTTAAGAGGTCTAAGAAGTTCACTCCCTGTCTTTTAAATTATATAGAAAAATCATAGGAGTTTAGTCCTTAAAATATAGAGTCAGGGAATGAACTAAGGCGTGAAATTTTTATAATGCGAGAAAACAAAGTCTTGATCGATTACTCAGATCTGTCAAGTTGAGACTGAGGGAATTATGTGAGGATGCCAATGGCCACTTAAAATATAATGAGAATTGAAAGAGAATGGCATTGACAAAAAAAAATTTCGTGTATTGTTTTGGACTTAGATTCGAAAATCGTTCCAATTTATTTAACTATATAAACTAACCAATTTACGTTAGTATTTATATCGTTTCCATAAGAAACACCATTTTTAACCCCAAAAAAATTGCTAAAGGTTTCCCTAACTTTTATTGCTAAACTTCAAACTATTATCTTTAACTTATTTTTTTTTACTCTTTATTAACTTAGCACTAAACTTTCTTTTGACGAATTCATTGTAATAGAATAGAATAATTTGTTGTGAAAGATTGTCTTGTAAACGTTTTTTTATTTTTTTTTATTTTTCAGTCAGAACCCGTTACACAGCGAGCGCAAGGCAACACTTAAGGTGCGTACTCACCGACGCACGGGTTATGGTTGACGACGGAGAAGATGCGGTCACAACGCTTCTTCATGTGGGTATTGGGGCAGATGCAACCAAAGAGAGGCGACAGACGGAGACCAGCCCAGGCTTCACGGCAGGCTTCCCTGTTAGTAGAAAAATTATAACATCACATATTACTGGACACGCTACTTGTAAACTCAAGTATACAGGGTGTTCCACGGCGATGCCACATGGAGGGGAAGTACCTTGAATATTGTAGATGGAACATTTTACTGAAAGAATACATATAACAGTGTCAGAAATAAAAGGAAGACCGTGAATTTTAACAATTGATGTAAATTTTGAATTATTTCTTTATAATCAGCCAGTCGCACTGCGATGGACAAAATAATTTACGCGTCTTCGGCTCAGGATACGGCTCGATTTGTTGCATACAACCAGGTACCTACTAATTACGTATCTCTTTATCATGCACTTAAATTATAATAGGGTAATTATTTTCAAGTGGGTTCATTCATTAGTAATAGGTGCTTATGATAATGTCAGTTGTATGTCCTTACGGCAATGTCAGCTTTTCATATTTATTAATAAAATTTCCTGTTATTTAGCAAAAAATAATCCTTGTGGTGTAATCTTTCGATCGGTATGATAAAACTACAAGTTGATTTTTTTTCTCATGTAACAGGTTCGATTCCCAGTTCAACCCTGTAAGTATATAAATATCTATGAATGCAGTTTACATTGTTTTTAAATTTAAAAAGTGTCTTCTTTCAGTAAAATGTTCCATCTACAATATTCAAGGTACTTTCCCTCCATGTGGCATCGCCGTGGGACACCCTGTATACATGTAGGTGTAGGTGTCTCATGGCTATGCCTCACGGAGGGGAATTACAATAAATATTGAAGATAGGACATTGCCAAACGACCTTATTTTATAATAAAAAGTAAAGTGGTTTTCACTAATTTTAGTAAATAATACGGGATAACGTCTCGCTAAGCACATAGTGCTAAGTGAGACGTCAACGCGAGCGTCCCGAGCTCTCCTTGAAAGTGACAACACAATGTGGTTGAAACGATAGTTTATTCACGTGAGTTATCCCGTATTATTTACTAAAACGACTTCATTTAATAAAAAAAAATATTTTTAATCCTGCATATTTTTTGAAATTGCCTACCTCGAAAGGGAATGGAAACTCGCCTGAAATATGAAGAAAAGATATTCATGTATTTTATGATAAGGAATATTATTTATCTAAATATTCCTTATGCAAGCGATAGTGCTTGTAATCTTATTTAGAAATATAGAAGGGTTTGAGTTATTCCGAAAGTGTTTGAAAAACCACTTATGACGGTTAAAGAAAAATAATTGTAGCACGAAATTTCAGCTAGATAGCGTGCCCAAGTGGCCGAGTAGTTTAGGCATCCAGTGCGAAGTCGGAGGACGCGGGCTCGATTCCTGCCCGGGGCATAACATTTTGTGCTCCGATAATTTGAAAATATGAAGGAATATTATTCCCGAAATAACATAGCAACTTCAATAAAAGGTAAAAAGAGAATTAACCGAATTTGTAATACGACCAGTGTTATTGTACTAGTAGTATTTCACTAAGACTACTGAAAGAATTTTGAGAAATATTAAAACCAAAATCTTCAGTAAAAATAAGGTAGGAACAGATTAATCAATATTAAATATTTCTTACCTTTCTTCCATGCGGCACTCGCCATCGCGAGCCTTGCAGGCGTTCTTGAATCGATCAAAGAGGACAGAACAGGCTTTCTCGTTGTGGCAGACGCTCAGAGCATAAGTGCAAGTCGGCAGAGTCTCCACTGGGTACGGGTCCTTTTCTGTGAAGAGAAAACATAACATTCTTAAAAGTGAAGGCGATTTTTTTATTTTTTTATGTTATTCTGACGGTACAAGTTCGTTGCCCACCTGATGTTATGGACTAACCTCTGCCTAGAACAGACACATTTTATCACTAGTGACGAATTGCACTGCGCCCTTGAGACATCGTTGTTAAGTCTCATGTGCCTGTAATTCCACTGGCTCTCAAGGACTGCTGCCAGAACACACCGTTAGGTGCTTGGCGACAGATTTTCTACTTGAGGGTGGTAGTTAGCCAGGCGGGCAATCGCAAAATGCCCTTCCACCATGCGGTGAAGCTCAAGCCGGCGGTGGGGATAGAACCAGGGGCCTGCGGCACCGCAGACCATAGCTATTACAGCTCGGCTTCAATTTATACCACAATAGCGGCCCGCCCAAGCTTTGCACGGGTATTTCACAAAAAAGCTAATAAGTAGCCGGAAAAAAAAACTTATTGCGATCATATCTTCTAGAGATCATGAAGTAGATTACAAAATATGTAATACTTAAATTACGTATAATTTCTTTTTTTACCGACAGTATGCCTTTATCAACAAAATTCTACGAACTGTACACAAACTACAGCTACTACAATGTTAACATGACAACCTACAAGTCATTGCAGACTCACAGGCAGTCCAAATGCCCACTACGAGTTGGAAGCGTGCCCAGCATGGTGGCAGCATTGCCCTGTTGAATAATCCCCCTTAATCGTTGAGCCAAATAGGTACCAGCATTTTGAAAACGCGTCGCATCGACCAAGCGCTCTGATAAGTTTTGGAAAATACGATGAGCTCGCGGTCGCCACATATCCAACGTTTCCACACCACTCAAATATATAACCACTACCTGTGCCACTACCAAGGGTAACATACTTGCGCCACTTGAGTTCCTCCGACGAAGTAGCCGTGGCGCCAGACCTCACTTTAGTTTCTGAAAGATGTGAGGGCACTAAAGTCTACGCATACAGCGTCCCACACTAAGGGCCGCCTTAACTTCCACGGCACCAGAGTCATGCCTTCAGATATTTTATGTATTGTATGTATAATATACATATTAAACCATTTTAGGCTGCTAGTTTTAATTCAAAAAGTAGGTATTTGAAACATTCAAATACTGAAAACGCCGCCTGTATGTGACCTTTTTTCTGGGCTGTTGCGTAGCGGGAACCCAACTCAAATAAGGCCGTTTTTTATGTCTGATAGGTAAGCCTTTGACCACTATCTCACCTGATGGTAAGTGATGATGTGGTCGAAGATGTTGTTAAGGCTAACCTAGAATTACTGGCTCTCAAGGACAGCTGTCGGAACACACCGTTAGGTGCTTGGCGACAGATTTTCTACTTGAGGGTGGTAGCTGGCCAGGCGGGCATTCGCAAAATGGCCTACCACCATGCTATAACAACTGCCATCCTAAAACAACAACCGGGAACGACGGCTACACGTGCCCTCCGAAGCACGGAAGCGCTCAGTAGTAATGTCACTAGCGGTCACCCAGTCAACTCATGACCGCGGCGGACGTTGCTTAACTTTGCTGATCGTTTGAGAACAGCTAAGTAAACCTCGCTACGAGCGCTTCGAAAATTTAAATAAAACTCTTCTAGGTCTATTCTAAAACATATGTGACCACAATAACAAAATATGAGAATGGTGAAAGGTTGGCCTTTACTTCATATGTGAAAGTCGTACAAGTAATCTATTTTGTGCTTACCCTTCTTCATGACAAAGACGCAGGGATGGTCGAACAGGAAGTCGCGGAAGGAGTTGCACTCGGGATCGACGTTGGGCTCACGACACAGGCAGGTCGGTTTGAAGAACGGGAAAGCTTGCAAGGTCTTCAAGGCGGCCTGACACTTCGTCACGGTCACGGTAGAACACGCCACTAGAAAAGAAAAGAAAAAGTTAACAGGTTTTCTTCTTCCGGCTTCATTACTAGATTATTTTGATAGTCTTTAGAACAGTATACTATAGAGATAGAGTGACACCCCGCCCCCCCGCCACACACGCACACCCTCACACACATCTTTCTCACCCTTTATATGTTTAAACATCATATCGATATAGAGGGACACACACACACACACACACCTTTCTTACCCTTTATGTAACATTTCAGTCTGTATTATGATATAATGTTTCACTGTAGAAATACAGTGTCGTAAACAATGAATTTTATAAGTTTTCAATAGTTTATGGGAAGGAACTGTAACCATGTACCTAACACAGTTAATACAAGTAAAGGGATTTGGATACTTACATGTAATTATGAAATAGATTTATGTTAATATTATATTATGAGTTACGAGTATGATATAACTTAATTGAGATAGACAATTAAGTTATATTTTGACTTATTGTAACTTAGTTGAGATATAAAATTTATTTTATATTATATTTGTATTTTATTTATAGTTTAATTTACGTTGTACTACAAAAAAGACTAATTTTTGCAATTAGCTTTAAACTTGGTAACGATGACGCAACCCTATAATTTGAATATTTTTATTTTTGTAATAACGCATGCTCTGCGGATTACATTACAAATTTACAACGAGAGGAAAACACTGCATATGACTATAATTTTTCCCCTAACTAGACTAAAAACCACTCGGTTTTTAGTCTAGTTAGAGGTCGTCTGTAAAATAGCCAGAAGGCCATGTATGGAATGGGATCAATCATAATGAAGTTTTGATAGTATACTTAAGAAGACAGACAACGCATTTAATTAAATATAACGGTTAATTTATTTTACCTAGCAGTTAAGGATAGAGCGTCGACCGGGAATAGACTTTCCCCGTAGCAACAAAGATCACTATTCTGCAATAAAACTAAACTAAACTCCTCAGTCCACCCATTAGCACTTTGACAAGGGATGCCTCTCACTTTTTATTTTCCCAAAACTTTGCAAACTTCTAACTAAAACACCTAACAAAAACCTTCCATTAAGTGAAAGGGCCAAGGGTGCTACCTCAAGTTCGACTACCAACCCCGCCCTAACAAGGGAGTAGAAAAACTATTATACGAAAAACCTTATAAGGGATTATCTCAGAAATTAGATAGGTTTTTATGTCGGGTAGACATTAGGGAGTGACCGAATGACTAAATTGGATTTTTTCGGTTAATGTCTGGCAACCCTATAAGTGTCCGATTGGCTGGAACAGATGATAGCAGGAAAGGGTTTGGTTAGTGCGGTTACTGTATTGGAGATTTTATTTTTACTGATAATACGTTTTGTTCAGTAACTGTGTTTATATGGCAATACATTTTTCAGTATATTGGGTTTATCTAAAAAAACAGTAGCTGTCCGGAGTCTGGAAGATGCTTACCAACAAGCAGATTTTCTGTTACGTGGTAGCTATACGCAGTTCGTAAAATGAGTAGAACATATATTGCACTTGGGTATGCCCCATGTCTGAACTAGTTTAGTTTATTTTCCGGCCAACTGAATAAAGATTATCGCTACTAATATTATTGTTGACTTCTAGAAAAACAATCTTAAAAGATATTCATGTTCATACTACTCTTTATTTTTCAGAAGCCAGCAATTTCATTACGTATTAACGACCAAGCCTATGATACATTTTGTAAGAAACGATATGTTCCCGGTCCCATCGGAACCCAACGTCTCTACACCAAACGGCTTAGATATGTAACAACCACAGAGATTAGCATTGCGCCGCTTGAGTTGCTCTGCCGAAGTAGCCACTGTGCCAGCCCTCACGTTAGTTTCAGAAAGATGTGATGGTGCTAAAGTGTCCACGCATGTAGCGTCCCAGATTAACTACCATGAGTTTAATTCATATTAATTTATTAGGAACAGGCTTGGACCCTCACTGGGTTGCGCGTTGAAGCCAGTGCTCGTCGTTTCGCGCAATCGTGACTCCCAGAAGAAGGACATCAAACATCAAAACACTACGAAACTAGTCGCAATCTTCGGTTAATATAACGCAAGTCTTAATCGGTTCAAATAAGTTGATACATATCAACATATATATTTTGCCAGACGTATTTTGATCCCATGTTACAGGAGGCGAGCTTATCGCATCTACTTGGCACAGTTCAAGACTCCGCACTTCTAATGAACCATTCATTTCCTTAAACCAATAATCGAAAATCTGGCTGATGTCTATTAGTAAATGTCTAGTAGTAAAATTTGTTTTGTATGGTGGTAGGGCATTTTGCGAATGCCCGCCTGGCTAGCTACCACCCTCAAGTAGAAAATTTATCGCCAAGCACCTAACGGTGTGTTCCGGCAGCTGCCCTTGAGAGCCAGTAATCCTAGGTTAGCCTGAACTACATCTTCGACCAAATCATCACTTACCATCAGGTGAGATAGTGGTTAAAGGCTAACCTATCAAGAATAAAGATAAAAGAAAGAAACTATATTTTTTGTGTGTTGCGATTTCGTCTATTACTTGATCACGTTTATTTATATACTAGCTGTACCTGCGACTTCGTTCGCGATTGCCGTACCTGCAAACTAATTATTCACATTTGAGCACTGTTCATCTCATATTAAGCAACGCTGTGGTCTGTGGTGAAGCACTCTTAGTAAAGCATAGCTCAGAAAGGAGCTTTTTACTTTGGGTTTGATAACTCCCAGCTTGTTTTTCCAGAAGACAGTAGTTAAGTAACTCAGAGAGTTTCTTCGCGGTTCGCACAATAAATGTAGAAGCAAAGAAGATACATTGTGCGTTGCTTTGGAATTTCGATTATAAAACGGTATCTTTTTGCCGAGGTTCTCCTTGTTTGGCGGTAGAACAAAAATATATTAGATTGTACACTTCCATTGCGCAGTCTCCAAAATGTATCCGGCAAAAGATAGATGGTTAAAAAATATATTGTGGCGAATGTTCCAGATTTTAGAGTTTTATCTTAGCAAGCTGGCAAATCTAAATAAGGATGCCGAGATGCCCGTGGGGTGCCGAGCTGCCCATGGGGTGCTGGGCTGCTCGTGGGGTGCCAGGCTGCCCATGGGGTTGCCGGTGTGCCCATGGAGTGCCAACTAAGTAACATTTTGACTTTCATCCCCTTTCCCGAGGGAACCGTGCTGAATTTCGGGATAAACAGTATACAATAACCTTCTTCGTAGTATGAACTCAAATTGTGTAAAGTTACATTGAATTCCATTCAGTAGCCCATGGGGTGCAGCTTCTGAGTTCACTTGTCACTATTCTAATAAAAAAAGAATAATTGAAATCGGACTACGCGTTAATAAATTACAACTAAGTGTACATTTTGATTTTCATCCCCTTTCCGGAGGGAACCGTGCTGAATTTCAGGATAAACAGTATACAATAACCTTTTTCGTGGTATGAACTCAAATCGTGTTAAGTTTCATTGAATTCCATTCAGTAGCCCATGGGGTGCTGGGCTGCTCGTGGGGTGCCGGGCTGCCCATGGGGTTCCGAGTTCACTCATCACTATTTTAACAAAAAAGAATCTTTGAAATCGGACTACGCGTTAGTAAATTACAACTAAGTGTACATTTTGACTTTCATCCCCTTTCCTGAGGGAACCGTGCTGAATTTCGGGATAAAAAGTATACAATAACCTTCTTCGTAGTATGAACTCAAATCGTGTTAAGTTTTATCGAATTCCTTTCAGTACTTTTGGAGTGATGCGCGGCCGGGATACAGACAGACAGACAGAAAGACAGACAAAAAAAAAAAAAAACAGTTTTGGCATCAGTATCAGCTACAGAGTGCTCTAAATTTTTTTTTGCTAATTATCTTCAATGTACAGAATTGGACCTGTTACAGTTTTATTATAAGTATAGATTTTTTATTTATAACTGTTAAGCTAGCCTTTGACCAATATCTCACCTGATGGTAAGTGTGATGTTATTAAATATATTCAGGCTAACCTATAATTATTGGCTCTCATAGACAGCTGCCGGAACACACAGTTAGATGCTATCTCACCTGACGGTAATTGATGATGTGGTCGAAGACGTTGTTGAGGGTAAACCACAATTACTGGCTTCAAGGTCAGGTGCCGGTACCCACCGTTCGGTGCTTGGCGACAGATTTTCTACTTCAGGGTAAAATCTATCTATCTAGGTCTAATCTAGGTAGCTAGCCATGTGGGCCAGATGGTCACCCATCGAATTCATGACCTTGGCGGACGTTGCTTAACTTAGCTGATCGGTTAAGAACGGCTAAGCAAACTTTGCTACGAGCGCTTTGAAACCTATTAATAAATTAATTTACCCAGATATTATATATAGCTATATATCTGCTTCCCGGATATCAAACTAAAGATTAATCTGTGCAGTGCATCTCTTCCTTTTAACTATATTTTAGTTACTGAATATCATACCTTTGTGCATACCTATATAAACATGCAATTCTATATTCACTAGTTTTGTTTCTTTATATTACACACTGTCTGTATCACCTTTACTATTCCCATACAGAGATTGCCGGGACGAGATCGCTTGTAGTGATAAGGCTGCCAATTGTGACACATGTTTCGAAGATTTTTTTGTGTACTAGTTTTAGTGTTGTATGTAGCTTGTAATAAGGAGTTACCTATCTATCATGTTGGTTGAGCATATGGCGAACGTTTGCTTAGCTATCCTCAAGCAATAATCTATCACCAAGCACGACGGTATGTTCCAGCAGCTGTCTTTGAGAGCCATACTGGTTCTAGGTTAGCTTGAACAACATCTTCAACCGCAATAATGGTCAGAGCGTGAATAATGGGAGTGGCTGCTATTGGAACTATTATAGTAATAGGAATATCCTTTGTATAGCAATTTTAGCTATTCACCCTCAGGTGGTTTTAGGAATAAGGCGGGGCCAAGCAACTTTTCCACCACTCCGCACACTAGCGACACATTCCGTTAAGGGGTAATTTGTGATCGGCCCCTCCCCTCCCCTACCTTCTCCATGGGGGTAAAGCCTAGACTATCAGCAATAAAAAACAAATTTAATGTTTTTGTATTTAACTTAGGGGTATCAATGAGTTCATGAAAACAAAATAAAGATTAAAATCCTGAGAAGCGTAATTATATTTAAATTAATTCGATCAAGCTTTTCCGTTCGTAAAACATCCTTTACGTTTTTTAACAAATAAAATTTTTAAGTTTTTTTTTTGATCAGAAAAGTAAATTATCTTACTCTTCATGAATAAACTAAAGGCACCTATCAAAAGTGTCACAAGCGTTAAGCGCTGCGCACACTTGCGTCAAGACGAGGGTCGCTTATCGACGCTAATGCCCGGAATTTCTCTCAAACATTTCTTATAATTTGCCTCTTGCCCTTTTGAGCTACTGAAATATTGTCGGTCATTTGTCTTCTTCAAATCTCTTTCCTTATTCAAACAGCAATATTTTTAAAGTAAAAATTAAGAGCGGCCATCTCCTCATACTTTTCATACAAAAGCTCGAACGTGATTATGGCGTTGTAACAGTTCTTTCTTCAAAACTTTTGAGCTAATAAATTTCTTGTGCACTATATCTAGGTTTTTATGCAAACAAAAATGTAAAATTTGAAGAAACAACTTCAATATATGCCTAAATAATCTGCTTCTTTGCACAAATTTTACCTGAACTTTGGGCGTTCAGAATGTACTCATAAATTATAAACGTAGAGAACATATTTTGATAGAAACCTTGCAAATATTATGGAGATTCTAAATGACAAACATTTATTTTACTAACTTATAAGATTTATTGAAAAACACGTAATTCCTGGATCAAGTTTTATGAAGTTTACGCACACTATTTTTTGTCCAATGTTATCTCGTTCTCACTTGCTGTTAGCCAAGTGGCGGAAAGAGGTATGCGGGGGACGGAGTGAGACGGAGAGTTGAATGCCAAGCGCTGAAAATGAAAAATGATGAAACAACAAGCTTTTTAAACATGCTCGCTTTGACGATAGAATTGACCAGGAAGGCCTCTCTTAAACGTAAAATAAAACTAGTAGCACTGTCTAATGTAATATTGACAGTGTTACATAAATTATGTCGGACTAAGATATCCTGACGTGAACTTAAGTTTGAGATTTAGATACCTATCATAATTCTTCTTCGAATACATTAGAATGAAAGTCTAACTTGGCAGGAAAGTTGAAATGTATAAATAATTAGATTGTACTAGTACAATCTAATATTAATAGTTTATAGTTATAATGTATAGACATATAATTATAATGTATAGACATATAATTATAATGTATAGACGCCTGCCAAGCGTGGGGATTATGGCAAATATCCCCTAAAAAGAGGAAGTTGTGTTCAGCAGTGGACGATTCAGCTGATACAGTGAGGCATTAAAATAAACTGTTATTATTTATTCTTAAGGGTAAGGTAACTTTTTGTACTTCGAGTAAAACGCGAGCGTCGGATAGTATCCTGAGCATTTTCTAATAAGTATTTTAAAAATTGATTAAAGTTTACAAAGCATTAATTTTGTTAAGGGTAAACGATATTTTCAATATTAGGTTTTAGGGGTAACTTAATCATATCCTTTATTCAATGAATTTTTAATTTACCACGAGTAATATTATTTTCGTGACATTAATTCCATGATCATATAAGTACAAGAAATAAGAATAACTTAAATAATAATAAGTTTATTAATAATAATAAATAATAATCTCAACGAATAAGCATTGCAATTCAACGGGGCAATGCTGCCAACATGCTGGGCACGCTGTCAACTGGTAGTGGGCTGGAGCATTTTTGCCTGTGAGTCTGCAATGACTTATAGGTTGTTTAAATGCTTTTATTGTAGTAGCTGTAGTGTTGTACATAGTTCATAGTATTTTGTTAATAAAAAAGTGAGTATCCACAAATACCACAAGGTATGTTATTCTTACGTTGAAGAAAAGCCGTAGTGATTGAGACAGATTTAAGTAAGCGTCAAGGGACAAATCTGTTATGTTACAAAACTTTGCACGCCTGAGGTTTCTGAGGTTAAATATAGAGCTGCTAAAGATAGTGAATACGAATATATTTTTCAAATTCCCTGTGTGTGTTTAAAAATGAGCATTTGTACTGTGGGCGTTTTTTTATAGCTGATATGCTAGTTTGACCACTATCTCACCTGATGGTAAGTGATGATGAGATTCGAATATAACCTAGAATTACTGACTCCCAAGGACACCTGCTGGAACACACTTTTAGTTGCTTGGCGACAGATTTTCTATTTGAGGGTGGTAGCTAACCAAATGCCCTACCACCATGCTGTAACGACTGCCATCTTAAGACAACAACCGGGACCGACGGCTTAACGAGCCCTCCGAAGCACGGAAGCGTTCAGTAGTAATGTCACTAGCGGTCACCCATCCAACTCATGCCGCGGCGTACGTAGCTTAACTTTGCTGATCGGTTAAGAACAGCTAAGCCAACTTCGCTACGAGCGCTTCAAGTCTCGCCAAATTCTAAGACTACATTTATCAAAAGCACGTCGATAACAAAACCCATATATCTTCCAAAAAGCCTCTGAAATGGGAAACCTATAAGGCGAATTTTTCAACAATTACCGTTGACAAAATGACTGCGTGTCGGGGTCAACCCCGCGGTCCCGCGTCACGGAGGGTTTATTGTCACGTCACTTCGACGGCGAGTGGATACCGAGCTTTATAATGCGATCTGTATTTATGGCCGCTAGTTCTTAGGGATGACGAGGGATCGTTTTTGGTGACCATTTGTTACTTTTTTATGGAATGGGATGTGGTATGGAGTTTCTAAGGAATATATACGTAGTGTGTAGTTAGTCTTCCGCCATCTCTATCCGTGGGTGTCGTAAGAGGCGACTTTTTTTTAATGTAATTGTGACGGAACAAGCCCGGGGCCCACCTTATCTTAAGTGGACTAACCTCTGCCTATAACAGACGCATTTCGTCAACGACAAATTGCACTGTGCCCGTCACACTGAGATGTCCAGTTAGTAGGTCTCATTAGCCTCTAATTTTTTCCGGCTCTCAAGGACTGCTGCTGGAACACACTGTTAGGTGCTTGGCGACAGATTTTCTACTTGAGAGTAGTCGCTAGCCAGGCGGGCACTCACTAAATGCCCTTCCACCATGCAGTGAAGCTCAAGCCCGCGGCGGGATTCGAACCATGGACCTGCTGCACGGCAGTCCATAGCCAATGACACTGAGCCATCACTGCTTCCAAACACTGGTATGAAATTTCTAGGAATATATATATGTAGTATGTAGTTAGTCTCTCCCCATCTCTATCCATGGGTCGTAAGAGGCGACTAATGGTAACACACCAAAGGTGGGTAGCAGGGTACAGTATGTATTTAGTTTATGAAATGGCAATGCAACTATTGTGATTGCCGAGCTTTTGACCGCAGTCTCACTTGATAAGTAAGCTTAACCAAGGATGTAAACTAGCACTTGGGGATAGCTGCCCGTTATTAGCTTTGGTACATATAATATTTTGGGGGCGATATCTAGCCAGACGAGCATTTGCAGAATGGCATACCGCTACGCAAAATATTTATATACAAACTAACATGTAGAATCTCAGCGCAATATAAATTAATAAAAATTTAAAAAGCCCGAAAGCAAATTATTTATTTTCGTTAAATGTTTTATCGTTTTCTTATAAAAACTGCAAGTTATATATATTTATAGAATCGTTTCTTAAAGCACTTAATTTGACACGCCAAACGATGGGACTTGGAGAAAAAAAATCTCACAATAATTATGGCGAAATTAAAGAATTTGCCAGTTTGTTTTTTTTTAACTCTTATGCACCTAGTGTCACCTGCGCTATCAAGATAAATTTAATGATTCACACATTAAAGACATTAAAGTCGGTTGAGCCGTTTAGAAGTTATGGTGCAATAAAGAAACTCACATACATACATACATACATGAACCCTGAAAAACTGACACTCTTTTTTTGGGCAGTGGTGTAAAAATGGGCAAGAAATTGTTATGATCCTTGTATGGTAGATCGATGGGGTTAATTTTTGACATGCCCTAGCCAATATGTTCTGTGCCCTTACCAAGGGCGTTGGAAAAATTACGAAAGCAATTGTTTTTTTGCGATTGATGTGACTTCAAATAACCTCTTAGTGGCTAAGTTTCTTAGTGGCTAATCAGGTTTAGGTTTAAATATATTTATTATCATAAAGACAAACAGTTTGTCACTTACATGATAACATAATTACAAAATAATTTACAATTTTAGTCGAACCTATTCAATTATCAAAATAATTAACTAATTGAACATAACAATAATACAATGAATAATACAGACTTACTTCACACTTCTTTTCTTTTACTTATAACAATAACGATACATCTTCTACATTTTTTTTTATTTTTTTTTTATGCAAGATAGGTTAGCCTTTGACCACTATCTCACCTGATGGTAAGTGATAATGTGGTCGAAGATGTTGTTCAGGCTAACCTAGAAGTTAAAGGTGAAGGCTAAATATTTTTAAAGGCAAGAAGTGAGTTAACATTTTTTATTTGTGAGGGTAGTGCGTTATAATGTCTGGCACCTTCATTTGTGAGCATTGTCTTACCGTAATTTGTTCAATACTTTGGAATGACGATATACCTCGCCCGGCGAGTTCGGCGGAGAACAACATTTTTTGTTTTGTAAACGTTATGTACCACACTACACCGGAATACGTAGAGTTGTTAGGCCCCCCACCAGGTGGACTGACGACATCGTGAAAGTCGCGGGTAGCCAATGGTTACAGGCGGCTAATAGCCGTTCTTTGTGGTGCTCTATGGGGGAGGCCTTTGTTCAGCAGTGGACGTCTTCCGGCTGATGATGATGTAAGTGTGAATAGTTTTAGTTCAATTTTTTCGAATAAAGATACATGTGTTATATTTGTATAGTTATAATCAATAGATATTACCCGTGAAAAGGCCTTGGATTGACGATCTGCTTAGTATAAATTAATCTACTACAGATAATATATAAAGAACTAGAAATAAACTTCATTTTACGTTCGCTTTCGAGGAAGTATAACGAGGTTTCTGAGATTGTTTTAATGCATATGTTTATAAATATTATTACTAACCGGGAAACACCCTCTAATGTGAGTGTTTTGGTGGTTAATAATATTATTTAAATTAACCGGTATCAAATCCAAACGTGAGTGTTTTTCCGATGAATAATAATATATAAATTTTTGTGAAACTCACGAAACCATCTCTTTAGAAATAGGACTTATTCTCCTTTATCCTGTTTCTCTTTCTTTCTTTTCTTTCTTTGTTATATATCCTGCATTTGGTAACGATCCCAACAAACGCACCTACTAAGAAGAAGGAAGTTTAGTAGAGAAGATATATTACTAAGCTGTTTCAAACATTAATGTCGGTATAGTTTTGTACTTTTTTCTCAATAAGGTGCTAACTAAAAATTAGACGTAATTTGGCAAAATATCTGGAAGTAAATTATTTCAATTAAGCTTCAGAGGAACGCGTTATACATAAGTTAAGTTGAAACAAAACATGATTTTATTTCAATACTAAGATTTATTAATCCCGAAGGTAAGTATAATAAGTAAGAACCCCAAATTTTGCTAGTCGATGTAAGCCTCATCTCATGCAATGGTGGGCGTATAAAGCTATAGATATTTCGGAATGTAACACGATTGATACATGATAGTTGTTTTTTTTATATTTTATTATTTATTTCTGATTTGAAGAACGAACCACGTGGAATACCGCCCAAACAGGTGAATAACAATGAATTGAAAGAGGTGGAAGCTGATCCGAGCCAAACTACACAGGAACTAGCGGCATGGTTTAACGTTACTTTACCAACAAAATTGATTTATACATAAATCAATAAAATAAAAAAATATGAAAAATGCGTGCCTCATAATTTGACTGATCTGCAGATAGATACGCGTGTTGAAACTTGTGTTGACTTGTTGAATCGATACAGAAATGAAGGAATATTGTATCGAATTGTGATATGTGATGAAAAGTGGATTCTTTACTATAACCGTGAGCGATAAATGCAATGGCTGACCCCAGGTCAAACGCCGCAACAGTGTCCTAATGCAAAGCCTACCAATAAAAAGGTAATGGTAATTTTTTAGTGATCTCAGCATGGTGTTAATCCATACAGCTTTGTCCGATCTGGTCAAGCAATAACGGCAGATGTCTACTGTGCCGAACTCCGGACATTGATAGCAAAACTAGCAGTGACACAGCCCTGACTAATGGATCGATCTTCACCATTATTGCTCCATGATAACGCGAGACATTATACAGCACTATAATTAGAAACCATTCGTCTCCTACGCATTCGCCAGACTTTGCTCTAACGGACTACAATTTTTTTTCGTGATTTTCAAATTTTTTACGTGATAAAAGTTTTCTTTCCAGGTGGCAGTACAAAATGCTTTCACACTGTTTGTACAATCTAGATCTCCAGAGTTACACACTTTAACCCCTAATCGGAAGTACCGATCCGAAGTACTAATACTTCGGATCTTCTTGGTTTACGCGGGACTCAATCTTTCGTCCAGTGGCACCGTTGTATTATAAGTCATAAAAGTCAAGTCAAGGATATAACAAAAGTCTTCCAATTTAACAAATAAAATGAGTACGTTCATACAAAATGTATACTTACCTACGTATACCTTGTACACAACATTAAATCATTTTCTCAGCCGTCCATAACAAAATGAAAAGTCATTCAATTCGGAGCTCAGTCGTGGAGTAAATAAATTAATTAAGCCTTGAACGCAATTCATTCATTTTATTAGATCCCGACGGAGTTGGATCGGGTGTAGTCGACTTAATAAACAAGATTAATTTGAAAATTTGTCATGATAATATTTAGTCATATGTAAATGGAGGCAATGTGTATGTTTCCTACTTGGGTACCTATTTTTTCTTAGAAAAAGCTTGGACTTTGGTTGTTGGACAGTGATGTACTTATATGTTAGACAAAAGTTACCGTGATAGACCTAACAGTGAAATAATACGATACGATATGATACGAATACTTATTATTGCATACCAACAAAAGTAAAAAACCGGCCAAGTGCGACTGGACAAGAAGGGTTCCGTACCATTATCTGTAACCTAATCTTGCAAGTTACAGACACTTTTCGCAGTGTCCGATTGAGATGGGTAGGTACGGCGAAAACCTCTTTTACTGTATGGCCCCTTAATTATTTATTTTATTTTAATTTATTATATTTAAATAGAACATAAAACTAAATATTCTGTGAATAGTTAAAGCGTCTACCTGCCATTCGTTACAGGTTATTAGTATCGAGCAAGAAACGGTAAAAAAAAAACAAGTTTGTTGTATGGGAGCCCCCCTTAAATATTTATTTATTTTATTTTTAGTATTTGTTGTTATAGCGGCAATAGAAATACATCATCTGTGAAAATTTCAACTGTCTAGCTATCACCGTTCTTGAGATACAGCCTGGTGACAGACGGACGGACGGACGAACGGACAGACGGACGGACAGCGAAGTCACAGTAATAGGGTCCCGTTTTTACCCTTTGGGTACGGAACCCTAAAAAAAGTACATTTACAAATATATATAATTAAATATGTAAAGTGGCAATACAATCGACGTCTTAGCGCTAAGGCAATCTCTTACAGACAACCTTTGGATGGACAACGTAAACGTATGATAATATGTTGGATTAAAAGTTTCTTAACAAAACACATCTGTCAATTAATAAATACTAAATCCACTTGTTAAGTGTATCATTATTAATATTATACACGTATAAAATTAATAAGTGGCCGACTGAAATGATGACTTGGGTCATTAATATTACAAAAAAGGTATAATTTATATATTACCGACTATAATAATTGGTTCAACAAAAAAATACACTTTAGAGATTTGTTTTTCGAACAGCGAATTACATAAAAACGTATACCTATATACACATATAATTATTTATGGTCAAAATGCTGGCACCTATTTGGCTCAAAGAATAAGCATTGCAATTCAACGGGGCAATGTTGCCAGCATGCTGGGCACGCTGCCAACTGGTAGTGGGTTAGAGCATTTGGACTGCCTATGAGTCTGAAATGGCTTATAGGGATCTAAATGCTTTTATTGTAGTAGCTGTAGTGTTGTATATAGTTCGTAGTATTTTGTTAATAAAGGCATACCGCAGGTAAATATATATATATATATATATTTAGGCAACGTTAAGTCATAGTAGAGTAGATGTAGAGACGAGGTAGAGTGCAGGTCCAATCCAAATAGATCCAAGTGTGAAAGCCAAATGCTCGCGGGAGATTTGACTTAAAGTCGGCTTAAAGTGTTTTTAGCGAAAGCCCACGCGGAGCTTATCAAGGAAGTGCTTCTACCCGAAGCACCTCCTTGGAATAAGCTATGTTAGGTTTATGTTTGTTTTTTATTTGGAATGTAATAAGTGATTCTGGTTCCGTGTAAGTGAGGGCGGCCCTTAGTGTAGGACGCTACGTGCGTAGACACTTCAGCGCCGTCACATATTTCTGAAACCAATGTGAGGGCTGGCGCCGTGGCTACTTCGGCGGAGCAACTCAAGCGGTGCTAATGCTAACCTCGGTAGTGGTTACATATTTGAGCCATTTGGTGTAGAGAAGTTGGGTCCGTGGGGACGTCGTAATTTCCAAAACTTATCAGAGCGCTTAGTGGATGCGACACGTTATCAAAATGCTGGCATATGTTTGTCTCAGTGATTTGCAATTCAACGTGATGCCAGCATGCTGGGCTCGCTGCCAACTGGTAGTAGGCTGGAGCATTTGGACTGCCTGTGAGTCTGCAACGACTTGTAGGTTGTCTAAATGCTTTAATTGTAGTAGCTGCAGTACTGTATAAAGTTCGTAGTATTTTGTTAGTAAAGGCCTACCGTCGGAAAGAGGAATATTTATAAACAAAAAATATATAAATAGTAAAGTAAATTTATATATAAATACATTGGCTTACTGAACTCTTTGCACTTACTGAATGTTCAGCATTCGGAAAATGCTTATTCATCTGTCAATAAATCGTATTAACTTAATATACTGTACTGTACTGTATCAGCCGGATTGTCCACTGCTGAACACAGCCTCCCCTATTTAGGGGGTATTTGCCATTATCCCCACGCTTGGCACGCGGCTTGGGGATCGCATTGTAAGATGGCAGTTCGTTAGAAGGCGCTACTGCCCACCATCTAGTATATTCCCTGAGTCGCCACTTACGACACCCACGGGATGATATGTGGAGGTGCAACTCTAACCCGGCACCCTACGGGGCTAGTAGTAACTTGCGAAGAAATTATTTGTTGCATAAGAACATCCCCATTGCGTTTTCTACAGCCTACCCATCTTCCAAATTCAAAAAGCATCCGCGAAAAAAGGCTCTGTTTCAAGGAACAATACGGAGCGTCGCTTCCGAGGCATTCATCTTAATTAGCCATGTTTCAAACGGCTGCGAACGACTTATCATTGTCAAGCGTAAATTGGTACGGTACGCCGATATCGGCTAATTTCGGTATTTTGGTACCGTCACTTGTAAGTATACGCTATTCTGTGGTGCTTTGCGAATTAATAGCGCGGTTGAGCTCAGGCGTGTGACTGAACGTCTTGTTTCCTAAGGGGTGTACGTGAAAGGAGATGGGTTTTTTTTTTTATTACCGTGGGTATGCCTTTTTATACAAAATACTACGAACTATATACAACACTACAGCTACTACAATAAAAATTTAGATCCCTATAAGTCATTGCAGACTAAATATATATAATTAAATTTCGATTTATTTTATTTTATTTTAGAATTTACAGAAAACTTACAGCTAGGCAAATAAAATTAATTAATTCATTTATATACTACATACAAACTACAAACACATGTAATGCAGATGGCCAATTACAAGTTTCCACTTAAAGGTTAAAATTTTTTTAAAACAAAATGTTTTGAGTGGACGACTAACTTATGAAAAGAATTAAACAATACAATACAATACTTAAGGTTCAAATTAGTTAACTAGTTAACTAATTTAACCTTAAGTATGGATTTATGTCCCTTTATATATGAGACAAGCAGAGCTTTCGAATGTAAAAAAAAAACATCTAATTATCTACCCCTTGTAAAGACTTAGATGTAATACACACAAAAATAAAATTCCTCCATTTTGCTTTTTGGGTACGGAACTCTAAAAAGGAAAATAAAATGTAGGTATATATTTTAACTATTGGCTCTTTCAGCTACAGACTCGCAACTGAAATAATATTATTCTTAAGTTTTCAACCCACACATTTTCACCGTCTTAAAAAATATACAAATACTGAACAAAAAAATTCAATATAATTATCAAACCGGCTCACAAAATCTCACGAGAATCAGTTCAGAAATGCGACCTGTGGAGGAAAATAAACGGAGACCCGGAATCCGGACGGTCGTACAAAAGCAGTGGGCTTTGGGCCAAACTTTACAAATATTTAGGAAAAAAATATTATATTTTTTTATGTAGCTGATAGCTAGCCTTTTCTACTCTCTCACCTATTGGTAAGTGATGATGTGGTCACGTCTACTTGTTCGTTAGTTCAAACTAACCTAGAATTACTGGCTCTCAAGGACAGTCGCCGGAACACACCGTTAGGTACTTGGCGACAGATTTTCTACAAGAGGGTGGTAGTTAGCCAGGCGGGCGTTCACAAAATGCCCTACAACGATCCTATAACGACTGCCATCCTAAGATAGCAACGGGAATCGACGGTATAAAGTGCTCTCCGAAGCACGGAAGCACTCAGTAGTAATGTCACTAGCGGTCACCCATCCAACTCATGAACGCGGCGGACGTTGCCTAAGAACGGCTTAGCAAACTACGATACAAGCTGTTCAACACAACGTTTAGTAAATCTTAGATTTAAATGTGGTCAGTTGATTACTCGTTGTAAGTACGTCAGTTGCGTCATAATAAGTTTTTATTATGACGCAACCTAATAAAAATTACAATCAAATTACAATGTGATTTTTTTGAAGCGCTCGTAGCGAAGTTTACTTAGCTGTTCTCAACCGATCAGCAAAGTTAAGCAACGTCGCGCGCGGTCAGGAGTTGGATGGGTGACCGCTAGTGACATTACTACTGAGCGTTTCCGTGCTTCGTAGGGCACGTTAAGCCGTCGGTCCCGGTTGTCGTCTTAGAATGACAGTCGTTATAGCATGGTGGTAGGGCATTTTGCGAATGCCCGCCTGGCTAGCTACCACCCTCAAGTAGAAAGTCTGTCGCCAAGCACCTAACGGTGTGTTCCGGCAGCTGTCCTTGAGAGCCAGTACTTCTAGGTTAGCCTGAACAACATCTTCGACCACATCATCACTTACCATCAGGTGAGATAGTGGTCAAAGGCTAACCTATCAGGCATAAAAAAAAAAAAAAAAACTTCTTTCATACACTTTCATTTGTATTTCATGTAATGTGCGTATATTTTACTATAACACGTTTGTAAGGGAATAAAGAACAATACGTGTATTAATAACCCTCACTTCAAAGGGAACCCCGACCTTGGTAGAACAAAGAGTAAGAACAAAAGACCCTTTTCATATAAGGCAAAGTCGACCGTGATGATTTCTTAAATTTGCCTAACCAAGCAAATTAGCAAATTTATTATCAGCTAATTTGTAACAAAATCAGCACGAGCGTGAACGTTATACATATTATATGTAAATGAATGCTCGTATGTCGATATCGTTGCTAAGTCGGTATAGCATCTGCCTGCAAAGGTTCGAATCCTGCCTGACCCGGCAGAAGCCTGTGCGTTGAATATATAGGTATAACGCCCACAGATAAAGTTTTTTTTATTGCTGATATGTAAGCATTTGACCACTGTCTCACCTAATGGTAAGTGATGATGTGGTCGAAGATGTTGTTCAGGCTAACCTAGAGTTACTGGCCCTCAAGGACAGCTGCCGACACTGTAAGGTGCTTGGCGACAGATTTTCTACTTAGAGTGGTAGCTAGCCAGGCGGGCATTCGCAAAAGGCCATACCACCATGCTATAACGATTTCCATCGTAAGACAACAGCCGGGACCGACGGCTTAACGTGCCCTCTGAAGCACGGAAGCGCTCAGTAGTAATGCCACTAACGAATCACTCATCCATTGGTGATGATGGGTGACCAAGTCATTTATTTATTTGTCATGACTGCGGCGGACGTTGCTTAACTTAGCTGATCGATTAAGAATGGCTAAGCAAACTACGCTACGAGCGCTTCAAAGGCTTTCTCTATAAGCGAGGGTTCTTTACGAGGTTCTGTGCCAAGAAGTTTTTGACGTAGTCGTGTATGAAACTATTTCCATTAGATGGCAGTAGGGTTACGCTATTAGGAAGAAAATCTAACAAACTGTGGTAGCATTATTGTAATGTAGGTAGATGCACCTCAGTCTTGTTAAGATGAAAATGTCAAAATGCTGGGATATTTTAACAAAATTCTACATGTACCTAATACATACCTCCTATATATTTGAGTCTTTTGATGTAGAGTCATTGGATCCGGGAGGGCTGGGGCTCATTTTATTTTCCAAAACTTATCATAGCGTGATCCAAATCCAGGCACTTTGGCTCTACGAATATACATTGCAATCCAGCATGCTGGCAGCATTACCCCTACTACCCCATAGGCTTGAGTCGTTACCGAGAGAAGTCGGGGAGGTCGTAACTAATTGCCCGGTACAACTGCATTTTTGTACCGTTAAAAGTATGCCCTACAGATATTCTGTAACTATTTGGAGAGACACTAATCGGGGCTTTATTTTTGCCTCGAGCTCGCCGGGGAGCTCGGTGTTTGACTGCGTAACCTCTAATTTCCTCACATCTAGTCATGTTACCGGGATGACTTGCGGATGACGCTAAAGCTGCCAACGTAATGTCTACGATGGGGTCATCCGAGTCGTCCAATACATGCTTTGGCCGGCGACGGGGAGGTTTGAAGGATCGGATGATTGTCAATAAATTATATTATCTTTGTATATAAGTCAAAGCACTCTGGGCACGCTAGATATTTAATAGAGTGCATGCTGTGATACGTGTGTACGGGCGCGAACACGTATTTATTTATTTATTTAATATAAGTAAAAAGCTTACAGTACTAAAACCAAAACATTTACTACATAACTTAAATATTATGTTTATGACTTAAATACATCCTAAGATTAATAACAATAATGCTCATAGAGGTAGAAAACAAATCCACATTCTGGAACTCATGGGCAAACAAGTTTAAAAGAACCAACGCTCGCTGCGTGGGAGCATTCTGAGCGTGGCGAGTTCGTTTCGTAGAGATGGAACAGCTGGTGTTGACGGCGCTTGCTGCGCGCATAATAGTCCGGTACTAATAAGCCAAATGCACTCAAAGCCGTCGGGTTGTCCACCTTGTTATGAGGTAACTGACAATAGTGTATGGCTAAGAGTAATTTTCGTATACATAAAAGCTGCGTTTGGTACCACTCCAGGAAGTATTTATTTTTTATGGCTTATAGGCTCCCCTTGGCCACTATCTCACCTGGTGGTAAGTGATGATGTGGTCGAAGATGATGTTCAGGGTAGCCTAGAATGACTAGCTCTAAAGGACAGCTGCCGGAACACACCGTTAGGTGTTTGACACCAGATTTTCTACTTGAAGGTGACAGCTAGCAGGCGGGCATTCCCAAAATGGTTCACCATGCTGTAACGACTGCCATCGTAAGACAACAAACGGGACCGACGGCTTAACATGCCCTCCGAAGCACGGAAGCAAGTAGTAATGTCACTAACAGCCACCCATCCAACTCCTGAACGTGGCGGACGATGCTTAACTTAGCTGATCGATTAAGAACAGATAAGCAAACTTCGCTACGAGTGCTTCAAAGAGAGAAGTAAGACTACTTGTTTGCTTTTACTATATCAATAATTTAGTGTGGAGCGACATGTCTTCGTGAGTCAACACTGAACCGGTCTATAACGTATTGCTAGTTAGGTTGGTTATATATGGTTAGATCATAAATTCAATATAGGTAAAACACCAACGGGGTTGTCATCGAGAATCAGTAAGTATTTTGTATCGAGGCCAAGACACGGGTCATGGTCCAAATTTTATGGATAAATTTGAAGTGGAGAACCCTTGAGGTCTATAAGGGCCCTTCAACTTCCCTCGAGGCCTCTTCTAATGTTTAGAATGGGATCGTACAAGATATCTGATTTAAACAGATAAAATATGTAGAATTTACGATTAATTTCCTTATATACGTATTGGGCAGAGTAGTGCCAGAATTTTATGGTTTTAACATTTTGGTAATTAGCAGGAATATTTGGAATGGTTTTTGTTTAGAGAACTATATTTAAACCAGTGTCTTATGGACTTAAACCAAATAAGATCAAACACGGTCATAATTGCATATCCTCAAAGGGATAGGCGGAGGTCTTTATAAGTAGATGTTTCGCCAGAGCCCAGAACTAAGCAATCTTATGAGTTTTTTACTATTTGCTTACTCTATACTAGAGGCTATAGAGTAATCAAATAGTTAAAAACTCATAATTTTGCTTAGTTCTGGTCTTTGGCGGAATTATTGCTCTCAATAAAGTATTCTCTCGTTAAAATAATAACCTAAAACTATACTAAGTATATAATATAAATAGAAAATTGTTGGAGCTGTGGTTGGTTGACTGTCATGGTTTCGCCCTTTACTTCATAGGACCTAACAACGTATCTGGCAAAATTTAGTTTTCAGACACTTATAGCATATTCTACGGGGCTTTACAACAAAATGTTATGTTTTTTTAATTGGCAGTGGCTCGAATTTGGGATTTCGATGAGTCCATTCGTCATGGAGACCATCTCAGTAGGATTTGTGCTAAAACGTTTGTTTATTACAGGTCGATGTATCAAATATAAAAATTTGAAGAGGTAACTTCTCGAGTCGACACCTGACGTGGGGTGACGGATAAGGACTTCCAAAAACCTATTTACTTAATTTAAATAGACCTTTTAACGATTTGTTGTTATAGGTGTATGAAAACACAATTTTATGAAGCTAATAAATATCCCAAAAAAATCTTTCATTTGTGTAGAGTCACGTTATCTGGATAAGCAGGTATGTGGTGGAAGCTTGGTAGTTACATCTATTGTTCTTCACTTGCTTTCTTTACAAATTCACACTTACAATTTTCTGAGGCAACCAAATAATATCAAACAATTTTATTTACTGATGATAATTACCTCATAATATCCGTTCCCCGTTTCGTCAATCACACAATCCTGACTTAATATATCTACTAGTTTCAAAAAGTTTCAAGCCTTGCCGAGATTCGATACCAGTGCCCTCTACCTCTGCAGCTGCCTTCCTGCCCACTGAGCCACGGAGACTTAATTAATAAACGTCTAAAAACCGCAACACCTTGTCACAGCCATAAAATCGATACTCGCCAAGAAAGTAACTGTTCTTGTGACCTCCTTCTATTGTAAGGGTTCCACACGACATAAGGCGCGGCGCACACAGAATATCGGCCATCTTTTGTTACTGATCTTTTGTTAGCCCTCTCATAGGGTTATTAATTTTTTTCATGATTTATTGCGGGGAATCTAGGTGGGTGCGGCTTTATTTTCGGGGGGGGGGGCTGTTAATCATTATTATGAGATTAGGTGGGACATGGGATTAAAGAAAGGTTTCTGTAATAAGGCATACTGAGATTAATACCTACTTTTTCTGCAGTGTATATTTGTTAAATTTGTAATACATACTATACTACAGCTCTAACGCATGCTCTAATTGAACGAGGTTTCTTTTTAAATTAGGTAATTACAATTACAAAATTACAGATATACGAAAGAAAAAAATATAGTCATGTGCGGGATTCGAACCCGCGTCCATCCACCCCTTTAGCCAGGATATGCTCCAACCAATTGAGCTAACATGACACAATGACTCATAACTCTAATTTTGCTCTCGTTCTTCAACCATCGTATCGGGATGGAGCGACACCTATAGTTCAACTCGCGTTGTACTACAAACAAGACCAATTTTGCAATTGGTTTTTAACTTGTAAATGATGACGCAACTTTATAATTTTTAATATTGTTAAGTTTGCAATAACGCCTGTTTACATAAATTCACCAAGCAGGCGTTATTGCAAACATAACATAAAATAAAATTGGTAATTTATATTAAAATTAGATTATATTAAAATAAAATTGGTAATTACAATTCGAAAAACTGAGCTGCTTCTGCTTTACTAGATACTGACACTAAAGGTACATACGGTTGTAATTTTCAACAACATGAATACGAAGCTCTCCCTGCCAAACAAAATATACATAGAGAATAAAAACATATTTGCCATCATAGCAGTGCGTTATTGCATGATGGGTGGCCCACTTGGTCATCGTAGGTTAGCAGCATGATGGAAGATCGTTTTACATGCTCACCTAGTTAGCTACAACGTTCAAGAAGAAAATCTGGCATTATGGCCAGCATTAGAAAAAAATCCTTGCGAGTGTCTGTTTGCTCAGGTAGTATACTCGGGCCTCGCTTTTTATCGCTCCGTTACGTATCGCAGCAACCCATTGAGGAAATAATGTTCCATTGATGTGATCTGACCACATTTTAAAACACTATATATTAATAATCTGTATTTGTAGTTTAAAAAGAGTAGGCTTATACATATACTCGTTTACTAATCAGATATTTCAGATCTTTACTAGTATAGGTCTTGTTGTTTGGTTGTTTGTGATAAACCTCGTGATAAAAATAGCCTTAACTTGATAACTTTGGACGGCCGTTTTTCTATTCAATGTTTGCATAAATAAATATACATAATAGACTCAGAGAGCTCTAGGTGATGCATCCCAAAGATAAGGGTATTTTTTTTGTATTTGTATCCTTTGGGTAAGAAACCCTAGAATAACTACCACGCTCATTTTTACAGGTACTTTGAATTGTTACTTGTTAGAAAAACTAAATAATACTGCCCGACCCAAGTATACCCCTGTCCATTCCAACATTTCTCCGCTACTCGAAAAACAAGAAATTTACCACTTAAACTATAAGCCCTGGTAACAAAAACTAATTTTGTATAAATGTTTCACAAGCTTATAAAATAAACAATTTGAATATGGAATTCTTGCATGCATCAAACTGGTACACCTTGTACGATATGATTTCTTTTCGTTTTAATTTTTTTATAGACTTTATACACGAAACATTTCTTTTAGTTCATTAGAAGTTAATACCTACTTGTATTAAGCTCTGGTCACATAATGATAATACCGATTCATCGTCACCATATCAAACGGACCGTCAGCCGTTGAACAAGGCTTCCCCATTAGGGTATTTGCCATAACTCTCACGCTTGGCAGGCGTCTTGGAGATCGCAGTAGAAGTTGTCAGTTCTTCAGAAAGTGCACACACACTTTTTAGGACACCCATCAAGAAACATGGGGTTGACATTCCAACCCGGCACTTCACAGGATATATATTATTACCGATATGGGTTGGCGAAATTTTTTTTTGCACACCGATATACTTATTAATTTGAGTAGAACAGTTCAACCTCACCGTTCTACGCAGCTCAAAACTAGATATTGAAATTTAATAACTTCTTAACATAGAATTTCCCTATCACTTATTTATTTTGCTAAGCATTTTCATGTATAAAGTTTTATTACACCCATTATTATTGTATAAATGTATGAATTCTGTGTATTTACACTCAGAGCCCCAAGACACAGGCTTACGTTTAGTTTGGGGCTCGCTAGTACCCACAGTTTGAAAAATGTAAACCATGGATCAAAGTGTAATTGTGTTAAGCTTTTCTTTCAGGCAATAAATAAATAGTACATTGTACATCGAGGGGAGAAAACGATCTATTTCTGAGGCCCGATTCTCTTAGCTATTGCACCGCGTTAACGCAACTTAATTGCATGAAAATTGCAGTTTTTGACAGTGTCCGTAGTCTGCCCGCTATTTAGGTTCGATCGCAAGTCAGTGGCTTGCTATCAATTTTGTTTTTGACATATTTGGTATTCTGTAAGCTATTTTGTTGCGATTGTGTTGCTACAGTGGCATAAAATATTTAGGAGGATTTTAGATATAAAATTAGCATAATGATTTAAAAATATTTATTTAATGTATTGTTTGCTAGAAAACCAATCTATTGATATTTCGAATGACGCGTGTTTGATGTAAGTTTTCATTATTATTTCAGTAATAATATTTGCAAGCCATAGCACAGCCATACGATAGCGACGCGATTGCTATACAACTGCGATTAGCAGCTAGAATTAGCGTACTACCGAATATGACATTAACAGCAGTTCGATCGCAGAAGCATCGCAGTAGTGTGGCGTTTGATCAATAGCTAAGAGAATTGAGGCCCTGGTCGAGAGTTTGTTTAAGCCCGACGCGTAGCGGAGGGCTTAAAGGCAACTCGAGAACAGAAATAGAACTTTCTCCCGAGTGATACATAGTGCTTTATTCCGTAGCAGTGAAGGAATGTTGTATGAAAATCCATACTTGCCCTAGTAGCGTTCTTTTGTTTTTAGCTGCTTACATAAAAAAATTCAATCTCAAAAAGGTTTTATATCAAATAATTAGAAAAAAGAGGTGTGATTTTTATTTGTACTCGATTTTCAATGAAAGGAGGTTGGCAACCTTTTATTGCACTTCGAGAAAAAAAGCGCGGCAATTTGTTATGTTTGGTTAAATGTTGTTTTTTATTAAATTGATATTTTAATAGTACGCTTTTAATTATTTTAAATAATTTTCCAAAATGTCATCTGATAGTGAAAGTGACGATTTTATAATGATGACGCCACCGGAAATAAGAAATGCAGCTCAAGAAGTCATAAAGAACTTACAGCCTGAGAAGTCTCGAGGTAAGTACGAGAAAACATATAATGATTTTATTTTCCTCGTAGGTGTAGTATAAAGCACTATGTATCACTCGGGAGATCGTTTTCTCCCCTCGATGTACATTTGTACAATGTACTATTATTTATTATATTACTATATCGCAAGTTGCGAGTGTCAACTTAGTCGGCGCAGTAACACTTTACGTACCTGGCCTTATTCATAGGTCTTAATTCGTATATGCATGTGATTGGCTAGCAGTGCCATCTAGTTGCAAGTCAGTTCCTAATGAACAGCTAGTTGTCTAATAGAAGTAGCTGACATTATAAAGTAAACCTTTTCTACCTTGATTTTTTAATAATATCACCATACTGACCTCTTTAATACCCTAAGTAATTGTTGTAGACTTTTATATACCTGTTTGTAGTATTCCTTTTAACATAAAGCAGTGTAACCTTACAGTAAGCACTGTAGCCTTTTACTCGCTATCCTTCCATACGTTTTTACTGCAGTTTTAGTTAAATACACAGGTTTAGTAAATAGTAAGTGAGAAAACGCAATACCTGTCACTCGATTTCAAGCGAGCGAAGTCACGAGAATCATTTGGCTTTATTAAAATTATGACAATGTCTACGAACTCAACCATGATACGAGTAATTTCTCAAGTTTAAGGATTAACCCTCAAACTTTACACGTTCATCATATCAGTTCGAGTGAGTAACTCACCTTATTAAGGTTAGAAGAAAGTCGAAGCTATTAACCGAATATATCAGTAAGTTTCACCAGCCATTCTAGACTTTTTTAAACTTTTATCATGTGTGGTTTCAAAGTCATAAGAACGATTAACGAAAGTTAAAAGAAAGATTTGAAAGTTCAATTATCAGTTGGTGGAGAAGGTTGTCAAATTAAAAACTTGATTGATATTTGAGCATGTTGAAGAAAACATATATATTATAATAATTGTATCATGGATTTGAGAGAAGCCTTAAATTGAAAATTCTAAAGTGAACAAGAGGAAAGGAATTTTTTTTATGCCCAAGGCGGGAATTGAACCCACGTCCTCCGATATCGCGTCGGATGCCTATACCCCTCGGCCACTTGGACACGGCAATTGTAGCCGAAATTTCATACTCCAAATCGTATTACTTTAACCGTCATAGGGGACGGTGCGCGGGCATCCTTGGGCATAAAATTTTGTACTCCAATAATTTATTAAACATATTTCGCTTAGCACGCGATAGTGCTTGTAATTATATTTAGAAAAAAAAGGAAAGGAAGTCAGGAAAAAGAAGAAATTATAGTTTGTATTAGATTTGTTATTAAGTTTATTTGCTCATTTTGATTTCTGTAATTTGAGCTGGTTTCAGGTTTTATTTTAAGATTTTAAATACTTCTCGTTATCGTTCTCGTTATATGTTTTTTTCATAGTATAGCCAAGGATGCCTGTATAAAACCGTTTGAATTACGAGAATCGATTCTACGCAAGTCTCAGGATAGTCCTGTAAATCCGTCGAGGGGATCCCGGTTTGTACGATAATAGCAAAATCGGGTATGTCCTTCCACCACGCGGTGAAACTTAAGCCCGCGGCGGGATTCAAACTATGGACCTGTTGTGTGGCAGTCCATAACCCATGCCACTGCTTTAAAAATGGTCTTGATATTTTTATACAGTGTGTTAGTTATAAGATTTGAATGTTCTAAGCTTGAATACATTCATATGGAAATCAAAGGTAATGTTTGCCCTTAAGAGCACAAAATATGAGTGTATCTGTCATAGCAGTGATTATTTGATGAAGTTTCACTTAACCAAAGCCTGTGATGTTTTATTCTGAGTTCCCAAGAGCTCGTGCGGTGAAAGGTCAAAATACTTGACTGTGTGTTACACCGATTATGTTATGGTTATTTTTATATCAAAATAATGTTTATTAGAGTATACAAATATTATTCTATACTAATATTATAAAGAGGAAGCACTCGTAGCGAAGTTTACTTAGCTGTTCTTAACCGATCAGCAAAGTTAAGCAACGTCGCGCGCGGTCATGAGTTGGATGGGTGACCGCTAGTAACATTACTACTGAGCGCTTCCGTGCTTCGGAGGGCAAGTTAAGCCGTCGGTCCCGGTTGTTGTCTTAGGATGGCAGTCGTTATAGCATGGTGGTAGGGCAATTTGCGAATGCCCGCCTGGCTAGCTACCACCCTCAAGTACAAAATCTATCGCCAAACACCTAACGCTGTGTTCCGGCAGCTGTCCTTGAGAGCCAGTAATTCTAGGTTAGTCTGAACAACATCTTCGACCACATCATCACTTACCATCAGATGAGATAGTGGTCAAAGGTTAACCTATTAGGAAAAAAAAAGGAAAAATTTGTATATTTTATATTTTTGTATGTAACGAATAAATAATTTTTTTTTGATTTGAACAACTCTTTCACCATTAGAATCCTACACTATCTTTGATGAAAATAATAGAATGTTTTCATGTAAACTTAGGGATCCGTATGAAAACTTCGATAATGTAAACCAACGTGTGAAAAAAATCGTTATATCACGTACGCCGCGGAAATTGTTGACAATAGAGCAAAGCGATGTACTACAATTTTATAGTGGACATAAATAATTACAAAGATATGAGTCGGTACCATGCGCATAATGATAATAGGTACTTTTGAACTATCATGGTACCGACTTCAACAAGTTATTTCACACTTTTTAGTGTGGCAGTCGGTTCCATTTTGAGGTTAAAAAGTTTTTTACCAATAAATACTGATTGTCAGGGCGCTGCGAGTCTGTGTTAGGTAATGTGTTCTATGGTCACGTTGGAGGCCTAAGCCACACTAATACAAAAGTTACTCAGTTTTAGCCTTTTAATACTCGTATGTATTTTTGTCCAATAATATCTTTGGAACGAATGGATTGACCTCCATAAAGTTTGATAGAAAACTACGTAGCTAACTAAATGGAATTCACAAGTTCGTATAAGAGTCAAATTGGTTGTGGTGCCTAAAGAAATTAAGTCTTTAAGTCCTTTGATAAAAATCGGCCAAGTGCTAGTCTGACTCGAACTCGTGAAAACTGAAAAAAATGTTATACTATAGTGTCTAATGTTGTATAGATAATGGTACGGAACCCTTCGTGCGCGAGTCCGACTCTCAGACTTCGCCGATTTCAATACTATACTGACTGTCAGTTCATTAATGTAGGCTTAATCCTAACAATACCTACAATCAAATCATCTTGCACGTCTGCAATAATAATAAAGACAAATATTTACTAAAATTACTGAACTTATCTTTACTAATATTATAAAGAGGAAAGATTTGTATGTTATAATTTTTGTTGTATTTTATATTTTTTATATATACAATTAACTTAAAAACTACGGGACCGATTTGAATAACTCTTTCACCATTAGAATTCTACAATATTCCTGATGAACATAAGCTACAATATTAGAATACTTAATAAACTATTAAAATATTTTCAAAAACTTAAGGATCCGTATGAAAACTTCGATAATGAAACCCATAGTGTGAAAAAAATCATTATATCGCGTACGCTCCGGAAATTCTTGACATTAGAGCAAAGTGATGTATTTAGTCAAATTTTATAGAGAACATCAATATCTACAAAAAAAACCGCATATGTCTAACTATTACAGTTATGTCACAATAACTACTTTTTATGTGTTTCAATTTATATTTTTTGTTGAATTTATACCCGTGCAAAGCCGGGGTGGGCCGCTAGTATGATATAAACTCACAATTATCATTATGTAACAGCTATATTTTAACTTATTAGGAACCGGCTAGGACCCGCGTTATATTTACCGGAAAGATTCCGACCAGTTTCGGACTGTTTTGAAGTCCTTCGTCTGGGAGTCACGATTGCACGAAGCGAGCATGGGCCTCAGCGCGTAACGTTATCTTTCCGGTAAATATAACGCGGGTCCTAGCCGGTTCCTAATAAGTTAATATGGATAAAACTCGCGATAGTTTTCAAAGTGAAGCTATATTTTACATGCAATTTTCGCAATGCTAACGTTATACTATAACACCTTACTTATAATATAACGTTACCTTCTGTGTAACAGTCGCCCCTGTATCTCACCAGGGAGGATGTCGTGGTTACATATATTTTCGTATAATATTATGTTCGCATAACCCCGCAGTCGGATCTCAGACTCGTACCTAACAAAGGCATCGACTTAGTAAAATATATTCCTTGAAAATGTTATAGAAAGTTTGCGTTATTGTTGAAAAAGGTTTACTTTTTATAGGTAGATATACTTTTTCTAGTGGGCGGTTTAGCAGTACAGTTCCCGGATTAATATGGGATGTTCCAAATACTTGTATACGAAGTTATTAGAGGCGAATAAGGGAAACAATACGCCCTATGAGCAGCCTGACACTACTCGAGTCAACGGATTAGGGTGTTGCTGCACATTGGGCACACGTCAGTTTTTTTTTCCATCTTAACGTCTTGTTTAACCAAAATGTAATAAGTAGGTAAAATTCAACAAGTGCATTCCCAATCAATATGCAATATATTTAATTAGGAAAAATACATATTTATTTTCCCCTCTTTAGTACAAAAACGGTATTGTAGCGCAAACACTGATAACAAAATCATTTTTTGCAGCGAATATGAGAAAAAGTGATTCAGTTGAAAACTGTTACGTTTCACTTTTCCGTATTATATTGTTTATTTTTTAATACGCAATATATTAAAATTATAACAAACTGAGATATTGTTCAATATTGCCTAGTTTATCATATTAAACAGGAATGGTATTCCTATAAACAACCAGTCCGCATATATGTCCGGTAAATGGCAATATGCTCGGTCTTACAGAGTCAAAACGTTTTTGGAAAATCGTGATTGCTTAGATACTTCTAAATTATTTACATATATTTTTGTAATATTTACATCTGAATAAATAAAAAAATAATAAAAACAAATCTCAATTTATTGCCTTCACCACATTTACACGAAATAATATACATAGTACTTATAGAACATACTGTGCCGTGGGAAACAAACATACCTAAAGACCACACAATAAAAACTAACAAATATTATGACCTAACAAATGAATTAATCAAAAACGGTTATGTGGTTAATTTATATGCTGTAGAAGTCGGAGCAAGGGGTATACCAGCAAAATCCCTATACAACCTACTAAAAGACCTTGGCCTGTCAAGAACAACCGTAACTTCCATCCTAGAACGTGTATCCAAGGCGGCATTAGTAGGATCTTACCAAATTTGTTTAGGCAGGGGAGGAGGCTCGAGCGGTGAAAGGGAGCATTGATGCATCACAAAGGGGCCCCTTAACCTTACTCACTGGGTTGCAAGTCCTAGGCACCTTGACTGGAGCCTCTTCCTCTGCAACGCTATGGACCCGGCACCCGCACGGTGAATCCATGGAATGCTAAGTAAATTCGTCTTAAAAACTTATTTAATTTTAGGGTAATAGGGTTATGTACAGCTTGTGTAGCTTTAATACCTTTTCGCAGGAAAAAAGCTGCGCCTTTTTTTCAGCGTAAACCTACTCGGTCAGACATTTATGTTTATCGATAACATACTTCTTAAATTTATTGTGTATTAAATACAGGCACAATTGTGTCGTGATGGTTCAACAAAACGAATGGAATAAGCAATCTTCCCACTTCATAAGTCCGTTAGTGAATTTTTTTTAATTTTTTTTTATGCCTGATAGGTTAGACTTTGATCACTATCTCACCTGATGGTAAGCGATGATGTGGTCGAAGATGTTGTTCAGGCTAACCTAGAAGTACTGGCTCTCAAGGACAGCTGCCGGAACACACCGTTAGGTGCTTGGTGACAGATTTTCTACTTGAGGGTGGTAGCTAGCCAGGCGGGCATTCGCAAAATACCCTACCACCATGCTATAACGATTGCCATCCTAAGACAACAACCGGGACCGACGGCTCAACGTGCCCTCCGAAGCACGGAAACGCTCAGTAGTAATGTCACTAGCGGTCACCCATCCAACTCATGACCGCGCGCGACGTTGCTGATCGGTTGAGAACAGCTAAGTAAACTTCGCTACGAGCGCTGCAACTGCAGCATTATATTATATATTGTATTCAGCATTATACATACAACAAGGGAATGTGTCACAAATTGCAGTTTTAATTTGATTACTGAAACCTTATTGTCCTAGTTATTCTATACCATGAAACCTCTGCGGTATATACTGTGTGATAACATCGTCGTATAGTTTAGTTCTGCGTGAAAATAGTAGATTATGATACAAGTGAGCTAACTTGCTCATTATACACGAGGCTGTGTGCTGCAACGGCTTAAATCAGCCGAGTGTATATTGAGCAAGTTGCTCACGAGTTTCAAATGCACTATTTCAACACCCCTGCGAGGAAGAAAAATGTATATTGCACAAATGCGATACAAACAACTTAAGAAAATTATGGAAAATAGCGCGCGCATATTTTTTTGCGCGCGGCAAATGAATGATGGTTGATTACATATAAACCTCTTTGATGTTACAAATCTGTATTACCCGGTTACAATCGAGACGGGTTTTAGCCTAAATGGAATAGATATTGTAACAAACAACGCGCATGAGCTTCATACGATGTTTTTCAACACCCTTGCGAGGAAAAAAATAGATTTCACAAATGCGATACAAACAACATACGAAAATTATAGAAAATAGCGCGCAAGGTTTTTTTATTGCAACCGGCAAATGTGTGATTGTAGATTACATATAAACCTCTTTTATGTTATAAATCTGTATTACCCGGTTAAATTGAAAATGCTCTGTTTACTCGCATATAATTTGCAGTTAGGTACTAACTTAACTTTGTAGGGATAATTCTATTACGCACTAGTGTATAATATTATTATGCACGAGGGTGTTATAGTTCGGTTTATGGCCCTAAGAACGATATAATAAAGCTCACTTTACGAGCAAGGGTGTTGAAAAAACATATATAATATCGTACCGATCCCATAAAACCGGAATAAGGGTTAGATAAAACACGACAAAAACCTTCGAGACAAGTAATATGGAATGAAATATTTTGCTTCTTGAATAAAACTAAGTTATTTATTAAAAGAACCTTGATTTTCTGCTGTTAAATCCCTGAAAAATTTACTTTAGACTTCTTAGTGTAATTTATACGGGTAATAATATTTTATAAAGGTTGTTAGCGAACTTTCTGGGTGTTTTTAAAGAAGTAAATCGTTTTAATCTACTTAGCAACTGTTTTACTTTATCAAATTACAGGTAGAACGTATAATACTAACGATAATTTCCCAACAGAGCGAGAGTCAAACAGACCGCTCTCACCGACTGCATAGGTAGGTATTACAACATATTAATGATAGCTTGCCTGGCGTCAAGACGAAAATCTGTCACCAAGCATCAAACTGTGTTCTAGCAGCTGTCTATGAGAATTAGTTCTGAGCTAGACATATAGGCATTTGAAGAACTCTTTCTACCGCATTATCACAATTGGGAATATCGTGGTCAAACGGTAGCATATCAGAAATAAATAAATAGAGCCTGTGCATGTCTCACGGAAATATTAATAAAATAAACATTAAAAAAACTACAGCTTTTTGAAGCAGTGATGGCTCAGTGGCATTGGCTATGGACTGCCGTGCCGCAGGTCCATGGTTCGAATCCCGCCGCGGGCTTGAGCTTCACCGCATGGTGGAAGGGCATTTTGCGAATGCCCACCTGGTCGCCAAGCACCTAACGGTGTCTTCCGGCAGCAGTCCTTGAGAGCCAGTGAAATTACAGGCACATGAGACTTAACAACTGTGTCTCAAGGTGTCGGGCGCAGTGCAATTCGTGACTTGACGAAATGCATCTGTTATAGGCAGAGGTTAGTCCGCTTAATATCAGGTGGGCCTCGTGTTTGATCCGTCAAAATAACATAAAAAATAGTTAAACGAACATCGGTTACGAAGAGATCTATAAGAATATTACAAAATCACAAATATACGATAGGAAAAATTTAAGTAATGTGGGGGATTCGAACCCGCGTCCATCCACCCCTTGAGCCGGGATATGCTCAAACCAATTGATCTAACAGACATGACGTCATAACTCAAATCTTTCCTATCGTTCTTTAACCATCGTATTGGGATGGACGCGGGTTCGAATTCCGCACATGACTTAAATTTTTCCTATCGTACATTTGTGATTTTGTAATGTTATCCGCATAGCAGGCGTTATTGCAAACCTAACAATATAAAAAAAAACTATAAGAGTATGTTCACAGGATATTCTCTACTAAATTATTAAGACTAATTTCGTGGAAAATCAACTAAAGAGTTACCATTTACGGTTCAAAAGGTAGGAAGAACAAACGGACAGAGCGCGCAGGCTTAGGCATAGGGTCTGTCGAGGGTCCCTTAATTCATTCGCAACCCTAAAAGTGTGAAAAGCTAGTTCTCAAACACTTATCGAAGGGTTTTTAGGTATCACATCACAAAAAGAAAGCTTTTAGCGATCTTTAAAACCGAGGCATCCTTTTTAAGTGAATCGAGTGGAGATCAACGGCCTTAGACTCGAAGGTCGTGTCCCTTACAACCCTTATTCTTGGCTTCGTGGCCACGCTAACATTAAAATATCATAGCTTAGAATTACACGTAGAACGGCACGTTAAGCTGTCGGTCCCGGTTATCGTCTTAGAATGGCAGTCGTTATAGTATGGTGGTAGGGCATTTTGCGAATGCCCGCATGGCTAGCTACCACCCTGAAGTAGAAAATGTGTAGCCAAGCACCTAACGGTGTGTTCCGGCAGCTGTCCTTGAGAGCCAGTCATTCTAGGTTAGCCTGAACAACATCTCCGACCACATCATCACTAACCATCAGGTAAGATAGTAGTCAAGAGCTAAACAATCAAACAAAAAAAATACGAAAACGTACATTTAAATTACATGCTATGAAGGGCCATATTGATCTATATTAAATGAGAAATGTATTTAAGGTACTTAATTGGATAAGAATTAATCAATATTGCTTAAAATCGGTCCGTAAATAAGTCATTATTTCTCGTTAAAAGTAAAGGATAAATTAGATAAGATAGATAAGATAATTTTATTGCCAAAAAAGATTTATAATTAAATACAATCGTTAACTTAGATTCTAGAATAATTAAAATTATTATTAAGTAATAAATTGACAGCGAGCCCCAAACTAAGCACTAAGCCTGTATCTTGGGGATCGAGTGCGGTTTTCAAAAAGTTCGTTGTGTTGTTCACGACAAAATAAAAATAGGATACAGTGGCAATGTGAAATTAAGTTTAAATTAAAGTACAATGCGTTACAATACCAAATTAAAGAATTTTTTTGATGATTAAATGACACTGCATAATATAAAAATGTGCCCGTTAGGGTAGATTTATATTAGACCGTGCCGTGGCCGTGGCGTGCCGTGTACGTGGCCCGGACGGGGCATTTTGTATGAAGCAGTTTACAGGACACGGATCAGGCACTGTCTAATATAAACTGCTTCATACAAAATGCCCCGTCCGGGCCACGTACACGGCACGCCACGGCCACGGCACGGTCTAATATAAATCATCCCTTATCTTCAAGTAAGTGAATAAGAATTTCCTTGAAGCGGTTTACACGTAATACTGTTAATTGCTAAGTACTTATAATATATATGTAAAGTGTGGAATGTATGTATGTATCTGTGTTGTAAGATGTGTTAGAAAGTGTGTATGACAGAGTGAAAGGCTGTGCGCGTATGTAAATAATGATTATTGTGGGTTATCCCTAAGAGATAGACATATAACAACTCTCTATGTATTAAAAAACACCGCATCAGAATCCGTTGCGTAGGCATACGTAGGGACAGCAGGCGACTTTGTTTTATACTATGTAGTGATGATATTCTATTGTACATATACTTGCTTTCGATAAGTATTCATTATAGAGCCTTGTTGGTAAAGTGGCGTGTGCCTAGGGTGAAAATATGTATAGTGTTGGAATATAACTAGGATATTGCCCCGAGTCTCAGCAGCGAGAACACTATATAGGCATATGTGAAGTAATTCACGCACATATAACCGAAAAGCAGTTTTAGAAAGCATTGCAATTACAGTGTTTTCTTTGTAGGAAGACTTTTCATTTCTATGCTGAATTTCATCACCTTTTTTAGGGAAATGATTTCTACAAAACAGCCATAAGCACATCACCATACTTATTATATTCGAAAGTGTGTTAATTGGTTTGTCAGTTTGTACATTTTGCACAGGCTGATGTTTACTAACACTCCACTTTTAGTAAACATCATTTTAAGCCACTTTTACGGATATATAAGTGAGAACACAAGTAATTTCGTAGAGCGTAACCGTTTAATTTAAATTTACCATTTCTTTTTAGATTTTTATATTTTCAAGAATATATAGACTCGATAATGTAAACATTTTGATTTCTTTGAAAACATTCCTCAGAAATTTGCAATCTAAGAATCCAATTCATATATCGCACAAATTGCCCGCTTTTTATCTATTGAAAGTTTAACTTGATCAAGGATTGCTTATGATTTAACATGAGCCAAGGAAATTAGTTTCTATTTAAAATTATGTAATAATTAGCAGTGAACCACTTAGATATAACAGGTAACACATTATTTATATATACCGAATGGAATTTAGGAACAAAACTAGCATACAGTTTTTCAAATACACTGTATCAGTAAGTAATAAGTATATCTGATATTTGCTATATAATCAACATGTAATTGTTATAATTTTTTTCAGTTTTAGTGTTTGTTTCGAGCAGCTACTCAAAGTAACCTCGGGTAATTAGTCGTCTAAAATTTGTTTCAAAACTGCACAGTTTGGTTATTCATTTACTAAAACCCGAAAGTAAACAAAGTCCGCGCACAAAAATATTGCAAATAGACTTCAATAATATGTATGAATGACTATAGAACATTATGGTTCTCGTAACTCCATATTTTTCTGATCTCTTTGTCATGCATGAATCTTTAAAGCATTATATGTAAAAGGGGATTATACCGCGTTTCACACAAAACAAATAAGATTTTACTCCAAGATTATAACTTACAAGTTTTTAATAGAAGCGTATGGAGCGTGCTTCGCTAATTTGCCTAAGGATAGATTCTGGTCTACAAATTCATATTAAAACGAATCTTTTTGCGGCAGAACTCAGTTACAAATCTACTTACTTACTAATATAAAAACTTGCGAGAATTTCCAGTACATAAAATTGCATAAGTGTTATTGCAAATATTCCTACAAAACCCTGCCTAAAATGGCGTGCAAATGTTATAGCTATTATAATCATACAAAATATCAAATGACTAAAGGTTCAAGTGCCTCATGAAACTTACCAAGTTCGGAGCCGCAGACGCGAGGGATGATCTCCAGGATGGCAGAGCAGGAGGCATCCTCGAAGCACAGTTGCCGAGCCAGCAGGCAGTTCAAGATGGCCATCGTGCCCTTTATCCCAGGCCCTGTGAACAAAGAGTGGAATTGTTTGTACATCTAAAATAGCTTCTGTTCAATAATAGTGGTTATTATATAAGGTTTTTAGCTTATTTTCAGATTTCCTTCTCGTATTTTATAAGTATGGAAAACAATTATTTTCAATTATAAAAAATACTTTTTTGTAAGTAATTCAATGTCATACATCTTATTTAAAAAAAAAACCATTCATACAAGATTCCTAAAACGAGTATCACGTATAGTCAGTTCGATTATTAGTCACAATATTTGTAAGCGAAAAATATTAATATCATATTTCCACAGCATAAGAATTTAGTATTAATTATTACTAAGAACGTAACAAAATATAATTTCATCGAAATAGACAGTCTATTTATCCATATTTCACCAGATATGATTTAGGTTTCTTCTAATAGGTGGGTCTAATGACATAGTTACAGTTCTAGAATTCTCTTGGAAAAATCTTTGTAATAAACCCAAAAACTATCTAAGAATCGGGGAATGACTTCACTTGGACCGTACTTTGGATATCGATGGCCTAAAGCAACGTTATAGGTCAAAAAGATGGTCGATTATTAAGAAGCATGTAATCAATAATTCTGCGGCTATTCTGTGGCCTTTATGAAGAAGCTCAGAGGCACTCAACGAGTTTTTTCAGTTTATTTGCGCGATAAATTCGAAACGAATTCGAAGAACCAAAATCACCGAAACAGCTCTCAAAATTTGCAAGTACAAGTGGCAATGGGGAAGAAAGGTTCTCGAATAGCTATCACGTTACACTGGAAGGCGAGAAGCGAAGAGTTGGTGGGCCCTCCACTAGGTGGACTGACGACATCGTAAGTCGCCGGTATAGTCAATGGTTGCTACCGTTCATTTTGCGTTCTATGGGGCAGGCCTTTGTTCAACAGTGGATATGTACCGATTGATTATGTCGATGACGATGTAATTAATAATGTTAGGGCTTTAAATTTAATTTAAATTATCAACCAGTATTACTTTTATCTGCACTGAGGCACGGTTACGCCATTTACCGCAAGCTTTCGGTTGGAAATATGAAATTAAATTAATCAGGCTTATAACCAGCCGTACAGTTGTATGCTATAAAACTATTAATCATCTTCATACCCTTATCTACCCCATTTGGTGTCACTGCTATATGTCTTGTATAGAAAAAGAGTATCTAAAAAGGAAACACTAGAATATAATTTTTATCTCTTTGGACACTACTTTGAGAAATTATGTTTTTTTTTGTATAGTTATGTTTTGTATAGTTTCTTATAGTATACACGTAAATTAGTTGTACCTATCACAGTATATTATATAAGCAAGAAAAAACATCAATAAAAGTACTAACAAAAACAATGATCGAGACAGTTTCCAGTATTTTTTAATCAATTCAGTTTCAACTTTATTTGTGTTGGTAAGGCTCTACGTTGTATCATTTTCTAAATAGCCTTGTTACCTAGGTAGGTATATAACTTACATTTAAAAATGTAAAAGCATGACTATGAATAATATGTAAGAAACTAGTACCTAACTACCTACCTAATAAGTAGACCAAAGAGGTAAAAACGTTTTTAATTATGAAGCGGAATAGGCAAAAAAACAAATTGTTATATACGTGTCTATTTAATACCTTTGAAACACCTGATGAATGTTTAGAAACATAGTGTGTGTTTGTTTTTGTTTAATTTTGCATTGTAAAATGTACATATGACATATCTAATGGTAAAATGTTTTGGCTTCATTTTTATAGACCTTTTTAGGCAACACTCCATTGGTAATCTTCCTGAGACCATTATGTTAGTAAAAATATTTGATTGGTACGAATAAATAAGTAAAGAAATGTAAGTCAAGCTCAAAAACGGCAGAACGCAATCCTTACCGCGGCCGGCGTGGTTTAAAGTTTTAGTTTACATAATTTATAATTTTAGTCACCGCCTACAAATGGCAGTATAAATTTTAATACTTCATTCCAGTTTTGTCTGAACACAGTATTTGGTAAACAAGCTGTGCCCACGGTTTCGCGTAAACTGATGAAAGTAGAATGTATGAATGTACAATGCGATTATAATAAGAATAGGATCGGCCTAGCGCCATGTTGTGACGTCAAAACTAGAACTTGGTACAGTGTGCAAAAAAGAAATGAGAAATCATGTATAAATTAATAAAGAAAGTAAAAGAACCCGACTGCAAATAATTTATATTCGTTAAGGGCCTGTTTCAGAATGTAAGAGTAAAGCCCAAGTTGCGGTTATACTACCCAGAACATATTTAATAAATACATCTTTGTGTTTCACAGTCATCGATTTAGCCTATCCATTGGATAAAGCTTCAAACGCGCTGCATGTTAACTGTCATTTTTATCATTCAGTTATTTTATATAGAGTAACCGGAACTTACTCGAACATTGTGAAACAGGCCCTTAGTGTTTTATCGTTTCATTGAAATCAAAACTGCCAGTTAATATATTTATGGAATCGTTTTTTAAAGCCAATCATTTTGATACCCAACACGACGGCTTTGGAAGAAGAAATAAATTAGTTTTCTCACTGTATGGCGTTTAAAATCCACATACATAGTGTCACTTGAGCTATCAAGATAAATCTAACGATATCTCGTTCATTAAAATCGGTTAAACCGTTTAGAAGCTATGGTGAAATAAAGAAACTCATAAACATACATACCTACATACATGAAACCTGAAAACTTAACACAAGTTTATGTGGGCAGCCTTGTAAAAAAAAAGTAGTCATAGGTAGGTAAACGAAGTTGTAGGTGACTGTAGGTACAGCAAACACAGAAATAATTTGAACTGATTTTATTTGTTAGCAATATTTTGTACTTAGGTATCCTAATTTGAATCGCTTAGCTCTTCGATGCCGCATGTCCTGATGGCCCACTGAGTCAGACTCATCGTTATCATCGTAACGGGTTTAACAAATATAACAATCACCAAAAACATATTAAACAGTCAACAAGAACAAATTAAACAGTCAAAAAAAAAAACAAATTAAACGAGGAGATCAATAAACACTCGGAAACGTGTCACGTAGTAGTACACTGTCGGAGAAATAAGACCCTGAAGTCCGCGTTTTCATCAAACCAAGATGGCGGATGTGCTGTCATCCTTAAAAATATGAATTTATTAAAATTAACAAATCGGGTCACTCATTTAAAATTACGTATAAATATATGGCACTGCTCTATTTTTAAGTTTGTTCTGCTGATCGTACTTATTGGAGGGAATATGAGTGAAGTTAGCCGAGAGCCCGTCCTATTCTTATTTTAATCGCATTGTACGTAGAATTATGAAGTGATGATGCTAACCTACTTAATATAACTTTGTATTTTTGTTATGGAGTAACGCTTGATTCTTCGGTGGAACAAAAAGCATGGAATCGTCTAGGAAACGAAAAGTCCTGGATTCGAACAGTTACTGGGTTTTCTAATAAAGAAATTCTCCGTAGTAGTTTCACTCAGTTCCATAATGAGGAGAGTCTGGACAGTACACAGGAGATGGCAATAGGATTGCCTCCTCGTTCATGGGAAAACAAAAAAATATTTACCTTTTTATAGCCTTTGACCAATATCCACCCGATGGTAAGTGATGTACGGTCGAAGATGTTCAGGATAATTTAGAATTACTCGCTGTCAATACGAACCGTTAGCTGCTTTTTAAACTGTCACGGTCATTGACACTATAATTATTTTTACAAACGGGAAATTTACAGAGTTTTTGATTACTTTGAGCTCTCGATGTTTCGGCACTGTTGCAAGCGCCATGATCACGAGTAAACTGAAGTATATGCGAGTGGATGGTAGGCACTAAGAGCAGACGAACCGGTCTACCCTCTTTCTTGTACGCTTTTTCGGCCAAGCGATGCTATTGTCACTGTCACTCACACCATACATTACTTCATCATTGTTTATCTACAAGATATTTTATATACGAGTACTATGATGCGAGTACTACCTACAGATTGATGGTGTAACCATGGGCAGTCCAGTTGCTCCTGTGGTATCTTATATATGAATGGACCATTTTCTAGAGTTCTAGCATCTACCCACATCAAGCTGTGGAAACAATTTGTCGGTGATGTGTTTTCCATAATAAAAGGAGATGAACAATTGATAAAATCGTGTGTGAACATCTCACATCATTATCATCATCAACATCGTCACATTTGAACGGACTTCATGGCAAAATAAAGTTTACCTATGAAATGGAAACCGAGAGAGCAATTGGTTTCTTGGTCGTCAAAGTACAAGTCCATACTCACGGTTCTATAGGCCACTCCGTGTACAGGAAACCGACCCATACTGACTGGTATCTCCATGCAGACTCCCATCACCATCCAAGACAGCTAAACTCTGTGGCAACAACACTATTAACCCATTGGCATCGGCGATAATGATAACAATAGAATTTCATTTATAATTAGGACATAGTGACGATGCCAACTTATAACCGCGCTTATGACCTCTGCGATGACGAACACCTAAACGAAGAGTTATCACATATCAAAAAAGTCTCGCAGGATAACGGGTACAAAGTGAAACACACACCAGTGCGTCATAATGTCAACAAAATAAAGAAATACAATGTTGAAAGAAAACCAGCTTATTTGCCATATGTGAAAGGAGTAACTGATAAGGTCGCAAATATTCTAAACAAGTAGGTACTGTATAAAAACTATCTTTACCCCTTTCCAAAAAGTAGCTCATATGCTGCGTTCACCGAAGGATAACTTTCCATTGGAAAAGCCTGGTGTGTATAAAGCAAATTGTAACTGTGGTGAGTCCTAGATCGGTCAGACAAAGCGAACAATATCATGTCGTATTAAGGAACATGTAAGGCCAGTCAAAAACAATGATATCGAAAAAAATCAGCCATAGCTCAACACCTTCTGGAGCCTGGTGCTAAACACTGGATTAAGTTACTCAACCCACAGGTGCTCTCGACAGAACGCCACTACATACCGAGAATAGTAAGGGAAGCGATCGAAATAAAGAAGTATCGAAACTTCAATAGGGAAGATGGGTTTCAACTGTCGAGAATGGAATCATGTGAGTGACAGTGAATATAATAGCATCACCTGTCCGAAGAAACGTACAAGAAAGAGGGTAGACCGGTTCGTCTGCTCTTAGTGCCTACCATCAACTCACATATACTTCAGTTTACTCGTGATCATGGCGTTTGCAACAGTGCCGAAATATTGAGAGCTCAATAGTAAAAGCACGGTAAATATCCCGTTTGTAATAATAATTATAGCGTTAGGTGCTTGGTGACAGATTCTATCTTAAGCGTTGTAGCTAGCCATGCGGGCATTTTCAAAATGCCCTATCACCCTAGACTCCAATACCACGACAAAGACAACTACCGTGACACGTACACGCTCAGTAGTCAATTCCACTAGCAGTCACCCATCCAACTAATAACCGCTGCGTACGTTAAGCTAATCAAGTTGATCGGTTACGAACGGCTAGACCTCAGAGAAATGAATAAGAAAAGGGAGTCTAATGAAAATCAAAAATGAAGCATCAAATTCGGCCAATTTTATGTAAGACACAACTCACACAATTTTGTCCTCATTCACGATAGACCGTCGCACATTACACACGTCACACATAACGGAATTAATAAATTTAAAACCGAATTGAGTATTAAAACACACGTAAGTATTTAATATAATGTACTTTCTATAATATTATGCAACGCAATTTAGGTTATAATTTCGAATAAAAATGTAAACAAAAGTGTTGCCAGACATACATTTTAGGTTCCAAAAGTGTGCAGTATTTAATAGTCGGTTCGTTTAGCTGTAACATTATATACTGTGTGTGAGTATATCATATGCGTGTCCTTGCTTATCGAAGAGTAGCGTGATTTGTTCCGATCATTTTAATATAAGCGACCTATACATAACAAAATCAAAATCTAAATCTTAGTTAAATCCCGTGGGTTGCCGGGTTAGAATTGCACCTCCCCATATCTTCCCGTGGGTGTCGTAAGAGGCGACTAAGGAAAACATACTGGAAGGTGGGCAGCAGCGCCTTCTAAAGAACTGCCAACTTACACTGCGATCCCCAAGCCTGGCAAGGATTATTGCACTTCCCCCTACTATTTAGGGGGAGGGGAGGCTGTGTTCAGCAGTGGACGATCCGGCTGAAACAGTATATCTTGAATACTACTGAACCGATTTCGATAAAAATTACAGTAACTCCTTAGTAGTAAGTCTTTTATTAAATGGAATAAGAATGTTTGCCATACAATTTCTAGTTTCTGCGAAATACGTAGACAAACATACATATTATTATATAGTAACATACATTCAACTATGTGGCGAGTAGTTTTCTTTTCAACTACGGCACCTGCGACAAAACCATACCATATAAGTAACCTAACACGCCTTTGGTCAATTATTTATTGTCCTTGAGAACGTAGTCTAGAATATCTTAAAAAAAAATTGCGAAACGTATTAAACAATAATCGTGAAGATTGTTCAATATTATAATAATATTGCGCCATATAAATAATATTATGTTACTGCGAAGTATTCTTACGAATAGATTTTGCTGTATATTTATATCTACAAAAAAAAATCTCCCAGAAATCCTACAATTTAGTTATTTTTGCTTTCATATGGCAACACTTCTATCGCACACATGTATAAAAGTGTTCATGTTTTACGAGACTCCGTCTTTTCTTCTATTTTGTCAGAGGTCTAGACAAGCGTCGCACCGAGCGCTTCAAAAAACTTATACGTAGGTGCTTCCACGCTCCTAGCCTTTCGGGGATTACTTATAAGCATGCCGATATGTTTGATATATGAACCTGTCCCGACTCTACAGCCGGAATATGTAATGCGGTATACAGGGTTATTGGTAAAATGCTAACAACCTCTTAGGGTTGACTTCTGCTAGTCCTAACAAACATTCTGAGATGTTATTTTTTATGTTATGAAAGTTTTTTTTTTATTTATTTTCTTTTGTGTTTTTTATATGTTTTTGACTGAAGAAGCATGAGGACTACCTGGTGTCAAAAGTCTCTTGTGCCTGTAATCTATTTGGTCATATTTGTATTACTTTGCTCGATGTAAATATTCAAAACTCTATTTAAAGGGACCACGGCACGGTCCAGTGTTGCCGCGGCGGACGCTTTTGGCTCGGAGTAGGAATTAAAACACAAAAAAAAGGACTAGCAGAAGTGGACCTTAAGAGGTTGTTAGCATTTTACCAATAACCGTGTATACAAATAAAGAAAAGACATAGTAGGTATACATACTTACATCACAAGTGAAAATAAATACAATAAACCCAACACCCAGTTGTTCGCCACAGACTGAAAATGACCTCCACAAATTGCAGCAATACCGTTATTTTATTACAACTCCAACAAAGTGGCTTGTTCGGCGGTAAAATGCTTATTTCTGTCGGGTCAAATTGTATGAGGCCATTATAACGTTGCTTTGTTGTGATAAATTACAGGCGGGTTGGTTTAGTTACTTTTAACAAGTCAATTTATTATTGTCAGGTGCTTTTGAAGCAGGGATGGCTCAGTGAAATTGCCTATGGACTGCCGTGCAGCAGGTCCATGGTACGAATCGGCTTGAGCTTCACCGCATGGTAGAAGGGCATTTTGTGAATGCCCGCTTGGCTAGCGACCACCCTCAAGTTGAAAATCTGCACCTAACAGTGTGTTCCGGCAGCAGTCCTTGAGAGCTAGTAAAATTACAGGCACATGATACCTAACACCTGTACGTCTCAGTGTGACGGGCACAGTGCAGGTCGACGGTGATGAAATGTGCTGACTGGCCAGCACTCGCTTCTGAAAAACGTAGTATGAAACTCGTGCGCGTTGTTTATTACAATATCTACTCCATTTAGGCCCACATAAAACCTATCTCGATTGTAATAAACAACTGCGCGCACTTGTTGCATAATGTCCTATTAACTATGAACTTTACTTAGAAAACTATCGCGAGTTTTGTCCATTATAAATAAAAAGGTGCTGAGGCCCGCGTTCGCCGCTTCGCGCAACCGTGACTCCCAGTCGAAGGGCTACAATATAGCCCGAAACTGGTCGGAATCTTTCCGGTAAATATAACGCGAGTCCCAGCCGGGTACCAATTTATTTATTTACTATGAACTTAGTATTGCATTGTACTTGGTGAAGCTCAAGCTGGAGGTGGGGTTCAGATCACGGACCTGATGCACGGCAGTTCATAGCTATTACCGCAAGGCTATCATTGCGTCATAATATCATATATAAAGTTAAAAGTACATAAATAAACAATTGTTAAAGATATTTTTCGTTAGTAAAATAACGCAAAATCAGTTGCGTGAATTAAAACCACAGGTCCATTCAACCGCTGGTAGATTAAAAATTAATTACACACCCCCATTATCACCCCACAATGGGATTGGGTGAGATCAACCGTAACAATTACTTGTGCCGGCATTTCCTGTAACGGAATGTATCGTTAACGTAGTCTCTTGAAAAACGTAACGAGCGTTACGCAGATGGACCTTAACGAATTATCGACCGATCCGCCGTTACTGGGTCGTTATACAGATATACAGAAGCTGGAAATGGTTTAAACCAACTGAATGTAAAAAAAAATTATAAATTTTCTTTGCATCTGTACTTGGTGCGTAAAATCACAGGTTGATTCCGTTGGTAAGAAATTGTGTACACAGCATCTTGAAGCAGAGATGGCTCAGTGGCATTGGCTATGGACTGCTGAGCAGCAGGTCCATGGTTCGTATCCCGCCGCGGGCTTGAGCTTCACCGCATGGTGGAAGGGCATTTTGTGAATGCTCGCCTGGCTAGCGACCACCCTCAAGTAGAAAATCTGTCGCCAATCTGTCTTTGGGAGCCAGAAAATTACAGGCACATGAGACCTAACAACTGTACGTCTCAGTGTGACGGGCACAGTGCAATTCGTTGACGAAATGCATCTGTTATAGGCAGAGGTTAGTCCACTTAACATCAGGTGAGCTTCGGGCTTGTTCCGTCAAAAAACACAAAAAAAAAATTGTATTTTAGTTTAGAATGCGATAGTGCTTGTAATAATATTAAGAAATATAGTAATTGAGTCCTGTTTAATTGTATGGAACCCTAAAATCCTCCAGATGCTTTGGCTCATGGTCAACGTATTACTCAATTGAAGTGCCCATCTGTTCGGTTTTCGGTAATTTAATTATTTTCCGTTTTTCTTTTCCGGTTCGTATCCGATTTGATTGGATATCTGTAGGGTTATAAAATTTAACAATATCGTTACGTTGTGGGGAGTTTTTTTGTGTTTTGACAGGCAATATCTTGCCTACATACAGAGTGTTAACAACATCCTCATAATTAATGGAATTTTTAAGACATAAGATGCGTTTTACTACTTTTTTTATGCCTGGTGGGTTATCCTTTGACCACTATCTCATCTGATGGTAAGTGATGATGTGGTCGAAGGAAATTGTTCAGGCTAACCTAGAATTACTGGCTCTCAAGGACAGCTGCCGGAACACACCGTTAGGTGCTTGGCGACAGATTTTCTACTTGAGGGTGGTAATTAGTCAGGTGGGCATTCACAAAATGCACTTCCACCATGCGGTGAAGCTCAAGCCCGCGGCGGGATTCGAACATTGGACCTGGGGGCCAACTTTTACCTCTTAAAGTAATAATAACTTAATCTTACTGCAAAATTTTATACCTCCACGTCAATTAAGCAAGCTTACAATCGGTAATGGAATCGCTCGGCGTTTTGAGGACGTCTAAACAAATTGTTCACTCTATTCGCGAACTTTGACATTACATTAAGTACAAAGTATTACTGTGCCCACGACAAATCCGTCATGTTTATCCAACTTAAAAAAGTTACTATCAAGCAGCGGATTAATACTTGATTTTAATGATTTTGCTATAAATATGGGTTTAATTAATGTGTAAATTACGTACAATGTTTTTATTTCTATAATACTTTAAAACTAAATGCAGCAAAATTATTTGATGAGTGAAATTCCAATTCCAATTTTGATAATACATTAATTTACGGATAATTGGCAAACTAACCCTAACTGTGGCCCTGATGGACAAGCTCAAATTCACTCAACGAGCTATGGAGAGAGCTGTGCTCGGAGTTTCTTTGCTCGATAAAATCCGGAACGTGGATTTCGGCAAAGAACCATAGCTCTCAGAATTTGCAAGTTGAAGTGGCGATGGGCGGGCCACATTGCTCGAGGAACTGATAACCGAGGGGGAAGAAAGGTTCTCGAGTTGTTACCACACTACACCGGAAGACCTAGAGTTGGTAGGCCCCCCTCTAGGTGGACTGACGACATCGTGAAAGTCGCGGGCAGCCAATGGTTACAAGCGGCTAATAGCCGTTCTTTGTGGCACTCTATGGGGGAGGCCTTTGTTCAACAGTGGACGTCTTCCGGCTGATGATGATGGCAAACTAGAAGCATATGTACTAAATTCTATGACATGCATGTGTAGAATCATAATATAAAGTAGAGATGTCTATAGGTTTGTAAGTTATGGGAACTGTAAACTATCTTGACAAATCTCACACATACAAAATTTAACCGAATTGGGATATTGTTTTTGTTTATTATTGGTTATAAATTAAAATATAATGAAACTACGTTTGTATGACAAGAGCTATGAAGACACTAACATTAAGACTCGCAGTTTTAAAATGATGATTAACGCATAGAGGAACTTTGTACATATTTACCACCAAAGCGGCATAAAAGAGGCGAAAATCTGGTTATTGAGTGATTAACATCATCAACCAAACCCACAATGTCACACTCGCATTCTTGAAGGGGTAGGCGTGAGATGTCTGAACCCCCATGTTTCACCAAACTAGTTCTGACACATGTAATAGGAGGCGAGCCTATTGCCATGTACTGAACAGAATTCCAGACTCCGGTGCCACTGTGAATTTCTTCATCAGATAACCCAGGAATCAAACCCAGCATCTCGAGATTCCAAAAGGACGCTTTGTGCTGCTTGTCCAACAAGGCGATAAATTTTAATATTGTTATGTTTGCAATAACGCCTGCTATGCGGATTACATTACAAAATTACAAATATACGATAGGAAAAATTTAAGTCATGTGCGGGATTCTGTATTTATGTCATGTTAGCTCAATTGGTTAGAGCCCCGGCTAAAGGGGTGGATGGACGCGGGTTCGAATCCTGCACATGACTTAAATTTTCCCTATCGTATATTTGTAATTTTAAAGTGGAGGATTAACAAGACATGGAGAAAGTTCTGGAGCCTAAAAGAAATATTGAAGTCTAATCTACCTGTAAAACTGAAAAAGAAAGTTATGGATGGATGTTTACTACCCTGCCCCTCATACGGATCACAAACCTTGGTCTACAACAAAATGCGACAGACAGAATACAAAACATGCAGCGTGCTATGGAAAGGAGCATCTTGAGTATTAGGCTTAAGGATAAAATAAAATCAAAAAACATAAGGGAAAAAACCAATTTGATAGATGCTCTACAACATATGATAAAGCTCAAGTGGAAGTGGGCTGGACACGTAGCACGACTGTCAGCTGAAAGATGGACGCATTTGGCTACAATTAGGGCAGGCCCAAGTGGCAAGACAGCTAGAGGCCGTCCTAAGGAACGCTGGGTAGACGAAATTAAAAAATATGCTGGTGACGACTGGATAAAGAAAGCAAAGTCAAAAAAAACCTGGAAACTGTTGGAGGAGGCCTATACCCATCAGGGTCCTACAATCATCTATATAATATAATTGTGCAAAATTTATCACTTAATTAAATTTAAAACTCTGTAAGTTAAGTATAATAAAGAGACTTTATTATTATTTGTAATTTTGTGAGGCGATAAATTGTTGGGAAGCGAAAATTAATGTTGTTTCTATAAATTAAAACAAAATAAACAAACGTATCACTTACATTTGTGGTGAGGTTGTCACGCGTGGTCAGGCCACAACCAGGTCGTGCAACGGTACGAACCCGTTGCAACTTGGAAATTAAATTAATCAGGCTAACTATTTAACTATTCGACAAACTAACAACAAGAAAGCAAAGGATGTACAGGGTTATTGGTGAAATGCTAACAACCTCTTAGGGTTGACTTCTGCTAGTCCTAACAAACATTACGAGATGATTTTTTTTTGTTAGCCAACGCCAAGCAAGCGTTATTGCAAACATAGCAATATTAATTTTTACAGTTATGTCCTTGTAGTTCTAAGTTGTAGCAAAACATTCTTGATATGTGCTCGTGTTGCTAAAAAAGATAGGTACGTACTGAGTACGGACCCCCGCCTTAGTGAGATAATGGAAAGAAGAAGATGTACTTGTAAAAGACAGTTAATTAGCGTTAATTATTAAAATTATTATTAAAGAAAAATATTCCGTTTTCCCATTTATTTTTGACTTTTTTTGGCTGGATCATTTGGACTGCCTGTTAGTCTGCAATGACTTGTAGGTTGTCTAAACACTTTCATTGTAGTAGCTTAGCGTTAAATATAATTCGTAGCATTAAAAAAAGTATGCATAAATCCACTACTCTATCAAAAAGGCAGTGAACGATAGATTAATAGGAAAACATCAAAAGAGATTAAGCTGCACGAAACTGGAAGCTGCGAATAATGCTGGCTTTTGAAATTCCATTACATGGCCTGAAAACGCAAACGGCCACAAGCTACATTAAACGCCATTAATTCGGTACGTGTGCTTACGGCTTATTTTCCATTTCGACGCGTTCGATCCTACGGAGTTAAGGCGTGGGTGACACAGTTGAATTTTAACCATCGATTTAATTAAAAGGAAGATCATACGCTCTTCGAATAAATATATTCGTACGCTCTTATGTCACGACAATATAGTGTGGTGAAAATTTAACACAAGCATAAATTATAATGCAGATAACTACATTTCCATTGTATATGATACGTTTTAATAAATGACAAATGCAGGAAGACATGCATGCAATAGACGTACATACGCACACTACTGAGAATCAATCAGGAGACGTCGCACATAGGAGTATTTACATGATCTAGCCGGCCAAAATTACATTTCTCAGAATTACGCTCAGGTAAAAAAAAATGCATTCCTAGAAGAGCCAGGTAAGTTGGGCAACCCAACCCTATTGTTATTTTTTGTACCCACCCCAAATTGAACAAGATATAGTCAGATGAAACTGAGACATTGCTCGAAGCGGTTGTTTATTTTCAATATTCGTGCTTTAAAACTCAATTTTAACTATTTTTTATTTTATGTTGTGTTGTGAATAATCCAAAATTGGCTATGGATTCTGAAACTGCTGGTAAGTGACTTATTTTACATATTTAAAATATTTAATTTTGTGATGGGATTATATTATTTTTCGTCATTTGAAAAAATACCGGTTTAATTCCCTAATTTTTTCCAGAAAATTTAGTTTTACGAGGCTTTTTGTTTTAGTGCCCGGCATTACCCGGCTATAATTTTTATATATTCGTAATATATAGACTTTCTACTTTTAAAAAAGGAAAAAATTGGTTCCTACTAATTCCTACTCCGTCATCTGGAGCGATTTTAGATATCGTACTTAAAAATGTAAAAAAAATGAAATTTTGATTTAATTTAGTTTTTATTATTTCAGGACCATCTGGAAGTACTTTAATGACTCGCAAGGAGATATTTGGTCTAATGAGATCACAAAATGATCTCAATTTTAACGACCAATTAGAATATGTTGAAAATTATTTGATTTCACATAAGTCGTACTCGGAAGAACAAATAAAAGACATAAAGCGTAATTTTGCACGCATGCAATCAGAAATGAAGCATCGATGGGTAGCAGCAAAATATATAAAGTGATCTATTTGAAAAAACCAACGAAAAATGGCTGAATGAGACTTTTGAATTACCTCTAATACCCACAAGAGCAGGTAGACCCGCTAAACCGTTTGAAGAGACTAGTGAACGAGGCAAAAGACGTAAAACTGAGACAATACGTTTGTCGGATAGCCCTGAGAAAATAATTTATGCAGCTCAAATGGAATTGCGAGCCCAGGGCAATAGAAGTGCTTCAAATATTTTGAAAGAGATTTCGGAAAATAGGGACCGCGCTAAGGAATACCGGAAGTCAGTAGACCGTGACATGGCACATGTTAAGCATATCAATCCAGAAGAAGCGCTGGCAATGTTTGTAGATGCGAATCTTTCAAGGTCCCAATATGAAAGGATCAGACAAACCACAGGAAATCTTCCATGCTATTCAGTTTTGCAGCTGTATAAGAAACAATGTTATCCTTCCAATGAATTTTTTAGCGAAACCGAAACCTGTGTCGAAGTGAATTTACAAGGAATAATGAATCATACTGCCGAAAGATTACTTATTCACTTAGAAGACGTTTTGAAAACCCTTAGCGATAATGAGAGAGATCTTCAAATGATCTGTAAATGGGGTTGTGATGGCTCACAACAGGCTCAGTTCAAACAAAAGTTTGAAAATGATAGCGGATGCGACTCGCACATTTTTCAAAGTTCATTTGTGCCTCTACGCTTAGTGTATGGGGAAAAAATAAAATATTATGGCATAACACAACTCCATCATCACCCCGCTACTGTAGACCTATCCGTATACGATTTTTAAAGGAAACAGTTGATATAACGAACGACGAAATCAACAATGTGGAAGCCGCAGCTAAAAAATTAGAACCTATATCAGTAACAATCGGTGGAAGATCATATGTTGTTAAAACCAAAATGATGCTAACAATGATAGATGCAAAAGTGTGCAACGCGGCAACTGGGACAAAATCTACAATGAGATGTTACATATGTGGAGCAACATCAAAAGATTTTAATGATTTGAATAAAACAAATGTAGTTAATACAGATACATTGAAGTTCGGCTTATCTACTTTACATGCCAGAATTCGGCTATTTGAAAATTTATTTCATATTGCCTACAAGCTCGGTGTGCAAGATTTGCCACCAAAATCTCAACCAGACAAACTGCTAACACAAAAAAACAAAGAAAAAATTCAAAACGAATTTAAAAATATACAAGTCTTCGGGTAGATTTTCCTAAAGCTGGATTTGGCAATACAAATGACGGAAATACCAGTCGAAGATTTTTTGAAAATCCAGAGTTGGCAGCTGAAATTACAGGTCTAGATATAAATTTTATAAATATAAAAAATCAAAGTGATTCTTGAGTGCATTTCATGTGGGTACAAAATAGACGCAGAAAAATTCAAAAAATTTACTACAGAGACTGCCGCACTTTATGTTAGTTTATATGGTAGCCATAATATGACGCCTACTATGCATAAAATCTTAATGCATGGGGCTACTGTAATAGAAGATGCACTTTTACCAATAGGACAATTATCTGAAGAAGCAGCAGAAGCAAGAAATAAACATTTTCGTTTATACAGGCAAAACTTTGCAAGAAAATTCAGCAGATTAGAATGTAATACAGATGTTTTGAATAGATTCTTGTTAACATCAGATCCCCTACTTGCATCAAGAAGAATTGTTAAAAAAATAATTCAAAATCATTTTATGAAGGAAACATTAGAAATGTTAATATGTGAAGAAAGTTATGCCTAATTATTATTTATATTTTAAGTTTTTAAATTTGTTTTGCGATAGTTGTTTATTATAATTATATATATATATTATTTTGTGTTATAAAATATATTTTCTTATACAAAACTACGCTTCTTTTTCTACCGCATCTTTTTATCTCTTTATTCAAATTTAATGTATGAATTTGTCCTGTAACTGAAGGTTAAGAGTATTTATACACTTGTATTTAAGGTTTTATGAGATACTGAACCATTTCTAATTGATTAAGAGCGATAAATAATTTTGGCCAGCTAGATGTCTCAAATACCCCTCTGTGCGTCGCCTGATTTGACTTTGCTATATTCGAGGTACGGGTGCCGTGTCTCCCGATATATGATAAAAAGTGATAAATTGAAACAGTGGAATATTTTACATTTAAATAAATTATCGTAATTATTCTCGCCTTTTCTTTTTAAGTAGATACACATGTTATTTTGTAATAAAATACTACGAACTATATACAACACTACAGCTACTACAATAAAAGCATTTAGATCCCTATAAGTCATAGCAGACTCACAGGCAGTCCAAATGCTCTAGCCCACTACCAGTTGGCAGCGTGCCCAGCATGCTGGCAGCATTGCAATATCTATTAAATATTTTTAAAGTTGACATAAATATATATCGAGAAAGTAATTACAAAATAACATTTGTTACCTAAAACGACCGGTGGCGCGAATAATTATGATAATTTATTTATTATATTTTGCGAATTATATATAAATTGCGAATAAATCGAAAGTATACTCTTTACAGAGATGTTTTGTGTAATACAACATGTGTATTATACACAATATGTTGTATTACACAAAATGTCTCTGTAGAATTAGAAAATCATTGACTCAACATGTGGATTATTTTTAGATAATTTTGTGGCGCCATCTAGTGTCGAGGCAGGTGTGAATGGTTAATTTGTAAATGTCACATACCTACGTGTACCTGTTGTTATTAACCGGGTGCGGGTGTGCTATAAAAGGATGTAAAAAATAACCTCTAATAAACTGTAGACAACAGTTTAAATAACGAATATCCGATCATCGCCCCTTAACTGATACTATTTACATATGCATGGACGTGGATTTGGAAAGCAATTGAGTCACATCGCGATCACTTTGCTTTTCTACCAGCTGACTTACTATATATATATATATATATATATGTTTTTTTTTTATCTATTTAACGTTATAAATCACGTGCAAATTTTGATCACCGTTATAAAGATAAAGATCATTTATTGGCCATAACATAACATTCGCTACAGGCAGGTCAACTTTTATAATTTGAAATTGATTCTTAACATAAATAGGATCATATCATCATCTACATCACATACATTAAAAACCTTAAATAAATACATTCTTATATTGATAATAATTGTGCTGTATATATCATAATCATCTCGAAGACGTCCACCGTTGAACAACTCTTTTTTATTTATTGCTTATAGATAAACCTTTGACCTCAATCTCACCTGATGGTAAGTGATGATGTGGTCGCAGGTGTTAACAGGCTTAACCTAGAACTACTGGCTCTCAAGGACAGCTGCCGGAAGACACCGTTAGGTGCTTTGCCACAGATTTTCTACTTGAGGGTGGTCGCAAGCCATTCGCAAAATGACCTTCCTCCATGGGGTGAAGCTAAAGCCCGCGACGGGATACGAACCATGGACCTGCTGCGCGGCAGTCCATAGTCAATGCCAGTGAGCTATCACTGCTTCGACTGTTGTCTCAACTAAGGTAGTATGTTATGTTAAACAGAATTCAGAAATGGCCTCGTAAGAGGCACTTATATTTTTTCCAATAACCCTGTATACAAAAGTGTATATTTAGAATAACGACTTGAAAATCCAATGTAACATCTCACTTCTGAGAAAATTTGTAAAGAAAACATCTTTTTTGTGTTATTGTGACGGATCAAGCTCGAGGCCCGCCTGATGTTAAGCGTACCTCTGCCTATAACAGATGCAATTGATCATAAGTCATGAATTGCACTGCGCCCGTCACTTTGAGACATAGTCGTTAAGTCTCATATGCCTGAAATTTCACTGGCTCTCAAGGACAACTGCCGGAACACCGTTAGGTGCTTGGCGGTAGATTTTCTACTTGAGGGTGGTCGCTAGCCAGGCGGGCACTCGCAAAATGCCCTTCCACCATGCGAATCTGTCCTAAATAATCTGTCCCAGATGGTATTCCGTCATGCAGGTACTAGTTTAGTTAACTTCCTAACCAGTAACTAGTAACTGGAAACCTCGGCAGGGAATTGTTGCAAACCGCTGTCGGCAGATTTAACACTGCTCAACACGACTACGTATTTGCTAACTTTGATTTCCCAGAACCAGTTTTAGTTAGTATTGATTTTAGTATTATTAGAGACGAGGACTTTCAGGTTCGACTGTATTTAGCACGACCTTGTAGAAGTATATTAACAATACATTTATTTATTACTCAATTTTACAAGTACCAAAACAGACATATATATTATTGTATATATATTCATTCTTGTAGTGTGGTAGGAACAAAAATTATATAGCAATGCCTACACTAAGATAAATCTTGTGTTGACTATAGATATGCTATCTTTTCCAAGGGCACAAATCTATTTTCAGTGTATTAGTTAAGATGTATTGAGCTTTGAAAGTAACATGAAGTTAACATTATTATATGTAATATCTTAATATACAAAATTATCGTGTCACAGTGTTTGTAATAAAACTCCTCCGAAACGGCTTGACCTATTCCTATGAAATTTTGTGTGTATATTCAGTAGGTCTGAGAATAGGACGTGAACTATTTTTCAAATAGGTATATTAAAAATTGTTTTCATTTTTTTAATTGCTTCTTCTGGTGCCTCTTCTCACTCTTTAAACAGCACAGAGTAGGGTTGAGAGCAAAGCCGGTCTCCTGTCCTTCTAACTCGATAAAACTCACTAAAGTTTAGGGCCTAATTCGTTTTCAGCCATTATTATTGTTTTGGGTCGATCGTGATCGCATTGACGCTTATTAGTTATAATTTTACTTTCTTAGTGCAACTCCCATATAAAGTATATTCTCATAGTAAATGTATCCTCAATGTGGAGTGCTATAATTATTTATTCCCATTTTTCCGGAGATTAAATATTTGCTATTAAATGGCAAAACAATGTTTTGTCGGGTCTGGTAATATTATTATATAAAACTAGGTGTACGAAGTCACAGACTTCGTTCGCGATTGCTGTATGGACTAATTATTCACATTTGAGCATACGTATATCTCATTTTAAGCAACGATGTGGTCTGCGGTGAAGCACACTTAGTAAAGCATAGCTCAGATAGGAGCTTTTTACTTTTGATTTGAAACTGATTGCACAATAAAAGTTGAAGCAAAGTACTTGCGTTCGGTTGGATTTTTGGCGTCTTTTCGCCGATGCCCGTGGGGTGCCGGGCTGTCCGTGGGGTCTTGTCACTATTCTAACAAAATAGAATTATTGAAATCGGACTACGCATTAACAAATTACAACTAAGTGTACATTTTGACTTTCATCCCCTTTCCTGAGGGAACCGTGCTGAATTTCGGGATATTTATTTTATTTTATTTTATTTTATTATGCTAGGAAAACTAACAGCTAGTTACAATAATATTTATGAAATATAAAAACAGAAAGCCAATTATAAGTTTTCACAGATATATAAAATTACGTTAGGCGCGGAATACACTATCATACCAATATAAAAATATATACATATGACAATGTAATCCCGGCCTTAAATAGTATATGTAGTCAGTAGACACAAACGAGAATACAGTGTTGCGAATATTAACTAAAGTTAAATACATCACATTAAGAGAAGTATTTCTCATTCAGCAGCCGTTTCAATTGCAATGCAGAAGTATTAAATAGATCCAGATCTATATCTATAGCTGTACTGTTATAACACCTGCATGCCCTAATGAGGTAAGTATTTTTCCTGTACTTGCACGATGCACTAGGAATGTGTAAGAGTTCCGGATATCTAAGAGTAACCGCTGGGGTACGTAACCCCAATTGACCGAGTAACTCCGGACAGTCTACCGTGCCGTTTGCTATGTTTAGGAGGTAGGCGATGTCTGCGATACGTCTCCTCTCCTGCAGTGGGAGTAAATGAAATTTTTTACAACGTGAGGTATAATCTGGCATATACACTTTTGCGCGGAATTGAAGGTAACGGAGGAATCGTTTTTGTATGGCTTCGATACGGGTTATGTAGATGTTGTAACTTGGATTCCAAACTTGGGAGGCGTATTCGAGGTGGCTTCGTACATAGGCACAGTATAAAATTTTTAAAGTTTTGATTTCTGTAAACTCCGAAGACATCCTTAAAACAAATCCCAAGGCTTTCGAGGCTTTGTTGATAATATTGCTAATATGTGCATCATATAGTAATTTTGAGTCATAGATGACTCCTAAGTCATTAATAGAAGATATTCTGGCAATGGGGGAGTTTTTCAAGAGGTAACTGTGTATAAGAGACGACGGTTTACGCGTAAATGAGCAAACATAACATTTCGAGACATTTAAATCTAACTTATGAAAATGACAGTAATCTTGAAATCTATCTAAATCGTCCTGAAGGCGTGAGGCGTCTTCCATGGTTGTAATAGGACACAAAATTTTCATATCATCGGCATAAAGAAGAATTTTAGAAAAACGAAAGCAGTGTGATATATCATATATAAATAATATAAAAATGAGAGGTCCCAACAACGATCCTTGGGGGATTCCCGAAGGAATACACATAGAAGAAGATGTATAACCATTAAGCACTACCGTTTGACACCTATTTTGTACATAAGATGAAAACCACCTAAATAAATTACCGCGAATGCCGACATGGCCAAGTTTATGCAACAAAATTACGTGATCTATTCTGTCGAAGCATTTGCTATAATCAGTGTAAATGACGTCTACTTGAGATGGTTCCGACATTATTTTTGATAAAAAATCACTGCATAATAAAAGGTTAGATGTTGTAGACCTTCCCTTAAGAAAACCATGTTGCTCTTCGCTAAGTGTATGCTTAAGTGTAGAGTATAACTGTTTGTAAATAATTTTTTCTAGCACTTTGGCAAACACACATAGCTTAGATATGGGTCTATAATTTTCAATGTCGTCCTTTGGCCCTTTCTTATGGATTGGAGATATAAATGCAGTTTTCCATAGATGAGGAACTTCGCCTTCATTTAAAGATCGTCTAAATAACAGGGTAAGTGGGACCGCCAGACTTTCCGCGCACCTAATAATAAAAATCGGAGGTATGTGGTCTGGACCGGCAGATTTGTTTTGGTCTAGTGATTTAAAAAGTTTCAATACTTCCAGCTGCAGTACCTCAATAGATGCTATCTCTGTAACGGTTTCAGCGTGTAAGCTATGTGGAAGACACATACCTACAGAAGAAGACGAGGGTTGAAGAAAGGTAGAAAAAAAGTAATCACCGAACATATTACATATATCTGCACCTTGATCAGAAGAGCGCTGGCCTAGCCTGAGTAAGGAGGGGTAAGCATTGGACTGCTTTTTGGTCTTTACATACGACCAAAAGGCTTTAGGATTTTTCAAAATATTGGTTTCAATACCAGTTATATAATTGGTAAACATATCTTTCTCCATGTCTCTAGCGCGGTCTCTTAATGTATAAAAAGAATTAAGGTCGCCCTTGTTACCATATATCTTATACTTATGACGATACTTATTTTTTTCTTTTAATAATTTCAAAAGTGGGGGTTTGTACCATAGAGGATATTTGCGATTTGGAGAGAACAATTTAGAAGGAATAAACTCATTACGTAAATTATACAAAATATTATATAAATAAGCAATAGCATCATTAAGAGGTATGTGAGATAACTCCATTTCCCAATTAATATTGTTTAAACTCAAAGAAATGGCATCATAATCTCCAGAATTATAAAAATATTTTAAATAGGGTTCACACTTCAACGAGTGGAGTTCTACAAACTCGGCAGTAATACAAAGTGATTTGTGATGGGGATCTTCTTTAACTAAAGGGCTGCCAGAGTGAGAGACCGATACATGGTTATTAGATAGTACTAGGTCTAAAATTCTATCGTTGCTGTTAACTATGGAGTTGTATTGCAATAAGTTACACAAAGCTAATTTATCAAAAAACTCAAACTGATAAGTACCTTGGATATTATGCGGCTGATATGAGCAACCGTCTTCTGAAAGGATCCATGTTAAATTTGGAATATTAAAATCACCTAAAACAATAAACTTATCCAGTGGGCAATTCAATACAATGTCATTAAGAGTATCAGAAAAAATATTCGTTTGTACTACCATTGAATTACCTAAGTTTTGTTCACATATATATACCACACAAATGTGCATTTTATAAGCTACTTTTGGTCGAGCATGCTGTAGCGATATGGTCACCCAAAAGTCCTCAGCAGCGGAGCACCAGTCACTGCGACCTTCGGCGGCAAGGTCCCGGAGCAAAGCTATCAAAATTCCACCACCGCGAGATTGAGAAGTTTTTTGAAAATCCCTATCACGCCTCCAAATAATGTATCGATCATCAAATAACTCGCTATCACTTATACTATCAAGGAGCCAAGTCTCAGTAAGGCATATAACGTCATAATTATTGATGCACACATTTCTATAAAATTCAGCAGTTTTAGTGCGTAAGCCCCTAACATTTTGGTAGTAAATTGTTATTGGATCCATTTAAAATACCAGATTATTAGAATCGGAATGGGTATGAAATATAAGGGTATACGCTTATTATAATGAGTTAAATACACTTTTCGGTATTCAGTAATACGCAATATAGCTTTTTCTAATATAAAATAATAATGTGCATTGTGCAAAAGAGCATAAAAATTATTGGTTGGAAATGAAATATGACAGCAGTAAAAAAACAGAAAATGACCGGCGACCAGCTGATTTAAAGCGATAAGAAAACTATAGATCGACGCATAGCAACTGCATTGGTGTTTTAAAATATAAAACAGCGCGTGTCCTGTATAAATAACCACACTCATTACAAGCAAGCAGGTGTTACCGTAACTATTAAAAACATTCCTAAAAAAACAACATAACACAATACTTCAACTTGACAGTCTCTTTAAATCTGCTTCTGATTTTATGATAAGAACCGGGGAAGTCGGATTTTTTCGCATAAAAATTTTGCATCCTCTTACCCACGTAAATGCGTAATTGCGCTCTTTGGCTAGTGCTTTGGCCTTATTGAGTAAGATTTTATTTTCGAGGGTAAGGTGGTCATTAACAAATATTCGCATTTCTCCCTGCAGACCCAAATCAGCGGGAATGATTGTGCGTTTCTTAGCGGCCGCTACAAAGTCATCTTTTAGATACCGGTTATTAACAGACAACACGATAGATTTGTTTACTTTATCGTTGCGCATAGGCACTCGGGCTATATAATTTATCTGCTGCTTAGAAATTGGACACATGATAAGGTCGCCAATCTTTGATACCAATGAAAAGAGGTTCTCGCTATTAGATATGGGGACTCCTTTAATCTCAATGTTGTTCAGCCGCGACCTCTGATCTTGATCTCGTATGGCACCACGCATCTGCTCCAGCTGTTGCTGAAGATTTATCACGTCATCTTTTGTTTTAAGCAGCCCTTGGACTTGCTTGTCGATATCTGTAACCCTACCGGTCAAAACGTCCATTGATTGCTGCACGAATTCAATAGAAACCTTTAAATCGGCGATATCCGGTTTCATCTGCTTTAATTCCGCGATGTCCTTCTTCATTGTTTTGAGGTCCGCAATATCAGATTGAATAGCCTTCACACTGGTCACCAGAGCTGGTAGCGAGGAAACCTGGGCAGTTAAGCGCTTAAGTTCGAGCGCAATGTTATCCATGTTGCTACGAGTAGGAGATTTTGACAGCGTACCGGAACCCTTGCAGGTGATACACCTCCACACATTCCTTCTGTCACCGAGCTTGCGATAACCGGCCTCAGTTATACCAGCGCAACCAAAGTCAAAACGACCCTGGCAGGCAGTACACTGTACTCCATCGTTGAACTCCATATCACACGTCTGACACTGATACATCGTAAATGATGTAAACAAACAAATAAACTCGCGAAGTTGAATGAGTAAATTAATAACTTTGTTACGTGAAATAACGGTGCGGGAAACAGGCTCTGCACTGAACGAGTGTGCGTTCCGCCGTCTACGGACTGACAGATATAAAGTCCTTCTTGGTAGTATGAACTCAAATTGTGCTAAGTTTCATTGAAATTCATTCAGTAGTTTTGGTGTGATGCGCGAGACCGAAAGACACAAATAAAAAAGTACAGTTTTGGTATCAGTATCAGCTACACAGTGCTCTCAAAAAATATTTTCAAAATACTTGAAATGTACAGAATTGGACCTGTTACAGTTTTATTATAAGTATAGATGTATTAATTATTGCAAGGTTGTGAATATGATCTGTGTAAAATAACAAGGAGGGCGAGAGTTTGTGCGCGCGCGTGTGTGTGTGAGAGAGGGTGTGTGGGTTCTTAAAATAATCATAAATAACTTTGTAGAGTAGCCAAACCGATCTCCTTTAATTATTGAAACATATTTTCAGGTCTATTAACGCTCAGAATCTGAATATAATTTTTAATAAGAATCGATTGTCCTTGTCCCTGTCAGAAATAAAACCGGCCAAGTGCAAGTCCCATATGCACACTGAAAGTTTGCGTACAAACAATTAAACGAGCGTTTTTATATTTTTTATACAGTTCACGGTTCTTTAACGTTCTAACCTTGATTTTAACTAAACTAAAGGGATTTTGATGAAATTTATATTTAACTGTATTTGTTATAGGTATTATGTATTTAATTTACACTATTGATTGTTTTTATTGTATTTTGAATAAATAAATGTCTCAAAATGTCCAGAACAAAATGCTAGATATAAGTGCAAGCACCTTTTTTATGTAATTGTGACGAAATAAGCTCGAGGCCTACCTGATGTTAAGCGGACTAACCTCTGCCTATAACAGAAGCATTTCAATACAAGTCACGAATTGCACTACGCCCGTCACTTTGAAACATAGTTGTTAAGTCTCATGTGCCTGTAATTTCACTGGCTCTCAAGGACTCCTGCCGGAATACACCGTCAGGGTTTCAACACACTGTTAGGTGCTTAGTGACAGATTTTCTACTTGAGTGTGGTAGCTAGCCAGACGGGCAATCGCAAAATGCACTTCCACTATGCGGCAAAGCTCAAGCAGGTGGACCTGGGGCACGGCAGTCCATAGCTATTACCGCTCGGCAATCATTGCATCAAAACCTGACGGTGTATTCCGGCAGCAGTCCTTGAGAGCCAGTGAAATTACAGGCACATGAGACTTAACAACTATGTCTCAAAGTGACGGGCGCTGTGCAATTCGTAACTTGTGATGAAATGCATCTGTCATAGGCAGAGGTTAGTCTGCTTAACATCAGGTGGGCATCGACCTTGTTCCGTCACAATAACATAAAAAAAACCTGAACTGGAGTTGTACCCAGATTTGGCCCGTTTTTATTACCTAATAGATTGGAATATACTACTCACTAGTACCAATCGGCATAATAACTTAACATAAAACTAAAACTCTCACTTCTATTCCATAAGCAAGTGCAAAGCAGTACACTTGTACTTGTACCGCGCACAAATCTCGATTATCGACAAGAAGGTCGAGATGCATAGACAGTCTATGTATAATAGGAATTGGGCTATATATATTTAGATATAAGTATACATAGTATCTGGGTCCGAGCATAGTTGGGTATCTAGGTGGCTGCAATTTGGCGCGGAACTCGACGGGGAAGCTGGACCGCTCGTGGGTGGTGGTTCAAGAAGTAAGAGATAAGTTTAATTCTTAGATTGTGGTACAATTAATATCTCCAATGAAATGAACAACAGTCGTCAAAGAGTGTTAAGTGTCTGGACATTTGAGTAATGGACGTAAGTGATTAGTTCCCTTCGGATGTTTGAATGGGTTTCTAACTAGAAAATACACAACTATATACGAAAATTATAATATATATATATATATGTACTTAATGATCACATAAATACGATTCACGTGCAAGTATATTATATAACTTACTTACCCCGTACGGTTCTGGACTAGAATTGCTCAACCCCATATCTTTCTGTTGTGAGGCGATAAAAGGAAATTTGCCAGAAGCAGCAGTACCTTCCGAAGTAGTCATCTTACACTGCGAACACCAAACCGCCTGCCAACCATGGGGATTATGGATGTATTCAACAGTAAACGTTCAGGCTGATACAGTACAGTAATACTACCATCTCGTTTATAAACACCGCTAAGCAGAAAATCACTACCCTAAATATATAATATTTAAAAATGCTTGGCATCATCTGGATCACCTGGTCATTTGTTACTCTATTGGTACATGATAAAAAAATGCTAATTATTACTTTGCAATTTTAAGTATCTTCCTCAACAGTTTGTATACTATATGTAGAGCTAATTTTGCGTTTTACTTATGGAATTTATAGGTTGACCCAAACTAGATCTCCTAATGAACTAGGCTTATTTAGCTGGTATAAATTGTGTTTGAAGTAGCACAATTAAACAACTAGTGGAATTAATAAATAGTACTCTGGTAAATTAACGTACACAGATAAACCTTAAACACTTCTAATAGCCGACTTTTCACTCAGATCTTGCCTCGAAGAGCATTAATTCAAATAAAAAAAATGATGTATTCAAAGTGCCTAAACAAATATTTTACAAACTTACGCCTCAGTTCCAAAAAAGGGATAGGCACAGGTATTTTAAGTACCATCGTAACACATGTAAATAGGGGGCGAGTCTATTTCCATGTAGTGAGTGTAATGCTGTACTCCGATCTGGTATTTACAAAAAAAAAACTCAATAATCGATTCGACACGGCAATCGAACCCAAGATCTTGAGATTCCAAAACGGCTCATTTACACTCACCAATGAGACTGTCAAATTAATATATATTTGAATTACACAAATTAATTAATAAATATCATATCTTACTTAATATCTGGATGCTCATGTGTAGTGAGCTTATACAGCTTAATAAAAAATCTAATATATTTCGTTGCCCTCGTGTCACAGTTTTCGTTGCCATACTCCTCCGAAACGGCTTGACCGATTTTGATGAAATTTTTTGTTCTTATCCGGTATCTATGGGAATCGGCCAACATCTATTTTTCATCCCCCTAAATGTTAGGGGTAGTCCACCCCTAAATTTATTTTATATTTTTTTAACAAAATTTTTAATTTCTATTTTTTTATGATACAACATACAAATATACATACAATTCTCAATTTTCACCCTTCTACGATCAACCCTTATTTTTTAATAGCCAAAATTATTTATATGGCAAAGCAACGTTTGCCGGGTCAGCTAGTCTTTCTTCTTTCTAATATATAAAATTCTCGTGTCACAGTTTTCGTTGCCATACTCCTCCGAAACGGCTTGACCGATTTTGATGAAATTTTTTGTGCTTATCCGGTATCTATGAGAATCGGCCAACATCTATTTTTCATCCCCCTAAATGTTAGGGGTAAACTCCTACCCCTAAATTTTATTTTTTATTTTTTAGACAAAATTTTTAATTTCTATTTTTTTATGATACAACATACAAAAATACATACAATCCTCAATTTTCACCCTTCTACGATCAACCCTTATTTTTTAATAGCCATAATTATTTATATGGCAAAGCAACGTTTGCCGGGTCAGCTAGTACTATATAAATATATAAAATGTCATTAAATCGCTACCTCTTATAAGTAAGACCACGATGTTACTCTCTGCTGAAATTCTATTCTACGTTATATTCCTCGAGCTATAAAATGCACCTAAATTTATCTAATTGGAAACTGGAAACTTTAGTTACAAAATTAGACTTCAAATGACGTAAATAAACGGGATCCCATGTTTGTGGAATAAAAACTAATCATGCTAAATGCTATGTACTTTCAAAAAATGAAAAAAAAAACAACTAATGTTTTTTATTTATTGTATACGCTAACAGGATGCACTTTACTAGTTTAGTTTTAGGATTCCGTACCGATAGGGTAAAACGGAGTCCTCGTAATGAGAGTCCGTCAGGCATCTAGCTCGTTAACGGGGCCTGCACGGTATGCAGAAACACTGTTCGCAGAGAGCACGATTCGCCGAAAAATATTTTTTTATTATTTCAAATCTAAGGTTCAGCTAGGTTTGAATAACGTTTTGGCTTGTTTAGATTAGGTTAGGTTGGTTATGTAATATTTAAATATTCTATATTTTGTAAAATTAAATTTAGATTTTCGGCAAACCGTGCTCTCCGCAAACAGTAAATCGGTAAACGGTACGGAGTTCCGTAAACGGAATGTTTGAACTAGAAAAATTTACAAATTGAAAAAAATTGAATTTACTAAAAAAACCCTTTTTTGTAACCTAACAGTGTGGTGGCATCGACTGGAACTCAGTGAGTAGCGAAAAACATTAATATTTTTATCAACTTCAAAAAAGTGGGTTGTTAATTAGGTTGTGTTTTAGGGTTTCGTACCTTTGGGTAAAAACGGGACCCTATTACTGAGACTTTGCTGTCCGTCCGTCCGTTCGTCTGTCACCAGGCTGTATCTCAAGAATGGTGAGAGCTACATAGTTGAAATTTTCACAGATGATATATTTCTGGTTCCGCTATAATAACAAATACTAAAAATAAATATTTTAGGGGGGCTCCCATACTTTACCGTTACTTGCTCGATACTAATAACGGTGACAGGTAGACGCTTTAACTATTCACAGAATATTTAGTTTTATGTTCTCTTTAAATAAAATACATAATTAAGGGGGGCTCAAGATTAGGTGCAAGATTAGGTTACAGATAATGGTACCGAACCCTTCGTGCGCGAGTCCCACTCGCACTCGGCCGGTTTTTAATGTTTGTTTTTAATGTCCGTAGTTTAGGAACCAATTTTGGAAATCCTTTTTGTTTAGAAGAATATACTTTTAGATTGGTTTCATACCAATTTCATAAAAATCTATTCAGTATACCTACTTTAGTTTAAAACCCTTGAATAGCTAAAAGTACTTATTTTTCCAAATAAATAAAACTACATTTCATAGTTTTCAAGCGTGGAAGTCAGTTGTGTTTTTTTAAGGAAATTAGAATTTTTAGTAATTTATGCCATAAATTAATAGTAGACATTTTATACCATTTTTGTTACGGCGTAGATCTAAAAACCTAAAGTATGTAGTTTCAAAATCGAAAGCATAACTTTTTTCTTTCACAGGCTGTTGCAATATTGGGCCATTTCTTTTAAATTTTCTTAATAGAAACTCAGAATATGTTTTTATATAAATTATTAATGTTTTAATATATAAGAACAGTTCCCATGTTTGTACCCAAAGAGTATTGGGTACAAACAGAGGTACTGTATCAAGGTATGTGTATCAGATAAATAAATAAAATATTACATGATAGAATATGAATTACTCCTAAACGTAGAAAAACCTTCAGACAAACCATGGATCAGACCAACCATGGATGTTAACGTAAATTATGAATTTCTAGATTCAATACTGAGTCATGAAAGGTCTTTTCATTCATGAAGCCGTTTATTTCTATGAACAACAAATTCAATGTTCCTCCAAAAACGTAGGGAAAGGGAAACGTTTGAAACACTTGAGGATTTAGTAAAATTTTGATAGGCTCATGGATAAGGATCAAAATTCACCAAATTTTGTTACGGTAAGTTTTTTCGAATTTCCTTACAAATTCTCAATTTCAACAGATTTTTTACCCAGCTGCGGCGAAATCAAAGGGAAATAACCCTACGTGTTTGACCTATATATGTATATCCGTTTTTATGGCCGCTCGTAAGTGCTCAACGACTTGACCGATTTTGATAAATGATATGTCATTAAATTTGTTTTGAAGAATCGAGTGTCACTGAGTACATAAATTGCCTTTGTTCTCTGTATGCCTGAAATGTTATAAGTCATTTCGCCTTTTGACTAAATTTCACTTGCCTACATCGCCATCGGACTATAACACTAAAACTATACATCTAAAACACTTTATGACTTATGACTAAAACGCTTTAGTTATAAAACACTTTAGAACTACAACAATATAAATATTTTTACTAGATTTGCTTCAGAAACAAAGTGGCGGATTTTATACGTAATAATTTGTGGGCTAGAAATATTTTTTCAAGATATCAATTAAAGTCGAAAAGGGTGAGTACGACAGTATACAGGGTTATTGGTAAAATGATAACAACCTCTTAGGGTTGACTTCTGCTAGTCCTAACAAACATTGAGAGACGTTTTTTTTGTTTAGAAAAAAAAAAATGATGTTTAATGCATACTGGACCGCGCCGTGGTCCCTTTGAATAGATTTTGAATATTTACATCGAGCAAAGTAACGAAAAAAATGTGAAATATTATATTACAGGCACATAAGGTGGCCCTTATGTTCATTCCGCGAAAACAAAAATTCAAACGTAGCGCGGCGAGATCCAGTGTTGCTATTGAAACACTTGACCACCCTCGTGTTTATTCCGTCAAAAACACATGAAAAAACACAAAAAACAAACATCTCAAAATGTTTGTTTAGGACTAGCAGAAATAACCATTTTTCCAGTAACTCTGTATATATAATAGTATAGATTCAGTGGCATTGGTGGTATATCACCCTGATCTAGGCTGGATGAAAATCATTTTATTATTTTATGCCTCGATTTCCAATACGCGTGGTTTCACAGGATTCCGCTCTTGGGTGTACTTTAGACGTTTTTTGAATGAGAAATGAGCTTTGTATTTTAGCTGTGCAGCTTTGGTTTGAATATTATAAGTTTTGGTTATTAATCTTAGCGTAAGATATATTTGAAGTTAAATTAATGTGAGTAACTAGTATTTTGCGTAATACTATGTAGCGTCATCATCTTGTGAAGGAACAAGCTCGAGGCCCACCTGATGTTAAGCGGACTAACCTATGCCTATAAGATATATAGATGCATTTCATCACAAGTCACGAATTGCACTGCGCCCGTCACCTTGAGACATAGTTGTTAAGTCTCATGTGCCTGTAATTTCACTGGCTCTCAAGGACTACTGCCGGAACACACCGCTAGGTGCTTGGCGACAGATTTTCTACTTCAGGGTGGTAGCTAGCCAGGTGGGCAATCGCAAAATGCCCTTCCACCATGCCGTGAAGCTCAAGCCGGCGCGGTGGGGATTTACCAGGGTACTGCGGCGCGGCAGTCCATAGCTATTACCGCTCGACCATCAGTGCTTTAAGGCAAGTAGTTTAAAGGAATAGAAGAGCTTTAAAGTGTTTACTTGGATGAGTGACCACCATTGACATTTACTACTGATCACTTCATTATTACACTAGCGGTCCACCCAGGCTTCACACTGGTATTTTACTAAAAAAACAATCATTAAAAAAATTAAACATATAAAGTAGTTAAGTGACATAACTGAATTAGTTAGTACATCTTATGGTATAACAGATTTTTTTGTTAGATAGATTCTTATTCTTATTCTAATTGGGGGCGATATGTCCTGCACTGACGTCCCGCTTGGGGTGTATTATGCATTTCCCCCGCCAGCTTCTACCCAAGCCATCCCAACTCCTTAACGTAGCGGAGAAGGACTCTGGGTCGCTGGCATAGCTATCTACGCTAATATTGCAATGAGGAAAAAAAAATATTTTTGGATTTGTGTATGCAACGAATAAACTTAAAAACTAATGGACCGATTTGGATGAAATTTTGTATGGAAATAGTTTGGGACCTGGGAAAGGACTTAGGATAGTTTTTATCCAACTGTGCACAAAGTTAATGGTTTTGAGCGATAACCGCGCGCGCGGGCAGAGCCGCGGCCGGAAAGCTAGTTGTAAAAAAATTCCGCAGCGTATGTTTTTTTTGGTATTTTTTCACATGATGGGTTACATTATCGAAGTTCTCATACGGATCCCTAACTTTTTTGAAAATATTCTATAGCCTATGTTCATCAGAGATAATGTAGGATTCTAATGGTGAAAGAATATTTAAAATCTGTGCAGTAGTTTTTAAGTTTATTCGTTACATACATAAATACAAATCTTTCCTCTTTATTATATTAGTGTTGATGTAAAAGTGTATATTACTTATTATTAATTACACCCCGTCTTTATATTCCTATGTTTCCTCTCCATCCAAAGGTTGGATGGACGAGATCACTATTATTGATAAGGCTGCCCATTGTGACACTTTATTGTAAGCATATTTAATTAAATGTTATTTTCTACACCAGTGTTGTAACGATACACAATTATTTATCTATCTATCTACCTTCGTGCTTTGGAGGACATGTTAAGGTGTCAGGCCCAGTTGCTGCTATAGGATGGCAGTCGCTATAGCATATTGATAAGGCATTTTGCAAGTACCAGCATCAAGCGGAAAATCTATCGCCAAGCACCTAACGGTATGTTTCAGCAGCTATCCTTAGAGTCAGTAATTCTAGGTTAGCCTGAATAACATCTTCGCCTGCACCACCCACCATATTGTGACGACCCCCCATGGCTGAGATAAAGGTAATAGATGATGAGACAGAAGAACTAATCTTAGCGCGCTCCGGTACACAAAGACTCGTGCATACTCACACTCAAACAGACAAACACAATATCATCCCATGCACACATACACACACTCACGCACACACACACACACTAACACACATTTTTAGATACGCATACGTAAACTTCACTCATTGAACATGAAAACTGTTATCTTCTAGCCATTAAATGTAAATTTTAAGTCATTCTAGCTCCTACCGTGTAAAAACGATATAGTTTTGTAAATGTAGTCGTGTCAAAAGCTAAGCATTAGATAAAATTGCACTCGGGCCCCAAGATACAGGCCTCGTGCCTAGTTTGCGGTCCACAGAAATTGTGTTTCTGACTATGAATTGTATTTAGTTACTTACACCCTATTTGTTACATGAATGCTTATGAGTTCTGAAATAAATAAATATTGTATTGTATTGTATTGATGACTGAATTTTATTGTTGAAAACATAGAACTAATCACTAATAAAGAACTCATATAAAATAAAGCCTTTGAGAGTTTTCAATAAGTATTTGTCTATCGCAACCCCAATGGTTCTGTTTTAAACGACCATTATTGATTCCATAAACAATTCAGCTAGTTTCGCCTCCGATGAAAATAAAAATAGATACGCTATAGATAGTTTCCAAGTGGCATAGGGCTCGCTGTTTAGAAGCCAGCTTCCTTTGTCTATTTTTGTCTAATGCTTTTTAGCTGACTTTCCAAGTTTGTTTATACCTACGATATAAATTTAGATCAGTTGATATTTCTGTAGGTTTTTATATATTTACCAAGTTTACTGTTATATGACTGTTATATACTACAAAGGGGTACGCAGTGATGTTAAAGTATCCATGATTTGCCAGAAATGTTTGGATCCCATGTTAATTTTCCTAGCTATTATAGGCTATGCTTTGAACACTATTTCACCTGATGGTTATTAGGTGCTTGGTGACAGATTTTTTACTTGACGATGGTAGCTACCGAGGCGGGCATTCGCAAAATGGGCTTTCACCATGCTATAACGACTACCATCCTAAAACAAAAACTGAGAACGATGGCTAAACGTGTCTTCCAAAGTAATGCCACTAGCGTTCACTCATTCAAGTCATGACCGCGGCGGGCGTTGCTTCACTTACTAAGCAAATTTCGCTGCGTGCGCTTCAAAACTAGAAATACAAGATAATATGACGCTACTAAAAATGTATGAGTAGGTATATATATGTACATATATATTAAACATCTAAATAGTGTATCGATGATGCATGTAAATGTCATTTTGACTTATATCTTGAACATGACCAGAAAATGTAACATTTTATAAACATCGTAGGATGATGTAATGTAGCTTTTGCAATTGCTGTCTTGTTTGACATGTTGTTCGCTAATAAATGTATAGCGTATCTTCTTCATATTTGATCGTAGGGCACTCGTTCAATTCTTAATGTTTTAAGACTGAATTCCGGCTTTGTGAGTACATTGATATATTGCCATTGTTGATGTATATGTATGTTAGGTATTTGAAGGCTTACATATTGAGCCTTTTGAGGGAAACCTCTTATAAAAATGTGTTTCTATTTAACTATTACCGTCAAAAAACAAACACATCATATAATTGTTGAATTGAAGGATTATCTTTATTACTATGATGAATAAGAAAAATCAGCCCATGACTCTGGAACCTCTATTTACTTATCTTCTTTATGAGGTCGACACAACCAGGCCTTGCTCACTCCGCACTTTAGGTACAAAGCAACCAGTACATCTGCATATCCGTCCGGACGGGATTATTGTACGGTGCGTGCCGCGACAGAAGAGATCAGAGCTATGCGATAAAAAGAGAGACATCTTGTATATTCATACTATGTGCTTCGATAGATGTGCATATAGTTGCTCTCACACAGCCTCGTGTATAATGAGCAACTTAGCTCACTTGTATCATAATCTACTATACTAGTTGTGCATATTGATTGGTCCATACGGAACTCTTGGTTAAGATATTATAGTCACAAGTCCCTATAATTTGCTATGGCATCGATTCGATTTCGATTACAATCCGAAATATGTAACGCTGATGCATATAATTACATCTGCAGCTAGTGGATATTTTTCAGAAAAAAAAGTGGTGCATACCCATTCAGTAATTCTTAAGTAGTTTACTATCTTTATACTGCTTATAGATATTAACAATATTAGCGAATTTAATGGAACGAAACTCAGCATTTCTATACCAAATCGTCCAATCGAGTTTCTCCTCACGTATCAACTCCTTCGTGGTATTTATCTATTTTATTCGTTCATTTTATTGAGCCATATCCACAATTTGTCAGGATATTTTATTTTCGTTCACCAATATAATATCTATTTCACCTCCGTGTTATCGTAGAAATACTAACAAATTGAATGATTGTTAACTGCTTGGTGTTGGACGTCATACGAAATGTATTTTATGAAGAGGTGCCGATCAATTAGGTTCTTGTAACGGAAAATAAAACGGAAATAAAGTTCAATCTCAATGCGCGCTGTGCGGGGCAGCTACGATCTTTTGTTTGTCCAAAAAACGGTTGTCAGATTTTCAGCACGGATTTATTATGGAATTGGTTACATTTCAGAGTGAGTTAGATGTGAAAATTCTCTATCGTTGAAGAGTTCCGAAAAATAATTTGAAAACAGCTATTTTTTTACCTAATAATCAATCAGTTATGAAACAATCCATATCACAGATTTTTTGCAAATTACATAGTAGGTAGTTTTTTTTAATCCAATAAGATTTTATTTAATCCACTACCGCAATCTTTCCGGTAAATATAACGTGGGTCCTATACCGTTTCCTAATATTATAAGTTAATAATTCCTTCCTTCAAATGACATTGATATTTCATTCCGTATTCAAACTTCAATAGCAAAGTCATTAAACTTCACAAAAACGAATTAATTTCCATAGAGTGTTTTCTTGTAAGTTAATAACGAAACTAAGTAAATAGGCGTTCGCCCGTAATGATGACGTTTGTCGCAGGAATGAAACGACGTGTATTGGAGAGGCGAAAATTAAATTAGAGGTTAAGATATCGGTCAATAACATACAAACATAATAATATAGACAACAACGTGAACGTGTGGGCTGGCACCGTGGCTACTTCCGTGGAGGAAATCATACGCTAATCTCGGTAGTGTTTACATATTTGAGCCGTTTGGCGTGGAGTCGTTGGGTCCGTGGGAGCCGGGAGCTTACTGTATTTCCCAAATTAAATCGCTTGGACGATGTGACGCGTGATCAAAATGCTGGTACCTACATGGCTCAACTTGAATTGAAACCCAACGGGAGAATGGTGCCAACATGCTGGGCACGCTGCCTGGAGCGGGTTGGAGCATTTAGATTACCTGTGAGCCTGCAATGTCTTGTAGGTTGTCTAAATGGTTTCGTTGTAGTAGCTGTAGTGTTGTATAGAGTTCATAGTGTTTTGTTAATAAAAGGATACCGCCAGTAAAAAAAATAAACATTAAAATCATCTATTGGTAAGTAGAGATGTGGTCAAGAGATCAGATTTTCTAAAGATATCAATATGAGCATTCGTTAAATTCCTTACACCACCGTGGAGAAAGGCCAACGCAAAAAAAAAGGATGTGCAAGAGCATCTTGCTTACAACTGTTTTTCTATTTGCCAATGCATTTAGTTCCATTTTTAAAAGTATCTACTGCCATTTTCTATTCGTATGGTTGATTGTTTGATGCAAATAAAATTATGAGTTTTGAAATACAATTGACAATTCACCACAAATAAGAGATATGAATAATGAATCACAATTTCTCCCAATAACATTGCTTATGAAGGAAATTAATGATTTAATAATTGGCATCGTGGTAGTATGTTATATATTATGTAATAAGTAATAATTACCTATAGGTACTTAAAACATACCTACGGTGGCATATTTAGTGTACGGTGGCAACTAATGATGTAGGAGCGCAAAGGAGTTCCTTTACCTACTTGATTGATTAAGATTGACTGGGCAAGTTCGCTTATGAGCACTTCAAGTTCCTTTATTATATACATGTTTTATTTAAAGATTGTCATATAAAGTGCTCCCACGCGTTTAGAACCTTGATACTTACACTAGCTTATACTATAATAGCGTCAACACGAAACTTTTCTTACCTACAAAACTACCGGTATTGGAATAAGAAATAAAAGCATCTCCCGTACCTGGATTCTTATAAAGTATGTTGTCGTAATTCAAGACCCTTTTCATATTGCACACTCCATTTTTATATGATAGCCTTTGGTTTTACCACCCATTGGTAGGAGATATAAATATGGTTGAAGCCGTTTGCAGAAATAGCTCTTATGAGCAGCTGCAGGAACGTATCGTTACGCATACTTGGCAGATTGTTTACTTCTGATGATGCTTGCAACAAGGAGCATTTCGCGTTAACTCTGTTAACACACTACCAATTACAATAAGGTTTGTAGGATTGAGGTTACACAATCATACACCTAGCTCGTCAGCAAGCTTAAAGCAGAGTCCTTAAAATCCCGATTGGTGTCTCTCCAAATAGTTCCAATAGCAAGTATTCGTAGGGCAAACTCTGGTACTGCTCAGCTATAGTTACGTGTAGTTCCAATTGCCTTAAAATAGTCATAGCGACAGTCCAAGCTGAGGTTAGTACACCACAGAAGTGCCAGCTAATCGCCAACTTGCGATGGTGCGTTATCAGTACCCACATGAGTCGGCGCCTTTTGATACGCCCCGCTCAGGTAGACTAAGAGCTATACCAGACTGTAGCATATATTATCTCATCATCATTACCATCACCTCAACTGGAACGTCCACCGTTGAACCAGGTCTCCCTCATTGGGGAGATTTAACATAATCATCACGCTTGGCAGGTACCTTGGGAATCTCAGTAGAAGTTGTCAGTTCTTCAGAAGGTGCTGCTTCCCACCTTCCGATATTTTTCTCTTCGTCGCCTCTAATGGCACCCAAAGGAAGACATTGGGGGGCGGGTGACATTCTAGCCCCAGGTGGTCATATCTAACATCTATCACTAAAAAAAGGAATCATTGAAGCAGTGATGGCTCAGTGGCATTGGCTATGGACTGCCGTGCAGCAGGTCCATGGTTCGAATCCCGCCCAGAGCTTGAGCTTCACCGCATGGTGGAAGGGCATTTTGTGAGTGCCCGCCTGGCTAGCGACCACCTTCAAGTAGAAAATCTGTCGCCAAGCACCTAACAGTGTGTTCCGGCAGCAGTCCTTGAGAGCCAGAAAAATTACAGGCTAATGAGACCTAACAACTGGACGTCTCAGTGTGACGGGCACAGTGCAATTCGTCGCTGACGAAATGCGTCTGTTATAGGCAGAGGTTAGTACACTTAACATCAGGTGGGCCTCGGGCTTGTTCCGTCACAATAACATAAAAAAAAAAAAAAAAAAAAAACTCAAAATTCCGTTCCACCATGCAGGAAAGCTAAAGCTTATAGTAGGATTTAAACCAGTAGCTTGAGGTGGACGACATTGACTGCCATCGGTCCATTATTGCTTCAGCTGCTTAGGTAATAAAACCACACAAAAACCTGTCAAGTCGGTTCAAATCCGCGCTAACCTTACACGCTATGGTAGCATTATGAACTTCTTATCGACGCCTTTATCTCAAGCCCTAAATAACGCCATTATCAATCAAATGGAACTTTTTTTATGATTTATATTGTTCGTTTTGATTATGTTTATAAGCTTGAAAGGTTTCGAGAAAATTATATTGTTAGGCAGGTTCTTGAGTTTGGAGAATTTTATTCCATAATACCTTTGATGAAATAAGTATAAAAAAAAAACTTTAGGGGTTTTATTCTTAAATCCGGTACTTCTTAAATTTTATCTTTATGTATTTTTTTTAATTTTATTGTGAAGGAACACGCCCGAGGCCCACCTGATGTTAAGTGGACTAACCTCTGCCTATAACAGACGCATTTTGTCGACGACGAATTGCACTGTGCCCATCACACTGAGACGTCCAGTTGTTAGGTCTCATTAGCCTGTAATTTTTCTGGCTCTCAAGGACTGCTGCCGGAACACACTGTTAAGTGCTTGGCGACAGATTTTCTACTTGAGGGTGGCCGCTAGCCAGGCGGGCATTCACAAAATGCCCTTCCACCATGCGGTGAAGCTCAAGCCCGCGGTGGGATTCGAACCATGGACCTGCTGCACGGCAGTCCATAGCCAATGCCACTGAGCCATCACTGCTTCAAATTCAATATTATAATAATACCTTTGTACTTATCATTTTTAAGAGTCATTCAGACTCTCTTCACATCTGATTTGGTGGCAACAGTAGTTACTTCAACTTTTATTGGCATTTGCCACCAAGTGAGAAGGTTTTTCAAAAGAACTACCTTTATCACCGATGGCAACTGGGAATGATTTACAATGTTTTGCTATCGCACTGCATCTCAGGTTTTAGCCGTCGCCACGTCAGAACGGTAGGTGACTGTCTCTAAAGTAGCCACCACATGGACAGTGGTAAGGGACAAAATTATAAATACAATAAAATGATTTTCGATCGAACGGTATCTCTTTCTAAAATAGGCGTCTAGTGAATAGTGGTAAGGGACAAAAAATGTAATGATGATGAGATGATTTTCAAATCCATCCAAAGGTCTTTAAAATAGGCGCCAAATGGACAGTGCCAAGGAAAAAAAAATATTTTTTTTTTAATGTTATTGTGACGTAACAAGCTCGAGGGCCACCTAATGTTAAACAGACTAACCTCTGCCTATAACAGATGCATTTCGTCACAAGTCACGAAATTGCACTGCGCCCGTCACCTTGAGACATGGTTGTTAAGTCTTATGTGCCTGTAATTTCATTTTCGATCGATCGGTATCTTCTACAATAACCACCACGTGGACAGTGTTAAGAAAAAAATAATATAAACACGATGATGATGATTTTCGATCGAACAATATATCTGTCTCTAAAATAGGCGCCAGGTGGAAAGTGGTAAAGAACAAAATTTAAACAAGACGAGATGATTTTCGGGGTGTTCCCTTGTGCTCCTAATGAGTTTTTTTGGTAATAAAAACAAACGGGTGAAGGCTTTGACCTACTTTTGTTGAAGAGTGAAGGTAGATGCTTAGACGACACTTACAATTAAACTGACCTGATTGAAACAACAACATTATACAGTTACAGCTACATAAATTTTACATTAAAAGAAACAGGTCAATCAAATACATGTGTTTTTTTAAGCTAACATTTAAAAATGGAGAGAGGAAGGTTTTCAATTCGACTGGATGACTATTAATAATAACTTATTAATAGTTTATAGTTATACGAGAATTATGATTAAATTTAAGATGTTTTTTTTTTTATGAGTAGTATATAACTACCAAATTGGTCCCATTTAAATCTCAACAATATCCGTGAAGGGTTTTATTTATATGTTACAGTCAATTCACTGAAAACAGTTTTGGAATATATGGATGATGTAATGCTATATAACAGTATTTTTGGCGAGTAATTTAGTTCAGTTAAGTAGTATTTTGACAATAAGCAGTATACATCACTAATTTTAGAGAAAGTAATATTAAAAAAAAGCGGTACAGACTTCCAATAAAAAAGAGTCAGAATGTCAGCCATTTTGAGAATTTGATGACATTGTTTCTTAGTTGGGTTTGAAGATATTTATTCACAAAAAGACCAGTCACTTACATGAGAACCATAATTAATTGTTACATTATAAAATAAATAAGTCGTTTGATTGTAAAAATTTAGCTACTCATCTAACACATTGTAATAAATAGTTTACTAAAATATGTACGTTTAACTTAGCTTTGAATATATTAAATGAGTGTACTTTATTAGTATTTGAGGGTAGCGGGTTATAAAGTTTTGCTCCTTCATATTTAATACTTTTTTTATATTGGTTATGCAACATAATGGCACAACTAAGAAACTAGCGCACCGACTACGACTTTGCTAATGTTTTTTTTATTTGTAATGATTATATCTGAATGTATATTTTGGATCAACCCTTCAACCCTTTACCAAGAGATCAACCCTTAATCCTTTCGGCAGTGTCAAAAAATACATGTTTTATTATTCACATTTCGGGCGGGTTCGATAATCGTTTAAGGCAGCAAATTTTAGAAAATCGTGATGCCGTCATATATTTTTTTAAACTGGACACTGAATTTCAGGTTTCGAATGATGAACATATTTTTTAAGTTTATGAGTTAAAAACCAAAATCCTTACCAAAATCGTATTTTACAAGCTTTTATTTCGTTTCATCTGTCCCGATGTTTGTCACCAAATCTTGCAAATTAAATTTGATCCACTTTCCGGTTACTGATTGAGCTGAAATTTTGCATACGCATATGTGTAAATCACGTGACAATGCAATATTATGACATGGTGCTGATCTGATGATGGAGCTGGAAGATGGTCAAAGGAACTTCGCAATGAAACGACACAACCTCATATAGTTTGGGCTCATTTCAATCATCTTGAAGAGTATTTTTTAAAGTTCTATGCACTTTTGATAACAACAACACAAGATAATGAATAGATTCAGGCGTTACTTGGCGGAAATCCATATTTAATAATAACAAATATTTTAAGAAAACATCAAATTAATATTTTAATAAAACACTTAAAAAATATATCTAGTGACAATTCCGCCTAATTTTCCTGCTATGCCGACGTGACGTCACAGACGCCACGCAGCCAAACCGGATGAATTTTCGACGCGTTTCGCTTCTACACGAAGCATCCTCAGGAGGTCTTGACTCTACGAGCGCACGATCGAGAATGATGAATTTCTCGATACATAAAATAGTAATCACGTTTAAATATCATTGCAACTGCAACTGTCCACGTATTTCAGTAACATTTTCTGTAATTATAAGCATAATTACAGCAGTATAATCAGGCTCTTTTCAGTGAATTTGTCATACACACTGGCAGCTTGAATAGTGTATGAGCGTCCGTTCACTACGAGAAAGCTCTTTGAACTCGCCGTCCTTTTTGTGGGAATCTACGAGAGATGATAATACATTAAATTTTAAACGCTCAAAGTAGAGCTCGTAGTACTTGTCTGATCAACTGGATTAAGCAATGTTACTGTATTTACCACTTTGATAGGTGACCGCTTATGGCATTACTGAGAGCTAACATACTTCGTAAAGTATATTAAATCATCGGGCTTGGTTGTTGTCTCATTATCAAGCAATCGTTAGACTACGTCGGCCTACGATAAGATATTTTAGAATGTCCGCCTGGTTGTCTATCTGTCACTAAACTATCAGATTCCGATATCCGAGCTTGGGAATTAGTATATTATATTATAATTCTAGTTAAGCCTGTTATCACCTTATATTAGCATTGAAGTACCTAGTTTGTTGTTAATCCTCATTTAATGTAATGTTCTCAGTGTTTTCACTGTACAACCTGTTCAAAACCGCACCATACATTATAGGATATACAGTGATAAAACACTGGTTATTTAAAGATTTTATATGATATTTAATCCGCCATATTGGATTTTGTGTGCCATCAGTGTTACTTAACTTATTTTTTTACTTCTCAAGGCCTTTTTTATCGTAACAAGATGATTTCGATCATGGAATAGATAAATTGGACATACTGGGTACATGGCCAGATTTCATGATTATTAAAAAAAAAATTTAATGATAACATTAAGGGCCTGTTTCAAGATGTTCGAGTAAGTTCCGGTTATACTACCCAGTACATATTTAATAAATAAAATACTATCTTTGCGTTTCACAGTCATCGATTTAGCCTATCCATCGGTTAAAGCTTGAAACTTTCATTATTATCATTCAGTTATTTTATGTTATTTTATGTTCTCAATGCGCGTTGTGCTATGACTATGACTACGATCTTTTGTTTGTTCAAAAAACGGTTGTCAGATTTTCAGCACGGATTTGTTATGGAATTGGTTACATTTCCAGTTAGATGTGAAAATTCTCTATCGTTGAAGAGTTCCGAAAAATAATTTGAAAACAGCTATTTTTTTTACTTAATAATCAATCAGTTATGAAACAATCTTCAGCACAGATTTTTTGCCAATAACATAGTAGGTAGTTTTATTTTTAATCCAATAAGATTTTATTTAATCCACTACCGCAATCTTTCCGGTAAATATAACGTGGGATGTTGTCTTAGGTTTTCGCGATTATTACACATAGTAATTAAACAAATTTAAAGTTGTTTAATTACTAAGTATAAAAACCGTTTAAAGTTGTTTAATTACTAAGTATAACCGGAATTTACTCGAACATTCTGAAACAGGCCCTTAGAAGTACGAGTGGTTAGAAATACCTTATCGAAGCGTGTAATAAATTCGGGCCAAAAATGCCCACAAAATCTGATATAATGACATTAAAAATTGCGTGGGTATCCTAAATGCTAATTAATTCAGGTTACGAATAGAATATTTTGATATTAAACACAGCCTCATAATGAGATAACCAACCGTAAAAACAATTGACCCGTTATGTGTAACAGCTCTATACAAATCCGCAATTATACGAGTGGGCAGTTTTAGCCGGCGGAAAGTCAGCAGGGTTCGTGCAAAGCCAGTCATCTGATGTGTAAATGATGTGCTAAGTAGAGCTTCTCTTTCTTGCTCGCATTACCTTGTATATCTCTGTCCTATTCTTATGCTTACCATTATATGACCTTTTAACAAGGGTCGAGTTTTATAATGAGTATAATAGAGGCAGAGGGAATCGTTTAGTTCAATCTGAGAAAAGTTTTAACGACGCTTAATTAGCTGTTTTGAATATTAAACACGTGATTTTAGTGCATGGTAAAGTTTTAGGGTTATGTTGATATTTACTAAATTACTACGCGATAGTTCATCTGCCCGTGGCATGACGAGCTAGAATGTCACCCCATCTCTTCCCGTGGGAGCCGTAAGAGGCGACTAAGGATGGGAGGTGGGCAGTAACACCTTCTGTGGAATTGCTGTCTTACACTCCAATCCCCAAGACGCCTGCCAAGCGTGGGGATTATGGTAATTCCCCACTCAAGCCGTGGTCAATCCTGCTGATACAGTACAGTTACAGTTAGGTCATCTGTGTAAAATTTAATTACCTACTAGATTACCTATATCGCGAACTAGACACATCTAAACAACTTATGCCGTGTCGGCTGGTAAAAGAATGTTAATGAATAAGAAACATTATTAAAATATTTTAAGAAAACATTAAAATAATATTTTAATAAAACACTTATAACATATTATATCTGGTGAAAATTCCGCCTAATTTACTTGTTTAGTCAACGTGACGTCACAAACGCCACGCAGCCTTAAAAATCGATTCCATAAATATATATAACTTGCAGTTTGAATTTCAATGGAACCATAAAACGTTTAACAAAAATAAATAATTGCAGTCGGTCTTTTTTTTTCATCAATTTATACTCTTTTCATAAAGGGATTCGTTTTCAAAGCTAAATTAATGTCAAAAAACGTTTATCATTGTCATTATTTACACAATAATGCCCCAGGGGCTAATTTTAAAAACTGCGTCAAACTAATATTTACAAAACATAATGTAATCAAAATTATAAAACCACTACGATGGTTAAAGAACGATAGCAAATATTTGAGTTATGACGTCATTGTCGTGTTAGCTCAATTGGTTAGAGCATACCCCGGCTAAAGGGGTGGATGTACGCGGGTTCGAATCCCGCACATCACTAAAATTTTTCCTATCGTATATTTGTATTTTTGTAATGTAATCCGCATAGCAGTTGTTGCAAACATAACAATATTAAAATAATGTAATCAGTAGGTGATATAAAAAGGCTAAATATGAATTTCTACTCACACGATGTTACAAAAAACGTTACATTTCACTCAAATTACAGATGTAAAGGAGAGATTGTAACGTGTTGCCAGTATCTGATTAATTTTCCTAATGGGTTTGTTATAAAAACTAGGTTTACATCCATAGAGAAATATTCTCTTTTCTGTGTTTACACCCGCGGCTCTGTTGCTGTCCTATTCTTTTTTTTAATGGATATTCGAACTTTTTGTAGCAGTAGACCTCTTTGTGTGAGTTCATCCGGGGAAGTACTGCCACCATACCTATTTCAACCGCCAAGCAGTTATGTTTGCATTACTTTGTTCCAGTTTGAAGGGTTTAGGTGCTGGTGAAATTACAGGCATATGAGGTTTAACAACTTAATGTTTTTTTATGTTATTGTGACGGAACAAGTTCGAGGCCCACCTGATATTAAGCGGACTAACCTCTGCCTGTAACAGATGCATTTCATTGCACTGCGCCCGTCACCTTGTGACATATTTGTTAAGTCTCATGTGCCTGTAATTTCGCTGGCTCTCAAGGACTCCTACTGGGACACATCGTTAGGTGCTTGGTGACAGATCTACTTCAGGGTGGTTGCTAGCCAGGCGGGTATTCCCAAATGTCCTTCCACCATGCGGTGAAACTCAAATGTCGTTCATATATATTTTGATGAAATAGGGGCAGACTTTTTAGCCATCTATAGGTCACTGTTCTAGTCTCCAGAAGGACATTGATTTTATTTGTCAGAAAAAAAAACTCTGCGAAAGTGTTCCAAACCACGAAGGTAAGTAACTAAAAAGCTACAACCTTAGTTAAGTTAAGAGAAAGTCTTTAAATTTATTTAAAACAAAATTCAATTTTAGTTTTCGTGCGTACTTCCAGTGCTTGTTCTATAATAATTTCTTTCAGCTAAAATAAACTAGAGCGTAATTGTGTCCGAATATTCAGAATCAGTTATAAAGTTTTGTTAGTAGAAATTACTTGACTATAAATCTTACGCAGAAGTCTGGAGAAAGCTGGTAGGTTCCGTAACTGTTATATAAATGTTATTGTTCCTAAAACAACTGAAATTGAAATTAACAAATCTACCCAGATCCCAGACCTCTATAGTTGTTTACACTCAGAGTTTGCATAAGCTCGAGAAAGTTTCGAGGGGCCACAGCTGTGTGTTCCTACTTAGCTCAGTTCAGAAAAACTGTTCGAAACCTAGTAAAACATTCTTAATACCTTTTGATAATTATCTAACCTGAATGTCAGTGATGATGCGGTCAAAAATGTTGTTCATGCTTATTTTGAAGAAGTGATTAAGACAGATAAGTGCTTGGCGACAGATTTTCTACTTGAGGGTGGTCGCTAGCCAGGCGGGCATTCACAAAATGCACTTCCATCATGCGGTGAAGCTCAAGCCCGCGGTGGGATTCGAACCATGGACCTGCTGCGCGGCAGTCCATAGCCAATGCCACTAAGCCGGCATTGGCTATGGATTGGCTACGGGCTTGAGCTTCACCGCATGGTGGAAGTGTATTTTGTGAATGCCCGCCAAGCACCTATCGGTGTGTTCCGGTAGCTGTGATCTTGAGAGCCAGTAATTCTAGGTTAAGCCTGTTAATACCTTCGACCACATCATCACTTACCATCAGGTGAGATAGTGGTCAAAGGTTAATATATGAGGCATAAAAAAAAACTGATAGGGTACCTTTTGATCACTATCTAACCTTGTCTAGAATTACTGACTCTCCAGGACAGCTGCTGGAACACACCGTTAGGTGCTTGGTGACAGGTTCTCTACTTGAAGGTGGTGGAGTCAGGCGGATATTCATAAAGTAAGTAAACAACTTTAAACGGTTTAAATCGCGTATTTTTATAATTATTTTGGGTATTCATAAAGTGTCCTATCTAACAAATATTCTTAGGTTGTACAGATAAATTCCCAACAGTGCGCGAGCCATGTGCAAAACTTGTATGTTCATATAGCACCAGTAAACTGTACTGTATCAGCCTGTATAAAGGACGATCCGGCTATGCATATATCAGGCTTGGTAGGCGTCGTGGAGATCGAAGTGTAAAATATCAGTTCCTCTCTCAGCTGGACTCGCGCACCTAGGGTTCTGTACAGACCTGTAGATATGCAAAATTATGGTATTTTTGTTGCTTAATGAAATCCATTCCATTTAAAATTATAAGCAATATTATTATTTTATGATGTAACTAAAAATGTATGCTTTCGCATTTTTTCCTTTATTTGTGCTATAAGACGTTGCTTCGTACCAAATTTCAAGATTCTGAGTTCACGGGAAGTACCCTGTAGGTTTTGATTCCCTTGCGAGTATCGAAAATTTGCGGCATATCCGGCTGTATCTTTTGATTGCGTTGGCTTAAAAGTTTTTTTTCACAGCTCCAAGGGACAGTAGACCTGAATATTTGGTATGAATTTCACCTTGGTACTTCATGCGTTCCTGAGAAAAAGGATCTTGACAGACATACAGACGGACAACAAAGTGATCCTGTAAGGTTCAGTATTTTCCTTCTGAATTACGGAACCCTAAAAACAAACTCAACTATCACAATCTATTAATAGGAAGGTTCTTACAGTGAGATTAAGCCAAAGAAGTTGTTTAACTTTGCAAAACTGATTTAAACATTAATAATTAGAATCTTAACTCTGCTTAATAAGGTTAGAAAACTTTAATGATAAAACATCCTGTTTAACGAATCCATTAGCGTTAATGCAATAAAGTTTCTCAACGTTAAATAAAAAGCATTAAATTATGTATTCAGTATAGTCCAAACATTTCAATTTTAATTCAATACTCTTGTCTGGCATAAAAAATACAATAGACTGATTCCAATCTACGGTAAGGTCCTCATATAAATGATATCTCTCGGAGATTTAGTTCTGCTGCATATGCCGTTCCTAAGATAAGGCAGTTGACAAGATATAGAAACAGCTCGATTGGTTTATTTTGCGTATGTCCACAGCATAGTGTCGTATAGTGTATTGTTGTGGGGAGCAGCCACTGATATAAAGACCATCTTTATCTTGCAAAAGTAGGCAAATGACTTTTAGCAAATCACTCAGGGATTTCAAAAAATACATTTTATCGTTACCAAGTCTTTATAATCTTGTAAATATATTGTATAATCGAAAGAACTAAGGTTATTTTAAATTAAACGGCGAGCATCACAATTATAATACTAACAACAAAAGTAAAGTAGCAGTGTATATTGGCAAACACAAATAAAAAGTGTTTCTTACGTAATTGTGTGGGACTATTAGTAAAATTTCTAATAATATTACAGTTTTCATAAAAGGAAAATTCAAACTGCATGTAAAACATGTTTTGATTAAAAAAAAGTGTTATAAAATTGGTGATTATTTAGAAATTGTAATAAATATTGTATTCATGTTATATTAATTACAAATTGGTTCGTTCAATACTCGTGAATTTTGTGCACGTCTTTCCTTGAGTGTAAAATCCATGTTGCTGGTTTGCAGTTGTCCGTAAAAATTTGTACTTTCAAAATTATTTGGAATAATAATTTTGTATGGGGATTGCTATTTTCACAACTAGATATAAAATAAGTAATAAAATAAAAATTAACAGTAAGTTTTATATAACCGCCGTTATATTTTTCTCTGCAAAAAACATAGGGTCGTATTTTGCAGAGCAAAATATAACGGTATAAACAATACAGTAATGATCCACTAACAGTAACAAAAGTAGGCACTCGCATCTCACTTCACATCGTCTTAATGAAGGTTGCAATTATTTGTTTTCTTATAAAGTTACAAGTTATTTATTTCGTAGCTCTTGAGACGATATTCAATTACCTCATTAAAAACATATGATTATTTGAAATATATTTGTACTAAAATTGGTAATTAAAATTTTATTAATTATAATTAAACCTAGAACAATGAATGTTAAAGTCGTAAATTCAGGCTGGATTGCACCATATTCGATTATCAAAATCATTTATGAAAACGTTTTTAATTCAATTTTTTTTATTGTCATGATGAAAATGCATTAACGCATACACACCCGTCGGGGAGGAGGTGGTTATGTCAGACTCATTATCAGTAGGGACCCAACTACAGACTAAAAACCTCATGGTATTTCGTCTTCATCGACTAGTGGCAGGGGCCGCGGGGTCACTCGCGCTCTCATCCGCAGCCCCCATCGACGTCACTGCCCGCTTATACGGGCCCAGCCAGGGAATATCATTCCCCCATGCCGCTTCGTGGGATGCCCCGGAACACGAGGGCGTCCACACCTCATGAGGACCTAATATTAGTTATATATATATATTTTTAATGCACTTAATTCGTACATATAAAAAAAATTAGTAACTATTAGGTACCCATTTAACAAGTTGGCATCGTCAGGACCACTATGTCTTAGTTAGGGTTGAAATTATATTGTTATCATTATCGCCGATGCCAATGGGTTAATACAGTTTTGAAGCTATGATAGACGATCCGTAATAGGTTATATCCCCACCTACGGCTTGAGCGCCACCGCATGGTGGAAGGACATTTTGTGAATGCTCCCCTCAGGTATAAAATCGCCAAGCACCTAACAGTGTGCTCCGGCTGCACTCCTTGTAAGCCAGTAATTAACGTATTGTAATTATGAAATTACTCTCGTACTTACTACTACAACAAATGTATGCTTCAGGGCGATGAGCGCAGTGCAGTTATTCACTTATGGCGAAAAGCACATGTCATTGGCAGAGGTTACCGTTTAAAATCAGATGGGTCAAGTGCGTGTTCCTTCACAATCCCAAAAAAGAAATCTACAGATTTTTGTTTTAAATAAAGGTCATTTAAATACATAAATTTATAACCAATCACTCACACTATTTATCTATTGCATAGCTCAGCTTCACTAGTTCACCTATCATACAACAAAATCAAGATCGAAATCAAATGAATGTCAAAAGTTGGAGTATAAATGTAGAATTTCGTACAAAAGCACTCAAATTAATGATTTTATCGGATGCATCGCCGTGATAAAGCTTTGTGGTAGATTCGGTAATGATCCGTATAAAACAAAACGTGTTGGGGCATTCAGCCGTGTGTGATAAATTCACGCTTTTAGTATGGCATGTATTCGATGCCAAAATAAATATTCTCTTTACAAATTCAGTATAGGTATGTATTTGTTTGCTCGAGTAAGGTAGAATTGTAGAAAATACCCCCTCTATATCTCCCCGTGGAAGTTGTAAGAGGCGACAAATGGAAAAATAGCAGAAGGTGGGTACAGCACCTTTAATTACTGAGATCCCCTAGATAATATTATATACTGAAAATTTAAATAAAACTAAACAAATCGCCTGCATGATTGCGGCGATTTGGTTAAATCTTTATTAAATTATATTTTTTTCTTACAAATAAGCAACGCTAAAGTAGTTATCAGTACAGTTCCGTTGAACGGAGTAAGTGTTCGGGTCATTTCTCTTTTCTGTGGTTCGTATCGCAAAATATAGTACCTATATGGAGAACGTAAATAAAGGTACTTGGCTATTGTTGTCCGTCAAAACAGGTGTCGGCTTGATGTCACATTTCGTAAAAATGAATATCATGACAAATTTTAAATACTGCACCATCATTGGATATCTATGGTGATAAAGGCTTATCATATTTTGTTGGTCACAGAGATTGAAATTTTACTAGTACAGTTGTACCCGACATTAGTGAAATTCACTCACGTAATCAGTACAATCCATAAATGAAACACTTGGTACCTACTCAGAGAAAAAAAAAGTATTTAGGCCTTTTTACATCTAAAAAGTATCACGCGTGAAATACAGCTACTGGTTAGTAAGTAAAGAAATAAAAAACATTATATTTTAAATTTGAATAGACTTCGAAAACATCTACTTGTGTCATTTGTTTCACGTCAGTCTATCGAGTAGGTTGAGTCTTTCGGTGTATTATTTATAGGAAGGTGACTAAATAGTGTATTACAAGTAAAGTAAGGAAAATGAGGGAAATCGTGCATATCCAGGCTGGACAATGTGGAAACCAAATTGGTGCTAAGGTGAGACAAATCTATCGCAATCGTAAAAACTATTCGTATACCTAGTTATCACTTTAATTCAGTACACAGAGCAAATCATTCTGAGCACTTTATCATAGCAGTGCTTAAGGAGTGATAGCCGAGCGATAATAGCTATGGACTGTTCGCCGATCTGATCACCGATATGATCCCCACCGCCGGCGCCGGCTAGAGCTTCACCGCATGGAAGGCATTTAGCGAACAAGCTACCACCTTCAAGTAGAAAATTTGACGACTAGTGTATAGGTAAATGTGTTTCAGCAGCAGTCCTTGAGAGTCAGCAAGAAATTATCAAATTACAGACACAATCAGAATAATTAACCAACTGCTTATACTTAGGGTGATGAGCTAAGTGCAGTTCATCACTTGTGACGAAAAACATCTGTCATAGGCAGTTCGCTTAAAATCAGGTAGACGACGACGTGTAAGTTTCGTCACAACCCCATAAATAAAAATAGCAGTGTTTGTATATATTGCATATTATATATGCATATTTATATGCAATATCCCAAAACAATCTCAAGCCATATCATATAATATATATAGCCAAGCACTACCTATTTTAAATACTTGCTACTGTATAATATTCAAAGTAGGTTGAACTGTAAGTTTCATTCTATATTCACGTCCAAATTTACCCATTTCGTAAAACTGGAAGCCATTATGATAATAAATCTAACTGAAAATATCTATTCCAGTTCTGGGAGGTGATATCTGACGAGCACGGCATTGACCCTACGGGCACATACCACGGTGACTCCGATCTACAGCTGGAGCGCATCAACGTCTACTACAATGAGGCAACTGGTGGGAAGTACGTGCCAAGGGCCATCTTGGTGGACCTTGAACCCGGAACCATGGACTCTGTACGCTCCGGTCCTTTCGGGCAAATCTTTCGACCAGACAACTTCGTGTTTGGCCAGTCAGGCGCCGGAAACAACTGGGCCAAGGGCCACTACACAGAGGGCGCAGAGCTTGTAGATTCTGTATTAGACGTGGTAAGGAAAGAAGCGGAAGGCTGCGATTGCCTCCAAGGGTTCCAGCTGACACATTCACTTGGTGGTGGCACAGGAGCGGGGTTAGGAACGTTGCTGATCTCGAAGATTAGAGAAGAATACCCTGACCGCATTATGAACACTTTCAGCGTGGTGCCGTCTCCAAAAGTATCTGACACAGTCGTCGAGCCATACAATGCAACGCTCTCAGTGCATCAACTGGTGGAAAATACTGATGAATCATACTGCATTGACAACGAAGCCTTGTACGATATTTGTTTCCGAACCTTAAAACTGACTACACCGACCTATGGGGATCTGAACCATCTAGTTTCTGCCACCATGTCCGGTGTAACGACCTGCCTTAGATTCCCCGGTCAACTGAACGCGGACTTGAGGAAGCTTGCTGTGAATATGGTGCCGTTCCCGCGTCTTCACTTCTTCATACCTGGATTCGCACCTCTGACTTCCAGAGGTAGTCAGCAGTACCGTGCATTGACGGTGCCTGAACTGACACAACAGATGTTTGATGCTAAGAACATGATGGCTGCTTGTGACCCTCGCCATGGCAGATACCTAACAGTGGCAGCAGTATTCCGAGGACGAATGTCAATGAAGGAGGTTGACGAGCAAATGATGAATATTCAAAATAAGAACTCTTCGTACTTTGTTGAATGGATCCCTAATAATGTGAAGACTGCCGTGTGTGATATTCCGCCTCGTGGTTTGAAGATGTCTGCTACATTCATCGGGAATTCTACCGCTATCCAAGAGCTGTTCAAGCGTATATCTGAGCAGTTTACGGCAATGTTCAGGCGTAAGGCTTTCCTCCATTGGTACACTGGTGAGGGTATGGATGAGATGGAGTTCACGGAAGCCGAGAGCAACATGAACGACTTGGTTTCTGAGTACCAACAGTACCAGGATGCCACGGCTGAAGAGGAAGGTGAATTCGATGAGGAGGAAGAAGGTGGTGACGAGGGCGATTAGACTATTGCATTTTAAGATATTGGATTATATTGTATTTTTATTTTATAGTTTTATTATATGGTTCATTGAGAATACATGATTTTTATTTAAACTAGAATCTATTGGAAGAGGACGTAGGCTATGACATGGCTCTGGTTAGAATGTTCCCTCTTCTACGCTTCCTATCCTACACACGATTGCAAAATCGTGTTTAAGATTAGTTCCAATATAGGTACAATACAACCCGTTCATTTCATTGAGCATCTGTTCGTTTATTTTTTTTTAATTAGTAAATCATGGCGATAGTAATATGTGCCAACAAGCAGTGTAACTCATCCTAGCATACCTACTCGTCTAAGAAATTTTCAATTTTGAGTATGCCAAAATAATAGTGCTGAAATTGTAGTGCTGTTATAGGTAGAGGTTAAGTCCGCTTAACATCAGGCGGGCCTCGAGCTTGTTCCGCCACTATAAGAAAAAAAAAGAACTTAAAACTACTTGACCGATTTTGATGAAATTTAAATATGTCCGTATGGATTGAGGAGCCACATATACACTTTTCAATAAAAAAAGAATTATCAAAATCAGACTATCTATAAAAAATTATGCGTGGTACATAAAGAAAAAGTGTCGAATTGAAAAACTCTTTCTTTTTTGGAAGTGGGTTCTAAATGCATTGTAAACTGCAAATCATTCATTGAAACGGGTGTTCATAACGGGTGAATTTCCATTGGAACAATACTTGACACAACCAGTAACCTCTACTTCTACTCCGACCAACTAAACCTGATCAACTAAAACTAATTAACTATTTTTATTCCTAACGAAACAACTATTCAGTTGATTAGTTAGGAAATAAACGGGTCAACTCTTTTTTATCCCAACGGCACAACTTATAGTTGATCCGTTAGTAACTAAATATAAATATAAGAATAGTAGTCATTTATGTGGCGCATCGCCGGCCGCTGCCGCGATTTTTTTTTCGGTTATTTACGAAATTTCGGTTTGAACTCGCAAATTCTTGTTTTGCAAGCCACCACTATCAAGTTGATAATTGGTTGCCGAACACCTAACAGTGTGTTCTTTGAGAAACAGTTCCCTTTCTATGTTAATAAGTTGGCATCATCAGGACCACTACATCCTAGTTATGAATGAAATTCTATTGTTATCATTATCGCCGATGCCAATGGGTTAAGCCTACTATAACAGCTTTCGACCACATAATCACGGGCCACAATCTTCTATTATTAGAAAAATTAACTCAATTTGTGACAGTAAGTATCTCTTTGTCAATTGTTCCCGAGAATCCCGAATCTGGCATGAACTGAACTAGTTCATGAGTCTGATGACACTATATACCTATATGTTTCGCTACTCTCTATACACGGATAACGTAGGTATAGTCCCACCAACTTATCTGATCAGGCGGCAAAAAAAAAAAGAACTACAACATTCCTTCAAATTGTGACAGTTTGTAGTTGATTTCCTTGACCAGTAGCGCCCTCGAAAACTGCACAGTTAAGTTGGTGGTACTATACACTTTACAGAAAAGAGCTGGTAATTCAGTATACAAATTGGCAACACTATTTTCCGCTCGCGGACGTTGATTGAATAATTTAAAAGCGCTATTTGTGAACTGTGTGACTTGTGCTTAATATTCCGAGGAGTTATTTGCAGATGTATTTTAAAAAGAGTACAAAATAGTGTCCGGAATTGTAAATTCAGAAGACCTATTTAAGACACATATGAGTATACGTACGTAGGTACCTATTTAGGTATCAGTATTTACTCGTATTACAGAATCAATTACTCTTTGAGTTTTAGTTTTAGAGCAGTTAGTAGCTCTATAAATATTTTAATATCTTTTTTTTAAATGTTATTGTGACTGAACAAGCTCGAGGCCCACCTGATGTTAAGCGGACTAACCTCTGCCTATAACAGATGCATTTCGTTATAAGTCACGAATTGCACTGCGCCCGTCACCTTGAGACATAGTTACTCAGTCTCATGTGCCTGTAATTTCACTGGCTCTCAAGGACTGCTGCCGGAACACACCGTCAGGTGCTTGGCGACGATTTTCTACTTGAGGGTGGTCGCTAGCCAGGTGGGCATTCGCAAAATCAGTTCAAGCTCGCGGCGGGATTCGAACCATGGACCTGCTGCACGACAGTCCATAGCCAATGCCACTGAGCCATCACTGCTTCAAAAAGCATTCGATCAACTATAAGGCCAATAGGTTAAAAAAGTCGTCAAATAACGGTAAAGCAAGACAATCACACAAAATAACGTTCATATCATAAACAGTGTGTTTTCCTCAATTCCAAAATCAATAAAATTTCGTATATCTTGCTGATACGAAACTGTATACGAAAAAAAATATAGTTAAAAGTACTTTTGCTATAAATTAAGGTAAAGAGCATGCTTATTGATAACATAGTTTACATTACTAGACAAAATGTGATAGAGCAAGGTACTATCAACACTTTTTCAATTCGTTTAAAGTATAAAATACGAATAAAATAAGGAGCGCCGAGAATGAATCGTAAGAGAATACAAATAATCTACTGATACTAAGTACTTACTACTGTACTATTTTTTCTTCTTATTTAAGAGCCTAGTTCTTGTCAGTGTAGCTGATACAATTTATTCATCTTTCTCTCTCCAATGAAATCCCCTTACATCATTTCTGCCACTATACCAAAGACAACAAAGAAAGGAACAGAATGTAAGCTACGAAAAAATTTGCCCACTCACTGAGCTGGTTCAAACTCTTTCTGCACACGAGCGGGCGTCGTTGTGGCCGCTGAAACCCCCGCGCGTCTTATCTGTGATTAGTTACGCACACATAGCTGTACGTGTAGTAGTAAAGCTTTCACCATTCATTACTCATGTGACTATACTACTAAACTACGTATTTGTAGTAATTTGTAGTAACTTAAGGCTTTGTCAGACAGGACGCGTACTTAGCGCGCGTCAGAGCGTTAACTTGACGCCGCGCTATGACGCTAAGATGTGTTGTACTACCATCGTAGAATACCGCCAAACAGAGCGCCGGCGCTAGCAGTACGCAACGCTCTGTCGCGGCGTTAGGACGCTTTGACGTCGGGTGTTGTATTTTTTTACAAATTTTATTTTAGCGTCGGAGTGAATAGGTGTAAAATAATAATAAAATACTGCATAATGACCGAAAATTTGATAGAATTGGTTAGAAAATATCCATGCTTATATAATTCGAAGGATAGTTCGTATAAAAATATATCAATGAAGGCAAAATTGTGGGCACAAATCGGAGAAGAAATTAAATATAAAATATAAAAGTAATAATTCTTCCACATCTGAATCACTCGACATCTCCATATCGAACAAACTCTTAACACTGCTATCGAACTGCACTACGCTTTGGTGAATGGCGAAATGGCGGCGCGGCATCGTCGAGTCAGCGCCGTTCTGTTTGACGAAGCCTCGCGCGACGTTAAAACGGGACGCTGTAACGCTACTACGCAGCGCTAAAGTACGCGTCCTGTCTGACAAAGCCTTTAGTAAGTTCTACTCGTTAAATCGATCGGTGAGTTGACAGGTTATTTACACAACTTCTTAGTATAGGCAATTGAGTAGCTGGAACTGAATGTAGGGCCGATTAAGGTAACAATATTCAGGTATTTAAGTGTAATGGCAGTGACCAAGATTATTGGATAACTAGAATTAGCCGGCATGTTGTGTATTTTGAGTTTTCACATGCAGTAAGAGGGTTTATAAGTATAAGAATACCTGATTGTTTATTGTGTTTTTATTAGAGTACATATAACAGATACGACTTAGGAGCCTTGCGGATGTACGTGGGCAATGGTGAATAGTAATAGACTACAATGTGAGCTGCCTGCTTGTTGGCCCGCTATCACTAACACACATTCTGTCGAAATTTCAGTTCGCTATATGTATGGTTCAAAATATGCGTGCAAGCTTTAGGAGAGAAAATTCTCCAATCATATTTCCCTGTTCTCTCAGTCATATTTTGTTAAAAAACTGAGCAATTTCAATATGTTATTGCCATGAACAAGCTCGAGGCCCACCTGATGTTAAGCTACCTTTACCGTTAGACTAACCTCTGCCTATAATAGATGCATTTCATCATAAGTCATGAATCAGTGTGAAGTCTCATTGTACCTGTAATTTAACTGGCTCTCAAGGACAGTTGCCGGAACTCACCATTAGGTGCTTGGCGACAGATTTTCTACTTGAGGGTGGTCGCTAGCCAGGCGGGCATTCGCATAATGCCCTTCCTCCACTTACCACACAAAATTGAGCATTTTTTGTGATTTTTTTATATCATATTCTTTTTAGCAATAACATGACGGTCTTGTTATTTTGTATTTTTCAGCATTTCCTAAAAAAAGGAAGTAACAGGAGCGGCTCTATAGTAGGCTTTGTTTTGTATAAAAATATTATTCTAGAAGCATTATCCAAGAAAAAATAGGAAAATTCATTTATTTATTTAGATACACAAAACAAATTACAGTCAATTTCTCATTCACAATAATTATACAAGTTATATAAATTTTGAGCTGGATTGTAATTCAACATATGTGTATACAGAAAAGTAAAATGAAATCCGAGACGAAGTTAAAGAAAGTACTAATCCGCAAATCAAAGTGATATTTTCGGATTAGTACCCTGAAACTGACACAATATATAATTATAACTAACAATGAGATAGATCATCCGGACACAACATGGCAACAAACATTTATATCGAAGTTCCAGTAAAAGGTCCCCGTTCTCTAGTACGATCACTAAGAAGGCATCCAAACATTTTCAGTACGTACGCATTTATACCCCACCGTAATAAACGTCTCAAAAGAAATATCTTATTGGCAATCAAATGAATTTTTAACGGGCTCGTCTCTCACGGACTCTTAATAAAGTAATGGAAAAAAGTTTAGTGGATTTTTTTCTTGTTTACCTTTTCATAAGTTTTCGAGAGTTCGACAGTTGGACGCTTGAGGTTTTCCCTCGAGATTAACGTTAATATTATTTGAGAGGCTATAAAACTAATTTGTCTAGATTGAAGCCGAGGTATTTCGTTAATCTGATTAGAAATTATTTTAACTCAGTTATTGGCTTGTTGGGATGTGCAAGTCGTATTTTAATATTTTTCGTTGCTAATAGGCTAGCATTCGACAAGAATAATTACAGAAAAAGTTACGATATCTAATTTTCAGCCTTTGTAGCTGTTAACTATAGTATGTATGAGATGTATTGATATTTATGTAGTCCGTAAATTAAGGGATTAGGAGTGAGTAAATAAGAGTTAGGTACTTTAGCAGTAAAAGGGAGAAAATTATGACGATGGCTATTAATATAGACATATCCTATGCAAGTACAACACAACGGGGCAATGCTGCCAGCATGCTGGACACGTTGCCAACTGGTAGTGAGCTGGAGCATTTGCACTACCTGTGAGTCTGCAATGACTTATAGAGATTTAAATGCTTTTATTGTAGTAGCTGTAGTGTCACGTATAGTTCGTAGTATTTTGTTAATAAAGGCATACCGCCGGAAAAAAAGTAATGAAAATATATTATAATATGTTTAGAAAATAAGTACAAACCGACATCGGTCACATAAACCATAACTGCAATTACAGCAATTGTAACACTTCTCACTCCTCCTAGCTCGTAAATTTATACATAGCGTTCTCGAGGTATGGTTAGGTTCTGATTTATTCACCTGGTGGTGAAGATGGAGTATGCTACATGGTATAATTTTTTGTAAGGCAATTCATAGACCTAACTTGAATTGTTCAAGTGGCACAAAACTAATGGGGTTTTGACATAATAATACACAACAGGGGAGGTATTTTTATAGGTAAATAGTAATTTATTTCTAGAAACGAAATTACTACCAACCAGCTGACAGGTGCAGTACTTCCGAACGGATACGATTTAGTGGCCTTCAAGAAGAGAGCATATTCCATCCTCAAAGGCTGGCAACGCATCCTCGATACCTCTGGTGTTGCGGATGTTCGTGGGTGGCGGTGATCACTTACCACCAAGTGAGCAGCTTGCAAGTTTGCCCTCCTACCCATAAAACCTACCTGCCCTCCTACACAAAAAAACTTCGTAAAAACAATGTTTTGGACGAAATTCGAACTGGAAGGAAATAAGACGTAATAACAACTTAAACGAACTGCTAACAGATTATCGTATATATCGAAATGATCTCAACCAGATGATTAAGAACCAGTAACCAGTGTTTGGCGACAGATATTCCGTTTACGGCTGGTAAGTAACCAGAGGGATCCGATTCTTGGTCAACAATCTGGACTCTGGTTCTTGGTCACCCATCCAAGTAGTGAGCGAACCGAATACTGCTAAGCCTAGTTGATCAGTTGAAATTGACTACGCATCTTCATCGTCATCTTCTTCAGTAGGAGCGCTACACGATTTTGAGCTTTTTACAATACTATCTCTCTCCCCGGTCAACAGTCATTATTGGTATTTTCCACTACAAACTAAATACAACACTTTAGCTACTACAACGATAACATTTAGTCAACCTAAAGGCCATTGCAGGCCTACAGGCAGTCCTAATGCTTCAACTCACCACCAGTTGGTATCGTGCCCAGCATGCTGGCAGCATTGCCCTATTGGATTGCAGCTTATTCGATGAGCTAAATAAGTGCTAGCCTTTTTCACGCGTGGCATTGACCAAGCGCTCTGATAAGTATTTGTATTTCGACACATGGGTGTTTTTCAATGTATTTTGCCAAAATGTAACCTTTGATCTCAATCTTACCCGGTGGTACCAGGTGCATAACCTAGACTGGAAACTGCCTCAGTCCCGGGGTATTCTCCAGGGGTACCTTGTGTCCGGAGTGAGCTGACAGAACAAAACTTTTAGGTGCTGGGCAATAGGGGTGAGGATTTCAGACTAAAATCTATTAAACACCTTTTTTTTACGTTATTGTGACGGAACAAGCCCGAGGCCCACCTGATGTTAAGTGGACTAACCTCTGCCGATAACAGATGCATTTCGTCAACGACGAATTGCACTGCACCCGTTATACTGAGACGTACAGTTGTTAGGTCTCATGTGCCTGAAATTTTACTGGCTGTTAAGCACTGCTGCCGGAACACATCGTTAGGTGCTGGGTGACAGATTTTCTACTTGAGAGTGGTTGCTAGCTAGGCGGGCACGCAAAATGCCCTTCCACCATGCGGTGAAGCTCAAACCCGCGGCGGGATTCGAACTATGGACCTGCTGCTCGGTAGTCCATAGCCAATGCCACTGAGCCATCACGACCTACTACCATATTAGCGAACCATCTACATTCATATTAAAGAACCAGACACAAAAGTAGTGAATAAAAGTTACCGTAGTCATCAGAACACGTAATCGAGTTGAGTTCGGCGATCGCTCACAAAGTTTTAACGAACCGAACGTAGTGAAGTCAATCTCCACCAAATTGTGTTTCTATGCATTTTTAATAGCTCACAATTAAATTGGATCGGGCATTGCATAAAAGGTTCACTTCTATTTTCATCATGAATTTCGGTTCTTTTCTTTTGATATCTGATAAATTCACACTTAATTATGTATTTGTTGAATTAAAAGTAGGTACTTACTTCTACCCCCGTTGGGTACCGGGTTAGAATTGCACCTCCTATATCATTCCGTGGGTGTCGTAAGTCAACCTGCCAACCTTCCAGTATTTTTCCCTTAGTGACCACTAAGGGAAAAATACTGGAAGGTTGGCAGCAGCGCCATCTAAAGAACTGCCATCTTACACTGCGATCCCCAAGACGCCTGCCAACCGTGGGGAGGGGATTATGGCAAATACCCCCTTTGTATGGGAGGCAGTGTTTAGCAGTGGACGATCCGGCTGATATAGTACAGTACAGTACTTACAAAATAGTTCTTTACATAAAATCTATTTAGTTCTCCACAGTCAACTGGTGTACAAACTTTTTTTTTATTTTATTTTTTTATGCCTGATAGGTTAGCCTTTGACCACTATCTCACCTGATGGTAAGTGATGATGTGGTCGAAGATGTTGTTCAAGCTAACCTAGAAGTACTGGCTCTCAAGGACAGCTGCCGGAACACACCGTTAGGTGCTTGGCGACAGATTTTCTACTTGAGGGTGGTAGCTAGCCAGGCGGGCATTCGCAAAATGCCCTACCACCATGCTATAACGACTGCCATCCTAAGACAACAACCGGGACCGACGGCTTAACGTGCCCTCCGAAGCACGGAAACGCTCAGTAGTAATGTCACTAGCGGTCACCCATCCAACTCATGACCGCGCGCGACGTTGCTTAATTTTGCTGATCGGTTGAGAACAGCTAAGTAAACTTCGCTACGAGCGCTTCAATTAAGATCAGATTACATACATAAATATTATTTTTATAAGGGCCTGTTTCAGAATATTCGAGTAAGTTCCGGTTATACTACACAGAACATATTTAATAAATATAACACTATCTTTGCGTTTCACAGTCATCGATTTAGCCTATCCATCGGTTAAAGCTTGAAACGCGCTGCATGTCAACTGTAATTTTTATCATTCAGTTATTTTATGTTCTGGGTAGTAGAACCGGAACTTACTCGAACATTCTGAAACAGGCCCTAAAGTCTATAATATGCATTCAATAAAAAAACATGTGTTAAGTATTTGGGATTTCATTGTTAATTTATCTAGAAAGGTTCGGCATATTTGAAAATCTCACTAACACGTAGGAATGAAAAGATGAAAAATGAAAATGAAAAATATATTTACTTCAATGGCATACACAAAATGTCTAATACTTACACATCATATAAACTTTAATCATGGTTGGTTATGTCTAAGATAGCGAAATCAATGAATTCCCTAATTAGATAAGCTTATCAAAATTAATGTTCGCAAAATGTCGTTAATTGAATATGCTTTATCCAAATCTATTCTCAAATTCTACCATACCTTAGATTATCTTTTTAGGCTACCCTTTGTGTTTTTCTTACTTTGATTTTTAATATTGTTAGGTTTGCAATAATGCCTGCTATGCGGATTACATTACAAAATCACAAATATACGATAGGGAAAATTTAAGTCATGTGCGGGTTCGAACCCGCGTCCATCCACCCCTTGAGCCTTATAAGGTTGCGTCATCATTTACAAGTATAAAACCAATTGCAAATTTGGTTTTGTTTGTAGTACAACGCAATTGGTACTATAGATGTCGCTCCATCCCAATACGATGGTTAAATAACGATAGGAAAGATTTGAGTTATGACGTCATGTCATGTTAGCTCAATTGGTTAGAGCATACCCCGGCTCAAGGGGTGGATGGACGCGGGTTCGAATCCTGCACATGACTTAAATTTTCCCTATCGTATATTTGTGATTTTGTACTGAGCTAAAGAAAATAAATCATATCGGTTAAGTAAAAATTTCGAGACTTAAGCAATGCAATTGCTTTTATATACTTATGATTTTTCAGTGCTATATATATATATATGCTTACTGTGCAGTGGTAATACTCTCCTTGAACGTGGTTCAGTGGAGCATATATTGTAGGTAGGTACATATTTACTCAGGTTGTAAAAAACAGCAGGGTCCTTTTAAATGGGCTTGATTGGAACTACTTGTAGAATCATATTTCTTTCTAATTATCGCCCATTACAGGCCCATTTCAGTTTCTGTCATTGTGGTAATAGCGACCGCAATGCGGTTTCAGGTAAAAATAAACAAAAATAAACTTTATAGCCTAGGAAATAAAGAGGTTGTCGGGGCGTGAATTCCTTATTTAAGTTTAAGAACAAAAAGGTTGGGTCACGCACGATTACGTGTAAACTGTTGCAACTAGGGGTATCAAATAAAAGTTTTTAGTTTCATACTTATACAGTTCAGCTAGCTTATGCCCTCCGTTTGGCCCTTGCAGAATTTGTTTACATCGGGTATCCTCTTCTTAGTCCATTGCATATAAAGTTACCCTCCATCCATTTTATTCTATTCCTTATCGATAGTGATCCCCAAGACGCTTGCCAAGTGTGAGGATTATGTCCAACACCCCCTTAATGAGGAAGGCTATGTTCAGCACTGGACGATCCGGCTGTTACAGTAATTGATAGCAACTTGTCTTTGACTGCTTTCTCAGTCTGTTGGGAAGTGTTGATGTAATGTGATCAAATATGTTAAACAGATCAAGCTATACCTAAAGAGGAATTCGCCCTCAAGAACAGACAGATTGCGGAACATTTCATTATCTACTTGAAGCTCAGAACAACAACTTAACCTACTGAGGCTTCACCTAGTAGCAACTAGGCATATTAAAAAAAATCTTATTAGTACTAACTGTATCAGCCGGATCGTCCACTGCTGAACATAGCCTCCCCTATTAAGGGGGTATTTGCCATAATCCCCACGCTTGGCAGGCGTCTTGGGGATCGCAGTGTAAGATAGCAGTTCTTAGAAGGTGCTGCTGCCCACCTTCCAGTATTTTTCCCTCAGTCGCCTCTTACGACACCCACGGGATGATATGGGGAGGTGCAATTCTAACCCGGCACTCCACGGGTAGTCATTGAAATGAAATGAAATGAAATGAAATGAAATGAAATGAAATGAAAATGAAATGAAATGAAATGAAATGAAAATGTATTTATTCTAGACATAACTGCACACAACAACATCAAATAAATTATAATTATAACATTAAAAAAACAATAGTATCTTAAAATTAAACGTATTAAAATAATATAACATGTGCACATGTACTCGGACTGCTGTCATATGCAGGTCTGCCAGAAATGGTCTGAGCTCAGCATAATGCTGTGGAGTGATTCACAGCGCTGGTTTTCAGCTCTGACCACTAAGTGACACACGGACACAATAAAATACATAAAGGACACAATAAAATGATTTAAAAAATATAAAGACTATTAAAGTGTTATTATGTTTATGTTTACTCATACGAGAATGTTAATAACTAGCTACTTTAAGGTGTGATAGCAGTCCTTACCTACATATAAATATATAAGGAGGTGTAACTTCATACAGTTATCTACCGCTTCGATTTAATTCTCATCAAATTTACAATTAACTAAACATGCATAATTTTCCAAAATCAATTGGATTGGTTAACTCATTTGGAAATGACTTATATGCCTAGTGTTACTTGCGCTATCTCGAATCTAAGAATATCTCATTCATAAAAATCGGTTAAGCCGTTTAGAAGTTATGGTGGATAAAAGAAACTCACAAACATACATACATGAACCCTGAAAACAACACTACTTTTAGATTCAGGCATTACTTTGCGGAAATCCATTTTTAATAATAACAAATACTTTTAAAATATTTTAAGAAAACAACAAATTAATATTTTAATAATACACTTCAAAAATATATGATAATTCCGCTTAATTTTCCTGCTAAGCTGAGGTGACGTCACAAACGCCACGCAGCCAAACCGGATTGATTGATTCTCGATTTATTTATTTATTTATTACACAAAATCCACAGCCCTTAACATAACAAAACAACAAATTCTTACTTAGCATATCTTATGGCCAATAAAGGATTTACATTTTATACAATAGATTTCATAAAACAGTTATAGATACTCACATGCTTACTAATAAAATAAATAAAAATGATCAAAGTGTAAGAAGTACCTACACAAATATAACACGCCTTTCTATATCAATGTTTATAATACTAGAGTACATAGTGCAATACATTGAACTCATAATGATACATATAAGTGACATATTTTGTTTAAATATAAGCTAATATAAGCTAATAATGTATACATAATAATCATCAATGAATTTAGTATGTATGCATTTACTTGACATCATCCTTCTCCAATAATTTAAATATTTCCTTTTTAAAAGTTTCCTTGCTGCAATGAAATCTAACGAATCGTGCGCTCGAAGAGTCAAGACCTCCTGAGGATGCTTCGTGTAGAAGCGAAACGCGTCGAAAATTCTTCCGGTTTGCTGCGTGGCGTCTGTGACGTCACCTCAGCTTAGCAGGAAAATTAAGCGGAATTGTCACTATATATATTTTTATATTTTTTAAGTGTTTTATTAAAAATATTTTTTAAGTGTTTTATTAAAAATATTTCTTTGATGTTTTCTTAAAATATTTAAAAAGTATTTGTTAACACTACTTTTTATGGGCAGCCGGAAAGAATAACAACGAAATCAAAAAGCAGAAGTAATAATATTCCATTTCAAAAGACTCAAGTTACAAAACTATCCTCAACATAATAGGAAGTAAAAGATCGTTTAGAGAACCCCAGAACTTACCTCGGTCCATTACTCAGAGATTTCAAAGTTTTTACATTTATTACTTATGTATGTAATAAACCGGGAACTACCCTTTATTCTCATAATGGAATAGTTATTCAGGTTATATTTATAGACTGCAGTAATATGTACTTCTTTATCAGGTTATCATTTTGAAGCGGTCGTAGCGAAGTTTGCTTAGCTGTTCTTAACCGATCAGCAAAGTTAAGCAACATCGCGCGCGGTCCGGAGTTGGATGGGTGACCGCTAGTGACATTACTACCACATGAATAAATAATACTGAGCTCTTCCGTGCTTTGGATGGCACGTTAATCCGTCGGCCCCGGTTGTTGTCTTAGGATGGTAATCATTATAGCATAGTGGTAGGATATTTTCGAATGCCCGCCAGGCTAACTACCACCCTCAAGTAGAAAATCTGCCGCCAACCACCTAAAAGTGTGTTTCGGCAGCTGTTCTTGAGAGCCAGTAGTTCTAGGTTAGCCTGAACAACATCTTCGACAAGATCATCACATACCATCAGGTGAGAGAGTGGTCAAAACCTAGCCCATCAGCTATAAATAAAAAATAAAAAGATTATAATCACATTCAAATCAAGTACTGTATACTGTGTCAGCTGGATTGTCCACTGCTGAACATATCCTTCCCCATTACAAGGGTTTTGCGACAATCCTTACACTGGACAGGCGTCTTGGGGATCGCAGTTTAAGTTATCAGTTCCCCAGAAGGCGCTGCTGCCCACCTTTCGGTATTTTACCTTTAGTCGCCTGTTATGACACCCACAGATAGAAATGAGAGGATAGCAGGGGGTGATATTCTAGCCCAGCACCCCACAGGCTCTCAGTAAATCAAATATGTCATTCACAATTATTGTTGTTGCATTATGTCTATACCAGTGTTAACATGCTTTCAAAAGAAGTTCCTCTTTACATATGAGAACTAATCCAAACTCAAGTTCCTAATCATGATCCATACTCAAGTTCTTCTACAAATGCGGGCCATGAACGTTTGCGGGGTTCTCATTACAGAATTATGATTGTGGAGGCGCAGGAGACCGCGTTAATTGTGCAAACTTTGTAACTTTCTATTCGTGTAATACTGGAAGCTTCGTCAACTTGGTAGAATATACTAAGTAAGAGGATATGGTGTCATGTGAAAACAGGAAAGAGATTTTCCTGCACTGGCTTGCTACTGGTGTCAGTTTTAGACTAATTGTAAGTGAGGACATTCTCAATGTTGACCTCACGCTTTCAAGGCAGTTTAGCTATAGTGCGCGCGGAACTAGTTGGCCGCGCCTTAGGTGGCGACAGGGGCGGCGAGGGGGTGGGTTGCCTACTGCTCTCAACGCACACACGCACATTAGACAGTGATGACCAAAGCAAGCGCCCCCGCCTCTCCACCGCTCGCATACCTAAGGCGCGGCCAAATAGTTCCGCGCGCTTTATACCGGATTAACGCCAATTCAAATGTAAAGGAAGTATCTATTTTAAGCATGTGTTAAAACTCGTTGAAATTTGGCATGCCTGTACTTAACCCATTGGCATCGGCGATAATGATAACAATAGAATTTCATTCATAACTAGGACGTAGTGGTCCTGACGATGCCAAATTATTAAGCCTAAAAATTATGCTTATAGTTTGACAGTTAAAATTATATATTTTCAAAATTATTTGGAATAATCCTTTGTACACTATGTGTACCTATCTGCGCAAAGCCCCTGAAATGGCCCCGTGAGGCAGCCAATTTCCTTCAAGCAGTTTAGCTTCTGTCAAGCAGTTGAGCTTCGGTCAAGTAGTTCAGCTTCTGTCAAGTGGTTCAGCTTCTGTCAAGTAGTTCAGCTTCTGTCAAGTAGTTCAGCTTCTGTCAAGCAGTTGAGCTTCTGTCAAGCAGTTCAGCTTCTGTCAAGTAGTTCAGCTTCTGTCAAGCAGTTCAGCTTCTGTCAAGCAGTTCAGCTTCTGTCAAGCAGTTTTTCAGTTACCTCATCGTACTAATAACATAAATAAGGAAACTTGTGAGTGAGGATGTGTGTATGTTTGTTACTTCTACTCGGCCACACTGATGAGGATGAAACTTAGAATACTGACTATTTATGTCCTAGATTGAGACATAGAATACTTTACATTATCATTATCCGCGGGTATACTCGGTGCCTAATAGCATGGCAATAGAGGTCATTCGCTGGCCTTCACCACGATGTCACAAAATACATTGCGTCTATCGCTTATTCTATCGTTTACCATACAAACTACTGCTAAACTCGTATGGCTAGAATTTCGTGGTACAGGGCCTACAAGGACGCAACGATACAAATAACACACTCAAAAATATACGAAATCTATTGCCATGCTATTTGGCACCGAGTATAACAGCAAGTTCTCAATAAAGTGAAAGAATGGTACTCGTATCTGCGCACCGCCCTTGCAACGGCAGGCGCAATTCATAAGTGTCAAATTACCCGAAAATCCGCTCGGCGCGTAGTGACAATTAGCCTACCAATAACTATGTAAAGATATGTAACTCTCATACAGTTAATGCTTTGATATCGGACTCATCAATATCACAATTAACAAACACGCACAATCTTCCAAATTCAATTGGTTAATTGACATCCGAATGGTCGCGTCAAGGTAATAATAATAATAATATTTATTTATTCATTACAAGACACAATCATTTCATTCACTAACGTTAAACTAGGCTGATTCGGCTGTATTATAGTGTTTAGTACTCCCCTGATCTATATAATATCTTGGATCTACAAATACAATACAATATATAAATTAATAATTACTTTAAAACTTTACAAGGTTATTATTTAGATTAGAATTAGATACAGTATACAATACTAATAATAATAAACAATAGGTAATGCCGCTGCGCCGCACGGTACACTTTTTAAACCACGTCTGCCGCGGTATTGTTTGCATTCTGCTGTTTTTGAGCTTGACTTACATTTCTTCACATATTTTGTAGCAATTAGCTCTATTACTCAGTCGTTTCAATATATTTTACATATTGTCTACATATTCGAAAACTAGACAAAATTGCATACACTAAACTTATACATGTATGTGCTTTTATTTATTTGATATTATAACAAGATCAACATTATTGTTGACGAAGTTTGCAATCACACTGAGCTCAGAGTGTTTGAATTAGCATATTACCAAGTTCATCAAGTTATTGAAAAGTAGAGTGCTCGGAGCGCTCTCCATACAACCGTAGTTTCGTCATATTTTAAACACCAAGTGTTAAAACTCAGTGAAATTTTAAGCTGAGCTGCTGCTGAGCCTATATCTTCTTCTGGTTTGCCAGTTTTTCTATTTATTATTTATTTATCCCTACATATCAAAACAACAATTCCCACACAATTTTTGAATTATGTAAAATTTTGTATATTCATACTTAATTTTACGGAGATCTGGCAAACCAGAAGCATAGATATTAGATTTGGAGTATCGCATGGTGGTAGGGCATTTTGCGAATTCCCACCTGGCTATCTACCACCCTCAAGTAGAAAATCTGTCGCCAAGCACCGAACGGTGTGTTCCGGCAGCTGTCCTTGAGAGCCAGTACTTCTAGGTTAGCCTAAACAAATCTTCGACCACATCAGCACTTACCATCAGGTGAGATAGTGGTCAAAGGATAACCTATCAGGAATTAAAAATAAAATAAAAAAGATTTTAGACTTAAGGACATTCATTTCAGATATGACGAAGCTGCGTTTGTACGGAAAGCGCCACGAGCACTCAAGCCTTAACACTTTTCAGTGAAGTAGGCCAGTTCTGGTTTTTATTTTTACTTGTGGCTTTTATTTTAAGCCTTGACAAGTTAAACATTTTAATATGTAAAATCTTGTTGAATTCTTCAACTATTATTTGATTTTAAAACAACGGCAATCAAAACGACGACGTATTCCTAGATATTGTACTGGGAAGTTATATTAGCATAATGCGAGTTTTCGAAACGTATTTTTAAATTCTGTTTCTAGAAACGTTTTCTATTTCACAAAAATATTTTTAAATCTCCCCGTATACTGAACGGGTAGCGCGTATTTGTAAAATCATGTCCCATTTTCTCGTTTTCTGCATGCCTTGTCGTCGTTCAAATTGACGAGACTTCAGGTTCTAGAAAAATGCTCGGGTACTTTATTGGTAGTTTAAAAAATTCTACCAATATAAAAGGGAGCTGAAGTATTTTTCTTTAAAATAAAAATAATAAATTCCTTGAAAAGGCCAGGTAAACTTACTCGTTTAGACATTTAGAGATCATATTATGATATTTTAATAGGTACTATTTGCTGAATTTATTGTCAATATACACTCGAGAGCAATGAATCCGGGTCACTTAAAGAATGTTAAAAATCTCGGAAACTAAAAATGATAGGTTAATGCAATAAATTGTATTTAATAGACAATGTAATACTCCTTAAATGAAAGTAAAAAAAATATGAGTCACCATACATTTTATTAACACAAAATTACATAAAGAAAAAAACTGCTGATCTCTCCTTAAAACAAAAATAGGAAACATGAAATTTTTGAACTTTATTACGATTTTCTTGAATTTTAATACTTCGTATTGCCTCCTCGTGCTTCCATTACTGCGTTTACGCGGTTTGGCATGCTGTACACCAAGTTCCTTATACGATTTTGGGGAATATTCTCCCATTCCTCTGTGAGAGCAATTTTGAGCTCACGAAGCGTGATTGGGGGAGGGTTTCGTTGTTTTACGCATCTGCCTAGCTCGTCCCAAGCATGCTCGATCGGGTTGATATCCGGGCTGCGCGCTGGCCACTCCATACGAGTAATGTTCATCTCTTGAAGGTAGTCATTCACAATCCTACCTGTATGAGGTCGGGCATTGTCATGCATAAATATAGCATCCTCACCTAAATTGACCATAAATGGACCAACGTGATCATTGAGGATTTCTTCCACATATCTTACGCTAGTTAAAGAGCCGTTTTCTATGATCACCAGCTCTGTGCGACTTTCAGAAGAAATTCCGGCCCACACAAGTACAGACCCACCACCGTAGGCTACTTTTTCTTCGATGCATGCTTGCTTGAATCTTTCCCCTGGTCTTCGATACACTCTGTGTCTTCCATCGTGCTTGTAGAGCATAAATTTTGATTCGTCGGAGAACATAACTTTTGACCAATCTTCAATACTCCAATTTACGTGGCTCTGGGCATATCTTAGTCTCGAAATACGATGCCCACGCTCCAGTTTAGGGCCGTTTGCAGGTCTAAGGGGTTTTAAGTTAGATTCAGCAAGCCGACGTCTTACTGTCCATGCACTTGGGTTACTTCCTCCGAGGCGTCGAAACTGATTGGTGAGTTCAGTTCCTGTGAGAAAGCGATTTCGAAGCATGGTGTTCACCAAGTATCGGTCTTCTCGTGCTGTGGTACACCTGGTTCTGCCCGTTCCTGGTCTGCGTAGGTTAGAACCAGTTTCTTCGTAACGTCGGAGAACTCTTTGTACTGTTGACAGCGACACACCGACAGTCCTGGCTGTATCGCGCTGACTCCGGCCGGTTTCCAGCATTGTAAGTATTCTGGTGCATTCTTCAGGCGTAAGCGACATAATTTCAGCTTGAATAATGAATATAGAGCACTATCAACATGGTTTATGTACCCACATAAATGACAGATTACAAACAAAAGCAAAACCAAATGCTGTAATTTCGTAGTTCCATCTTCGAAAGTGGCCCTTTTTCAAATTTGATTTTTTTATGATATAACTTTACAATAACTAAGAAGTTTTAATACCTTCATTTAAGGAGTATTACATTGTCTATTAAATACAATTTATTGCATTAACCTAGCATTTTTAGTTTCCGAGATTTTTAGGATTCTTTAAGTGACCCGGATTCATTGCTCTCGAGTGTATATATTGTAAAGTAAAACCAACACTAATAATCACATTTTGCATTTTATTGTTTTAATAGTCATTTATTCGTATTAAAATACACGTCGAAAAGGTTATGAACATGTTATAAGTACATTTGTATGTAGGAACCATTAGCATTTACATACTAACACGCAGTGTACAAACGGGTCCTACCCGTCCTATTGCAGAAGCGCGCCTTCGTGAGTGAATCAATCTGTATATATACTTTAATTTTTTTATAAATTCATCTTAATAAGAAAATTACTGTGAAGGATTTGTAAAATTATAGAATAATTTGAAAATTATCGTAATTACAAAGCATTCCTTAAATTAAAATAATTATAATTTACATTATTTATGATAGTTTGTATGCACTTTTTTTAACCATATTAGTATGAGTAGTTTATACTGGGTTCAAAATACAAATAAATAAATCCACTTGACTTGTACTCTTCACTAGACTGTGAGTCTATTGCATAATGTCTGTACATATTAAACAAAATTGATAATCCTGAAATGAAAGGATAGTTCTCATTCCAATTTCGATTTAGCCCTAAAACTGTCCAATCTGTTCGACCTGAACCAATAAGGTCACGTTCGACCTTTAAATAAACAAAATAGTCGACGCAAACATAAAAATACTAAAACATTTCCGGGCATGTCGTCCGAAATCGCAGACACTTCGGCACGTAGTGGAGGGCGCTTTCCCTAATGCCCTAATTCGAGAGGATGAGCGGCTTCTGAGCCTCAGACGGGCTAAGGGCTGTTGTATTTAGTTAGGGCTCACGCCCCATTTAGATTCATCGAAAATATTGCATTATGTATGAACGTATCGTTTTCTTTAACGTCGTGATTCTTTTCGGAGATTTTGTTATTACATCGAATTTGTCCCTTCAATAAGTATGTTATGGAACAATAATAAAAGAATACGATAAGCTACGGCATGAACAGAATAAAAATGTACTCAATTTTTTGTGTGAACGTATGGCGCTAATAGAAGAAATAATTACGGGCACAAAAATGTGCCCTGTGGCAGTATGCGGTATAAATTCTCAAACAGTTCAAAGTCAACCTCATAACTCAGCGCTGAACGCGCATTAAGCGGTAATTTGCTTCGCAAACGCGACAGAAACAACTACACTAACTTCTGCAGATGAATTCCGAACTTTATACAAGGGAAAGAGCATAGAGAGCGCTATGAAAGGCCTCCACTAACTACAAAGATCAAAAAGCTCCAAGTTTCAGAACAGCCACTCACAGAAACGCGATGTAGATAGTAACGTGTGTTAGGAACTGGGCCTCGCAAGCAATTAAGAAAACTAAGTTGTTGCTTAGTTCGAGCGTGCTTAACTTAAGTAGTTTCCATTTGACATAGTTAGAAGTTCGATGTATATTTTCTTAGAAGACTAATGTTTGTTCGTGTATACAACATAAGAAACTGACACTTACGCAAATACCAAATACTTTCACATGCTAAACGAACACCACATTTACAGCTTTTTAGAGCATAAAATTATCTTCTCGAGCGGGATTCGAACTTGCGTTCCGCGGCTTAACGCATCGGGCGCTTCGCCATTGAGTCTGGACAGACGCAAATTTTCTGCTCTTATTTTATTATTTTAACCGTCATAGGGGACGATGCGACCATCTATTAAACTACGAAAGTTCGTCTGATCGAAAGAGGTGTTATTCAAACTTCGTCATGATGTCGCTACCCTTCTATTTTCTAAATATGATTCCAACGTATACTAATGTGAGCATTTACAACTTTTTAGATTATTGTTGCCCATCCCCGGTCATTATGCATCGGGTGACTTAACCGCCCAACCACAGAGACAAACTCGCTTAAAAAGTTTATTTTTTGCCCATATTTTATTATATTTACTATCATAGGGACACGACTTGAGCACATAAAAATAACTTTTCAAAGTTATAGTTTAAGTTCGATGAAGTTGCATCGATCGTGATCACGAGCAAACTGAAGATAACAAATAATATACATGTTTTTATCGCGATTGCGTTTTAGCAAATACTTTTAAAGCCATTAACAGTACCAAAAGCCAAAGTCGGTACGGTTTTGTATTGCGTTTTTGAACATTTTCAAGACTACTCTTTTGTCAGTTTCGGCTCTAAAATGGCAGTAGCCGACATAAAGATTAAATTCTTTTTAGCCCGCATGCAACCACGTATACCTAGTTTGAAGGTGACAGAAATAAGACGAAATAATTTTGAAATGGCCGGAATTGTTATACTATTTTTTAATGCTGCAATTATTTTGGTGTTTTAATGCCATATTCTAAGATTTTCTGTATTTCATTTAGAATTTTAAAGTCAAAACTTTTATGTCGTGCGAAACTAAAAGCCGCGTCTCCTGCTTTCACGCACCGGATGTCTACTTAACTACCCAGTCATCGATACTGGCGAACAAGATGCAATTTTACGTACTATAAACCTTAAAGTTAAAAAATAGAATTCCCTCCACCAATCATAACTAGCTATCTTAGTTGGAGTAACTCCAAGGCAGATGGAAGTGACCTATATAGTGGTTCCTGCACAGAGCACTGTCCGGGCCGGTTGCCAATCGTGATCATAGCTGGCCAATTAGAAGACAAAAGAAACATGAATATGCCTTGAATGCACTAAATCAGGAGAAGGTGCACTGTTGGCTAAATAACATACTCTATTGCGGTTATGACTGCTCGTAAGTCTTATTCGTTGTTTATCGTTCTATTATGTAAGACAATGTTCTCTGAGGTTATTACTTGGATGGGTGACCGCTAGTGTCATTTACAACAGGTTGCTGCCATGCTTCAGTGTGGTTTGGATATTGAAAACCCCTACACTTTCTTGGTGGTGGTTTAATAAGTGGGCTCAAGTAGAAAGTGAAGAAAGTTTTGAAGCGCTCGTAGCGAAGTTTGCATAGCTGTTCTTAGTAGTAGTAGGGCATTTTGCGAATGCCCGCCTGGCTAGCTACCACCCTCAAGCACAAAATTTATCGCCAAGCACCTAACGGCGTGTTCTGGCGGCTGTCCTTGAGAGCCAGTAATTCTAGGTTAGCCTGAACAACATCTTCGACCACATCATCATTTACCATCAGGTGAGATAGTGGTCAAAGGCTAACCTATAAGGCATAAAAAAAGTCTGCCTTCAAGCACATGTAACGGTATGTCCTGGTACATGTCCTAGAGAAGCAGTTCACATTCTAGGTTAACCTTGTTTACCTGCTTCGACCATATCATCTCTTGCCATAATGTGGGATTTTAGTCAAAAACTCTTCCATAATATTTTTTTATGTCACATGTTATTTAACTTTTCTATCACTTCCAAGCACTTTTTAGTAAAGAATTTACATATCTTGTGCATTTAAACATTAAAATCTCTCATACTCCACATGCAATCATATTTCATTCCCCCATTCGTTGCCTCACGCTATTTTAAATTATACGATAGATCATATAATATTCCCATTAGCTTTATTCATCTTATGTGTAATAAAAAAGTATTAAAAGTAAATGAAACTCTATTATCTAATAGTACTAAATTCGTGTGGAATCCGTACTTTGAGAGATGAATACATGTACGATAGAAAAACACTATTTTTAAAACATGAAAAAAAAAATGTTTCCTATAGTATATTTGTGATTTTGTACTGATAAAGCTGCTTTAAGATTATTTTTCCTATAAATATTACCCTACTCCTGGGTTGCAAGTCCCAGGCCCCTCTAGCCTCTTCCTCTGCAACGCTATGGACCCGGCACCATCCATGAATCCATGGACTGCTAAGTAATTCGTCTCTAAAATGTGTATATTAAGCACTGTATGCCAGAAGCTACACTATTCTGAAACATGATAATATTTTTATTTTTTTTGTTATTGTGATGGAACAAGCTCGAGGCTCACCTGATGTTAAGTGGACTAACCTCTGCCTATAACAGTTGCAATTCATAACAAGTCACGAATTGCACTGCGCCCGTCACATTGAGACATAGTTGTTAAGTCTCATTGTGCCTGTAATTTCACTGGCTCTCAAGGACTACTGCCGGAACACACCTTTCGGTGCTTGGCGACAATACAGTACAATACAATACAGTCCAGTAAAGCAATCGTGTCACACATCAACGTGCTTCTACCAAGTCCTAGTGTGTCATCAATAATGCTATTACCCCTTCCAAGTTCCATACATCCCAGTGATCATTTGTCAGAATCATACACGCGTATAATCCGCCGGGGTAACGGTATCATGTTCATTTAAGGCGCTATTTCACTACGACGTCTTTACGGCTTTGGCTTGCACCCAGCGGTGACGTCAGTCTGACCTAGGTCACGGTATAGAGATTTTGACAGAGCCAAGTGTTATTATTTGAAAATGTAATGTGCCTTGAGTAAGTTTGTGTCAATGAGATTCAATGTCGAAGATAAATTTTCGTTTTTTGTATCTCTATGGAGATTGCTTGCACCCAGCGGTGAAGTCATTCTGACCTAGGTTACGGTATAGAAATTTTGACAGAGCCAAGTATTGTGATTTGAAAATGTGCCTTGAATATGTCTGTGTCAATGAGATCCAATGTCGAAGAGAAATTTTCGTTCCTTGTATCTCTATGGAGAATCTTTAACGTAACGTACATATGTAGATACTAATCTGCTATAAAATACTTCAGAAATTTATTCAATCTATAAAAGTGCAAAAAACAAATATTTTCAGAACGATAAGACTAATAATCCTCCGTGGGGTGCCCGGTTAGAATTGCACCTCCCCATATCATCCCGTGGGTGTCGTAAGAGGCGACTAAGGGCAAAATACTGGAAGGTGGGCAGCAGCACCTTCTAAAGAACTGCCATCTTACACTGCGATCCCCAAGCCGCCTGCCAAGCGTGGGGATTATGGCAAATATCCTCTTAATAGGGGCGGCTGTGTTCAGCAGTGGACGAATCGGCTGTTACAGTAAGACTAATAATATAATAATAATGAAATAAAACTAATAATTAATATATATCTTACTAATCACATATTACTTACTAAAGAATTCTTTACAATTGATGCAAAGAGTTTGTCAGTGAACCTAATAGATAGATAGAAAATTCTTTATTTACCTTAAAAATAATATTACAATGAAATAACTAAATAAACGTATACAAAGGGCATTCTTATTATTATTATTCTAATAAAGTGTGTTGGTTATATAAGAAGTAATCCTTTTATGTGAAATAATAAAAACAGGGTTTCAATGAGTCAATTTTGAACACACACTAAACGTGAGAAGAACTGATGACAAAATAAAAATATATAAAAAAAAAACAATTTTTCCACTTTATTGAGTATATCCATTAGGAATGAAACATTGAGTAACTCTGATTAATTATTGCCTCTTTAGAAAAACACATTTACTTGCGTTTTTTTTAATGATAATTTGACGGAACAAGCTTGAGGCCGACCTGATGTTACGCGGACTAACCCTTGCCTATAACAGATACATTTAATCTCAAGTCACGAGTGCACTGCACCCGTCACTTTGAAACATAGTTGTTAAGTCTTATGTGCCTGTAATTTCATTGGCTCTCAAGGTGTGCTGCCGGAACACCGTTAGGTGTTTGGCAACAAACTTTCTGATTAAGGGTGGTAGCTAGCCAGGTGGACAATCGCAAAATGCCCTTCACCAAGGAGTGAAGCTTAAGCTGGCAGAGGGGATCGAACCAGGATACTGCGGTACGGCAGGCCATAGCTATTACGGCTCGGCCATCATTACTTCGTTTTACATACCTTCGATAGATTAGCATCCTCTTAGCATCCGCATTGGAGACGATATCATACATTTCTATTATTATTTCTATTGTTATGATTATCTACGATACATAGGTTACAGTACCTTTGTATATTCAAAGTGTTAGTTACTTCAATAGTTAGATAGATAATCATCGCGTCTAAGGTCAATAAACAGAATTTCGATCGCATGCGTGGTTTTCTAGTGGCTAGTCAAAACTAGAACTATTTGTTTTGGCCAGCACGCCCTATCTCCTTCTCTTCATCTGTAAGTATATGTATATAAGAGCGCTATCCTTGTCTCGATTGAGGTGTTTGCTCCTAAGAATTTTTTTACCAATAAATTCTTATGCTTATCCTTATTCCACGCTAAATGGCAGTCGGTACAACTTGTATTTATTTTCGACATTGTTCTATTGCTCGTTATCTCAATATTCACACCTTTTGATCATATCTCCTTGTTCAGTGCAGTCCAAGGACATCTCTTTAGTCTTTTTCTACCCACATATGAAGCGCTTGTAGCGAAGCTTACTTAGCTGTTCTCAACCGATCAGCAAAGTTAAGCAACGTTGCCCATGGTCATGAGTTGGATGGGTGACCGCTAGTGACATTACTGCTGAGCGTTTCCGTGCTTCGGAGGGCACGTTAAGCCGTCGGTCCCGGATGTCGTCTTAGGATGGCAGTCGTTATAGCATGGTGGTAGGGCATTTTGCGGATGCCCGCCTGGCTAGCTACCACACTCAAGTAGAAAATCTGTCGCTAAGCACCTAACGGTGTGTTCCGGCAGCTGTCCTTGAGAGCCAGTACTTCTAGGTTAGCCTGAACAACATCTTCGACCACATCATCACTTACCATCAGGTGAGATAGTGGTCAAGGCTTAACCTATCACATATAATATACATATATATATATAACATATATCTTGGTACAAAAAGACTTTTGAATTCATACTTAATACTCTTCTCGTTATGTGTTTTTCTCCCCTCCTCATCACTTATCCATACCATCATAGTCTATTCATCATCATCATCTACAGCCACGTCGTCCACTCGTTGAACAAATGCCTCTCTCATTATGGGAGATTTGCTATTATATATCCTATATTATCCCCACGCCAGGCGTCTTGGGGATCGCAGTGTAAGATGGCAGTTCTTTAGAAGGAGCTGCTGCCCACCTTCTGGTATATGTCTTACTTGCGACAGTCACTGGAAAATAAGAAGCCATGCAATCTGAATCTGGCACCCGACGGGATACTAATTATAAGTTACTCTATTACTTTATTCAATGCGACAACGCATGATCAAAATGCTGGCACCTATTTGACTCAATGAATATGCATTCCTATCCATCGAAGCTGCAAGCAGGCACGCTGCCAACGGGTAGACCTGGTAGTGGGCTGCAGTATTTGGACTGCGTGTGAGCTTGCAATAGCTTGTGGGTTGTCTAAATGTTACTTTGTAGTAACATAAGAATGTTGTTTTTTATAATATATCTAACAAAGTGTTTAGTACTGTATCAGCCGGATTGTCCACTGTTGAACACAGCCTCCTCTATTATACGCCATAATACCCACGCTTGGCAGGCATCTTGGGGATCGCAGTTTAAGATATCAGTTCCTCAGAAGGCGCTGCTGCCCACCTTGCGGTAATTAAACTTTAGTAATAATAACAAATATTTTAAAATATTCTTATCTCTCTCTCTTCTCTTGTCTTGACTCTACGCGCGCACGATTGAGAAGAGAGAGATCCTCGATCGTGTGCTCGTAGAGTCAAGACCTCCTGAGCATGCTTCGTGTAGAAGAGAAACGCGCCGAAATATTTTCCGGTTTGGCTGCTTGGCGTTTGTGACGTCACATCGGCTTAACAGGAAAATTAGGCGGAATTGTCAGTAAATATATTTTTTAAGAATTTTATTAAAATATTAATTTAATGTTTTCATAACATATTTTAAAAATATTTGTTATTATTAAATACGGATTTCCGTAAAGTAACGCCTGAATCTATTCATTATATTAACATTAGTATTATAGCCTCTTACGACATTCACTGGTAGCAATTGGGCTTACATTCCAGCCCAGCACCCCACGGGCATATTTTTTTTATGGAGTGGCAAATAAGCTGACAGCCCACCTGATGGTAAGCGGTTACCATCACCTTTGGACATTTGCAACACCAGGGGCGTTACCAATGCGTTGCCCACCCTGGTGTTGCAAATGTCCATATAATATTTATACATTAGCCAAAATGTCTTCGAAATAGTTGCACCTAAGTAACTGCGTCGCACTGGACACTTCGCCGCACTCACAATCAAGCTCCTATAAAATATTCACACGGTTCTTCTGTATGCCTTGAGAAGTTGCCAGTGTGTGCAAGGCCTCAGGTCATTAGGTGAAGGTCGAAGTGACAGTATTAAGGAACGGTTGATTTATGTTTTTGGTTATGAGGGAATGGAGGTGGCTCTATTTTGATAATAGTCAAGGGTGGAGATAGAGATATGGTGTGTATAGATATAAGAATATGTCTGATTTTGTTTGGGCTTCATATATGGATATGAATTGTGGGCGTTTATTATTTGTAAATATTTTGGAGATGTTTTGAATACTGTATAGGGACCGAGTCATCTAGTTACGAAATCTTTACTGTATAGGTTTGCGGCATATTTATTTATATGATAAGGAAAATCGAAAATGTATTTTTTATTCTTGATAGGTTAGCCTTTGACCACTATCTCACCTGATGGTAAGTGATGATGTGGTCGAAGATGTTGCTCATGCTAACCTAGAATTACTGGCTCTCAAGGACAGCTGCCGGAACACACCGTTAGATGCTTGGCGACAGTTTTTCTATTTGAGGGTGGTTGCTAGCCAGGCGGGCATTCGCAAAATGCCCTACCACCATGCTATAACGAGCCATCCTAAGACGACAACCGGGGCAGACGGCTTAACGTGCCCTTCATAGCACGGAAGCGCTCAGTAGTAATGTCATTAGCGGTCAGCCATCCAACTCCTGACCGCGGCGGACGTTGCTTAAATTTCCAGATCGGTTAAGAACAGCGAAGCAAACTTCGCTACGAGCGCTTCAGAATATCATTATTGATTACCAGTTATATTTATTTACTAGTTTGATTACTAACTCTCATAAATAAGGTCGTTTATCGCGCGTATAAATAAAAACATGTCTTCAAATATATTTATATTCTTTCCCAAACGTGAACTAGAAGAGTGAAAACTTCGTGATGATGCTTCGTGTAGGGTTGGGCTACGTGGTGTTTTCAAAATCACGTTGTCTTAGTACGAAAAATTTGGTTTGATGACGATGTAGCCCGGTTACATTTGGTCCGAATTTCCTTGAGAGATTGTGGCTTGGAAAATCTTGAGACACTATGGCCCAAAAGGTTTCATATCTCTGAATAAAAATTGGCTTTAGGTACATCAGGCATACTTGGGTGGAGCGGAACTATCACTAGACACATAATATACTCCTTGCTTGTATACCAATAAAAGATAGAAGGAAAAGAAGTTTATTCAATACTACAACAAAAATATTATAAACCATGTTAAACTTAATCCTATAAAGTTTTAAAATGTTAACAATTTTCTTAAATATATATTCGGTAGTGAGATGTCCAGTAGTATTGAATGAGCCTTGTCTCAGCATAATGCGTATTGCCTAAGACAAAAGCGCTGATTTTCAGCCAAGACTCTAAGATTATTATTTTTTTATATAGATCAATATATAGATACGTGTATATACTTTGGTAATGTTCTTGGAGTCAAAATGTGTATCTCTGGCGTGATATTAATATCACAGCGTTGTATAAGTTATTGCGATATGGATTCCCGAAAAAGTACATCAGACGTTATTTCTTAAATTAGAATGCTGTCTGATAGATATAAATAGAATCTGTTCCGTGGATAAACAACTTCAAACTCTCTGTACGAGATTTATTCACAACTGTAAGTCGTTAAAATTTTATTACCATGCTTTGGGATTTCAAGAAACTATTCACATTAGCGGAATCTCATCCCCGCCAGACACAAATCCGAGTTTTCACCATATGCTAGGGGATGCTAAAGTCAGTGACATTTTAAAAATAATATCAAAAGACGCGTTTACCTCTATAAATCAGTAAAAATTCTTAACAATATAAATTTATTATTTTCCTGTGAATATACTCACAGCCGATCCTTCGCCGAAGACGGCCACCTTTGAAAAAGGCCTTTCCCTCTTGAAGGGTTTGTCTCCAGTTAATCTCCATGCTTGGCTGGCGTCTTGGGTAGTGTAATATTACAGTTTTTCAGAACGTGCTGCTACCCATCATGCTGTTATGGGTCCGACGTCTTAACGTGACCTCCGAAGTACGACAGCGCTTAGTAGTATATGCCAATAGCGGTCACCCATCCTAATAGTATATTTTTAGGTGCTTGGCGAAAGGAAAAGGAAATCAAACCACTAATATTGTATGTGTGAAAGTTTGTGAGTGAGCTAGGTTGTGACTGTGTATGTTTGTTACTCCTTTATACGCTCAGCTGAATCGATTTGTATAAAACTTGGAATATAGATAATAGTGTAAAAAAATATACGAGAAAAATAACAATAAGTACGATTCGATTATCTAAAGAAGCTATATAGCTCTTACAGATGTTATAGTGTTAGTTTGTGAACAGAAGAGTGTTTGTTAGGACACAAATAATGTTCTATATTTTTTGGTTATATTGCTTTCATTATCATCAACATCACTTTTTATCATTACGTATGCAAGAAAAAGATAGGTACAGTGTAAAAAAAAAAAGTGACAAAAAGAAAATTCAATAAATACGATTTGATTATATAAAGAAGCTATCGTGCTCTTACGGATATTATAGTATGTGTGAGTGTAGAAGTGTGTCTTTTAGGAATCAATTAATGTTCTCGTTTTTGTAGTAACCCCCTTATCCTGAATATATGACTAGGACTTCCCATTCTGAGCTGACTGCCGTATTGCAAGGAATAAAACTCTAGTTTGTTACCGATAACGATGTGCACTTCATTGGAATATACGGTACGGGACTTATATACCTAGTATATATACTAGTTATATATATTCCGTACCCAAAGAGAAAAATGAACCCCAAAACTGACACTCCACTGTCTGTCAGTACGTTTGTTAGTCGCGTTAGTACTACATTCAAAAAATAACTACCTATTATCTGTTTATAAGCGGAATGAGCTACAAATCGATAATTTTAATAGAATGTGTATGATTTGGGTCATACACATAATATTAATACTATCGATTTTAGGTTGAAAAAATTTAAAAAAAAATAATTAAAGAAAAATATGGTTAACAATGTAGTACATTTTCGAACATTATTATTGTTACAAAGTCTATCTGAAGTTAGATAGTCAAAGTTAAATAGTTAGGAAAAAAATATTAAAATGCCGATTTATAATGATAAATTGGCATTTGTAGAACTTGTTGTTGAATATTGCCTGTGGGGTGCCGGGCTAAAATGTCACCCCCCAACCTCTACGCGTGGGTGTCGTAAGAGACAACTAAGGGTAACACACCAGAAGGTGGGCAGCAGCACTTTCTGAGGAACTGATATATCACACTGTGATCTCCAAGAAGCCTGCCAAGCGTGGTAATTATGGCAATACCCCCATAATGGGGGAAGCTGTGTTCGGCAGTGGATAAATCCAGCTGATACCGTATAGATGTATATAGTATAATACTTCAAAATTCTCAATGATTAACTATTTTTTTATTGATATTCATTACAGTCAAAAACTAGTCCGATTTAAGAAATTGCCTTTTTTAGAATTTTTTGTTTAGAGTATGTGTATGTTACATCAAAATTTAAATATTATAAATTAACCGGCAATAAACCGGCTCCGTCCGCGAGTCCCGGCCGACACGGGATCACACACGTAGCTGCGCATTTAAATATGTGTGAAACTCACAACAATTTCATTTCAAAAATTCATCTAAATTCAAAATTTACAACTATTTATTTTGTTAATTTTTGCTTTTTTATTTTTTCTTTCACGAGTTGCACTCTAATGCGATGCTGCACTCTAATAGAGCCCTTATTATACTTGGCCGGTTTTTATTAAATATTTAAATTGATTACTTGTTTATATGAAAATACCATTCATGGTAAGAGCGACTCCATTGTAAATTTAAAATGAGATCTGGCTCTAGACCGCTGCTGGAACAAATCTCTGAGGGATTTGCGCATTTTTTTTATATATTATCAATATAATATCTACATTTAGCAAGAATGCATAAAATATGCTACACAACATGTAACCAAACTTTCAAAACACCATCATTTTGCAAGTAATTTTATATAGGTACTTTAGAAACAGCCACAGAATACTTGCCAGTACCTACACGCTCTTGCCCAGAAGTTCAATACTTAACAACTCGAAGTGAACCTACTAGAAAACGCCGCGTTGTGACGATAAACAATGTACTACACAGCTACGGAGTTCTACGGCGTAGTACACCCATATTACGAATATTAATAGTTTGGGAGCTGGAGTCATGAAAACTTTCTTCAGTCTGTGTGGCATGTGAGTAAGTACTAAAACAAAATATAATTCAGGATCTCATGTCACTCACGACCGTGAAAGACATATAAAATAGTTTAATAAACTTGATTTTGTTCCGGTAACCGTCAAAATATATTCATTTTTTATTATCTCATCTTATGGTAAACGATATATTTATAATAGCTTCCACCCACGGCTTCACTCCCATGGTATTCAGTTTCGTTGCCTTTCCGGGAATTGTTACACTAGTATAAGATAAATAATTATGCAGCAAACATAAAATTGTTTTCAGCCATTTCGGGGATGAATATTGGCTAATAAACACACACGCCATTTCGTATTTATAATATAAAGTAGAAGTAGAAGTCATCGCAAATACATATACTTTATACCTATAGACTTTGTTAATGAAGCAGAATATAAGATTTGAAAACCAAAAAACGTAAAACATATCATAACGGAATGGGAAAATGTGCTATGAACATAACGTGGAAAATAGGTACAAGTACTTTCAATTACTTTACAAATAGCCACAGAATACACACTTGGAGTTTACGATCAGGTATAGAAATAAGATACGTAAAAACTATAGACATGTGAACATAAAATAAAACGTCCTCTTGTTACGATAAGCATTGCATACTAGCATATTAGAGTATTAAGATGTTACTACAAAATTCATCTTCCCCTTTATCATGCTTGATCACATTGTAATTTACCAACAATTGAGATGGCAGTCAGTCAGGCTTATCTATAAGCCTGACTGTAAAATATATAAATATAGTTATTTATGGAGTCAGTTATTCGTGTGTCTTCGTAACGGTCAGACCAATTGTGATAATATGAAATACGTGTGATAATTACTAGGACGACAAAGTAATTTACTAAGAAAACGTAAGATACCTAACTCCCTCACTCGCTATTGCAGGCCGAAGCTAGAAACTAACTGTTAGCCGACCGCACTGTATCTTCTTCATGTTCACATAAGAAACAAAATTATTCACAAAACATGAGAAAACTGCGTACCGCCCTCCTGCGCCACTTAAGGACTGTTTTAGGAATTGATATTTGTGCTGTTTAGATATTATGAAAATAGTTGCTGTTTTCACAGATGTAGCATTCATAGATAAAACATAGTTTTTGAATTAAATGTCCATAACTCTTACACAGTATACATGTGTACATATACTTGTGTACGTATCTATGCTACAGTCTCCTCGTCTATTAACAGTATCGACTCTACGTCGTAGGTACTAAAAGTTGGCGGTTCTTGTAAAAGTTGTAAATTTACGGATATCGCACAGCACAAGTTCCACCGAATGAAACCGATACTTTATACGTAGTATACAAGATAAATTATCTTTTATCCGATTCTAGAGTTGAATTTATTGATGGCATGGAAGTATAGCAAATAGAGTTTGTTTTATTTTCCTCTACTTGTTGCATTGAATAAAACACTTATTGAAAAATATAGAGATTGCAGTTTGGTAGAGTGAGGATTATGTTATGTCGCTATTAGGATAAAGTATATGAATACTTTGTATTAATCTTTGACGAGGATGTTAATGAAATTGATCAATATTTTCTTCCGATGAATAAACACATCGGCCACCTTTAGAAGCGCTCGTAGCGAAGTTTACTTAGCTGATCTCAACCGATCAGCAAAGTTAAGCAACGTCGCGCGCGGTCAGGAGTTGGATGGGTGACCGCTAGTGACATTACTACTGAGCGTTTCCGTGCTTCGGAGGGCACGTTAAGCCGTCGGTCCCGGTTGTCGTCTTAGGATGGCAGTCGTTATAGCATGGTGGTAGGGCATTTTGCGAATGCCCGCCTGGCTAGCTACCACCCTCAAGTAGAAAGTCTGTCGCCAAGCCCCTAACGGTGTGTTCCGGCAGCTGTCCTTGAGAGCCAGTACTTCTAGGTTAGCTTGAACAACATCTTCGACCACATCATCACTTACCATCAGGTGAGATGGTCAAAGGCTAACCAATCAGGCATAAAAAAAAAAACCTGGAAACGCTACTTCTAGCCAAAATTTCGTGCTCCAATTGTATTACTTTAACTGTCATAGGGGACGGTGCGCGACTATCAACCAGACTGCTAGACTTCATCTGATCGAAAGAAGTGCTTTCTAAGTAATACAATTGAAGCACGAAATTTGGGTTAGAAATAGCGTGCCCAGGTGTCCGAGTGGTTTAGGGATCCGGCGCAAAATCCGAGGACGCGGGTTCGATTCCCGCCCGGAGCATACAATTTTGTGCTTCAATAATTTGTAAACACATGATTTTCGCTGAACACGCGATAGTGCTTCATATTTAGAAATATAGTGTTCCTATTTTGTAGATTATATTTACAACACACTTATAAATTGCTACTATGGCGAAGAATCAATTTTTTTTACATCTGGTACGTTAACATTTTTTTATCAACAACTCACCTGTTGATAAGTGATGACGTGGTTGATGATGGTAAACAGGCTTAACCTGGAAGGCTCTCAAGGAACTGTTCTTGAGGCTGGGTCACAAAGTTAGGTACATAAAGATGGACTGATAGATATACATATAGATAGAAGAGATAGAATATAAGAGATAGATTGATTGAAAGATTGCAATTCAACGGGACAATGCTGCCAGCATGCTGGGCACGCTGCCAACTGGTTGGAGCATTTGGACTGCCTGTGAGTCTGCAATGACTTATGGGTATCTAAATGCTTTTATTGTAGTAGCTGTAGTGTTGTATATTGTTCGTAGTATTGTGTTATTAAAGGCATACCGCCGGTTAGAGATTGATAGAAGATATACATATACGAGTAGAGAGATAGATTATTACAAAATTACAATGAATTTTTCTTTTTGAGTCTAGTAGCTAATCTTAAGAGGTAAACCCACGACTGGATTCGTTCCAAGGACCCTCTAGCACGGCGTAGCTAATGCCGCTGCTGGGCCATCAGTGTTTCAAATTATTATTGTAATGTGAGTAACGTACCGCCACGCTGGTCAAATCACGTAAGTAAAGGATTTTGGGGGTCCGAGGTTTGAGTTTGACCTGAGTCAAACATCTATTACGGTAAAATATTATAGACTAGCGGCCTGCCCCGGCTTCTACGGGTGTTTATAAATTAAATAAAACAATTGATAATATTCTATAACCTTTGTTCGTCAGGGATAATGTAGGATTTTAATGGTGAAAGATTTTTTCAAATCAGTCTAGTAGTTTTTATGTTTATTCGTTATACAAAAATACCAATATTTCCTTTTTATAATATAAGTATAGAGTAAAGATATAAATGACTAGAAGGATTTATAATATTACAGATAGAAGACGATCAGGGTTGGTAGATATTGGAGGTTCAAAACCTTTAATTTGAATTTGTATTATAATATTCTCCATAAGACTTCTCAATAAAACCGCCAGGTACCAATTAACTTCTAAAAAATACACAACATAATTTTACTACACAAAGATTTCACAAAATTACCCTACAGGGTGTTGTAAAACAAGCTGTTTCCTGACAAAATGCGGCCCGACGTCATAAAATGAGTAACCTACGTTTCGAGACTACCGTAAGACGAGGAACCGATAATTTAACACTGTTTTGCAAAATTTTTTTTATTATATCTTATAGTCTAGTCCTAGACCACTACCTAAGCTGTTGGTAAGTAATGATGTGGTCGAGGAAAACGGACTAGACCTAAAGTTACTGACTCTCAAGGACTGCTGCTGAAACACAGTGTTTGGTGCTTGGCGACAAATTTTCTACTTCATGGTGGAAGATAGCCAGGCGAGCATTCGCAAAATGCCCTTCCACCAGATGAAGCTCAAGCGCGGTGGGGATCGAACCATAGACTTGCGGCATGGCAGCCCATTACATATATAAATATTAAAGCTCGGTTATCTCTGTTTCATATAATTATTATGAATAATAACAAATATTTTAAAAGTATTTTATGAAAACATATAATTAATTATTTTATAAAACACTTAAAAAATCTTTATAAAAAAAATTATAGCCGACGTGACGTCACAAACGCCACGCAGCCAAACCGAAAGGGTATTTGTGACGTCACGTCGGCTTAACAGGAAATTAGGCGGAATTGTCACTAGATATATCTAATTTTTTTTATAAAGATTTTTTAAGTGTTTTATAAAATAATTAAGTAAATGTTTTCTTAAAATACTTTTAAAATATTTGTTATTATTAAAAATGGATTTCCGCAAAGTAACGCCTGAATCTATTCATTATAATTATTATGTTTTGTGGTAAGGATATAATATATATATAATATATCTATACTAATATTATAAAAAGGAAAGATTTATATTTATGTATGTATCGAATAAACATAAAAACTACTGGAGCGATTTGAAGAATTCTTTCACCATTAGAAACCTACATTATCCCTGATAAACATAGGCTATAGAATATTATAAAAATAATGTTTTTTTTTGTGTTAAATACCTTTTCGAAAAGGGGCGGGCCGCTAGTATAATATACGTTTATAAAAACACAAAAACAGCGCACGGAGCGGAGCTTGCCTCGTGGTTCTTATAACGGATGTTTAGGTTATGCGACGTCCGCTGCGGTAATTATTGGATTGGTGACCGTTAGTGGCATTTACTAATAAGCGTTTCAGCACGAAAAGAAGAAGCGCTCGTAGCGAAGTTTTTTTTGGTCATGAGTTGGATGGGTGACCGCTAGTGACATTACTACTGAGCGTTTCCGTGCTTCGGAGGGCACGTTAAGCCGTCGGTCCCGGTTGTTGTCTTAGGATGGCAGTCGTTATGGCATGGTGGTAGGGCATTTTGCGAATGCCCGCCTGGCTAGCAACCACCCTCAAGTAGAAAATCTGTCGCAAAGCACCTAACGGTGTGTTCCGGCAGCTGTCCTTGAGAGCCAGTACTTCTAGGTTAGCCTGAACAACATCTTCGACCACGTCATCACTTACCATCAGGTGAGATAGTGGTCAAAGGCTAAGCAATCAGGCATAAAAAAAAAAAAAGCCGATGGCCCAGGTTGTTGTCTTAGGATGGCAGTCTATATCTAGCTGGGTCATTTCCTAAATTCCCTGCTATGCTATGACGACCACTCTCAAGAGGAAAATCTGTCACCAAGCAACTAATGGTGTGTTCCAGCATTTGTCTTTGAGAGCAATAATTTGTAGGGTTAGCCTTTTAACACCTTTGACAACATCATCACTTACCATCAGATGAGGTGGTCAGTCTTTTTTTTCTATTTAATTGAATTGTGTCGGAGCAAGCACGAGGCACAACTGATCACTGATCCGTCACAAGTGATGAACTGCACTGCACTCATCATCCTGAGACTCACAGTTGGTAAGCCTAATATGCCTGTAATTTTACTGGCTCTCAAGAACTCCAGCTGGAACACACTGTGAGATGCTTGGCGACAGATTTTCTACTTGAGGTTAAAACATATCACGGTCTTTCGGGACCTACTCAGTATATCTGGATAAAAAGTATGCATATGTATTAATCCAATAAATAATAAATGCCTTTAGCCGTTGGAGGTGAGTCGAATCAATCACACACACTCTTTCTTTCGCACATAAAATATGAGTGCAATTATCCACCGTTAAAAGAAAATTAGCCAAGAGCCTAGGCTTATTACCTAATAACCTAATAAACGGTATAGGCCTTACCATTTATTATTCCCATAATAAGTTATATGAGGTTTCACATTAACGTCTTTTAGTTCTAGGCAAGTATACTGGAACTGGAACAAATGGAAGATACGATATTCAACCTTATTTTGTAGCAATTAAGACGCAATTAAAATGCATGGCTGCCCCTAAGACCTGAGTTCCGAGTATATAGGCATTCAGCTCATATTAGAGTTTACATTGTTTATAAAGAATGTTTGTTTTCAATTCTCAATCTTATTTTAGTCTTTTTAGTGCATTAATAAGTTGTCTTTTTTACAGTTGGGTTATTATATATTGGAAAAATGATAGGCCACCTTTTGCGACATGACCATTTTATTAAAAACATAATTGAAGGGAAAATAGAAGGAAAGCGAGGAAGGGGTAGGCCACGGACAAGCTACATGAGCCAAATAAAAGAACAAGTGTCATGTCGTACAAACAAGTCAAACAGGTCGCTTTAAATAGAAAAAAATGGAGAACATTGCATCAGCTGCACCGACAAGAGTTTAACTCTTAAGTTTTAATTATAATACAGTTGGGTTTTTGTTTATTAATAATGTATTTTTTAAACAACAAATAATAAATAACACTGATTAATTATGTTAATTGAAAGGTATACAAATTATTAAAAAAAACTTGTACAGGGTATTGCAATGCGGAATCTTCAAAGGTATGCATGGTGCATACCTTTGAGGATTGTTGCATGGTGGTAGGGCATTTTGCGAATGCCCGCCTGGCTAGCTACCACCCTCAAGTAGAAAATCTGTCGCCAAGCACCTAACGGTGTGTTCCGGCAGCTGTCCTCGAGAGCCAGTACTTCTAGGTTAGACTGAACAACATCCTCGACCATATCATCACTTGCCATCAGGTGAGGTAGTGGTCAAATGCTAGCCTTTAAGCTAAACAAAAAAAAATCTCTTTTTTACAGTTGGGTTTTTATTTAATAATAATGTATTTTTTAAACAACAAATAATAAATAACACTGATTAATTATGTTAATTGAAAGGTATGATAAAAAAAAAAAAAAAAAACTTGTAAAGGGTGTTGCAATGCGGAACCTACAAAGAGCGAGGCCTGACTTGCTCTTGGCCAGTTTTGAGAGTGGAGAGCATAAACGAGTAATGTGGTGTATTGTGATGTGGCCTCACTCCGCACTTTAGGTACAAAGCAACAGGTACATCGGCATATCCGTCCGGACGGGACTATTGTACGGTGCGTGCTTCGTCAGAAGAGATCAGAGCTGCGTGGCTATGCGATAGAAAGTGAGACGTCTTGTAGGTGAATATAAATATTAGGTACTCCGTGCTTTGCGAGCTGAAGTGCACTTTATTGCCTCGTAGCTAGAGTTGCTTATTTAATGGATTGGCTTTGCGAAGTGATCCTTCTAGTCTTTTTTTATTTAGTGATGTGCCTGAAACTACATCTTCAAATCTCGGCACCAAGTCAATTAAACAGTGACAATCACGATTACAATACTAAGAATAAAGATAAAATAGCGGTGCCAGGTTTTAGATTAGCAAAGACAAATAAAGGGTCCTTCTTAGGTAATTGTGTACGGTTTTATAATAAAGTTCCCAAACATATTACAACGCTCAAAGAATGGAAATTCGAGTTGCATGCGAAAAACATATTGATAAAAAAATCTTACTACACAGTTTCTGATTACTGAAACGACAAAAATGCCTGGACTATTCCGCCTCTGCCAAGCTATTGCCTGTATACATAATTACATAATTTATACAAACCACCACCTACATAATTTAAACAAATTTTGTAATAACTTTATCATATAGTAAGTATGTAACACATTGTTAAAATATGTTTAAAAGAATGGCCCCGAGTTTCTTGCCCGTTCTTCTCACAATGGCTCTATACAATTTATTTGCTGAACGTGGCAGTACACTGTAGAATATTTCAATACCAAAATTTGTAATTAACCTTAATAAGAGCGTCGTAGACGCCTAAATTGAAAAAATGATTTTGACTTTGAAAGAAGCAACATTTGTACACATGCAAAGAAAATCAAAATAGAATTAATAACACTAATTTTATGCAGCGTTCGTGTTCGCACATGCGTTATTCAAAATATAAAAACAAACAAATACATATTTCGACTTAACAAATGAATGAACTAAACATGATTAATTTAGATGCTGTTGGAGTCGAATGGAGCAAGGGATACCTCACGCTGGACGCGTTCCCATCTTTGCTTAATAACAATAATAACAAGGATGACCGGGAGCAACGGTGCGCTCGTCAACAAGGCTCATCAAGTTGATGGTGTTAAAAAAATGAAATGAACAAAATCAAGGCTAAGTTTGTGAGTTCAGGTTGTTTACACTTGCGGAGAAAGCACTCAACTACCATAGAATGACCTGTTCTTAGAACAACAATGATCACGTTATTTTCGTACTTAAAACTTATAACCAACAAGAAAATATCCAATATTGGAATAAAAAAGTTATCTTCTAGGAAAATGCTAAGGGTAACATCACACGGACTGCTTTTGTTGTTTGTAGTTAACTGTGTATTAATCCTGCCTGCCATCACACCAATGTTACAAATGCAAAAGTTTGTAAGTGAGGATATAAGTGTGTTTGTTTGTCACTCCTTTATGCTAAATCTGCTGAAGGCGTTTGGGTGAAATTTGAAATATAGTGAGTGAGACTTGAAATATATTAAGTGAGACTTAAAATATAGTTAGATGGTTTAGGTTCTGGATTAATAAATAGGATACCTTTATCATTGTCCTCAAAAATTTTCCCAATGTATGTTTTTTCACAATGTATGTATGCATTTCATTTAATGTTGTATTTTTAATCTGGGTTTTTTCCAAATTATAATCCCTAAAAATCTGAACGTAAAGTGTATCTTTGCAAGGAAATAGATAAAAAATGTACATAAAAAACCTAAGACAACATTATATCACAGTTTAATTTGCATTTGTCTGAATTTTGTTAGGAACCTATATAATGGCTGAACGTGCAATATTACCACAACACAAAACTTCACATCAACAAATGATCTAATAACATTTTTTATGGGGTTGTAATAGAATATACAAGAGGTACACCTAATATTTTATTTATTGGTTTAAGAATAACGGGTAACCAGGAGTACGTACCCACGTATTTTTACACAGAGGATACCACCAAAGTTCTAGGGATGGCAAGTGCGGTGACTCCGTGAGCTACTAAAATTTGAAGGAGTGGACTAACTCCTACTCTACTCCTCAAAGAGACGAGGCCCTGCCCAGGGCCAATGCTACCTGGGCCGCAGCAGAGTGCTCTAGCGTTCCCGTAGCCCTGGCATTAAGGCGTTCCCCAGAAACATCATGTAGTTTTTAGTCGGTAGGGGCATTTGCTGATGTCGGAGTAGTTGGTGCCGAGTCCAACATATCCCGGCCACTTCCCCCGGGGTGGATGGGAATGCATTTTCCACAAGCAAATAAAAAGGGGTCCTACATGAGGTGATTGTTTTTTGCATTTAATGAGTGACAATTAATTGACCCTCAAAATATATTTTTTATGCGATTGTGACGGAACTAGCTCGATGTCCACCCGATGTTAAGTGACCTGACCTCTGCCTACACCAGATGCATTTCGACACAAGTGACGAATTGCACTGCGCCCGTCACCCTGAAACATACTCCTACAGTTTTTAAGTCAAATGTGCCTATAAATTTTATTACAGACTTTCTATTTGAGAGCTGTAGCTAGCCAGGCGAGCATTTGCAAAATGCCCTTCCACCATGCAGTGAAGCTCAAGTCTACTGTGGGGATCCAACCATAGACCTGCGGTACGGCAGTCCATAGATATTACCGCTCGGCCACCGTTGCTTCAAAATTATTATTTAGTGACATAAATAACTATTATTGTGTGTGTAGGCGAATACTAAAACAACAAGTTTGCAGTAGAGCTGATTGATCAAAATGTATTCCATGTGTACCCTGCCTTAAACAGTTCAACTATTTTCATAAGCTGCACTCAACTTTCTTTTCATTTGCTGTTTACTTTTGCGATTGCGTTTAATTAATTATTCCTCTTTAATAACTGAAGTTTATTCAAAGTTAAAAGTTTTAACGAGATGGATAAAACTTCTTGTGTAAATATATTTTATTATAATATAAAAATACTGACCAAACCAACTGCGAGTTTGTTCGTGCCACGCAAATAATTTTACATCATTTTCAGAGTTCCGTACACAAAGACAAATATGGGGCCCCATTACTGACATTCCGGCGCCGCCGCTGCCTATCAGTTCTGTCCGTCTTCATGTCAGGTGTATGTAAATCATAAATGAAATGTGTAAAATCTGAACTATAGATATTTGATGAAGTGTGTTGACTCCAAAACAAGTATTTAAAAGTTGTTTTTAACCATGGTTGAACCTATTAGTATTAGTTTAGAAATCATATTTTTATAATGAATATTTGTGTTTTTATGGTTCTGCTATACTGCGCCCTTATTACAACTGGATACGGCTATAATCTCAAAAACAATTTTTTTATGTGCGGTGGTATTTTCTAGAATTTATTGAGTAGAATAGAAATATATTGTATATTAGATTTATATAAGGGTTTATCTCACCCGCCATATAGCCCCGACCTCACACCTTGCGATTTCTATTTATTTTCGAAAATTAAAGAAAAACGTTTTATGGACTCCGAGGAAGTTTGTGACTGCGTTTCAAAAGGCCGTCAAAGAGACCCCTAAGGACGAGTGGGTGAAGTGCTTTTCTCAGTGGTTCCATCGGATGCAGCGATTTATTGACATGAATTGACACTATTTTGAAAAGATAATAAAACTAGTAATTTGCTAGTTTAATCAGTTTTTGATTCTCTTAAAACTTTCAGTTTGACCCGTGTATGTAGGAAGCTAAAATTTCGATAAATTATGCACCATGTTTTCTGTCTAACCATGTTTTCTGAATAAGATTTTAAGCTGTGCACAAACCCAACGATGTTTGACTGTAGCTCGTATTGAAGTTTTCCTAGTCCATCTTAGCTGATCAACTAGGTTATGCAATGTTTGCTGCGGTCTTTACTTGAACGTGACCGCTAGTGTTATTTTTTTGTATATTATTCTGTTTATGCTGATATTTACTAGATGGTTTAATTTGAACCTTATACACGATATAATTTTGTCATAGCCTAACCTACATAGTACCTTGACGCCCTAAAATATGTGTCGACTGTCACGTTAAGGTGTGTGACGGGGTGTGTGTATATGTTTTTATGGGTGAGTGAGAGTGTAAGGGTGTGTATGTATATATACATACACAAGAATAAAGAAATTATAAAGAATCTTGATGTCCAGGGTTCTATCCCCGGGTAGGCAAGTTATTAAATTTTCTAAGATTTTTTCAGTAGCAGTCTTGAATCTGAACTGTACCCGGAAGAACACTATAGGCCCGCTCACTAGTACATGGCGTCAAAAAAATGCCTGACGATACCTCTGACTACCATATTGAGAAATAAAGGCGAAGATATGTTACGTTACTCGAACGTGACCTTTAGTCGCTTGTAAATGTTTCTGTGCTTGGTATCGGTCCCGATTACGTTGTATTGTTATAGGATGGCAGTCGTTACTGTATGGTAGTAATGTTGATTGACAGCTATTATACAAAATGTGCGGCAATAAATTACCAATAACCTGGGACGTGTTCCAGCAGCAGACCTTAATAACCAGTTCCTATTCTAGGTTAACCAATATTACGAAACCCTATACATCCAAATCTGTTGAGGCATTTCAGAGGGAACGATGCGTCCGAGGAATATGAAGTAAATTCACTAAATCGACATTTCGTATTCTCCTGTTTTCTCCACCGAAACTGAACTGATTCAATTCTTTTTTGGCATAAAAGTTTTAAAAAAGGGTATTTTATTTATAAAAATCATTTAAAATTTTCGTGATTGTCTTCTGATTATGGTGGTAAAGCGGGGCATTATTATGATTTTCCGGGTCATATTTACTTAAGTAATAATTATTTGGTGAAAAAAAGGAACTGATAGGGACTTGTCTACAGCTTGTATTGATTTTATGCAGAGATATTTTATTATTATTATGATATTTAGGGTATTAACTTAAGCAAAAAGCGGACTAACCTCTGCCTATAACGAATGCATTTCGTCAAGTCACGAATTGCACTGCGCCCGTCACCTTGAGAGATAGTTGTTAAGTCTCATGTGCCTGTAATTTCACTAGCTGTCAAGGACTGCTGCTGGAACACACCGTTAGGTGCTTGGCAACAGATTTTCTACTTGAGGGTGGTCGGTAGCCAGGCGGGCATTCGCAAAATGCCCTTCCACCATACGTGAAGCTCAAGCCCGCGGCGGGATTCAAACCATGGACCTGCGATACGGCCGATCATAGTCAATGCCACTGAGCCATCAGTGCTTAAAAATGTTTCTATTGAGAATCGCAGGGAAACTGTGAATAAACATACATCTATACTCTAAAAGAGACGAATTACTTAGCATTCCATGGATTCACCGTGCGGGTGCCGGGTCCATCGCGTTGCAGAGGAAGAGGCTAGAGGGGCCTGGGACTTGCAACCCAGGAGTAGGATTAAGGGGCCCCTTCACGATATATCAATGCTCTCCTTCACCGCTCGAGCCTCCTCCCCTACCTAACCAAATTTGGTAAGATCCTACTAATGCCGCCTTAGATACACGTTCGAGGATGGAAGTTACGGTTGTTCTTGGTAGGCCAAGGTCTTTTAGTAGGTTATATAGGGATTTCGCTGGTATACCCCTTGCTCCAACTTCTACAGCATATAAATTAACCACATAACCGTTTTTGGTTAATTCATAATAATACTCCTTTGGGGCAGTCGAACAGAGATCCTGTTATAGAACAGTTTATCATCCACCTTCAAATAATGTCAAAATTCCAACGGTGCCAATGTCAACAGAAGTCCTCTAAACGTATAAAAGAAAGACGATAAAACCCTGATACGCCAATAATCCGTGTATCCTTTTAATATTTTTATTCAACCGCAAAACGTTCAAACCATATTTTATCTCGTCCCATAGCATTCCCGTGGATTTGGGAGTCGCGTCACGCCTGGCCTGAGGGATCTGTAGGATGGAGCAATTTTTCAAATCGCAACTCATTTGAATACACACGATCGTGGTTGGTCTAGACCAGTAAGTTTAGAATTGTACATGGAGAATGTTTCTTTTACTTATTTTCTTAGATTTTTGCAATGCAGTTTACTATGAATCGAGAGCTGGGAGCGACCTTACATATATCATCACGTCTCCGGCAAGGTATATACTGAATTCAGTTATTGTATAGAATACCTTCTAATTTTTCTTTTCAGGTCCATGGTTCGAATCCCGCCGCGGGCTTAAGCTTCACCGCAAGGTGGAAGGGCATTTTGTTAATTCCCGCCTGGCTAGCGACCACCCTCAAGTAGAAAATCTGTCGTCAAGCACCTTACGGTGTGTTCCGGCAGCAGTCCTTGAAAGCCAGTGAACAGGCATATGAGACTTAACTACTATGTCTCAAGGTGACGGGCGCAGTGCAATTCGTGACTTGTAACGAAATGCATCTGTTATAGGCAGAGGTTAGTCCGCTTAACATCCGGTGGGCCTCGAGCTTGATCCGTTATAATAACATAAAAAAACATAAGTATCTAGTCTATACTATTCTAGGTTCAACTAGGCTTTACATTATATATAAGATTCTGTCGCAAAGAAGGTTTTCGGGTTGTTTAGACATACCTGTCAACCGCTTAAAATAATTTGTCGGCTGTATATTCGGAATTGTATAGAATGCCTGTTGTGACGGCATTCTATGGAATTCCTAGGAATTCTACAGAATACTGTATAAGACAGATTGCAGATTACAGATATGGTATAGGCAATCTTTCTTCTGTAACAGCCGACTCGTCCGATGCTGAACACAGCCTCACCTGTAAAGGGGGTATTGGCCTTAATCCCCACGCTTGGCAGGCGGCTTGGGATCGTAGTATAAAATAGCAGTTCTTTAGAAGGCGCTGCTGCCCACCTTCTATTTTTTTCCCTTAGTCGTAGGGGACCACGGGGCATCATCGGGGGATCTTTCTTTAGTCTCTTAGTATTCTGTATATTATGCTGATATTTACTAGTTGGTTAAATGTACATGCTGAATTCAACAACAAAGTTATTATTTTTTTTTAATTTTCAGTATCAGTTTGGAGTCTAAATCTGTGCCCGGAAGAACACGATATGCTCGCTCCCTCTTACATCGAACCAAAAACATGCCTGGCAAAAGCTCTAACTACCATTAAGAGGAATAAAGGCGACGATATGTTATTTTTTTGTTTATATTGTTTATATTGTTGTACCTAGAGGTCCACGGGCTAGGAGCGAACATATTACCCGCAACATAAACTTACATCGACTCGAACATTGCATGCGTTATTGCAAACCTAACAATATTCAAATCCAAGTCCCCATAAAATTTATGTAGTAATCATAGCTTGTACTATTTAAAATATTTACGTTCTAAGCCCTTGTCTGTCGATCTAAAAAGCAAGGTAGACTGCGACTTTCAATGCTATTTTCCAAGTGTTTCAGAGCTAGATGCGCTGTATTGTTTACTTTTAGTACTCATCTATTTTCCATTACATGCAGGAGACCCCAAATAACTCAACGTGAGTAGAGGCATGATGCTCATTAGTTGCATATTATCTCAGAGTCACTCCTTATTGCCTTTACTACCGGCATCCTCCCAGATGAATATGGCCAAATAAGCATTATCATTTACTGCGATTTTTTAGGTAGTAATGTGCTGCTGAATATTAGTTAGGTACACATCAAGTCTCATTACGATCGTATTTGCCCTTATTGACTGATACGAGTAGCAGCCATCATTCCAATGAGAAGAGGAGAGATAAAAAAATTTAGAAAGAAAAGAGAACCAAGAGGACCGCTATTAAGAAGTCTAAAGATGAATAATTAAATGAAGATGCACATTTGACTTTGTAAAGTGTGAAAAAGATTTTAATATGGCGATGACGCGGCATCCTATAAACAACTGAATATCTACGTGCTCAAATACACACATCAAAAAAGTCTAAGCAACATACATAATGTCACAAATTTTACCAATTATATAAATTATTTTTTTAAGTCTTTACTTTATAAACGTTTTTGTTTTTGATGACATACTGGCTGGTAGAAACAAAAACTTTTCGTTTATGTTTTGTTTTTAAATAAAATTGAAACGAACGCGATTTTTTTTTAATTTAAGTGCATTTCAGTCCAGCGTCACCAACCATAAAATAAGGTAAAGTATTGCAGGTGAACCGATTTCTGTCCAAATTGGTTTTTATTGTAATTTAAGTATGTGTTATCATCCAAATTGCTGTAAATATATCGATTTGTATATAAATTACAAATATTTACGTGATGTAAAGTAAGTTTAGTGTTGCTCAAAGAAAGTATCGATACCTTTGTAGTATCGATTTTTTATAATGTCAGGGGTATTCGTATATATACTTTTTCACAGTGTCAATAAATTAGGAAATATCATATTCGATGCATACAAATCTAATTATATTAATGTTTTTTGATTTTCATAAATGTGTGGATTGAGTGAGCACTTAAAATAATTAATTACTTTTATATGTATCATAATATAGTTTCGTTTACTATGTTACGAACCCCTATTGAACATGAACACTAGTAATACAAGAAAGTTAAATTTGATATTTTAATAGAGAGCAATCGACCCTTGCGAAAATGGAGGATTGAGTGAGCACAATTATCTATTTCTAAATTTTTAAATACGGCACTAGACAAACTGTCACTAGATACTTATACTCATCACAAGTTTTACTAAAAACTAGTATACAATTTATTTTTGTTAACTTAATAGATTTGAAGGTATTGACGGTTTTCTGTGAGGATTGAGTGATGTCTTCTGTTTTATCTTTTTACAAAAAGGTATATTGGTTTTACAATTGTTTTAGAGCGTTTACTAAATTATCCTATTTTATTAATTTTTTTCTTAGAGTGCTCACTCAATTCACACGCACACTTGATTTTTTATAATGTCAGGGGTATGGGTATAGATACTTTTTCATAGTGTCAAAAAATTAGGAAATATCATATTCGATGCTGGTGATCATAAACCATCATGCGGAATGTTTTATTATGCCATGAAACTTATTTAACATAGGTACTTTAGGGAATGTTATTTACATCTCACTTGTATTTAAATAACTTTCTTTTTCAGAGATTCAATATGTGTTTTTGGAAAACTTTTTAAACAATGCCTGAGACTAGTATGAGTTTGAGCAATTCGCCTCTTCCAAATGAAATTATAAAGAAACTTCATCTGCTGATTTAATTGATCCATTTCTTGCTACAGGTATGTGCTAAGATACTTAGTATTTTTAATACTTGCGCCAATCCACTATTGAGTTGGCCATATAAAAAAAATTGTTGACGATTGTTTCCAATCAAATTGCACCTCAAGCAGTTAAGTTAGCCAGTTCGGATCCACCTTACGAGAAAAGCATTTTGAAACACCAGGTATTATCAATTTTTCTCTACATAACTGGCACAGCACTTGGTATAAGTAAATTGACCTATTATTATACAATTAATTATAAATAGTGTAAATAACTTACTACGATTGTGATAATAATCTGATTTGTTTGTTTTTCAGTTCATTTAAACAAAACTCCGTCGCTTATATACTTTCGAAGTAAATGCTGAATCGATAAAGTTATGGCATGGAATTTAAGGTACCATACTATATCACCTCAATACTATATAAAAATCAACATGTGTACTATACAATCCCAATTACTATTTATTTAAATACATACTTATAATACTATTCTCTAACTTGTTTGATTTTAAAATTAACCAACTTTCGAGAGCAGTTAATTAAACTTTTTTTTTGTAATTTCAGATATGGATATGTCACGCAGATAATATTAATTGAATCAATTAATAGAACAAAACAGTGCAGAAGAAGCTTCTTGCAATACAAATGAAATAGATCAGCTGCGAGATTAAATTAAATATCAAAATAATTCAACTACCTACACCAAAAAGTTTTTTAAAAGTCTGTAGTCTATATATGTAATTTAAAAAAGGTGCGTCAAAAATACTACATTTTATGATTGAACTACATATAATAATAATTGTTGATTATAACAAGTTTACTAGTGCAACTTACTTGCAGTATTTTTTACTTTTCATATACGACAATTAGAAAATAAGTATAATATATTGAAAATTGTTATGTACATAGAAAAATTAAAAAATATATATATATATTATAAAAATGTTCTAGTGCTTCTACACAAATTACTTTGGAACTATGTATACAGACCTCATTAATACGGTTTTCGATACTAGCGAAGATATATCGCACGATAATATATTTTGATAATATTGAATAAGTAAATACATCTGTGTGAAATATTTGTTTCATTTTATATTTCGTTAACATATATTTTATGAACCTAACCTACCTACGATTTTTTTCCTAAACCGATTATAATGGAATCGATTTCATTGTTACTAATCGATTTTAGGGAATCAGTAGTACAACACTGATTCCCTAAAATGTCACTATTATTGTGTTGGCCATACTGTTTTCATTTGTAATGGTTGGTAAAAAATAACTTCAAATCTGAGTTTCAAAGCAACAAGGTCCGTGCCAACTCTTAATATTACTTGCTCAGTGGTGCATTTTTATTGCTACGTTTAGTCTTGATTTTATAATTTTACCAACAATATGAATAAAGTTAGCGACAAAATTGGATTGTGAGCTACTTTATTTATTCGTAGATTGTGAGACATTCTTTACATCATGGAGCAACATCATTTGACGGCAGATCAAATGGAAAGAGCTGCCCTACAGCCCTACATCAAACATGATGCAAGCGGGAAGAAATCAATTTCAGGTATCTCGGCATTTTGGTATTCATAGAAGCGTTATTTGTTGTCTTTGGTAGCGCTACAATAATACAGGAGACCCCGCTGAACAGCATCTAGGCCGTGGAACCATTACAACCACTCGGCAAGACCGGTACATACAACTGGCTGCAAGACGCCAGCAGATTTTAACCGCTCGAGAGATAAGTTTGAGGCTACAGAATTCAAGTGGTGTTGTTGTAAGTCCCCAAACTGTGCGAAATTGACTGCTTGAGTACGGCCTACGAGCTCGACGCTCAATCAGGTGTCCACCGATACGTCACGGGAATCACGCTCGTCGAATTGAATAGTGTAGAGAATGCAGAACATGGACCTAGGAGCAATGGGATAAAATTATGTTTTCCGATGAGTCGCGATTCGGATTTAGGCCTCATACAAGAAGGGTGAGAGTGTACCGTCGGCCCGGAAATACTGAAAGGCTCAGGTGCGTTCAGGAAGTTCATCCATACAGCGGCTCAACAGTTATGGTATGGGCGGGTATTATGAAGAACAGGCGAACTGAGCTCGTTTTTGTAAATGGAAACATGAACGCTGAAAATGACGTTGAGGATATTCTTAGACCTTATGTCCATCCATTTGCACAAACCTTTAGCTCCGATTTTACGTTAATGCATAACAATGCGCGTTCGCATACAGCTCGGCGAACCCTTTAATACTTGACAACGGAGAACATCCGGGTATTGCCCTGGCCTGCACAATCACCAAACCTCAACCCCATATATAATTTAATCTGACATAATCTAATCTTTCTACGATTACGATATTCTTTGACATCTATGAATGAAACCAATGATGATTAGATTGCATGTAAAGTAACGTATGAGTTTCTCATTCTTGGATTGAATTAATATTGAATTATATTAATTTTTTTTTTCTTATGTATAATTTTTCAAATAGCTTTCTCTCTCAGATTTGTACGCCTAAATAGGCAAAACATGATGAACTGAATTGTTGAAGTCCCATCTATGTGCATACCTACCTTCCTTGTGTGTGTATATTACTCATGTTTATTGCATATAAACGATTATCTTATATTATCTTATCTTATCCATCGAGCACGCATGGGACATGCTCCAGATACATGTTTTGAAGGACTTGGACGGAGTGACAACAACCCAACATCTGAAGGATTTGCTATAATTCCAATTCCAAAACAACAGGGAGCGATTGCTGCAAGATGATATAAACAGTCTCTTTAATTCTATGAATAGTCGTTGCCGACAAGTTCTGAATAGCAGAGGAAGCCATACCTGGTATTAAATTATCCAATTCTTTCACAATAATAAAATTTCTTCAGAAATTTCATTTTGTAAAAAAAAAGTTAAGTATCTTATGTAGGTACCTTAGTGGGTACAGTATTGTACTGTTTATTAAAAGAACCATTGAAGACAAGAGCTGTTATTTTTTCATCATTAAGACCCTAAAAAAATATTTATATAATAAAATACAAACGTCATAATGTGCAAAACCATCCTACAATTTAAATTAGTACATGTTGCTTAGTCTTTTTTTGATGTGTGTAATTTTAACTTTATTCACAGTCTCATTATTTTCTTATGAAAAAGTCTGTAACTAAAATAATAATGGCAAAATTACAAGTAATATTCACTCCAACACTAAAAGGATTCTCTTATAATATTTTTTACTTCTAAATTAATCGTTTAGTGCCAATTCTTTCAAAAACATATTTCGTACATTTTCTATTTTGATAAATTTCAGAGTTACGAAAAATATATCAAACACACAAAAGACATCTGATTCTCCTGTCTACACAAGCCAGCTTTTTTAAACCCCAAATTCTAAAGGCTTTCTATTTCTCCACGTAGATAACCACAGTAGTTAGAATAAGGAAGGGAAACTATATTTTTTGCCGGATAAAAATTATAATTTTACTGATCAAAGAATGCGGCGAACTAGTTCGTCACGCCAATCTAGCAGCAGCAAGATTAACTGCAGCAGCAGTGTTATATTAGTAAATGTTAAAGTTTGAATTACCCATTACAGCACTTTGTGCCCGTGGGGTACCGGGCTAGAGTGTGACCCCCCATCTCTTCCCGAGGGTGTCGTAAGAGGCGACTAAGGGTAACACATCAGAAGGTGAGGAACTGATATCTCACATTGCGATCCCCAAGGCGCCTGCCAAACATAATGAGGGAGGCTGTGTTCAACAGTTGACAATTCGGCTGATACACTGTCTTCTGGTTGGAATAAGTTCACCAGGAAGTTCAGAAGCTCCTTTTAGTTAATGCCACATTAGCAGTCACCAAGTCACGACCGCAGAAAACATTGTTTAACCTGGTTGATCAGGTAAGAGCGACTAGACAAACTCCACTATGAACGCTTCAACTGTTTCATTCACACTGTCTTGTAATTGTACTTGGACAATCTCTTATCGTCCATCCAATATATGAAAAATGGGAAAAATGGAGCAACTCATCGAAGCATTCTACATTTCTTTCAGCAAAATAGAATCTACATTTCTATTTTGCTACTGAACCTTAAAACCTTAATTATAAGCGATTATTAAATACTGCATATCTAAATTTTCATCGACCAAACTATGCCGAATGCCGGCTAAAAGCCGGATTCTTAACATCACTATCCAAAACCTTTTACTCTAATGACTTGGGCGACACGTCTTTTCGAATAAATTTAATACTTGTTAAAAAGGGTTGCGAATTGTATAGAAGATTACCTTTTGCGTTAGCGAATTTAAGAAAATTGTGTGGTTGGATGTGTTGGTATTTTGGTTTACGTAATGTATGTAACTATATGTTAACTGAATTAAATGTATGTTACGTATATTTTGCCTACATGAGGTTCCTACACTAAAAATTGTATATTATGTCTGTAGGTTAGAAACAGTGACTTACATTGAGTTTTTATCACGATACCATAGATTCCGCGAACGATCAAATGTATTTTTTTAACGACGTCAAAAAGAAAGTTGTTACTCAATTCGTCTGTATTTTTTGTTACTTCAGAACTTTTGAATGGGTTAACCGATTTTGATGATTTATTTTTTAATTCGAAAGCTGGTGGTCGTGTGGTTCCATCAAAATCGGTCAAGCCGTTTTTGAGTTACACTCCAATAACTGAAAAGTATTTTCCTATCTTGATGATAAAGTCATTAACAGTGAATGACAATCGATCCCGTAAGTAGCAAGGGTCACTAAAAAGGGCAATTTTGTTTACCTAAAAATGGAACCGACCACAACACTCAAAAGTGTGAAATTACTCGTCGAGGTCGGTACCATGCGCACAATATTGTGATAATAGGTACTTTTGAACCATCATGGTATTGACTTCCGTAAGTTATTTGGCACATTTGAGTGTTGAAGTCGGTTCCATTTTTTGATATTTTTTTTGCTATCGTGATGGAACACGATCGAAGCTGATCTGGTGTTAAGCAGTAACCTTCGCCTATAGATGCAGTTCGTCGCAAGTGGCGAACTACACTGTGCCCATCACCCTGAGACATAAAGTTGTTAATTCTCACGTGCCTGCAATGTCACCGGCATTCATACCCTTCAAAGCCGAACACAGTGATGTAAACATAAATGCTTGGCGGTAGATATAAGTATTGTGACAGTACTTTCCTGGACGAACTCGGACAGACTTCTACTGCTACAAAAACTATTTAACAAACCTAACAAAAACATGGCTTATACAAGGTTTGTAACTAATTATGATAATGTAATAAGCCTTGTTTGATTCGCAAAAGCAGCTTACTCCAGCTTCACATGACCGCAGATGGTCACGCCAAGCTGAATCCACGTAATTAACCCTAAGCGGGCTATGTATCATCTTAGTGGAACGCATTAAGATGTGGATGGTTTCCGAGAAATGAGGAAAATAAATGAGTTTTTTGATGAAATAGGTTGTTATGCTATATATTTTGTACATGATCACATATGAATATATAACAGTATAATGTATGAATTAGTGATATAATTATGTAAAAATCTTTGTGGCTTTAGTAGTAATTTAGGGGGGCACAAAAATAACTATAAAAACGTTACGTATTTCTCATTTACCAAAAAAGATTACGAAAAAATCTTGTTTTAACAACTTAAACACTACATTACGCATCGGCATTCCGAGTACTTTTGTTGGTTTGAAAACTATTGAAAACAGAAATATCAGATTCTTGACAAATTTCAGTTTTGAGACGGACTCTGTAACAAAAAAGCTATATAATTGATAATTTTGACCCCCCATTAATTGAGGACATACCTATTCATATAGAGTTGTAAAGAGATACCTATTCATATAAAATTGTATAATAACCTAAGTTCAAAACGAAAGATACTTCTCCAACAAGGTAAAAGAAAAAAAAACTCCCTACTATCTATATTTATTATGGTATTTATTTAAATGGTACATTTATACATGATTTTGGGTCAATAATCTACACAAAATATCGGAATTTTAGGTTTGTAACTCATTTTTTTACGGTCCCGTGACGTGTCGTAGGATAGATAAACAGCACAGTGAGTTTAAGATGGTCTTAAACCCTAAAAATATAACACTCCTCTAAGGCAATCTAAACACACCAAAGCACCTTCAAACAAACCACAAGCAGTTACAAAGCGACCGCTTTTCATCATGAAATCAATCTTAGCGATAAGATCCTTTATTTCTCGAACGCCTTTGATTCTTTTAAAAAATAACTTAATCCTCTACCCGGGTAGTTTCCGACGGAGCAAGAGCCGATATCTCCCTGGAAAACAGAGCCCAAGACCAGGATTCTAAAAGTTATTTATTATAAGGATATGCTAGTTCAACGAAAAAAACTGACCAAATATGACTTGAGCCTTCCTCTTAACTTTTGAATATGAACATTTATTATTATTTGTTGTGATATATGTCATAATTACACATATCCTGTAAATATTATACACAAAATCTTAATCTATCTCAAGAGTGTGAGGTAAGCAGTCTTCGAAGCATTTTTTATGGGTTTGTGAGGGAGCAAGCACGAGGCCCACCGTTAAGCGGTATCCTTTGACTATAACATAATTTTGAAGCGCTCGTAGCGAAGTTTGCTTAGCTGTTCTTAACCGATCAGCAAAGTTAAGCAACGTCCGCTGCGGTCATGAGTTGGATGGGTGACTGCTAGTGACATTACTATTGAGCGCTACCCTTCTTCGGAGTGCAGCTTAAGCCGTCGGTGCCAGTAGTCGTCTAATGGACTATGGCTATGGACTGCCATGCTGCTCGAATCCCGCCGCGGGCTTGAGCTTCAACGAATGTTGGAAGGGCGTTTTGCGAATGTCCGCCTGGCTAGCGACCACTCTCAAGTAGAAATCTGTCGCCAAGCACCTACCTAACAGTGTGTTCCGGCAGCAGTTCTGTAAAATTACATACAGGCACATGAGACCTAAAAACTGTACGTCTCAGTGTGACGGGCACAGTACAATTCATCGTTGACGAAATTCATCTGTTATAGGCAGAGGTTAGTCCACTTAACATTAGGTTGGCCTCGGGCTTGCTCCGTCAACATAAAATAAAAATAAAATAGTACGATTCAACAAAACCTTTATTGTACCATTGAAATGAAATAGCTACAACTAGAATACTGTAATATTTCTCCACGTCCAGCATTTCGTATTGGTTCATAGAACTAGGCCAAGTTAGAACGTTCTTACCGGACGAGTTTGATCATAACGAGGGAGTTTCAGAGTTGAGACGATTCATTATGCAATAACAAGTACTTTAATCAAGTTTACTTCAAAGTTTAATGAAAGTAACTAACGGTTTTTTTTCTATATATCAAACTGTTGTGACAAGGCAAGTTGTATAACCTCTTCCTTTTTCTCTAAAAAATCACTGCGTTCAGTGATTTTTTAGAGAAAAAGGAAGAGGTTATACAACGTGCCTTGTCACAACAAAAAATCACTGCGTTCAGTGATTTTTTAGAGAAAAAGGAAGAGGTTAGGTATTACTTCGCCTGTATTTTAACCGACTTTAAAAATGAGGAGTTTATTAATTATTTTTTTTGTGTATGTTCATAACTCTTAACAGATTTTGATGATTTTTAGGGTTCCGTACCCAAAGGATAAAGACGGGACCCTATTACTGAGACATCGCTGTCCGTCCGTCCATCCGTCTGTTACCAGGCTGTATCTCAAGAACGGTGAAAGCTAAACATTTGAAATTTTCACAGATGATCTATTTCTATTGCCGCTATAACAACGATTGCTAAAACTAATATAAAATTAATATTTAAGGGGGGCTCCCATACAACAAACTTGATGTTTTGCCGTTTCTTACTCGATACTAAAAATAAAGTAAAATAAATATTTAAGGGGGGCTCCCATACAACAAACTTGATGTTTTACTGTTTCTTGCTATAGTTAGTAGTAGTTAGATACCTATCACGGTGATAGGTAGACGCTTTAACTATTCACAGAATATTTAGTTACGGAACCCTTCGTGCGCGAGTCCCACTCGCACTTGGCCGGTTTTATATATTCAAAAGCTGGTGTTTTTCAAGTGGTCCCATTTAAATTTAAGTGAGATCTGACGAGTAGTATTTGTTTTATCCCTAATTAGCGTATTATATTATGATGAAAGTCGTTTTTTTTATCGTTTTTATCTTTAAGCTAATGGATGTTATCGGGCACAATCCCTAGGTAGATTTACAAAATTTACGTGCCGCAGGTCCATGGTTCGATCCCCACCGCCGGCTTAGGATTTATCGCATGGTGGAAGGGCATTTTGTGAATTGTTTGGCATACAACTACTCTCAAGTAGAAAATCTGTCGCCCAGTATCTAAGAGAGTGTTCCGGCAGCAGTCCTTAAGACCCAGAGGCTTAACAACTGTAAATCTCAGGGTGTCGGGGCTATATACAGAACCTCAGTCACGTGTCTATCTGTTTGTCTGTAAAAGCCACTGTTTTTTTATTCTACTTGTAGGAAAAACTTTTTTTTATTTATAGCTGGTATGTTGGCCTTTGACCACTATCTCAACGGTGAGTGATGACGTGGTCGAAGATCTTCTTCAGGCTAACCAAGAATAAATGGTTCCCTTGTGTGTTCTGTCGGAACACACCGTTAGGTGTTTGGCGACAGATTTTCTACTTGAGGGTGGTAGCTAGCCCGGAGGGCATTCGTCATTTGGCACGAATTGTATCTGTTATAGGCAGAGTATTACCGCTAAACATCAGGTGGGCCTCGTGCTTGTTCCGTTACAATACGATAAAAACTGTGAGGTGTATTGGTACATATCCGTCATTTACAAAAAAAATGCCTTACCCTGTAAGTGACTGGTGATAATACACGTACACACATTTCTAAGGCCTGGATAGAGTATATCTCTAATTTGCTGTTAATTTCTCCATCAGACATTGGGTTGGCGTCATAAAAACTTCCATGTATGTAATATTAGCAAGATTACCTTCTTTCCTGAGCTATACTATGGTGCGGCGCACTGTTTATGGCAGCCAATAAGGCGAGAGAAAATAAATCAGCAACCAATGGAGGTTCCGCAGATATAGAGAACTTTCATTTGAGACGGTTTTACCTGTTCTTTGATATAGGGTTTGGAAGGTACTTGATTTGAGCAAAATACAGATGAACTTATGTTTTTTTCTGGTTTGCCGAGAGTGCCAAGTGCGTAAAGCAAATTTTAAGGAGTTTTCGCATTCCGAAGGTACATCTGATGATAACGGAATATGTCTGTAATAGCCACTGTTTTCTCTACTTGCCTGAAAAAGCTTTTTTTATATTTATAGCTGATATGCTAACCATTGACCACTATTTCAACGGTATGTGATATCGTGGTCGAAGATCCTGTTCAGGCTAACCTAGAAGTACTATCGGAACACAGTTCTCGGTGATAGATTTTCTACCTGAAGGTAGTAGCAGTAGGTACTCTTAAAATACCCTACCACCATTCTATAACGAACAGAAACTGTCGTCTTAACGTGCCCACCAAATCACGGAGGCGGTCAGTAATATACGCCACTAGCGGTCACCCATCCAAGTCATGACCACAGCGGACATGCTACATATCGACATACCTTCAAAGCAATAAAGAAAATAATCAAAAATTAACCTTTCCCTTTTACATTTATTTAGAGACTATATTTATTTCGGTCAAGTGCGAGTCGCCCCATTAAGGTTTTTATAGTCCAACAATCATCTTCGCACACAAAAAACAAGGTTATTAACTTTATCAACACAGCCAAAGTCAGCATATTCTGAACAAAAGCCACCTTCAAAGTAACTCCTAACCCAGCATGCATCCACTCCGATCTAGATATAAGTAAACAAACAATAAACACTGGGAAAAAGAGAAAAGAGTACAACTCGACTCTATTTTGTATTCATGACTTTCAATAAATAAAGGTAGGTACGGTGAGTATCACGCTACTACTTGTTCTCGACACAGTCGCGATAGCTGGAGCCAAAGGTTCCTTGATTGCACTAAAAATGTTGCATATTTGTTTACTATTGCACCGTACGCTACTGACAGTTTGATAATCCGGTCTGGTGGTGTAGCCTAATGTTGGTATTATATTAGAATGACGAATCGTTGGGTTTATTAACCAAATACTATAGTATTTGGTTGTAGCTGTAGTGTTGTATATAGTTTGTATACAAACTATATACAACACTACAGCTACTAAATACAATAAAAGCATTTGGATTCATAGGCAGTCCAAATGCTCTAGCCCACTATCAGTTGGCAGCGTGCCCAGCATGCTGGCAGCATTGCCCCGTTGAATTGCAATCGTTTGGTTAATTCTTCCTAAGAAGAGTATTCACTGAAAGTAAACTATAAAATAATAAATAGCCCGTAGTGTGATGGGCTAAATCTTTATCCGTGGGTTTCGAAAGAGGCGACTAAGGGTAACATTAGAAAGTGGGCAGCAGCGCCTTCTGAGGAACTATTATCTTACATTGGGATCCCCAAGACGCCTGCCAACCAAGCATGGGGATTCCCCCCATGGCAAATCCCCCTTAATAGGGCTGGCAATGTTCACTAGATCCAGCTGATACAGTAAACTATAAAATATAATTCATTATAAATCACATTCATATTGTAAACCTTCTTTAAAAAGCTCAGAGACAAATAATTTAGTGAAAAGTGTAAATAAAACTGATTTTTAATTACTTTGGCCTCATGCAGCTGGCCATATGCTTGTTTTCTTTTGCTTACGTCTAAGTTATTCAGGATTACGACACTGGATAGTGCTTGTTGTAAATTGCAGATGTGATATTACGGGGTTGCGAGTTAGGCCGCGGTGCGACTTCAGTAACCCTACCCTGCACAATAGTGTATGGCAGGAGTAGAAACCTTTAGTTCAGTACATCAATGCAGCTGGGACCTGCACATATTATTTTAACAACATCACTGGTTGTGCGCGATACTACATATAGTTATGAAATTCTCGTCTCGCTCGCGTAAGGTGAATTGTCAATTTCGTACGACAAATCATTACCTATTTTTTTTTTATCGAGAGCAAAATACACAAATCTGTCATTGAAACGCTGCTGACTCACACACTTAACAGATACGTGTTCCCAATAACCAATGATAAAATAGAAGGAGAGTGATTTGAAATAGAGAGGAAGCAATGGTTCTTTCTGAATAAAAATGCATGCAGAGAACTATATTTACAGCCATAAATAACCTATAGTTTTATAAATATGTTGGGAACATTAAGGTCTTGCGCAAGTTGAATAGACTTAATAGTCACTTTCATTTCATAGTGACTTTTGTCTTTCACCTGAGATAACTCGCTTGAGAAAGAGAAGGGGATACTTAATTAATAAGATAATGAGATCGAGAACAAGTAGTTGTATCCAAATGGTATCAAGCGTTTGATCATAATATAATCGTGAGTGGCTTTTTATTTTATTTTTTAATTTAATTACATGATGTTACACTTACGAATTTAATTTTCATTCGAGCAATTTCATCGTACGCCTAGAATTGTTTGTGACTGGAATACATAAATTATTTGAACGCGCGCGAAGAAAATAAGTTTAAAAAAATTACATTATAATAGTACATTATGCAACAAGTGCGCGAAGTTGCTTATTACAATCGAGACGGGTTTTAGGTAGATCGAAGATCAAAGGCCTAAATGGAGTAGAGATTGTAATAAACAAAGTGCACGAGTTTCGTCGGAAGTTTTTCAACACACTTGCGAGGGAAAAAAAATCTATTGCCATGTTTCAAATTTATTCCTTCCCTCCTATTGATTAACCTCCTTAAGGGGACGGAGCGGGTTCCCATCGCGCTCGTAGTTAAATTTTACCCTTTCGTTTTAATCTTGTAATCTAATTCGCTTATCAGGTGTTAATGCAAAAATTACAATCTTAGATTAATTAGAAAATATTAAAGTTCTCCTGGACCAAGTAGAAAGCAGCTACTTTCTTATCCCCGATGGAATAAGATCCTTGAAGCCTTTGATCTTGTTTATTTTCTATAGCTATATAGTGCATAGCGACCGATTTTTTACTTGAAGATTGTAGCTAGCCTGTAATTGTGGTATTCGCTAAGCATACAGAGTAGCACTTAAATCTGAATCTATCATCTTTAAAGGTACCGTAGAATAAGGTCGTCTCGACATAAATCAAGACGCGGCAAAATATGGGTTCCGATCTTGCCTTTAGCATCCTAATGAGGTAGCGCAGACTAAAGGCAATGTTTTTATATCGTGATATTATCGCATTTGATAGTTAACAATGGTTTTCCTTTATTGATGACTAGGTACACCAAGACTTGCATAAGATATATAGTACACGATAAAAAACAAGATATTGTGGAGAAATAGTGTATGTTCTGAAGACCTTTTTATTTCCTAATAAAATGCGTTCGTATCCTTGCCAATACTAAAGCCATGGAAAATTGCAAGCCATATTTTATAAAATATAATATTTTAACCCTCGTGTCCTTATATTTATTAGAAACATGTAAATTTGTAAAAAAAATACACTCAATTCTTTAATAAAGAAGTAGAACAACCTAAAAGATATCCCATTAGATTTAGACATATCCTGATACTCCCAAGCTCAAAACTAGCAATGCATAGTTCTGGTCCGAATGTAATTGCAATAAAGATATTTAACACACTACCAAATATATTAACCCCCGTGGGGTGCCGGGCTAGAAAGTCACCCCCCCATTACTACCTGTGGGTGTCGTAAGAAGCGACTTAAGGTAAAATACCAGAATGTGGGCAGCAGCTCCTTCTGTGGAGCTGATATCTTAAACTGCGATCCCCAAGACGCCTGCCAAGCGTGTGGATTATGGCAAAACACCCCTTTGATGGGAGAGGCTGTGTTCAGCAGTGGGCAATCTGGCTGATACAGTAAATATATAAAAAAGTTAAGAAAAACACTCTAACTTAGACAATTCATTAAAAAAATATATAGTTACTAAATGTTATTTATATAAACGAATTCCTAGATGACAATTTTAAATAATAATGAAAAAGAAGATCGGTCGCTGTTATATCAGTTGCTATACCGAAAATCTGTCATATGTATAACTTTATAAAAATGTATGTAAGACCAGCATGTAAATACTCTACATATCATGCCATAAAAAATTGAGAATAGAGAAAAAGACCCTTTTAATATCGAGTTTTTGTTTGTCTTAAAAATATCGATCAAATTAATTCAAAGCCACACTTAAAAAAATAATATGGTTATACTTCGCCCTCCAATTACCCAGTAAAAATAGATCATCTACGATGTTATCGTTCATAATAAAATCGATTCCACACGAAATGGGGTGAATCGAACAATATTTCACTTTGATTAATTGAAGCAAATTGAACGGTGACGGTTCAGTTTTAAGTGGGCTACGAGTTTTAAAAGATTTAAATATTTAAAGCTCTTAAATATCTAAAGGTAATTTCACTTCACAGACTACTTTTTAATATATTAACTCCCCAATTTTCTTTACATGTCTGATTCAAAATAAAACAAAATTATAGATTCTCAACTCGTTTAGCTGAATGAAACGTTAAAACAATATTTATACAGTTTTTTGATAATTGTTACAGTTACACAACAATCATTTTGCTGTTAATATATTATTATTATTTTTGATATCCTATTAGCCATTGACCACTATCTCACCTAATGGTAAGTGATGATGTGATGGAAGATGTCACATGTTGGTAAACTTCCGAAGCACGGAAGCACTCAGTAGTAATGTCACTAGCGGTCACCCATCCAACCAAAAAATGGAATGTCACAAGTGAGGGCAAGTTGAGTATTCTGAACTTAAAATATGGTTTCGCCGCGTGAACAACCTGTGTGCCTTCATAGTAATTTTTTGTATAACGAAGGCCTGCAAGCAATGGGCTGTGCTCCCTTAAACCTCAATGCCCTATTGAAGGACTACGGAACCGTAAAAACAAGATACTGTGGAGAAATAGTGTATGTTCTGAGGACCTTTGAACATCCGAAGCACGAGAGAATGCATAGTATCAAAGTAGCAAGTGTAGATCAATCAGATATTTGATAGCAGCTTTAGGACAAAACAAGCACTGCACAGCTAGGCACATACCGTATAGATGTGTGAACTCTACATCATGCTGCGATCTACTTCGAGCCCATGAAAAGTTACGTTAATTTATCGCAAGAGTTCATAATCAATTTCAGCGTAGATTTTATCAATTTTTCACCCAAGGAGATAGAAAATGCTGAATATGTATATTCGTTTTAAATTCAGAATTTTGTTTGAATAAAATTTTATATCAGCAATCATTATTAATAATGTCAGCCTTAATCATCAAAATTTGTTCATTGAACTTATTAGGTATAAGTAGTCACACGTACAATGCAATACAAAACCCGAAATTATTTATCAAATAAAAGAATGTGACTTTTTAATTAACGAACTTAACAGTTTCAGGCTATGGTAGTAAACAGTAGGAAATAGTCGGGCGGTAGGGCGGTCCAATATTGTCCAATAAATATTTTTCATTTTATTTCATTTCATTTCAATACCTTATAGCGATTTTCACCATTGGATGGGCACTGGGCAGTGTAAATAATAAACTTAATTATAGCTTTATCAAATAAAAGTTATTAAAACTTGAGCATATTGGGATGCCTCTCAGGTATAATTTACTGATAGTATAAATAAGTGCCTGAATCAAAATATATGTTACTTATTTTATATTATAATATATTTTATTAGGATAAGACGGTTTATTAATATCAGGTGGAGTGTCGGGGGATTCTCCACCAGCTTGCACGGCCCCACACGTCTAGGGGTGACCCTGGTGAGCAAGGTTGCCCCTTCACAGGACGGAGGCCCGGTTGGGTTCGGGCCTACCGTTGAGCTGAAATGGTTACTGCTAACGTGACCCCATCTTGCCCCACCTCGGCAGAGGACTGCTCACGGAGGGGTTTTAGTGGGTTTAAGTCCCACAGTTCAAGTTCGCACTTCCCTTTTCACTACGGGGGTAGTGGAAGGGAAGTGCGAAGGAATATCACCCACAAAAAAAATGTATATTGAACTTAACTGTCTGATATAAAAATATTTTTTATTATTATAAATATTTTTAATATTTATTATAATAATAAATATTTAGATAGTAAAGATCCATATTAATAATATTTTTTTAGGGGGGATATGCCTTCGTATTTACCACCCTAAACTTTTTTTTAATATGGATCTTTACTGTCTGAATTAAAAATATTTATTATTATTATTATAAATCATGGGGTTATTTTTAATTAACGTACAACTGAAGATTTTTTTGTAACGACTGTCAAAGACTTATTTCAAACTTACCTTTTACCCCCAAAATTTGTTGTATTTTATATCCAAGTCTTTCTGTAGTAACTTACCTGAAACAAGTGAAAATAAACAACTTTTAATAATCTTTTAAATAATAGATTGGCTAACATTTGATTGTGAAATATCACGTAATTTTTTTATATTTTTTTTATGCCTGATATGTTAGCCTTTGACTACTATCTCACCTGATGGTAAGTGATAATGTGGTCGAAGATGTTGTTCAGGCTAACCTAGAAGTACGGGCTCTCAAGGACAGCTGCCGGAACACACCGTCAGGTGCTTGGCGACAGATTTTCTACTTGGTGGTGGTAGCTAGCCAGGCGGGCATTCGCAAAGTGCCCTACCACCATGCTATAACGACTGCCATCCTAAGACAACAACCGGGACCGACGTCTTAACGTGCCCTCCGAAGCACGGAAACGCTCAGTAGTAATGTCACTAGCGGTCACTCATCCAACTCATGACCGCGCGCTACGTTGCTTAACTTTGCTGATCGGTTGCGAACAGCTAAGTAAACTTCGCTACGAGCGCTTCAGAACCTGATGGAAAGTGATGATGCGGTCGTTGAAATTTGGAAGATACTGGTGGGTCGTAAATCCACCATAAGGGGGGTGCGGTAAACAAAAAGAACGGCCTCGGGAGCGAAAAGAACTTAAAGCACTAACCTGGAGCCTCCAAATAAAACCACGGTGCCGAGCACGCTCTGCGTCTTTCGAGTGTCTTCCTCCTTTAGCCTCAAATAACGGTGGCTGTCAACGATTCCTTATAATATTATGATGTCTGATCTGCTTTAATCAATGCGGTTGTTTTTCGTGAAAACTCAAAATGTAATATAATTTTTATGCGTAAGCGTCGCTAGGAAAAAACTTCTTCTTCTTCAGATGAGTTGCTGTCATAGGTCGAAAAATCTCCACAGCTTGGCGCTTGACAGTGACAGGCGTCGGTATCTTCTGTTTTTTTTTTTGTTTTGGCTTCGGGTCACAACGGCATCACAAGCGCACTCCATCGTTCTATCTTTCCCATTAGCCGAAAGAGACAACAAAGAATTGCGCCATAAAAGCGCGCAAACACATACTTTTGTATAGAAGAAATCTATTCATTCTGTACTTTAATACCTCTAGATACACTAGATACTGGCATTATAACCATTCGTGAATTTTAATTTAGTATCAGCCGCAAATATTGAAAGTACATGTCATGGATGACGTACTTTCAATATTTTAGAAAGCAATGAAATAAATATATTTTAGTGGTAATTACGCCTAAATGATTTATTTATCAGTTTATTACAGTATTTTTTTAATGTTCTTTATTAAATATTTTTCACTTTATATAACTATAACATATACAGAGCTAGTTCACCAAGAAATCCTTGAGTGCACACAGATACATGCACGGATCGGTACGGCGCACGGCGCGCAGCGCGGCACTCCTGTGGTTCCGAAATGGCTTATGTTTAACTTACCACCAGATATAGTAACATATAACACACAAGAATAGTAAATAATCACCAAATAAAACCAGCATTTTAATTTAAACTTATAACCAAAGTTTTAACACCTCGCTATCCTATTGCAAAATGACTCCAAATAAATCATTGTTAACCCAAAAGTAGTAAATTATCACCAAAATTAAAACAGCATTTTAATGTAGGTAAAATTATAACCCAAGTTTTTATATCTTGCCATAATTCTTCTGGCGTTGTTGTGGTACAAGTAACCTAACGCTCCTCTTCGCTTCGCTCGTCGACGCACTAAATATGACTTTAGTGATCATTTACTAAATTTGGTGTTCGATTACAATTTTTGGTAAAAGAACTAAGGGTATCAAAGTATTTTATGGTGGTTATTATATTTAATCCTTTCAGAAATTGGTCCGCGACTTCCGCGAGCCACATGACGAACCGCAAAACATAACATTTACATGCAGATTCATCCGCGATTTAGTGCATTTGGTACGCCTGTGAATAACTGGCTTTATAGTTTAAAAAAATCTTTGATAAACTATTTTCTTCAGCATCACCCTACCTACATAGTTATTTCTTTTTATAGTTTACTACTCTGTTTTCTTTCGCAATGAACCCTACCAATCAAACCTTACCTACCCCTAGATTTGATAGCGCGATAGATGACCAACCCTCCGGGTAGTAAAACAAAACTCATATACGTACCCCGGGTCGGCCTATCGGATGGTGTTTACCAATTTGTAATAAAGTTGGTATTGATTTGTGAAGTGCTGAAGTCCTCACGAGTTTGTGTTGAAGCGTATTGTTGAATAAGCTAGAAAAGTTATATCTTTTTAGAGCTCGGGGAACAACTTAAAATATATCTGTAAAATTTGACTAGTATTATTTTTATAGGAGCATTGACGCATGCTAAGCGAAAACATAGAAATTATTACGGATGGAAAAATATAACTTACCGTCCTGGTGCACTACCAATTGTGCACAATAAAATTGGTAGTGCACCAAGACGGTATTCTGGGGGTTGCGGGTTCAAGTCCCGCTGGACGTTATCTTTTTCCATCCGTAATAATTTCTATATCTGTAAAATGTTTAATTTTTATGGTATGGCATAGGACGTATCATAAGCAGTGTCTTCCTTCATAGCGCTTTCCATACAAACGTAGTTTCGTCATATTTTTATTACTAAGGCGTTGTAACTCGTTAAAAGTTTGCATGCATGTCCTTAAGTCAAAAATCTATGCTTCTGGTTTGCCATTCTCTAGATTATTTATTTTTGCCCTGAGGGCTGGCGCCGAGCTACTTCGACGGAGCAACTTAAGCGGCGCATGTATGTTAACCTCGGTATTTGAGCTATTTGGTGTAGAGACGTTGGGTGCGAGCTCTTGGTCGACGCGCAGCGTTATCAAAATGTTGATACCGATTTGGCTCAACGCATAAGGATTGCAATTCAACGGGGTAATGGTGCCAGCATGCTGGGCACGTTGCCAACTGGCAGTGGGCTGGAGCATTGGGACTGCCTGGGAGTTGACAATAACTTATAGTTATCTAAATGCTTTTATTGTAGTAGCTGTAGTATCGTATATAGTTCGTTGTATTTTGTTGACTAAAGCATACCACCGGTAAAAAAAAACCCTAAATGTGAAATTTATATTCCCATACAAAAATATTTTTTCGTATATATATGAATATACTAAAATTTTTGGCAAAAGGCAATTTTTGGTATTGGACCGCCCAGTACTATTTCCTGTTTACTACAGTAGGAAATAGTACTGGGCGGTCCAATACCTCATAGCGATTTTCACCATTGGATGGGCAGTGTAAATAATAAACATAATTATACCTTTATCAGTGTAAATAATAAACGTTATTATAACTTTAGCATATTGGGATGCCTCTCAGGTACTCTCATAAACCATCCTCATTACGTCTAGGCAATCTGTCAAGAGTATTTTGGGTTGTGTAATACAATCCAGTAGTAATTTCAAGATTCCAGAAAGTGTTGAGCTCTGTCAGATTTTGGGAATTCAAAATGAATGGAGTTGTTTTTGTCTGACGATCATAGGATTCGCCCCTACTAACATTGACTTCATATGTTAGGTATGGCTACAAATAGGTTTATCCGAGTGAAAGTTATATAAGTAGGTGCCTAACCTTTGGTAAACGTAGCATTTTGCTAGTTTCTTGAAAGGATTTAAGTAGTACCTATTTATAGAGTTACTTATATAGCAAATGAGAATAAAATATTAATTAATAATGTTATATTCTAAATCACAATTGATGTTATATTTGAAGCAATTAGATGAAGAAATAGACGAGTAGCGATAGCATTGGACTGCCGTGCCGCATGTGCATTGTTCGATCCCCACCGCCATGCCGCGCGCCGGTTTTAACTTCACCTTATGGTGGAAGGGGTTTTTGCGAATGCTTGCCTGGCTAGCTACCACCCACAAGTAGAAATTCTGTCGCCAAGTATCTAACAATGTGTTCCGGCAGCAGTCCTTGAGAGTCTGTGATATTACAGGCTCATGAGACTTACCAACTGTGTGTCTCAGAGTGACGGGCATAGTGCAGTTCGTCACTTGCGACGAAATGCATATGTTATGCAGGCAGAGGTTAACGCTTAACATCAGGTGGTCCTCGTTCTTGTTTCGACAAAAATTCATAATACAAGTATGAATTAATTAAATAAGTAGAAAACCCGACTGCAAATCATTTATTTACTTTAAACTTTTTATCGTTCCATTGTGATTGAAATTGTAAGTTAGAAGTATACTTCTGACTCATACTTCATTTTAATAATGTTAACAACCTCTTAGGGTTGACTTCTGCTAGTCCTAACAAAAATTTTGAGAAGAATTTGTTTTTGTTTTGAATTTCACAATATATGCCGTGTAAATTCCGCTAGTTTATTTTTTATTGTTTTTTATGTACTTAGTGTCACTTTCGCTATCAACAGGAATCTAATGATATATCTTACATCAAAGTCGGTTAAGTCGTTTAGAAGTTGTGAGGGAATAAAGAAACTTACAAACGTACATACAAGAACCCTGAAACATAACACTATTTTTTTTGGCAGTCGTGGAATAAATATCAGTCACTCCTCTAACGTATGTTAAGGTGTTGTTGCAATTATGGCTTATTTAATTCTGCAACCGTTTTTTCATTATATTTTTAGGCACATGACAGCCTTGGGCATACAATAAATACAAGCTAAATATCCTGTATGGTTGAAAGTCATGGTTAAGTCAAAACAAGGCACACAATAGTATGTTGAATTCATAACCCGAAATCAACAACTATGTCTACATTTTCACGGTATCACGGCAAAGTGAGAACATCATAACTTACATTCCTTATTTCTAGGATAGGATATAGGGTATAATTTATTACTTGAGAACAGAATATATAAGCAGCATAATAGAATATTATCCACCAAAGTTAGCCGTTTTTATTGTATTTCATGGTTTTTCAAGTTTGCTAAGGCAAGGCTAAAAGATCTCCCTGGAGCGAGTATCAGAATGGGGATGACAAAATCTTGACACCACGAAGACGCATTCTCTGCGAAAAACCCATTTGTCTCTGCAACGTAATTCCTAGGAATATAACAAAATTACAAAAACACCTAGGAACTCCTAGGAACACCACTGAACTTCTCCAGTAGTATCGCGATCGTTGGCGTCGACCTAGCGAATGACATACTGTTTGAGAGTCATCTAGGGAACTAGGTCATATTTGCCTCTAAAAAGCTTGGAGTGCTAAATCGGTCCAATCAGTACTTTACTCTACGGCAACGGGTTACGCTTTACAAAGTGGAAGTCAGACCGCATATGGAGTACTCACATCTATGGGCTGGGGGCGCTCATCAAACCTACCACCTCGACTCCATCCAACGGCGCGTTCATATTGTCGACCATCCCATACTAACAGACGGTTAGGAATCGCTGAATCGCCGGAGAGGCTTTGTATCTGTTTGCGTATTCTATCGTCTATACAACGGAGAGTGTTCTGAGGAGCACTTTGATATGATGCCAACTCTTAAATTCCACCTGCGCACCGCTCGCCTCCGACGGGATATTCATCCCCATTGCCTGGAGCTTCTGCGCTCAACTACGCAACGGTTTTCAAGAACCTTTATACCTCGTATAAAGATTTGGAGGATACTTCCCAATCTTTTTAGTACGCTTACCTTCAAGTAGAATCTATCGCCAAGCACCCAACGGTGTGTTTTGGCAGATGTCCTTAAGAGCCAGTAATACTAGATTAGCCTGAATAACACCTTCGACCAAATCATCACTGACCGTCAGGTGAAATAGTTGTCAAAGGTTAGCATACGAGTATCAGATATAAATACATATGGACATATACAGTATACACATGAAACTTATATATTTTTTTTAATGCCAGATAGGTTAGCTTTTGACCACTATCTCACCTGATGGCAAGTGATGATGTAGTCGAAGATGTTGTTCAGGCTAACTTAGAAGTACTGGCTCTCAAGGACAGCTGCCGGAACACACCGTTAGGTGCTTGGCGACAGAATTTCTACTTGAGGGTGGTAGCTAGCCAGGTGGGCAAGCGCAAAATGCCCTACCACCATGCTATAACGACTGCGATCCTAAGTCAACAACCGGGACCGACCCCCCTCCGAAGCACGGAAGCGCCCAGTAGTAATGTCACTAGCGGTCACCCATCCAACTCATGACCGCGGGCGACGTTGCTTAACTTTGCTGTTCGGTTGAGAACAGCTAACTAAACTTCGCTACGAGCGCTTCAAAATCGTATTATTATATTATATCGTAAGAATGAGTGCAAACTATGTTACATTTCACTATTACTGAATAGCGTTCTTTTAGTAAGATATTGGTACCTTTATGAGTCTAAATGACACGGAGCTTTATTAACTTTAATTTTTAAAATAACTTGGTATATAACTCGATAACATTAGAATGATAACATAATAGAAGAATAGATCTAATCACTGGTAAAAAAAAAATGGACTTACTTAGTTTTTAAGATAGAACATAAGTCAACAACAATTAACATCTTAGTTGTAAGTAACTCAAAGATGCATAGAGTGTGTAAATGTATAAAAAAAATTGTACTAATCCAAAAACATTACGGACCAAGTGTCTGTAGAGCGTATTTTAAAATATAAAAAAAGACACGGAGCTCCCGACAACCGATCTTCTAGGGATCGATCAACTCTAAGATTAAACATAGTAAAACTAGACAAGCAGTTTGACTTCACATAGCGGTACCAAACGTGGCTTGTATGTTTACGCATCCGTACGAACGCGCATGCACACTACGACACATATCTAGCGTTTATAGAGTGCGCTAGTTGGGGCCGCACTACGTTACGTTCTTCACCGCACTGACCGGTACAGCAAGCAATTTTTTTATTTTTGTTCTGTGCTGAGTGCAAGTGTTTGCGACAACAGCAGCCTGCGAAGGGTCAGAAAAAAAGAATTGTACATTGTAATCTATTACTTCTTTATTACTGACACTAAACTGAATCATTAAAGCTTGGTATCCGCTATGCTTGGTTTCCTCATATCCTTACTACACATATATATCTTCCCACATCACTAGGTTATACTTAAGTACTTTAGTATTCAACGGAGCAATGCTGCCAGCATGCTGGGCACGCTGCCAACTGGTAGTGGGCTAGAGCATTTGAACTGCCTATGAGTCTGCAATGACTTATAGGTTGTCTAAATGCTTTTATTGTAGTAGCTGTAGTGTTGTATATAGTTCGTAGTATTTTGTTAATAAAGGCATACCACCGGTAAAAATACTTAAGTACTTACAATAATATATTTTCACGCATAGTAGCATGGTAGAAAAATGCCACAGATTCTTTTTTTCTGAGTATCTCTGTCTGAGTAAATATATGAACCTCTAATAATAGATACCATAATAACTAGTGTCTTGTTGTAATTTTATTTTTAACGTAATAGTTTGTAGTGAAGGTAAGGGCAGGTAAGGTGCCCCAAGGCAAGAGTTTGTCAAGGGTATATTATATCACCACTGCTGTACAACATTTACACAGAACTTATAATAAGAATCACCATTGAGAACTGGATAGACGGAATGATTGTCGGTGGGCGAAAGATTTCAAATCTGCGTTATGCTGATGATACTACTTTTATGCGACAAGTATTAGCCATATAAAAATAATTCTTACTAAAATTTAAAGCGTTAACATCAAATTGGCTTAAAATTAACCGCACCAGAACAAAAATCATGATTATCGACCGGGCCAGCAATAACTCGCAAGAAGTTACTAGAATTGCGAACTGTGATATCGTACAATCATACTTTGGCGCATTAATTTCAAACAGTGGAAAGGGTGTGTCGATGGAATAAAACGGCGTATGGCTATTTCGAGGTCAGCTATGGACTGGCTGAATAAAATATGGATAAACCAAAATATTACTAAGGCCACTAATGTGCCTTATAAGAAAGCGCTCTTGTTCTTTCCATATTTCTTTACGCTGCCAAGACAAATACGGTAAGAGAAAGTGAGAAAAAGAGGATAGGTGCTCTAGAAACTTGGTGCTGGAGAAATATGCAAAAAAATTAATTGAAGAGTTCAGAACAAACCAGTCAATTTTACAAGAACTCAGCATCAAACAACGTCTATCCTCCATCGCTCAGGCTCACATTCTCACTTTCTTTGGGCATGTATTAAAGCCTCTGTAGAATGACTTGAGGTGCAAGGCAGAATTGAAGAGACAAGACCACGTAGCATATAACCATTACGTTCGACCGACCAAATAAAGGCAGCACAGATCCTTTGAGCGGGTGGACAGCGCGTGGAAGGCGGCAATTTGAGAGAAGTGGCAACGAATCGTCAAACAAACCACAACCCGAACTAATGACAATACTTCCAAGTGTGTAAACGACAAAATAGACGAAGAAGGTAAAGCTCAAAGATGGGATATCTTTCAACGGGTCTTAAAAAAATACTCGCTGCCGTTGTTAATAATGATTTATTTACAAGAATATAATAGTGTAAAATATATTATGCCAGTTAATGGTGAAACATGTAGATCTGTACACCGTATTAAGACCATCTTGTTAAAGCCATGTATGTTTCTTGCGATAAATTTCATTTCATTTAATTTCATTTAATTAATTTGAAACGCCTTGAAATTTGAATATCTACTATATATACACTAATATTATAAGGAGAATAGATTTGTATTTTTGTATGCAACGAATAAACTTAAAGACTACTGGACCGATTTGGATGAGATTTGGTATAGAAATACTTTGAGACGCGGGGAAGGATATAGGATAGTTTTTATGCATCTGCACAAACACAACAAGAGGTTAATGGTTTAGCCTGATAACCAACAAACGCGCAGGCAGAGCCGCGACGGAAAGCTAAAAAAAATAGCAACCAAAGGAAAAATTAACTAAACTAATATATTAGTTTAGTTAATTTTTCCTTTGGTTGCAATTTTTTAAGCTTTATAGCAAAGCAGATGTTTATGAAAAATATATTTCTAGTATATTTTAAAAACAAGGGACCAAAAACATGTTTAAGTTGCCATCAGCTGGCCTGACACCAACCCACCTTGGGAATGCTTCTATTGGTATTACTCGTCACCTTTCATTTCATGAGGGTGCTCAGACGATTACCAGCCCTTTTGAGAATTACTGGCTCTCAAGGATCGGGTCACGCTGTTAAATGCTTGGCAACAGATTTTCTATTTTAGGTAGAAAAACAGTTCTAGACAAACGAGCATTCACTAAATGCGCTGCCATGCTATAATGACTGCCATATCAAAACAACAATCGGGTTTTACGGCTTAAAACGTTTTCTCCAAAGTACGGAAGCGCTTAGTAATAATGACACTAGGAGTTGAGTGAACCAATGATGGCCGAGCGGTAATAGCTATGGACTGCCGGCTTGAGCTTCACCGCATGGTGGCTGGGCATTTTGCGATTGCCCGCCTACCACCACCCTCAAGCAGAAAATCTGTTGCTTAGCACCTAACGGTGTGTTCCGGCAGCAGTCCTTAAGAGCTAGTGAAATTACAGGCACATGAGACTTAATAATTATGTCTCAAGGTTACGGGCGCAGTGTAATTCGTGACTTGTGATGAAATGCATCTGTTATAGGCAGAAGTTACTCCACTTAACATCAGGTGGGCCTCAAACTTGTTTCGCTACAATAACCGAGTCATGACTGCGGCTGACGCTGCTTATATTTGTAGATCGGTACAGAACCCGGTACGATACAAACTTTTTAACCTAAATTTTTCTAAAACCGCCTTCTACCGCATTCAACAGGAGATTAAAGAATATTTTTATATTCTTACGTTTAAAGTAAATCCCACTCTTGCCGTCGTCATTATCAGTGTTGAGTATGTGAAAAGGGCCAATAACGAATTGGCTAGTAATTCAATTGTCCTCCTCTCCCCGTCTAACCGCTTCACACGAGTGGCCTCGAGGGACCGCTGCCTCTTTTTCTATTCTCCAAAATAATGCTCCGAATTTAGGGTTAGGTTTGTTTGCTTCAACTGAGATGGTGATTGTTTTAGATTTACAGCCTTTTCCGGTGTCCTTTACAAAGAAAAATACATGACTTATTAAATTTGAAGAAAGTCAAAAGAAATTAGAGATAGAGTAGTGTGAAGATTGAATCAACGAGGGAAAGAGAAGAATAAAAAAGTAAACAGGAAGTGTTTTGTTTTAATTAGAGTAAGGGTTTAAAATTTTGATAAGGAAAAAAAGCAAAGTTATCTTTTGAGAGATTTAATCACAGTAGTCACAGCCCCTTGGGTTGTCGCCTGGTGTCACCCGTCCATTGCCACCTGTGTGTGTAAGGCGCAAGTAAAAGTAAAATACCGAATAGTGGGCAGCAGCGATCCGAGGAACTGATATTTTAAACTGCGATCCCCAAGACGCCTGCCAAGAGTGAGGAATATGGCAAATCCCCCCAAATGGGGGATGCTGTGTTCAGCAGTGGACAATCTGACTGATACAATTATCACAGCACATGTACTAAATGTAGAGACTCAGAACTCAAGACTGACTGGCGGACAAAAAAAACGAAAAACTAGTGTGAAGGTGTAGAAGCATGAAATTCTGCCAGAAGTATCTCGTATGACGTAGGTTTGAAGAGTCTGTATAAAGTGGAATGACTAGGCGAACGAGATGTATGAACTAAGATCTTGTGTGAGAGTGAAGAGCGGATAGTGCAGTGTCAAGCAGAAAGGTCTACAATCACAGTAGATATATGGAGTTAATTCCATTATATCGAATGTGGTACAACTGTCATGGACAGAAGTTACGATTTTCATCAGACTTGTCCGTCGCATCACTTCTTCACATTTAAATACAGGGGTGGGTATCCACGCTTGATATATCTTGGGGATCGCAATGTGAGATATCAGTTTCTCAGAAAGCGTTGCTGCCCATCTTCTGGTGTGTTACCCTTATTACATCTTACGATACCTAGTGGTGGTGGTGGTGGTAGTGACATTCTAGCCCGGCACCCTACTGGTATGAATACGAATTGAATGACTTCTACAATAATCATTGGATTTGTTAAGCAAAGCCTTAATACATAGCTTCAAAGATACATTTCTGTTAATAGGAAACAAAAGAAACAGAACATCGAAACTCACTCAAAAACGTACAAAAAATACATTCGACTTACCCTCTTCCAAATAAAATATACATCCGGAAGATTGTCAACTTCGCAATTAGGTGAAATGTATTATAACAGCGCCGTACCCAAGTTTACCTTACTCCCTCTCTCATCCTCCTCAAAGGGGACAGCCTCCCGAGAGGGTCTGCACCCCTGATCTACTTCGCCATAGATTAGGCGATAAGTAAAGTAACTCGACAAGTTTTTGCCTACCTTGGATCGTTGGAAACTCAAAGATTGTCGTGATTTTAGAAATGTCAAGCTGAAAATGATAGGGAAAGTTCTGTAGGTTCGAAGAGAGGTGAAATGTTTAGAGCTTTGCCGCTGAGTAACTAAATTATACAGATAATATTATTTGTCGATTAGTGATACCTTTCTTCTCTGTAAAGTTGAAGCCTGTATAAATAAGTGCTTTAACGAAATCTGTACTTACTCAAGTTTAAAACGATAAAGTTTGTTTATTTCGTTACTCTATTTTACCTTGTTGGCTCTACGGGGTGAGATATTTTTATTTATTGCCTTTAGATCCCTTTGGCCGATATCTCATCTAATTGTAAGTGATGATATGGTTGAGGACGCTAAGCAGCCTGGCCTTACCTAGTCCAGTCCGATTGTCAGACATCGTTTGGAGCTTTGGAACAGATTGATTACATGAGGGTAGTAATTTGTCAAGCAGCAACAGCTATATGGGAGATGTCGTTCAAAGCATGGTAATTAGCATAGTCGTAGGGCATTTTGTGAGTGCCCTCCTGAATCGGATCCTTATAAAGTAATATCTGTTAGACTGACTACAGAAGGTTGAATTATATGGCGATACATCGTCCGGGTGTCCGGGTTCCAAGGTCTATATTGACAATGCAACTTATTGGGAATCAAAATGTATTAAGTTTTGCAGTGGGATCCTTATATAGACATGAGCTATTTGGGAGACTTAGTTTTGCTGCTTTTATTTAAACACAAAACGAATGTAGCTACGGCTTGTTCAGTTTATTAGCGTAGGAAAGTGTTATAATCGTGTGGTGCTTTGTCGTATAGAGCTGCAGCTGAGATAGAGACTATCTTGATATTAAAACTGCGTGCAATTCTTGCTATATATGATAAGGATCCCCGGTTTTTAAAGATAATAAAAAGTTCCGTCACTATTACAAAAAATTACACACTAAAAATAAAAACTCATAGATTCCAGCGTTAGAAGTCGATTAATGTTGTGGTTAGATTTTATTCTAATGGCAATTATTTTAACAAGAAAATTCCAAACGAAAATTCAAATTCCAAGCGATCTGAGGCAAATTAATTTTATTCCAATCTGGTTTATTAAGATCAGGCCAGTCACCCGAGCTTGGGTATTAAATAATTATTGAGAGACGCTATCTCAACTAAATTATGTTCAAATTTCAGGGTTCAGGTAAATCGATGGGTTTCGGTACATATTAAGTTGATAGTACATGATTAAAACGGGTTTAATGTCCACAGACCATATTATAGACTTAGATTAGGCTCCTTCTCCCTGTTTATTCTCACCAGTGAAAGGTTTCGTTTTTAGGTTCGACTAAAAAGTGTTATGTTTTATAGAAAATTATGACTTCTAGACGAGGGTTTAATAAATTGATTTCGGGAAAGTAGTAGGACAGATGCCGGAACACATTGTTAGGTGCTTGGTGACAAATTTTCTACTTGAGGTCGCTAGCCAGGCGGAAATTTGCAAAATACCCTTCCACCATGCGGTGAAGCTCAAGCCCGTGGCGGGATTCGAACCATGGACCTACTGCGCGGCAGTCCATAGCCAATGCCACTGAGCCATCACTGCTTCAAGAGTACCAGGTTAGCAAAAACTAAGAAGAGGTTAAAATCATCATTAGAATTCTACACTATACGTGATGAACATAGGCTATAGAATATTTACAAAAACTAAGGGTATGAAAACTTCGATAATGTAACCCAACGTGTGAAAAAATACCAAAAAATCGTTATAGCAATGTAACGATTTCTTTGGTATTTTTTCGTTCTCTGCGGAAATTGTTGACAATAGAAAAAAGTAATGTAGTACAATTTTATAGAGGACACCAATATTTACAAAAAAATACTGCAATACCATATGTCAAAATATTACATTTATGTCACAATAACAACTTTTATGTGTTTCAATGTATAGTTATTGTTCAATACCCGTGCAAAGCCGGGGCGGGCCGCTAGTTGTTTATATTTAGCTTTTTGTGTGCTATTTGCTAGTTGTTATTAAATTATACAGTTATGAATCTTTTGCAAGTTTAAAAAAACATATCATCATATCTTGCTATCTATATTGCTACTTGCTATATATGCAGCGGAAGACAGAGGTGTCTAAAAACCATCTAAATTCTTAAGGTCCTATGAAATAGTTGGCAAGCATTTACCGACCGGCCAAACGCCATCTGCCAGAAGTGAGACATTAACACTGAAAATTTCTTATACACAAAAAAATAACCTCAAAATGGAACCCACTTCAAGACTAAAAAGTGTGAAATAACTTGTTGAAGTTGGTACCATGACAGTTCAAAAGTACCTATTATAACAATATTGTGCGCATTGTACCGACTTCGGTTACGGTGAAATTGGTTACAATATGACGTAAAAAACTTTTTTCATCCATTTTAGTGACCATTGCTAATTACGGGTTCAATTGTCAATGACTATCAATATAGGAAAACACTTTTCAGTTCTTGAAAACAGCTTGACAGATTTTGATGTTATTTAAATGGGAGCACACGGAAAGTACCAGCTTTCAAATAAAAAAGAATCATCAATCGTTCATACAGTTGATAGTTCTGAGGTAACAAACATTAAAAAAATACAGTTGAATTTAGAACCTCCTCCTTTTTTGAAGTCGGTAAAAACTCAATAACTGTCCAAATAGGAAATCAAACCCGAGCTTCAAGGTTCCAAAATAGCTATATTTATATTGCCGATAGGTGTTACCTCTAGTTCACGATCACTCCTAATAGTAGATGATAAACGGGATTCTACCCTAGAATAAGGATTGGCTTTCAAGGGCATCTATCGGAAGAAAGTCTTAGTGGCAGATTATTTACTTAAAGGCTATCACAAAAGGGAAAAAATCTTGGCGGGATTTGACGGGATGGACTTTCAGCTCGGCAACCCACAGTCATTGCTACTTGGACTCTTACCGCATCAATATAAAATGGAAAATCATACAGGATAAAAAAATGAAAATAAAAAAAAATAAAAATCAAAATATTTACTCAACACATAATTAAAGATTAAATATTAAAAAGTACGCAGTACTAAATAACATTTACAGATTTTCCTAAATAAATCGTACATAGAAAAGGTGTTGATAGGGGTTCAGCTCAGCATTGTGCCAATTGGGTAACTAATCAGCGCTGGTTTTCAGACGCCACCGAAAGGCGAAAGGACACCCAAAAAAAAGGGTTTCTTATATTTTTTTTTATATAAAATTCTTGCCAAAGATATGTATGTATGTATTTTAGCAAGTAGAAAAAGAGAAACTATTTTGAAAGATCACTAAATAGATACTACATACACTATACATAATAATACAACTTACACAACATATAATATAGAATATATATAGAGTAGAAAAACAATACATGTACTCAATAATTGCATATTCATATATACAAACACACATTCTCATTTTTGTTTGAAAGTTCCCGTGAGTATGAGACATATTAATGTTTTCAATAACCGGCTGTACTCACGCGTATTGGTCGAGATTGTCGAGATTGTCGACCTAGGTGGCAGCCAATATATTCATGGAGTGGTATGAAAGTCTAGCTCTGACTACGGCGACAGTCAAACCACGTCACTGGTGGCGGTATGTAGACGACATTTTTGCGGTCATTTCCAAAGATGGACTTTCGCAGTTTACTGTTCACCTGAACAACCTCCACCCCAACATCAATGTCACAGTGGAAGTAGAAGAAGATGGGGTATTGCCATTTTTGGATGTTCGGGTCATTCGAAGACGGGATGGTACTCTAGCGCACACGGTGTTCCGCAAACCGACCCACACGGATAGGTACCTTAGGGCAGACTCCCATCACCACTCTCTCTCGCTCATTTATCCTCAGTGCCCAGATCGCTCATAAACCGAGCATTGAGACTGTGTGACCCAGAATATGTAGAGATGGAGCTCGAGCACGTAAGGGGGGTATTAGAGGAGAATGGGTATAGGTGGCGACAGTGTGGCCGGTTAGTCAGCCGTAGTGAAAAGAAGAGACCAATGAGAGTGGAACGATCTCCAGCATATCTACCGTTCGTAAGAGGAGTAACAGACAAAATTGGATATCTCTTACGACGGAAGTACAACATTGGCACGTTTTTCCGTCCCCCGGGTCAACTTACTGCCATATTGCTTGACGCGTGAACTTCGTTCTCCGTTATTTTATTCCGTATTTCGGTAAAAATGTCCAATTTCAAAGTGGAAACTGCTTTCGCCGAGCTGTCGAAGAAAGTAGCAGCGTTAACACTAAAAATTTCATCGCAAACAACACTAATTGAAGTGCAAAATAAGAAACTTGAGGAACAACAACGGACTATAGAAGATCTGAAGAAGGCAATCGAAGAAATACCCGCGAAAACGGCCGAACTCTGGCAAGTAGAAATGGCAAAGAGCGAGACAGACGTACCGGCCTTAGTACCTGCAGCGTCGAGTGCGAGCGGGGCATCAATATTATCGGAGTCTACCGAAATATCGCAAAACCTATCCCAACGAGCGCGTCGGGCATTACGACGGGCCGTGGCTAATAAAGCCGTAGCTACACCGAGCGCTAAACGATTGGAAACCAATTTGAGTCAAATTAATACGGAATCTTCCGAAGAATGGAAACTAGTGGAAACTAAGAAATCTAAGAAGGTTCATCTCAAGGCAGTCCAGAATGGTGGAAACGCCCAGATTGATACGTTTCAAGCTATACAGAAGAAGAAGTTCTTGCACGTGTGGTCGCTTCACACGGCTACCTCAGAAGCGGCGATTGAGGCCCACGTCAAGAAAATATGTGGTTCGGATGACATCAAAGTTGAGAAGATTGTACCAAAAACCAAAAGAGACTATGCGTCATTTATGATTGGAGTACCAGAATCAGCCTTCGATAAGGTGAACCATAGCGATAGTTGGCCAATAAACACACGATTTAATGAATGGGTGTGGTTTCGTAACCCCCGTAAGCCAGCGGCGGGACCTGAAAATCGCCTGTAATGACGTTCATATTTACTACCAGAATGTGAGAGGTCTTCGAACGAAGCTACCAATGTTTTACACCAATATTTTGGGATCATCGTGTGATTTATTTGCTATTACGGAATCGAGCCTCCACAGTTCAATACAGGATGGAGAACTAATTCCGCCGGACTTCACAATACTGCGATGTGATCGAACCGATGGCCGTAAGCATGGTGGAGCATTCCTAGCTTCATCTCCATCAATAGAATTGCGACGCGTCCCAGTCGCCGATGTGGACAGCGCCTTATTCGAGATTGTGTGTGCGACGGTACACCGCGATAAAAAGTTTTTATTTCTGTGCTGTGTTGTTTACATCCCACCGAACAGTCCAATAAGTGAATATATGTCGTTATTTATGATTTTGGAAAATATTTGTGTTGAGTATGAAAATAGTATAGTTTTAGGTGATTTTAATATGTACAGTGCACCTCTGGAAATGCGCAGTTATTTGGAATACTTGAATGCATACTGTGGATTTCGCCAGGTAAACTATCTCCGTAACATTAACGACCGTACTTTAGACCTAGTGTTAACAACATTTTTAGAGCGTGACGTGGAGGTGAAGTTGTCCGATGAGCCGTTAGTAGATATAGATGTACAACATCCTCCGGTGTCTGTGACGGTAACAGCCGCGGCCGCTGGACTCGGTTCACGGGAGCCGCAGGCGCAGCGCCACCCATCTAAAGTTGAGCTCGACCAAAAACGGCGATGGAACTTCAATAAAGCCAATTTTCAGGTAATGTATCATAACTTTCTACAAATTAATTGGGATAGTCTGTACGAAATTGATAACTCTGAAGAGGCTTTATCTTACTTATATACAGTTGTGAATGAAGTAATAGACAGTTCTACACCTAGAATATATAAAAATAGTACTAATACCTATAATTCTAGGTATAATTATCCAGATTGGTACTCACACGATTTAATTAAGGATATCGAACGCAAGTGGAGGTATCATAAACTGTTTAAAATTACTGGTGCGCAATGTGATTACGAAACGTTTGGTATTTATCGATCTCGAGTTAAAAATAGACTAAAAACGGATTATACAGCATACCAAGTTAGATTACAGCTACATTTTAAGGAGGATCCTAAGTCCTTCTGGAATTACATTCGATGTAAGCAATCAAAAAGAAATAAAACTCGAGTAACTGACAACGATCGAGAGTTAAGTGAGCAAGAGTGTGCAGAGTGTTTTGCGTCATATTTTCAGACAGTGTACAACAACTCACGGCCGGTACTGAACCCCGAGGCGGCAGAGCGCACGGCAGGCCCGCGCTCTGGCTCGGCCCGCGTCCACGTCAGTCAGCTGAGCGCACGTGACCTCCGTACCGCGCTTACCCGCCTCAAGCCTAAGAGATCCGTGGGACCTGATGGTATACCGCCTTACCTCGTTAAGGACTGTGGGACAGTTCTGGAGGGGCCTCTGCTGCACGTCTTTAATCTGTGTCTTCGGGAGTGTCACTATCTGGATATATGGAAATTAACCCGAGTGATACCGGTGCCTAAAGGCGGGTCTGGTTCGGATGTTAGCGGGTACCGGCCAGTGGCGGTGCTGTCTGCGTTCGCCAAGGTATTTGAATCCGCCCTGCACAGATGCATATACATGCAGGTCAGTGCGCAGCTGACTGACGCCCAGCATGGCTTCCGGCAGGGTCGAAGTACGACAAGTAACCTGCTGTCATTCATGGCGTATTTGACGCCGGTGATCGACGGCGGGGGGCAGGTGGACGTGGCGTACTTCGACTTCCGGAAGGCGTTTGACACCGTGGATAACGACATCTTGTTAGAGAAATTATCAGCGGTAGGTTTCACTCCGCATCTTTTAAAGTTTTTTACAAGTTACCTTGGCGAGCGCCGGCAGTATGTCGAGTATGCAGGATGCGAATCTGAACCTTACTTTACGTTCTCGGGCGTCAGCCAGGGTAGCAATTTGGGCCCCCTGGAGTTTATTTTAATGATCAATGACCTACCAGAAGTAATGGAAGCCTCTCGATTTCTCTTGTTCGCGGACGATCTTAAGATATTTCTGGCTGTAGCGGACATGTCGGATTGCGAGCGGCTTCAGCGAGACATAGATGCCGTAGTGCAGTGGAGTGCTACCAATAAACTATTTTTTAACGCGGCTAAGTGCGAGGTTATCAGCTACGGACGCAGACTGAGGCCGTTGCAGTATCAGTACGAGGTGGACGGCGCGGTGATGCCGCGGGTCGACTGCGTGCGTGACCTGGGCGTTCAGATGGTAGCAGACCTCACGTTTCGTAAGCACATTGTCGATATGTGTGGCCAGTCATTTAGGAATTTGGGTTTCATCCTGAGAAACTGTAAAGAGTTTGATTGTACTCGGGTGATTAAAATACTTTATAATTCACTCGTTCGAAGTCGCCTGGAAACGAGTGCAATTATTTGGAATCCCCACGAGGCCTTATACGTAGGTATGTTGGAAAAAGTCCAAAATAAATTCACTCGCTTCCTGTACCTAAAAGAGTATGGCGTCTACCCATTCTACCCGCTGATGTACCCGACCCTGTTCGTGATTGGCATGGTAGGGTACAATAAGCTAGGCGTGAGACGCGACGTGGCACTCTGCAGGTACGTGTGGCGCGTGCTGCACGGCCAGTTGCACCACCCCGAGGTGTTGGCGGCGTTGCAGCTGTGCGCACCCGATGAGGCGGCAGCACGTCGGCGACCCAAGCTCACTTTCAGTGTGCCACACTGCCGTACAAACCTACTCAAGTTTGCCCCCATGGTTCGCGCTCTAAAATTATTAAATGCTATTTCAACTCATGAAATTGATATTTTTAACTGCAACCTGGCGAAGTTCACAGAAGCGGCGCACAAGGTCTGTGAAAACATATCTCACAGAAATGTATTTTAAACTAGTTACTTAACTAGTAACATAATGTGTAATATTGTATTTATATAATTTTGTTATTGACATTAATATTTATATTATTAAGTTGTCATAATGTTTAAGTATAGCATCGCATTGGTCAAAACTGTAATGATGTTATTTCTATTTTAATAAATAAATAAAAAAATAAATAAATAAACTTCGTAAGTGGCTGCGTTCACCGAAAGACAGGGACCATTTTAATGTACCGGGCATCTACAAAATACCGTGTGACTGTGGCAAGAGCTATGTAGGTGAAACTCGTCGCAACATCGCAACTAGACTTGCCGAACACATTAGGAGCATTAAGAATATGGATACAATTAAATCAGCAATTGCGGAGCACGCACATCTCTCGGACACGCAACATTTTATACGGTTCGACAAAGCCTCCGTACTAGCAAGAGAAAAATTCTTTGTACCTCGAAAAGTACGTGAGGCTATTGAGATCACCCGTCACCCCAATTTCAACAGAGATCGTGGATGGACCCTCCCACCAGCCTGGACACCTATTCTTAATGCTATCTCAAAGCGAAAAGTGCTAGGCAGTCTAGAGTGTGACACAGTCAGCAGTGTTTGTGTTGGAGATTTCGACGAAGAGCTCAGTGACGAAGAGGATGCACTACCATCAGCACAGCGGTGCGCGGGGCGTTCCCCCAGCCCACTGGCCACCCCCGCGCCCGCGCTTCCACTCTCGCGCCGCGCAGAACGAGCAGTTGCGCGGAGTCGTCGCCGCGATTGTCGACGCGTGAACTCACCTGATGAAGGGCATCGGACATGCCCGAAACCTAGGTCGACAATCTCGACCAATACGCGTGAGTACAGCCGGTTATTGAAAACATTAACACATTCTCATCTTTCAGTAAATCTTTATAAATAAGACAGTCATATGTCATAGAATAAAAATAAATTTTCGAACAACAAAATAATCGCACGAACTCGACCGGCACACTTTTCTATTTTATTTGCCAACTTTGTGAACTATGTCCGATAACTTAGAGCAGGGAATTGTTACATCCTGTTCTTGCTGTACAAGTTCGGCTTCGACCTAGCATCTAGAATGTGGTATACAAACAAGAACAACGGAGACATTTTATTGTAGTTTATATTGTAGTGATTCTCGATTTTTCTAGAAACTTCTGTTCTAGCGAAGTAGATTCAATTAAATTGGTTCTGTGTTCATTTTTTGTGATTATTGGTGCTGTTTTTCGTATGAAAAAGTGGCAATAGTGAACTTTTTTAGTTGTGTATGTATGTATGTAATGCTGCCTTACACTTCCCGGCTTAAGGCCCAAATTAGAAGCTATTTGCAGGATAGTATTTGTTTTTTTTTATGTTTATGTGACGTAACAAGCTCGAGGCCCACCTGATGTTAAGCGGAATAACCTAATAAGTACGAAGTTACGGTTATAGCTCCATCCGAAATGCACTTGCACCGATTTGGCTGAAAATCGATATATGGGCATTGTCATTTTAAATGGTGCTGGTTTTAAAAACAGCTTTTAAAAATACATTATTCTTTTAGGATTTAAGAACTATGAATTATGGTAAAAAATATTATAATTTATGTGATATATATAAAAGTTCCAAGCAGAAATGTCTATTTTATGTCTTAATTTAATATATTAGTAGTGGATTGGGAAAAAAATGTCTTGTTAGTAACAAAAATCTAATCGCGATAAATATTTAACTGCTGGAAATTAAATGAGAAAATCTTTCCTAATGAGCTTTTATTTTTCAATTAATGAAACTCAAAATATAATACTAAAACATTAGATATTATTTTTTATTCAAATTAAACTATTTGGTCAGTATCGTAACATCTTGTCCAAATAAAAGGTTTATCTTTGTAATACATTTTTGATTTGTTAATAAATGGATAATTTATAAATAGAATCTATATTGTTGTTTTTTATCCTTTTTTTATAAAAAAATATTAATATTGGTTAGCTTATATAACTTTAGTTTTTTGAAAGAAATACGGCGAAATATTTTAGGGACAGTCACTAAATGGACATGTGAAGTGACGAAACAGAATTATTAAGAATAGTACTCACTGTTTGGTTAAAATCTTATAATATAGTTCTTCTAATGAGTAAATAAATTTGACATTTATTAAATATAATATACTGAACTAACGATAAATTATGAAAAATATTAACATTCCCACAGTCATGACAGCGTACCTATTGATAAAATAAAATGAGTCGACTTCCAGGACCAGTTAAGATTGTCCGATTAACAATCATAAAAATCTTTCTACTCCAGAAATATATCCCTGTTAAAATATATCACCATTTCGAAAAGCAATTATACCACCTGTAAGTTAAAAAAAATATTATCGATCATTATTTTTAAAAAGTTTCGTCCAAATTCGTTCAGCTGTATTTGCGTGAATAACTATAAAAACATCCAAGCATACAAACTTTGAAAAGCATAATATTAATATGATCTCTAAACAGTTGTTGTTATCATACTTTATAAACTCCGTTAAGGTAAATCGTCATTAATGAGTAATAAGCTTTATAATGTCTGTTTCGTAACATTTTTGTCCATCCTATAGAAACGGTTGCTAACAGGACGTGACGAATGTCGAATTCATTTTAAATATATCTTGAAATACTTGAAAATGTTATTAAAAACTACATAATTCAACTTCTATATTCTTCAGCATGCTTTGAGGTATATATACAGCTCAAGAAGAGATAGAGACAAATTTTAAATTCGTTAAAAAACGTTACTAACCACAATATATTTTTCTTGCCCAAAATTTCAGAAACTAAAGAGTTCCGCGCCAACAGGACACCTTGCGTAACAAACTTAAAAAAAGCGTTTCATTCTTTGACATTGTACTTGAATTTGCCATATAAACCAAATTTACTCCATAAATGGGACATCTTAGTAGTAAAAAACGCGTGACTATCCAGACATGTCCTGTAATCGCGAAATCGTGAGACAAGCTTTTTTATATTATAAAATAATTATAGATAATTATTGATGTAAAATACTTAGTTAAAATGCAGCAATAACTATCTAACAATGAAAATAAATTGTCGCTACCTTTCCCCAGGGTACAAAAAACTTCCGTAAAATCAAATTCAAGGAGGCAAACTGTCATTGGGACAGCATAGTTTTACACATTTTCGAATAATTTTTATTTAAAATAAAATATATAATGTAATATTTCAGGGTACAATAAATCAGATTAATACAGAAAAAACAGGTATCTCAAATATCGTCAACTTTTTCATAAAAGAATATGTTTCCAAACATATTTTTCATCGGATTGTTTTTAGGGGACAACCAAAAAACAGCCTGCACCATTTAAAATGAAAATGCCCATATAGGTTGTTCTCGTCATCCTTATTCCAAATATGAAATTTTTATTTCGATGACGCCTGCCAAGTAAAAAAAGTTACTCCGATTTGGCTGAAACTTGATATTTAGGTGGTTCTGGACGTCCTTATTCCAAATCTAAAATTTTTTTTTCGATGACGTCTGCCAAGTAAAAAATGTTACTCCGATTTGGATGAAACTCGATATTTTTGTGGTTCTGGACGTCCTTATTCCAAATCAAAAAAAATTTTTCGATGACGTCTGCCAAGTTAAACAAGTTACTCCGATTTGGCTGAAACTCGATATTTAGGGGGTTCTGGGTGTCCTTATTCCAAATCAAAATCCAAAACACAAAGAATTACATTTAAAAAAATAGTACTTATATGTACAGATTATATACGTTTAAGATTATTAATAGATTACTTTGCGGAAATGTATATTTAATAATTGAGAAGTTATTGTTAGATATACATTTCCGCAAAACTTAATATTTTAGAATAACTATAAAAACATATCAAGTGACAATACCGCCTAATTTTCCTGTTAAGCAGACGTGACTTCGTAAAAGCCAAACTGGAATAATAACACAATATATTTTTAAATATTAGTATATTAAGTCTTTCTGACCATTGTGAAGTAGTTTTAAGGAAAATCGTCCTTCGTCGTCGTTTAGGATATACGAATTATATTCCGTTACTTAAAGATTCAAAAACGAACTTTAAACAGACAAACTATATGATAGATATTTTGTTGGTAAAATCTGTCGATTCTGACTATTATAAACGCTTTAGCTATTCATGAACACTTTTTATTCTTAGCATTATGTTCGATTGCTTAAAAAGGAAAGCATACGCCGAATGACCGACGTTGGCGTTAGTAAGATATTGCTGCTCTTTAGGTGCACACCAGATCTCTTTGCCGTCTTAACGTTTTTTTTTTAATGTTATTGTGAAGGAACAAGCGCGAGGCCTACCTGATGTTAAGCGGTATCCTCTGCCTATAACAGATGCATTTCATCACAAGTGACGAACTGCACTGCGCCCATCACCTTGAGACATACCTGTTAAGTCTCATTTTGCCTGTTATTTCACTGGCTCTCAAGGACTGCTGCCGGAACACACCGTTAGGTGCTTGGCGAAAGATTTTCTACTTGAAGGTGGTCGCTAGCCAGGTGGGCATTCGCAAAATGCCCTTCTACCATGCGATGAAGCTCAAGCTCTGGGCGGGATTCGAACCATGGACCTGCTGCGCAGCAGTCCATAGCCAATGCCACTGAGCCATCACTGCTTCAAACGTAACGTCCTCGTTAATTCGAAGTTAGTGGGTATACTACCATTCACAGAATATCCAATAAGCGAAGGCGTCCGATAGAGAGCTGGCCATTAAACTGAAACCAAAACTTTCAATAAAATGTTCCTATTTTAGCCTTTGTGCTGCGAAGGTAAAAGTGACCATGTGGGATACTATGGGATAAAGTATGATATTTTTGTTTTATTGTAATATGTACTTCGAATTGATAGAACCTTCATGGTTTGAGATTTTTGAGTGTTTTTTTTTCACGTTGTACCTATGAGGTACCTCTTTTAAAAAATGTGTAAGATTCGATTATCGACTTTCAGTTTTTTTTATTCAGCTTATACAAGAAAGATTGATACTTCGAAAATTCGAATGATTTTTTGAATACGAGTTCCAACTTGGAACTAACACGGCAGAAACAGCTCGCAATATCAATGTTGCGTTTGAAGAGGATGCTGGTAATGAACGCCCCGTGCGATTTTTGTTTAAACGATTTCGTGATGGAACCTTTGATTTGAAAAACGTACCACGTGGAAGACCGAATTGATCTTCACCATTACTCTATGATAACACGTGACCTCAGCACGAGAAAACCATTTGAACTCTACAGAAACTGAAATTAGAAACCATTCGTCACCCTCCGTATTCGCTAGACCTTGCACCAATGGACTACAATTTTTTTCGTGTTTTGATATTGATAAAAACAATTTTTTTTTTAAATATTAACATGTTTTTATTTTCAACACATTTAGGTTGTCTTGCTAAATCGTCTCTTGTACCTACTTAAATATATAATACAAGCTATTAAGAGAAAATTGTATACTGTATTTAATATAATTTTGACAAGATTTAATTAAAAGATCATTGAGGCATGCTAAGCGAAAACATAGAAATTATTTCGGATGGAAAAGAAAAGTTCCAGCGGAACTTGAACCCGCATCCTTTTTTTGTGTTATTGTGACGGAACTAGTCCGAGGCCCACCTGATGTTAAGTGGACTAACCTCTGCCTATAACAGATGCATTTCGTCAACAACGAATAGCACTGTGCCCGTCACCTTGAGACATAGTTGTTAAGTCTCATGTGCCTGTAATTTCACTGGCTCTCAAAGACTGCTGCCAGAACACACCGTTAGGTGCTTGGCGACAGATTTTCTACTTGAGGGTGGTTGCTAGCCAGCCGAGCATTCGCAATATGCCCTTCCACCATGCGGTGAAGCTCAAGCCCGCGGCGGGATTCGAACCATGGACCTGCTGCGCGGCAGTCCATAGCCAATTGCTTCAAGAGTACCAGGTTAGCAAAAACTAACAAGAGGTTAAAACCAAGCTAAAGCGCCTCAGTATTGATTAATCTACGTCGGTTCTTTTACTAGACAGTCCATGTGAAGATTTTGGCCAAACATGACATGCCATAATTCTCCCCTCCCTCACCCCGTATTACCCCTTTATCCGGGTAGCTCCTAACTTCCACATTTGGATTAATACTTGATGAGAATGTGGCGTACGGTCATTTTGTTACGCGTTAAGAGAAATGTATTGTTTTACTCCGGGTTTGCCTGAGCATTGTATATTACGGTGCAATATATTTTACTTTCCGGCTTAAAAGTATAATTTACGTTCAATATCTTCCTGTAGGATATCGTACAAGACAACTGCGGGAAAAATATGTCGAATAAACAGCATGTGTGCACAGTGGCAATTTGGGTTACCCTCAACTAGAAAATCTGTCGCCATGCACTTAAGCGTTTGTTCCGACAGCTTTCCTTCGCACAAATTTCCACTATGTTAAACCAGTTTACCACACTTGACCACATCATCACTTACCATCAGGAGAGGTTGGGATCAAAGGCTAGCCTATCGGCAAGAAAAAATACCACATGTCGACATGAGTACGTATTGCTGCTAACTAGGCGCAGAGCACTGCTCTTTAGCATCTGAAAGTCTTCATTAACCAAAAGGCAGCGGATATACTACAAACGATAGCATTCTCAATGAGGGTTGGCATCAGGAATGCGTCCGTAATACCGAAGCCAAGACTTGCTTAAAAATACCCTTTAGTTGTTCTTTGTGTTCTTTTTTCAGGCGGGATGCTTTTTTGTATTATTTGTATGTATTATTGATTCCCAAGCCGCCTGCCAAGCGTGGAGATTATGGAATACCACTCCATATTGGGGGAGGTTGTGTTCAGCAGTGGACTATCCGGCTGATACATTACAGCATGCCTTTATAAACTATATACTACGAACTATATACAACACTACAGCTACTACAATAAAACCATTCTTATAAATTGCAGACTCACAGGCAGTCCAAATACTCCACTATTAGATTTATTTTTTTATTATTTGTCTTGATTGACAGATATAAATAAATTGCAGGATGTATTCCGATATTGTTAGGTTTGTTCCAATCGTTATAGAATAAAAATGATCTAAATGTAACCGATGCGTAGAAACAGTAAAATTACGAAGTAGGTAGTGATTAAAATACCAGCTGATCATAAAACAAGCGTATCGTGCAAATTTAAAGTGATTCATATATAAAAAGGATCGGTTTATTTATTAAGAATTATACACAAATTTACTGGGGTTTCTATATTAATAAGTATAATAATAAGCTTCAACGATTTGATGATGTGATTTTTTACAATGTCTACGCAAAAAAGTGTGTATCTTTTTTAAAAAATGGCGGTTATTTAAATATTAAATAATTATTGTGAAGTAATGAGAGTATATTTTTAAGGAAATGAAAATACTGAAAAGATTATAGGTTCAATAAGGTGGTTGTTATTTTTTTTAAACAATTCATAATTTTAATAAATTCAGTCAAAATGTTTTGCTATGTGCAAAGAAAATGTGCAATCACAGAAAAAAAACAAGAAATCACATTAACTACAAGTAGGTAATTGAATTCGCTAAACATTATGTCGCAGTCATTGTAGCTTTCTAACTATGTATATATAGTTTACCACCAAATAATAACGATTCTGAAGAAAGACCGAACGTTTCCTGACATAAGTCGTAATAGAAACACAGGAATTATGGTTCTTTATTCATGTTCTTACATCTTGAGCCAAAAATCGTACAATGCTTACGGCATACAAGGGTCTCGAAAAGCCGATGCTGGATGGGTTAAGACTCACGATTGACGGCTATCTTAACTACGTAGCGGTTGAAATTCCTACCTATATAAAAATCTTGTGTAAATTACAAGCAAAATAAGTTTGATGCTTTCGTGTGTAAAAATGTTCTATAGAACGTGTGTAATTTTATGGGATACTTACCGGAGATGCAAATTTTGATATGAAACACGTTATGATACGAAGAGATTTTTGTTTTGCTTTTCTCGCAATGTATGGGGTATGTATATTATGTATATATACGCCCCTAAGCTAAAGGTGGATTTTAATATGTAATAATTCCATATAATTGCTAATATTTTAAAAACTGTTATTCCGATCGCGCTCAAACTAACGGGGAACGATCGGGGATCGCGACTCGCGTGTGTTGATGCGAGGAAAACCAAAAATGTAAGAAAAAGAATGAATGATTAAAAAAATACATTAAATTTTGAATAATTTTAACAAACAAATGTAAATATTTGTTGACTATTGATCCTATTTACCTAAAACAACCGTGGGGCGGTCCGCTCTCGGTGTCTGCTATAATAAACTACTACTATAATAAACAAGAAGCAATACATTTTAAGAACAAAACAAAGATAACACATAATAAATCTAAAATCTACAGCAAATTTCAAGCAAAATAAGTTTTTTTGCTGTCGGGTGTAAAATGTTATATAGATACGTATACACAATTTGACTTAAACACCCATATTTTTTTAGGTCAAACTTGTAAAAAGATTTATTGACTGGACAAACGTCAAACAGAAAAGAACTAAATCAAAATATTGTCGGAAGCCTCACAAACAATGCACAAGAAGTACAACACACATATTTACCCAGTACACAAAATCAAAACAAATCACGTCGATATTTCAGGCGCGAACAAACAGACACTCAAATTTATTTGCTCATGTAAGTGGGTACATGCATTGTTGTTTACGTTACAAGCGTCGGAAGCCAAGAGCTGGGACTTATGACGGCGCAATGGAAAAAGGTGGACAGTACATAAGGTTGCTGAAAACTTAATAAGGATACGAATATTGATTATATCAGTCAAGTGGCAATGGATACATATACTACGCAATATCATACTTAGGTACGTTACAAGATATTTAATCAAAGATGAAGAAACTGATTGTATAAGGACTATGGGCCCAAAACCAGACAAGGGCTGCATCTTGTTAGTTTGCCCACTACCATCAAAACCTACTGTTATCACAATTTTACAATCCACACAAAGTTTGTACATACGTTTGTATTAGTTTATATTATTAAGGTAAATAACGTCTTATGCAAAATAATAATATGTTTAATATTTTTGTGTAGCTTGCTCGTGTAATTTTTTCTACTTGTCCATACACGAGATTTTGATAATTTTTTTGTTCATTATACAATGAACATATATAATTATAATGTAACTGGTAACATTTTTTTGTGTTTGATACGGTTTTGGAGGTAACTTGAATTATTGTCATGTTCATTAGCGTTCATTAACTTTTTATGGGCCATGTGGTGGATTTTAAGATCATGCGTCTACAATAGTTACTAAAACTTGCTACAACAGCAAAAATTTATTGTTTTTTAATATCCCACCTTTGACGTGCGTTATTTTATTTCCCATTTTGTGACAATCCGTTCACATAATATGCGTGTGACAGCATAAGCACCAAAGTCAATGGCAGTATCGCCAAAAAAGGCGTTTCACTACTGCAGGGAGTAATATTGTAATAGTGTGCGAATATCATAGACAAAAATTATTGTCTGTCTGTTCCATTTCAAACCACTGACTGAACTGGCCAACCCCGGGATGAATTCGAGACTTTTATTCAAAGAAGATTTTAAAATGTTTTAAAGGTCATAGTGCAACACAACTTAGGATATCATTTTGCTTCAGTAAAAAAAATATAGAATAACCTTGCACAGTTCAGAATAAGTTATAAAACTACTTGTACATGTATACCAATAATAAAATATCCACCGCAATATGTGTGCGTATGAATTAAGGTGTGTATGTAATTCAATACAAGAACAAAAAAATCTGATAAGAAAAACTGAAATCTGACTGCACTAAAAAGACCGGAACAAGATTGAAAATCCCACATAAAGTTTTAGATTGATTTTACACTATTTAGTGCCCCATTAAATTTAAACATACAAATGATTAAACTTTTTGTAATTAACATCTAATTTCCTTTATTTCATATACTACTTGCAAGGTTTGGTAATTTATTTATTAACGTATCACTATTTCGCGCCAAAAATCTGACATAATGTATTTTTTTCATACACCTGTCTAAAGACACTCGGGTTTTTAAGACAAATAATACGATACCATTTACTGTTGAAATTCATCCATCCGTTATAAAGATACGAGGTAATGAAGAAATTTACTTAAATACAAGTTATGCATTTAAAACACAACCATTCCTTGGCAGTCGAGTAATTCTTGAATAGGATAATATAACAGTCAAGAAATATTTTCCTATAAAGTGAAAATGGAAGAGCCCAAGTACTGCACGGATTTTAATACTGCAAGAGCTTGTGTACGTTAACATGAGTACGTGAACCGAATACCTTATATTTCACAGTTGTGTTTGTCACGTGTTAAGCTTTATACTTTACTTATGCCGTTACATAGTCCACTTGTTACAACACTGAATATTTGAAGTAGTTCCAGTTACATAATTTTTCAACACACTAGCTTGTAACGGGCCTTTAAATGCACTGATTTTAGTGCCATAATGATGATGCATCTCTGAAACGCTGGTAGCGAAGTTTACTTAGCTGTTCTCAACCGATCAGCAAAGTTAAGCAACGTCACCCGTGGTCATGAGTTGGATGGGTGACCGATAGTGACATTACTACTGAGCGTTTCCGTGCTTCCGAGTACACGTTAAGCTGTCGGGCCCGGTTATTGTCTTAGGATGGCAGTCGTTATAGCATGGTGGTAGGGTATTTTGAGGTTATTAAGGTTCAGACCCAAATGAAGTACTTGGGTCTGGTGCTGGACGGCCGCTGGAACTTTGGGGCGCATTTTGCCCAAATCACCCCAAAACTGACAAGTGCCGCTGCAGCCCTCGGGCGCTTGCTGCCTAATATGGGGGGACCCAGTTCCACCTGCAGACGCCTGTACTCTGGAATAATCCGGAGTATGGCTCTGTATGGGGCCCCCATATGGGTCGACGCTCTCACTGCAAAGAATAGGACCCTCCTGTGGAGACCACAGAGGGTCATAGCAGTGAGAGCAATCAGAGGTTACCGCACGGTCTCATGGACGGCAGCTACACTTCTCGCGGGTGACTTTCCCTGGGAACTTCAGGCGGAAGTCCTCGCGGAAGTGTATGAATTTCGCGCGGCAATGAGGGACAGAGGTGAACATCCCGGTCCCGAAGAGGTTGTGCGAATCAGGGAAGCTGCACAAGCCGCCCTGATTCACAGATGAGCCGAGGACCTTCAGTCACCAACAGCCGGTCTGGTGACGGTGGAGGCGCTTCGTCCCCATCTAAAGCAATGGCTGTTAAGACAGCATGGCTCCCTCTCTTTCCGAATGGTGCAGGTACTGACCGGGCATGGGTGTTTCGGTGAGTACCTGCACCGGGTTGCGAGACGGGAGACAACCTCCTCCTGTCATGAGTGCGGCGCGCCCGTAGATACGGCGCGTCACACTGTGGAGGAGTGTGCCACGTGGGAATCCCAAAGGCGCGCTCTGACAGCGGAGGTCGGTAATGACCTTTCGCTGCCGAGCCTGCTAAATGCCATGCTCGGCAGCGAGCGGTGCTGGGCAGCAATGGCCTCTTTTTGTGAAGACATCATATCACAAAAGGAGGCTGCGGAGCGGGTCAGGGAGGAGAATGTACTCGCTGACCCGATCCGAAAAAAGAGACCAGGGCGGAGAAGGCGCCGCTATGCGTGCCTTCTTTCGTCACCCTAGATGACTTGTCGTGACTTGTCGTGACGTTTTCCCAGCGGGAAAAAAAAAAAAAAAAAAAAAAAATGGTGGTAGGGTATTTTGCGAATGCCCGCCTTGCTAGCTACCACCCTCAAGTAGAAAATCTGTCGCTAAGCACCTAACGATGTGTTCCGGCAGCTGTCCTTGAGAGCCAGTAATTCTAGGTTATCCTGAAAAACATCTTCGACCACATCGTCCCTTACCATCAGGTGAGATAGTGGTCAAAGGCTAACCTATCAGGCATTAAAAAAAATGTAGTCTATTACACATTCGTGCATTTTTTCTACTTTACCGCACTTGTGTTTTAAATAGAAATAATAACAACGTTTCCACACTTCTCTCCAAAAAAAATTGTAGTTTGTTATATTCGTTTTTCATATAAAAACAAACCAAAGAGTTTTTTACCTACTGAAGTATTCAAGACTTAATTATAAACCTTCTTAATCAGATTATTATTGCTATCAAAAAGAATAAGTAAATATTTTCATATCGAAATTTTCGTATTTGTTCCTCGCAATTGTGTTTTCGTCACAAGTCACGAATTGCACTGTGCCTGTCACCTTGAGACATATAGTTGTTAAGTCTCATGAGCCTGCAATTTCACTGGCTCTCAGGGACTGCTGCCGGGACATTCTGTTAGGTGCTTGGCGACAGATTTACTACTTAAGGGTTGTCGCTAGCCAGGCGGGCATTCTCATTCATTCTCTGTCCGACCTTTAAAAGGCTGTTTTGGGAACCGTAAAAGGTAGACATTTTCATGGAATAAGTGTAGGTAAATATGGCGGAATTCCTAACTAAATATTAACACAAATTAAAATATAAAAGAGGTCCATATACAGAAAACGTATTTAAAACGTTTTTTTGTTTTTGTTCTTTCGGAGCAGTTGCGGGTCGGACTCTATATAAGTACCTTGAACTGTATAAAATATGGTTAATTCTGTATTGGTACAGTCGCTTGCAATAAGAAGTATACACTTCGTAATTTTCAAAATAATGTGAAATCGCTAAGTTATTAATAATCGAAGTTAACATTAACATGAGTAAAAATATTTAAATTATTCTTTGATTTTAAGATACTTCTGATTAGCTAGAGGAATACAGAACTCTTTGCCACAATTTTGAAAATGGATGGGATTACAATATTTAATATGCTTCAACGATTTGATGATATATTTTTTAATATGCCTAGGTGCAATAAGTGTGTAAGAAAACAAAATGGAGATAATTTAAAAATTTAATAATTATTGTGAAGTAATGAGATTAGATTTTTAAGAAAAAGCAATTGTGAAAAAATTTCAATAATGTGTTTTTTATTTTTTTAATACAATTAATAATTTTCATGAATTTAGTCAAAATGTTTTGCTATGTGCAAACAAAATGTGCAAGCACAGAAAAAAAAAACAAGATATCACATTAACTACAAGTAGGTAATTGACTTCGCTAAACATTATATCGCAGTCATTTTAGCTTTCTAACTATGTATATATAGTTTACCACCATATAATAACGTATCTGAAGGTCCATGGTTCAATTTTGAAAATTACAATGTGTATACTTCTTATTGCAGGCGACTGTACATGATCCTCATGTGCAAGTTCCACTTGCACTGTACCTGTTTTTAGTAGTTCCACTCACATTGACCAAGATGTCAGGTACGATTGTGGTAAAAGGCTAAACTATAGGTTGCTTTCTGGTTAAGCAAAATTTAATGTAACGGTCGCGCCGACTCGATAGAAGAAGGGTATACACAAAAATAAAAAAGGCCCACAAGGTGCAACTTTTATCTGAGTTTGCGCATATATATTTTCAATTTCTTCATTTACTTGTATTTTGATTCATTGATGAACAAAATAATAATATTATAAACATGACTATGCTTAGCTCTCGTATTTTGACGAACGACTCCAAAACAGTTCGAAACTGTCCAGAAAAACTTTATGGTAAATACAAGTTTCAAAAAGCTGGTTCTTCAACAATATATGTATGTAACAATATACATACAATATTCAGTCGTTACTGAGAGGATTTGCGAATCCAACAATTTACAAAAATTACATTAGAAAATAATATATGTATAATTCCGATAGAAATTACAACGTAACTGTACGTGAACACCTTTACGCAATGCATACTCTGGAGATTTTAACTTCTCAAGCGCTCGTACAATTGTAAAAAATGTTGAATGTTGAAAATACTTTTTTCAAGATATCTCAGAAACTATGCGTCTTACAAAAAAATTCTGAAGACACAATTTGTAGAAAATTGTTTTGCCTATAACTTTTTGCCCTAAACTAAAAATTTAAGAAGATGTAAGCAAAAATGTGAGAATTTTTAATAAAAATTTTCTTTTTTGCTCTATAATTTCTTTTATATACATTTTACAAAAAAAATATCTCAGACCAATCTTGTAAATGATCTTTTGCGGAAAAGTTTTTTTGTACTGATTTTTAATTTCATTCATTTACACCGCTGTTACAGCGCTCCAAAGTTGACCGGGTTCGTCAATGCTCATGAGAATCCCCACAAACTTGAGGTAAAGCTTCTATTGATCCCCCACACATGTCCCAAAAATAAAATTGCGTTCTCTAAAAAATGCAAAGCTCATGTAACATTTCAATGGACTAATTATTTTTTCCAGTTACGGGTTTTTTTCAAATTCTAACTTAGGTAGGTCCTAAAATGACATCGGAAATGTTATCGATATTTTCCCAGCTGTGATTCATAACATTTCCGATGTCATTTTAGGACCTGCCTTAGTTGGAATTGCATAAAATCCGTAACGAGAAAATTCATCAAAGTCATAATTTGCAAATTCTGAAAACTATAAATAAAAATATAGCTATCAGAATTTGCAAGTTGAAGAGACAAAAATTAGCTACATTGCTCTACGAACCGATAACCAATAGGGAAGAAAGATATGGATACCACATAACACCAGAAGTGTTGGCAGAGCCCTATTAGGTGTACTCACGACATCGTCGGAGGCGATGGATAGCAGTAGCTTATTTATTATTTTATTACGGCATTCAATTTTTACGTAGGTCTCTGTTCATCAGATTATGTCTTTCAGCTGATAATGATGAGTTGAATTGTTTGGGATTATCACAAAATGTCTTTGCTTATTGCTAAACAACCTGCAACGCTATGAAATATTATAGTGAAAAACAAACTCATCGGGGCATCATAATTTTAGGGACCATTACGTCATCTTTAAACTGGGATTTCATTAAATCGCGACCTATATGCAGAATCACAACAAAATCGGTCAAATAATATTTTTGTGACATATAAAAATTCTACGTAGGTAGTGGCGCTTGCGCCTGTATACTCGTTATGGTGAAACGGGGTCCAAAACTCAGAGTTTAATGCTTGACCCTTATTTCATTATTGCAAAATTTTAATAGTTAAAAAAAACTAAAAAAAAAAAACTGTTGGTGTACAGTCGCCTGCAATAATATGTATACACTCCGTAATTTTCAAAATACTACAATGCCACTAACATCTTATATATCGAAGTTAACATAAACATGAGTGAAAAACGTCAAATTATTCGTTAATTTTAAGGTACTTATGTGTATATAGAGAGAAACAGAAATCTTTGCCACAATTTTGAAAATTACAATGTGTATACTTCTTATTGCAGGCGACTGTACATAAAAAAGAAAATAAAATGCAATAATAGTATACCTGATAGGTTAGCCTTTGACCACTGTTTTACCTGTGTGATAGTGATGATGTGGTCGTAGATGTTGTTCAGGCTAACCTAGAAGTACTGGCTCTCAAGGACAGCTGCCGGAACACACCGTTAGGTGCTTGGCGACAGAGTAGTTTTATTCGCACGTTTCAAGCACTAGCTATCGTGTTATAACATTATTTACTAGCGACCAGCTCCGGCTTCGCACGGTGTTAAATAATAGTTTCATTTTATTTTTTAAATATTCTATAGCCTATGTTTATCAAGAATAATGTAGAATTCTATTGGTGATAGATTTTTTCAAATCGGTCTAGTTTTAAGTTTATTTGTTACATATTATACAAGTAATTCTAGGTTAAGCCTGTTAACACCTTTGACCACATCACTAACCATCAAGTGACATTGTGGTCACCTGATGGTAAGTGTTTCAAAGGTTTCATCATCATCATCATCATCATCATCATCAGCCGGAAGACGTCCACTGTTGAACAAAGGCCTCCCCCATATAACGCCACAAAGAACGGCTATTAGCCACTTGTAACCACTCGCTACCCGCTGCTTTCACGATGTAGTCACCCACCTGGTGGGGGGCCTACCAACTCTACGTCTTCCGGTGTAGTGTGGTAACCACTCGAGAACCTTTCTTCCCCATCGGTTATCAGTTCGTCGAGCAATGTGGCCCGACCATCGCCACTTCAACTTGCTAATTCTGAGAGATATGTCGGTGACTTTGGTTCTTTGGCGAATATCCACGTTCAAAGGTTTAACTATATATATATAAGCAATAAAAAACTTTTTTTTTTAATAATATTAGTGTATTAAATTGCGATTTAAATCGTTTAAAGTTCCCATTGCCATAGACTAATCAAAATATTCTATTGTCTTATAATTATATTAGATGTCGTAGCACAATAAAATAAGGTAATCATCCATTTTATCATATAATTTTTGTTTCAGTGGAACTACACCTTAAGGCCTTGCGAAAACGCCCCACTTCCCGGCCGACTGGCCATAAATACTTAACGACATGTTTGTATGACCACTTGTTTGCCCGTTATAGCTGGATATTTCGCGCAAATTTTGTTTTATTATTACTGATAAATAAGGAAATGACCAAAACAAAATTTTAAAAATCTAAATTCCAACAAGAAATAATCTAAAACAAAAAATACATATTCACTTTACACGTAGGAGCCCCAAAAAAAATTATCCCTAATTTTATGTTACCACTTTGTCGGCGTAATTGACTCCCCGACAAAATTATAGATGTCTAGTACTAACGGTCTCTTAGCAAATCTTCGACATACAGACAGAAATTATAAGGGTTCTTTGGAAGGACTACGGAACCCAAAAAATTAAATAAAAAGTAAATAAACCAAACCATGGTATTAATTTATTTTTGTTCATTTGTTTTTATGCTTGATTTGTTAGCCTTTGACCACTATCTCACCTGATGGTAAGATTTTCTACTTGAGGGTGGTAGCTAGCCAGACGGGCATTCGCAAAATGCCCTACCACTATGCTATAACGATTGCCATCGTAAGACGACAACCGGGACCGATGGCTTAACGAGCCCTCCGAAGCACGGAAGCGCTCAGTGGTAATGTCACTAGCGGTCACCCATTCAACTCATGCCCGCGGCGGACGTTGCTTATCTTTGCTGATCGGTTAAGAACAGCTAAGCAAACTTCGCTACGAGCGCTTCAAACATTAATAAGTGATAATGAGAACATCATCAATGTAGTCTAAGCAAATTAAATACGCAATATTAGAGATAGCTGAAATACTATTCGTCAGATCTCACTGATATTAAAATGGACCACATGACAAATACCAGCTTTCAAATACAAAAAAAAACAGTTGGATTGAGAATAAAAAACAGTTGGATTGAGAAACAACTCCTTTTTTGAAGTCGTTCTTTTAATAAATAAATCGAACTTTTACTATAGTACTGTAATGTTATAAGGAGGAAAGATCTGTATTTTTGTATGTAAGCGGAAATTGTTCCAATAGAGCAAAGTCATGTATAGTACCACCAACTTAACTGTGCAGTTGGCGAGGGCGCTGCTGGTCAAGGAAATCAACTACAAACTGTCACAATTTGAAGGAATGTTGTAGTTCTTTTTTCTGCCGCATGAACAGATAAGTTGGTGGGACTGTACTACAATTTTATAGAGATCATAAATGTCTACAAAAAAGTCCGCAATACCATAAGTATAACTATTACTGTAATGTCACTATAACTACTTTTATGTGTTTCAATAGCACAGATAGTGATAGCACAGTGGCATTGGCTATGGACTGCCGCGCAGCAGGTCTATGGTTCGAATCCCGCCGCGGGCTTGAGATTCACCACATGGTGGAAGGGCATTTTACGAATGTCCGCCTGGCTAGCTACCACCTTCAAGTACAAAATCTGTCGCCAAGCACCTCACGGTGTGTTCCAGCAGTTGTCCTTGAGAGCCTGTAATTCTAGGTTAAGCATGTTTACAATTTCTACCACATCATCACTTACCATCAAGTGAGATTGTGCTCAAAGGCTTACCTATCAGCAATAAAAGTTAAATTAATTTATAAAAGCTAATAAAAGTCTGTTCAGATTTTTGTCTGAGCCTAAACCAACTCTATATTTTATTTTATCCCGTCCCGGTTTATATTTAAATACCCGTGCAAAACCGGGACAGGCCGCTAGTTATTCAGTAAAATAAAACATAGAGTTGTTTGAGGCTCTGACTACAGAATATTCAATTTTTTTTGTAAATTCTGTATTCTGTTTTTTTTTTATGTTATTTTGACGGAGCAAGCTCGAGGCCCACCTTATGTTAAGTGGACTAACCTCTGCCTATAACAGTTGCAATTTATCACAAGTCACGAATTGCACTGCGCCCGTCACATTGAGACATAGTTGTTAAGTCTCATTGTGCCTGTCATTTCACTGGCTCTCAAGGACTACTGCCGGAACACACCGTTCGGTGCTTGGCGACAGACTTTCTGAGAGGGTGGTAGCTAGCCAGGCGGGCAATCGCAAAATGCCCTTCCACCATGCGGTGAAGCTCAAGCTCTGGGCGGGATTCGAACCATGGACCTGCTGCGCGGCAGTCCATAGCCAATGCCACTGAGCTATCACTGCTTCATGTCACTGTTACATACATTTTACAATATCGTAATTATTAATCAAGGTATCTCTATCGTCATATATAGTCAAGGTGGCTTAGGGAATGTAAGTAGCACGCAACTACAAAATCCACTTTGAGGGGGATTTCAGTAGATACAAAAAAATGTTGGCATCTTTGCCAAATAGATCTAGTTGCGAGAATAATTCTACTGGGAATTCTCAAGGCGGGTATAGGGGTCGTTCAGACAGAAGAACTGTCTACAACAGTGATATCCACAAGCTTCAAGTACAAGCCATCCGAACGCGTTCTGCATTCTTTTTATTGTCCACAGAATGCTTGAACGTGACCGCCCTCTGTCTGGAAAATATCCATTATGCGTCATTCAAGAGGTCGGGCATAAAGCTGGAGACAAATATTCACAGGAATTATGCTCATGTTTTTAATAAAAATGTACAATATACCGACCCCTCAAAAAGAGTGTTAGAGTAAGAAGATGGCTCTCAGCTAAGTACAGTTATGAAGTAAAAGTACATAATTATCATAATCTATAAAAAAATGCAATGTCTAGAGTCCTTCTCATACTGTGCTAGCGGATAGATTAACAACAGTTAAGCTACGGCGTAGCATTGCGTAGGCCATCGTGACTCTACAACAATCTACGACATTACTACGAGCCATCCGTTATCAATTGATTTTTATCAATTGGGTTTTGTGAACAAATATATACCACATTGATAGGGCAATTTTGGTCAAGGAGATCCCCGTGGGGTGTCGGGCTAGAATGTCACCCCTTCCCCATTGCTACTTGTGGCTGTCGTAAGATGCGACTAAAGATTAAATACCGGAAGGTGGGCAGCAACGCCTTCTGAGGCACTGATATGTTAAACTGCGATCCCCAAGACGCCTGCCAAACATAGGGATTATGGCAAACCCCCTTGATGGAGGAGGCTGTGTTAACGATCCGGCTGATACAGTACAGTAGCGATTATTTACAAAAGCTCAAACAATTTATTATTCGAAGAGTACAGGCCAATCACAATATTGTTTTCTCCAGCAAAAATATTTGAAAGATAGATAGAAAACACTTTATTTGCACAAGAACTTAAAATTAACATTATATTAAAAAACTTAAACAGAAATACACTAGTTCAAAATGGCGGCCTTATCGCTTTTATCGAAAGAGTTTTTCATCAGGAATCTTACAGGCAGGTTGAGCAGAACTAAAGTAAATATGTGGACAAAAACAACAACAACACGGCTTCAGAAAGAAAAGATCTGACAACACAAACTTAGTAACTTTAAGACTTCGCGACTTGAATACGTAGTTATAAATATTTAACGAGACTTAATCGCAATAAAACAAGTATAAATTTATTTACCTCGACCTTTCAACGACACAAACTTACTGGAGCTAGTCGATTACATCTCAAAGAGCCTTGATTGGAGAGGCCAAGTTGACATCATTTAATTTGACTATCGCAAAGCATTCGATTGTGTGAATAACGACCATTTGCTGAAGAAATTGAAGGCTATTGACTTTTCTCCAGGGCTTCTCAAGTAAGTTGCTGATTATCTTTGAGATCGTAGGCAATCTGCATGTACGATTCTTTTGCATATAAAAGAAGCTTCTAAAGTCAGTCAGGATTCTATTCTTAGACCTCTTTAGTTCATTGTAATGATTAACGATCTTCCTGCTGTCATTAGACGTTTAAAATGTTATGATTTAAAGCAGAGATGGCTCCGTGGCACTGGCTATGGATTGTCGGGAGCTGCGCCTAAGATGGAGTAACGCTTGGATTTAGATTTGTGGATGACCCTTCTTTTACGAAACCAACGTGTCGTTTGTTCGTGGGCAAATCTTTATTTGCTCAAGCTACCGAGAGACTCATCGCTTCTCGAATGATTTCGAGGACTCTATCATCGTGACGTGAATGACCCATATCAAGGAGCACCTTGTGTCCTACCAACAAGTGCCTTGCTGTACCGATCATCTCCCGACAAGTACCTCAAGACTTTTCAGTGGCTTTCACCTTCTTACTAAGTTACTTTGTTCTGGGATGGTCAACTGAAAGGCGTTTAGACAGAATTTTAATAACGCAGGAGACCAATCGTATATCAAAGTGCGCCACTTTAACGCCAGAAGGATACAACATTCATCTAAAGTTAGCTATTTGCTTTGCTTTTCTAAGCTCATTGCCTGCACTTTATAGCTATCATTTTCGTCTTGTTGTAGAAATAAATGTACAACGTCTTTGTCCTCAATTTTCTTTTTCGACCCAAAACCCGCTTTGCTGGTCTGTGCACCTATCATAAATTGTTTGTGGAAAGATAAAAACAAGAATTAATTTAATTAAGTTTATTAAAATTTTAATAAACTTAATCTAAAAATCACGTTTTAATGCGAATTATAAATTATAAATCTGATTGGGAAGTGCTCGAAAGAGTTGCATGGTTCCACCCGGAACAAAGGGAAAACAAACAAGAAAGTGACTTAATAATGCATTATAATCGAATTGTGAGTTACCCTGAGAGTTTCAGTCGCTATCCGGATCCGATAGCTAATCCGGAAGTGCTCGAAATTTGAGTTGCAAAACTCTACCCGGAAAGTGACCTAGTAAAAATGTGTCATGAGAAATTTCTATAGACAAGCGTATATGAAGAATGTATATATGAAGTGTGTTAGTTTATCCTATTGTCGTGTGTCAAAGTCCAAGAAGCCGGGGGTTAAAAGCAGATACCCCCTGTACATAAGTCCATAAATAACTTAAACTAAATAAAATATATCAGCATTTTGTATTGGTGCAAGTTCTACGTTAATTTTCAACCTAACCTAAAATTGCTTAGCCCTCTACTATCAAGCATCGCTTAGCACTTACTAATTCCTAACATGAGTTGCGAAACGCACCCTTTTAGCAACGTAGGCGTTTTTACGATATATCGTTATGTTTACGACACTTTAACGTAATGTCACGTGACGCGAGAGGAGACATAAGTGTTACGTTATGTTTGCCAAACTGGTGATATGTTTCCAGACAACTTCCACACGAGCAATCCGACCTTCTTGATACTAAAGCTTATGTACTAAGCAGGAACTCAATTCAATCCCCCCAATTAACACACGAGCTCTAACACAAGCCGTACAAGAGGCACTTAGTGACAATATTCAACGGGATGGGCTCAAGAAATTGGCTCTTCAGTAGTTCTACGAGCCGCTGTAACCCCAAAAGAGATGCAAATTATACAGGTGTGGGCTCTCAATCACTCTTCAACGGCGAGAGACAATAGAACACAGAGATAGTATGCGCTAAATGATAAAAAAATTCTCATTTTTCGCGGTAATAGTTCCCTCGCCTTTTTAAGACGCATTTGTATCTTCAAACGTATAAATTAATTTTGAAACACGACTGCAAATTTATTTTTATTGCTGGTAGATAAGCCTCTGACCACAATCTCACCTGATGGTAAGTGATGATGTGGTCGAAGGTGTTAACAGGTTAACCTAGAATTACTGGCTCTCAAGCACAGCTGCCGGAACACACCGTTAGGCGCTTGGCGACAGATTTTCTACTTGAGGGTGGTCGCTAGCCAGGCGGGCATTCGCAAAATGCTCTTCCACCATGCGGTGAAGCTCAAGCCCGCGGAGGGATTCGAACCATGGACCTGTTGCGCGGCAGTCCACAATGCCACTGAGCCATCACAGCTTATTTATTTTCGTTAAGCGTTTTATTGTTTCATTGAAATGAAAACTGCAAATTATATACATTTATGGAATCGTTACTTAAAGCCCTTCATTTTGACACCATACTCGAAGGGTTTGAGAGAAAAAAAATATCACAATATGGCGACTAAATTCCTGCGATTTTTTTTTTAATTTTTATGTAACCTAGATTTTATGTCACCTGCGCTATCAAGATAAATGTAATGATAAAGAAGCTCACAAACATACATACTTGAACCCTGAAAACATAACACTCCTTTTTTTGGGCAGTCGTGTAAAATGAGTCGTGGGCTTGTTAACATGTCTACAATGATGAAATACTAGTGAAAGTTTATAATATTGTTGTAAGAATGTGAATCGACAAGGAAATAAACAGGCAGGTAATTTAAGTCTTTGATTTTTTCTGGATGTCAGTGACAATATCACTGTATTGTAAAAGCATATATGTACATAATCAAGTTACAATTTTCAAGTGTGCAGAATGTGATTATGACGGAACAAGCACGAGTCCCACCTGATGTTAAGCGGACCAACCTTTGCCTATAACAGATGCATTTTATCCGATCGGATTACACTGCGCCCGTCACATTCAGACATACAGTACTTCAGTCTCATGTGCTGGTATTTTTTCTGGCTCTCAAGGACTGCTGCGGGAACAGATTTTTCTACTTGAGCGTAGTAGCTAGCGGGGCGAGCATTCGCAAAATGCCCTTCCATCATGCGGTGAAGCTCAAGCCGGCAGTAGCGTTCGAACCAGGGACCTGTGGCACGGCAGTCCATAGCTATTACCGCTCGGCCGTCATTGCTTCACAAAAAGCTTATTTTCGTAGCAGGTGTGAAGGTAAAAAATACAATGTACGACAATACCATCCCAACTGACGCGCAGCTTCACCACAAGCCCTTCAAAAGCCTAAGCCATACCTAATAATTTTTTTTTTTTTTTTTTTTTTTTTATACCACTAAGTTGGCAAACAAGCATACGGCCCGCCTGATGGTAAGCAGTTACCGTAGCCTATGGACGCTTGCAACACCAGGGGTATCACTCGCGCGTTGCCGACCCTGAAGAAATCTCTTCACGCCCTTTTTGATATTGTTTCTGAGATCATATTCTAATTCGTCATACTAACTAATAACTGTCCACCGAGTTTCATACAATCTAGCTGGTCTCCAACTACACACCTGTATAGGTCACCGACCTTTACGAAAATAGGTCGCATCAGGATATCTGCATTGCCAGAAGGCTTTAAAAGTTTTGCTTCTTAATCGCAACTTTGATTATTAACTCTATTGGTTTAGCTATAAGGTCCAAACTAGGGAATGCAGAACCGGTGCTGTTTTAAAGAACCGGGATTTTTGGGACCTTCTGGCTTAAGAACCGGGATTCCCGGTACTATCGATACTTTTGATACTTTAATAAGTCTTTGTAAGAGAGTTGTTAAACGGAGAAAGTAAAAAAAGACGAAATGACAGGGCAAAGTAAAAACATTTTAATCAAATCAAATAAAACGTTTTATTTATTGTTTTATAGACACTAAATCAGTCTTATTTAGTATAATTTTACTGGTAATTACGCATATTATGCCAGCAACATTTTTTAATATTAAACGATTTTTATACCTAATCCTACATAATATGTATATAACAGAAACATTTATTAAACATCTTCACTTTACCAAACAAATAAACGTGATCTTATTTTATTGCAAAGGTACCCAGCGGAAGAAAAAACTCTTTCCGGCTCTACACTTGTCGGTGGAATTGTTAAAAGAAAGTCGAAAGCCTGCGACAAATAACGTCCACGATCCCCTCCGTTCTCAAAAAGAGCCATTTCGATCCTCACATTCGTATTAAGGTCTTCACTGTGAGTCATTCTTGTTCTTTTACAAGCAGTAGCTTTTTTAAGCTCTGCATTAAGCTCCTCTTTTTTTGATTGAGGTTCACTTTCTATCTCTACATGTGTATCTGACGGCAATTGAGCTGTTTGAAAAAAAGAATCTCCTAAAGTACGCCTTAGCAGTTCCACTATCTTCCTGCATATTTCGTCACTACTTGGCCGAGTAAACACTGACAAATCTTCATCATGTGCGTTGGAGAAGTACATTTCAGGGTTTTGCAAATATGTTAATATTGATGTTTCCGGCAATCGACGTTGCCTGTATCTGTTTTTCAGCATCGTCAACATTTTTGCGGCTATACTGTTATTTATGGTGGACAATTTCTTTAATGCGAATTTTACAGCTATATCTGCAGTTAATAGTGTCGCATCTCGCTGGCATAACGCTTCCAAAATTGTTCTGATAATGTCAAGTACATCGTAAAGTTCTGTCATATTCTGCCAGTCTTCTTCTGTAAAACATGTATCTGACTTCACATCAATTAGTGCCTTCACTATGCACGTCCGAAGTTTCAGAAACCGCTCCAGAGTATTTGCTAAACTGCCCCATCGCGTTTTCGAGTCACTTGTCAGTGCAAATTCTTTATTAAAATCAGCGATGACATATTTTTGTAGTATGTCGTCGTTTTTAGTTGGTGATTTCCTGAATAGCTTGACAACGGTTTTTACCTTTGAAATTAGATCGTGATATGCAAACTCTCGTTCGTCGAGCGATGAATTATTTGATTCCACAACGTCCACGGCATCAGAGTCGTCGTCAGAACCGTTGTCAGAAGTGACATATTCATTGGTGCTGTTTTTCCGAGCTAATTCCGATAAAGGAACGTCGTCGTCGTCATCACTTGATTCAGCGTCAGCAAAACTGATTATCGACTCCATTGGTTCTTCAGGTATTGCATTACTTTTCTTGTAAAATACATCAACGATCGCAAGTTGAAGGGCATGGGCAATACAAGTTTGGTGGTAGGACGTCAGAAATTTCCCAAACTTAATCATCATACTGCATCCGTCTGTTGTTTGAGCTACGATATCTTTTTCTAGAGTCACTCCAAACTCTGTTAATTTCAACTTTATTTCTTCGATGCATCTTTTTGCTGATAATGAACCGTGCAGTCTTATTAGTCCTAGATTTTTGAAATTTTCGGGAAAACGCTGTGAGTGCAGATTCAGGCTAATATATCTTCGGTTGCGAATGGACGTCCACTCGTCAAAAGATATAGAAAATTTATGTCCTTCTGTTAATAGTCTCTGGATTTCGCCGATCAGTTGTTGTTTTTTTTTGTCTGCTTGTTTCATTACAATATTTTGAATTGAATTTGCAGCCTTCGGCAATTTATGTCCGGATTTTCGAAACAGCATTCGCAGATCTTCAGACTCCACAAATGTTCGGAAAGGATAGCCATCCATAGCTGACATTCGGGAAACCATGAGTTCCATGGAAAGATTTGCGTCAGATTCGTAGTAATCAGTTAATTTCGCTTTTTTCTTTGGTATTATTTCAGTATTTGTCGATGTTGAAGGAGATTCGACACTTTGAGGAACTTGACTATCTGCTGTGTTCATGCTTATCTGATGCACATTTTTCAAATGCTTTTGGAGACCACTCGTACTACCTCCAGTGCACTTCAAAATTCTATTACACGTTTTGCATTTCGCGTTATTTTTGTCTTTAGATCTAAGGCAATAATGCCATACTGACGTTTTATCGTTGGCTTTATTAAGGACTGCCTCAAAATCCATCGTCTGTAACAAAATATAGAGTAATTATTGAAATACAAAGTTAAACAAAAAACATTGGTACCGACTAAATTACTTGATGTTTAATCAATAGCACAGTGCACTGTAGGTTTAAGGTAAAGTATGCAACATTAAAAAAAAAGCTTATTAAAAATATCATTAGAACAGCTAATATTATTCGTCTACGAATAAAATAAGCTTCCCAACCTCATGTAGGTTGGTAAACAAACAGCTAGTCGTACCTAAACTACTTCTTGCTTAATTAATACAGTGCATTGTAGTGTTATTGTGCCGTAAGTAACATTAAAAATAAACTGAATATGTAAAACTTTAGAACAGCAAATTTTATTAGTGTACGTATGAAATAAACTTCCCAACCAATCCCATGTCGGTTGGTGGCTTGGTGAACAATCAGCTGCTCGTATTTTATGTTCAAAATGAGGATGGAGAATGAGAATGGTGGCTACAATAACTAAATAATTATATAAAGCCGCTCATGTTTCATTAATTTTGTTTTATAAAAATAAATACTCACTTTCCAAAAGAAGTAGTCTTGTTTGAGTAGTTTTTGCAAAGCACTGTACACCGAAATCCCACGAGCACAACATTCCGAAGACGCGATCACAATCTAACTAAGCGGGACGCGCGTCTACAAGATGGCCGCCACCTGCCCCTCCCGCACCTCCGCACCCTCGCGCATCATGCTCTTGTATTACAGGTAGCAACAGTGGTGTCAGTGGTAGCTAGGTAGTATAGTAACAGTGCAGCGGTCGGATTTTAGGCAATAAAATTAGAAAAATTCTAAATGCGAATCTTTTATCGAAAGTACCGAAAGAACCGGGATTTGGTTTTGGAAATTCCGGTTCCTAAAACAACGCAAATTTCCGGGATTTCCCGGTACTTTCGGTTCCGGGATTTCCCGGGACTATTCACTAGTCCAAACTGTACTGTTTATGCTATCTCGAAGCGCGACATTTCGTTAGCTACATTACTACGAAAAGTCTTCTTCTTGGTGTAAGATGTTTTTATATTGCTGATATAATAGCCTTCGACCAAAATCGTTGCTAGACGACAAATTTTCTACTTAAGGGTGGTAGGTAGTCAAGCGGGTATTCGCGAAATGCCCTAGCACTATAATTTTTATAAAGAGGTTTTATTTTATGCCTGATAGATAGCCTTTGACTACTATCTCACCGGATGGTAAGTGTTGATGTGGTCGAAGATGTTGTTCAGGCTTACCTAGAATTACTGGCTCTCAAGGACAATTGCTGGAACACACCGATAGGTGCTTAGCGACAGATTTTCTACATGCAAGTACAAGTTTCTACAAGCTATCCGCACAGGCATTTGCAATATGCCCTACCACCATGCTGTAACGACTGCCATCGTAAGACGACAACCGGGACCGACGGCTTAACGTGCCCTCCAAAGCACGGAAGCGCTCAGTTGTAGTGTCACTAGCGGTCACCCATTAAACTCGTAACCGCGGCGGACATTGCTTAACTTTGCTGATCGGTTAAGAACAGCTAAGCAAACTTCGCTACAAGCGTTTTGTATGTATTGGTAATATTTTAGTTGCATTAAAAAAAAAACTAAACAAAAAACATAATTGAATAACAAAGTGACATAATTCAATTTGTTATTCAATAATGTTTTTTACAAACAACTATTAAACCACGAAGGCATCCCTAAACGTCCGTGGAGCTGTCACTGTCAATGTCAATGTGACAACAACTAACCATGCGCTGCTTGCTGGCGCGCACTTATCATACGCACCACATTTTAACACGTCACCAATTTATTGCATACAAATAGCATACAAACGTATTTGAATACGTAACTCCTTTCTGATTTGAATGATTCTATCAAATTGAGGAATTTTTGGTTTATTTACGCACCAATCTCCTCGGAGTCACAAACATGGCAGTTTATTGAAACTAAGTGGAAAGCAAAGCCCGTGTGCCATATTACAGGCAAAGCTTACGATGTAGAGCTTTTACTTGTAAGTGTATTGAAAATTTATTTTTTTGTTGCATTGGTGCATTAATAATCATGGCAGCTGTCCTCCTGAGACAGTTTCTTTTTTGATTAAGCTTGGTGTAGTTTATAACGGTATAATTTTTAAGTTTTTTTTTAATATTATTGTGACGGAACAAGCTCAAGCCCACCTGATGTTAAGCGGATGAACCTCTGCCTATAACAGGTGCATTTCATCAGAAGTCACGAATCGCACTGCACCCGTCACCTTGAGAGTTGTTAAGTCTCATGTGCCTGTAATTTCACTGGCTCTGAAGGACTGCTGCCGGAACTCACCGTAAGGTGCTTGGCGACAAATTTTCTACTTGAGGGTGGTAGCTAGCCAGGCGGGCAATCGCAAAATGCCCTTCCACCATGCGGTGAAGCTCAAGCTGGCGGTGGTGATCGAACCAGGGACCTGCGGCACGGCAGTCCATAGCTATTACCGCTCGGCCATCATTGCTTCATACTCAAAATACGATTCCTTTCTCGTCCAACAGGTAAGAAAGTGGTCAATGGTCATAGGCAACTCAACGTAGATTATTAAAAAGCTTCACGTGTTGGTCTCCCACGCTGCATTATGTCCCTGAACACTTTCACAGAATAGCTCATAGTTACTTCCTACAAATCGGTCAATTCAGTAACATCTATTATTTATTCTGTGGTGAAAATCCGCAGTACTAAAAACCATCTAAACTACTTTTATCTTCCACAATATAATGGTCTCAAATAAAAGTACTACCTATATACAATTGATCATATAGTACTCTCTTATGAAAAATAACTACATAGAATAAGTATAAGAAACTAGACACTGTCACCATCCTAGACATGACAAATGAGCATCATTAGCTCAACAAAGACGTTACGTTTCGCCTGTAACGACTAATTCACGACCAAAAACAATAACAAAGACCGCAACATAATCCTCAGAACACGTTTAGTACACGCAAACATTCATTTAGGCCCGGAAATACGTATAAATCTACCTTTTACTACAGTATTTTAATGACAATCTCCATTCTCAACCTTAACACACAGACGTAAGGCTTCAATATTTCTGGCACGGCTATAATTGTTGCACGATTTTAAACCTACACATCCGAAATTAGAGTTTAATTTAGTTTGGATCGAGATATCCGCATCGCCACATTTAAAAAATGCAAGCAATTAGACCCTTTAATGCAGATATTGAGAGAACTTACCGTCTGTAGACGTTATATTCATCTTGATGAGGACTTCCTTTTCTGGGACTGCTTTTATTCAAAATGCAAAATTACGGAGTTAACCGCGTGGGACCGCAATAAAGACTAAAGTTCACGCAAAACTGATCCTTATATCTATGAAAAACGTTGTATCTCGAATCAACCGCACGGATGACTGCGGTCCTGCCGTATTGCAGATAGTTCAGGTGACAAGTCCACAAAATATACAATTCTCACTGAAACTCGTTGAAAACACTTCGACAGGTTCGGTGTTAGCGTCCAAGCGCGCGGTCAAACGTCAAAACCAATTGGCGCGAACACTTGACAGATGAGTGATTGATTCCGTATTCACTGTTCCACGTTTAAATTCATTTATACGAAAGTCACAGCACTAGTAGGTGATAGATAAATGGTACGGAAGGCCAAAAGATAGCGAAGAGATGCTACTTTCAAGGCAATCCGATGCTTTTTGATAGTGTAACGACAAAACAAATAGTACGGAATGAGTGAGAGCCGCACATGCGCAGTAGGCAATGCTGTATGCGTACAATGTTAAGACGCGGTTACTGAACTTCGGAGGTTTGACTTGTATATATTTTTTGATGATGCGAAATTTAATTGTAGTTTGTAAATTTTAAGTACTTGGTGGCGTGTCGATACTTTTATTAAGTTACTATTACCGACGAAAAATTCTGAAACACATTTGCAAGCGTTTTATTTATGTCTGGGCATTGAACTTTGATACAAACCTCTAATGTCACAGTAAACGGTATCATCAAAGGATTTTATTTGGTTTTTGTTTCAGTAAAATATAAGTAGCGTAAATAAAAGCCACTAGAATGCGCATTTTTACACATGTACCATTCATTTACATATATTACAATTTATTAAATGTGTTTGGTTGAGAAAAAAGATGCTACGAGTACCTATACTAAGTAGAGTGTTTAAGATTTGTTTAAGTTACGATTATTGAATCAAACTTTTTGGTAGATTATTTCCCAATCATCAAGTTTAATGTTCAAAGCAAATTATAAGTTTATAAGTGCACTGGTAGGTTTTTAAGTAAATATAAATAATAGATTTTAAAAGAAATAAACCAAATCAGCAATATATTGTAATCGATTCCATTATCGCTTTATGCGTTAAGATTGCTGATTATCCTTTTATTTTTTAGTACCTACCCAATAATTTTATAATTCTTAAGGACAATGTTTTTTCATCAGCCAATATAATTAAATTATTTTATACCAAAGTTTATCATTTTTTTTTATATTTAAAGTTCATTATGAACGATTCTCTACATCTGCAGCGGTAGGCCCGACCGGCACGTACTTCTGAGATATTTATCCGCTGTCACAGACACCTGACACACATACATACATACATACTAATTTTAACACTCAAATATACATATGTGTGGGTGCAATTGGGAATTCTGTGAATTGGTGAGTGTTCCACACATCGATTTAATCATTTATTATTATTGACAATCTTACTGAATATGGTAAATTGAGGTACCTAGTTAATATTCTTAAAATTAAGAAATAATTTAAGTAACTTATCGGCGTAGTAATTTTGATGCGGTGATCGCTCACTGGCATTGGCTATGTACTGCCGCGCAGCAGGTCCATGGTTCGAATCCTGCTGTGGGCTTGAGCTTCACGGCATGGTTGAAGGGCATTTTGCGAATGCCTGCCTGGCCAGATCTCACCCTCAAGTAGAATATCTGTCGCCAAGCACCTAACGGTGTGTTCCGGTAGCTGTCCTTGAGAGCTAGTAATACTAGGTTAAGCCTGTTAACACCTTCGACTACATCATCACTTACCATCAGGTGAGATACTGATCAAAGGCTTACCTAAAAGCAATAAAAAAAAGAGCCTTTGGAATGACAAGGTCTGTGGTAAGTGATGATGTGGTCGAAGGTGTTTTTCAGGCTATCCTAGAAGTACTGGCTCTGAAGGCCAGTTGCCGGAACACCCCGTTAGGTGATTGACAACAGATTTTCTACTTGAGGGTGGTAGCTAGCCAGGCGGGCATTTACAAAATGCCCTACCACCATGCTATTACGACTGCCATCCTAAGACAACAACCGGGACCGACGGCTTAACGTTCCCTCCGAAGCACTGAAACGCTCAGTAGTAATGTCACTAGCGGTCACCCATCCAACTCATGACCGCGCGCGACGTTGCTTAACTTTGCTGATTGGTTGAGAACAGCTAAGTAAACTTCGCTACGAGCACTTCAAAACATATAAATATCTCGTTTATCTAGGAATTTCACTAACTACAGCGTCCTTCACGCGTAGCGCATGTGTGTACACACTTGATTACATACTACACCTTCGAAGCAGAATATATCTCACACGCGGTGGTACCCTTCAAGACGAGCTCTGGCTAAAAAGAACTTCCACCTGTCGGGTACGGCAGGTATAGGCATTTTCAAATTTATTAATATTTTAAAATTATTACAATTTAGTACATAATATCTCGTTTGTAGATACTCTTTGTGAACAAATTTAAGGGGTAGTACTCCCGCCATAAGTTTTTCCAACGCCAAATACCATGTTCATTACTGTGTCCGCCAAATATTGTGTGCATTACTGTGTCCGGTTTGAAACCCGACACCAACACCCATGTGTATGGGTGCTGGTAAAATTACAAGCACGTTTTATGTCTCATCTTGGTGCAGTCTCCGTGGGGTGCCGGGTTAGAATGCCCCCCCTCCCCCTCCCTTTGTCTACCTAGCGTGTCGTAAGAGGCGATTAAAGGTAAAATGCTGGAAAGTGGGCAGCAGCGCCTTCTGAGGAACTGATATCTTAAACTGCGATCCCCAGGACACCTGCCAGACTTGGGGATTATAGCAAACCCCCCTAAGTGGGGATGCTGTGTTCAGCAGTGGGCGATCCGGCTGTTATAGTTTTGTCTCGGGGTGGCCGCAGTGCAGTTCGTCGATTGTACTACTTTTTATTGCACATACATTTTACTTCGTGCAAGTGCCATCATATAAAAAAAATATTAATAATGTTGTCTTAGGTTTTCGAGATTATTACACATAGTAATTAAACAACTTTAAACGGTTTAAATCGCGTATATTTATCATTGTATTTGTCCCGACGTTTCAAACACTTTGCAGTGATCGTGGTCACGGGGTGACTAAAAATTTTAATTATATAAAACATGCGCCCTCTGACATTTTCCGCCATAGAGATCAGCGTTCAACTAAAAATCTATGCTGTACTATATTACCATTCAAGGTATATAAACAGTAACAGTTCACAAACTACGTACAACAACTCATCAAACTTTGATCAGCTCTCCTGCAAAATTATCAATCCTGCACTTAGCACACTTGTGTTCTAGATTATCGATATAATCTGCAATGCCTTGAAGCTCTAGAGAAAGTTGTTACCTACCAGAAACTTAAAGAAAATCTACATGAAGCGAAACTTCGAGAACAAACAACTCAAAGTTCCAGATTATACTCTGAAAAGCTCTAAAGAATCTACATTTGTTCCTTTTGTAAGTAAAAAACTTAGATGAAAAGAAAAATGTTCCATGTATCGTTTACAATCGACATGGTTTAAATGAACGTTGTTAAATTTCGATATTGTGAATATCTACAAAATTTTGTAATTTAATAATATTATCAATTCAGGGAATATGCAACTATTAACCTGACTATTTTTAACCCATTGATATCGGCGATAATTATAACAATAGAATTTCATTCATAAATTGGCCATATTGGGCCAGTCCGATTCTTAAATAATATTGCACGCTTATCAAATTATAGCCAAAAATTGTAGGTTAGCATAAGCAACATCTTCGACCACATCATCACTTACCATCAGATGAGATAGTGGTCAAAGGCTAACATATCAGGCATAAAAATAAAAAATAAAAAAACAAATTATTATTTTTTACATTGAAAGAAAAAAGAAATGCTCTCTAGCAATTTATGACTGAAACATCTCTAGTACGCTAGTCAATATCGATAAAAATCACAAACGCGCATGTATCAATAATGCCATGTATGATTATTGATACATTATATGAAACAACAATATCCAAAAATTACATATTACATCCAAACATTTAGTCCAAACATTATATGTATGATTTCATATAATGTTTGGACCCCTGAGAAGAATTTATTCCCAAATTTGCAATACTGAAACCCCTATGTTACTCCTTAGTGCTTGAAAAAACTACGACGTATTAGCAAATGATTCACTTGAAAAAAAAAACTAACCTAATCAAGCATTTTTTCAATATTATTATTGTATAATTTTGTAAACTATAATTATCTACAATTTTAGGCCAATTTGAGCTATCTAGGTCTATTGGTTCATAAGATAGTGCCAGTCAAATATGGGTTCTCTATGATTGCGAATTATTGTAGATTGGATTGACAGAAAACTGAGTAGTATAATCAGCCATTATGTCTAGCGTCTTTGGACTATGAAAAAACCTTCGATTCAATCGAAACTTGGACCGTGCTGTGGTCTCTTCAACGATGCCAAATCGACTATAGGTACATCGAAGCGCTGAAGTGTCTGTATAAAAACGCCACCATGTCAATTCGAATTCAGATCAAGAACACAAAACTAATACAACTGCAACGATACGTGAGACTGAGAGTAGGCAAGCCCCATGGGGTTCCGGGCTAGAATATCACCCCCATCTCTACCAATTGGGGTATTTTATGTTTTATTGCTGATAGGTAATCCTTTGACTACAATCTCACCTGATAGTAAATGATGATGTAGCCGAAGGTGTTAACAGGCTTAGCCTAGAATGACTGCCTCTCAAGGACATAGGATGCAAGAGCACGCAACAGGCAAGACGCAGGTGGGCAGCAGCGCTTTTTGAGGAACTGATATAATAACTCACACTGCGATCCCCAAGACGCCTGCCAAGCGTGGGGATTATGGCAATCCCCCCTCATATTGGGGGATACTGTGTTCAGCAGTGGACAATTCAGCTGATACATTAGGCATGCCCCGCCACGACTGCATAGTAAAATATGCTAACCACTATGCTATTATGAACTGTGGTTGTTTCAATTTTGCTAACACTACGTTTATACTACTTCATACCGCTTAAGTATAGAGGAAGAGGCTTCAAGAGTAACCATTATTCAAGTCATGTTAATTAACTAACAACTGCCAAGGTAAGGGATGAATTGTTAAGTAAACCAAGTCAAGTTAACTTGCTTAGTCAAGTAGCCAAGACTTAGTACGCGTAATGTTATAGCTTTTGAGTTATTATGGGTGCTATTGTATCATGATCAAATGAACTTCATGAATGAAGTTCGATCATTATTATATGAGTAAACTTCATTCGAAGATATAAATTAAACAGGTAGTCCTTTAAGCCTACAAGGCAACTTCGCACGTGTAAAAAGTATATCGATTGTATAATCGATCGATTTCAAAACAAACCAAAACCTTTCCCATCTCTATGGCGTCTAGTTCCCCTCACTACCGTTCAAGCGCGTCATTCTTTTAGAGACCTTGTTGCTTGGATAAAACTTTTTAAGGGTAACTATGGGTGGGAGGGTATTTATATCTTCGAATGAAGTTTACTCATATAATAATGATCGAACTTCATTCATGAAGTTCATTTGATCATGATATTATATAGCGTAAAACTTCATTCTCAATATAAATTAAACAGGTAGTTGTTTAGAGTTCAAAGTTTTGTCCTGCAACTTCTATCGGAAGTAGCCATAAATAAAACCACTTTATAAAAGCTAAATAAATCATACATTTATTGATGTGGTTTGATGGTTATTACAGTATATAAGACAGTATTAATTATGACAAAGAATAGATTTTGCGAAATTCCCGTCATCAACAACAGGGCGCTTATAGAAGCGAGCAAACGTTTCAGAAGTATTTGTCCAACCGGCGGTTTTTCGGATAAGGTCTAATGGAATCCCCGCTGAACTGGCAGCGGATGTGGAAGCATGTCTTGTGCTGTGTGCACTAAACACTGACACGTCCACCCCACTTTCAGCCAACACCTGTTTAATCCATCTGCTGATGGATTGAGCAGAGGCGATTCTATGTGGCCTTTTCCATGTAAGTAGAAGGTTTATTGGGTTTTCAGGTCGCAAGTCTTTGGTTATTTTTAAATAATCTTCTAATGTGGTAGCTGGACAAATGCTTTTATTTTCATTAAAATATGGTAATAACAGAACGGGTTGATCACGGCCTGGGCTGGAAGTTTTTATAAGATCAGTGATAATAATTTTAACACCATTTGGTCCTATCATAATATTATCAAGTTTGATAAGTGCTAGTGTCTGTACTCTGTGTGCAGTACATAGCGCCAGCAAAATGGCTAATTTCTTAGTGATTCTTTCTATTGAAAGATCTTGATTGGGATACCAATTTGATATATAATTGAGTACTATCTGTGGATCCCATGTTATACTATACTTAGGAACTGAAGGTCTTATTTTAAATGCACCTCTCAGGAGACGTTTGATTCTGATGTCAGCACTAATATCACCTCCGAGCAGGAGGGAGAGTGCCGAGCGATGGCTATTCAGCGTTCCATACGCAGCACCTTTATTGAACTGTTCAGTTAGAAATACAATAACATGCGATACCGAACACTCGTAATAATTAAGATTATTAGCCGCACAGAAAATCCACCAAATTTTATAAGTGACGTTGTATTGTTTCAAGGTATTCTTAGCCAGAGAAGCAATCATTAAATTTAAAGCGACCTCCGGAGTTCCTCTTCTCAAGAGCGCACGCCGGAGAGCCTCGCTGCAGCCAGGGTATGTTTCCAAAGCAGGTTTCGACGAGTCCTGTAACGGGAGCACGGAATAGCGTCACGTTTTAAGAATAATATTTCCGATAGCAACATGCTCTTCAAAAGAGGAAACCAGGGTTGTGAAGGCCAATAAGGGAAAACTATTATTCCTTCTGCTTTGTCCAACAATATTTTCTGTAGACATTTTAGGATTAACGGAAATGGTGGAAAAGCGTAAAAATACCATTGACTCCAGTTTAGAGTAAATGCGTCAACCTTAAACGCGTCAGGATCAGGTTTCCACGAGATGTAAGTGTCACATTTGGCATTGGTTCGAGAAGCAAACAGGTCTATCTCAGGTGTTCCAAGGTTATGAACAATGTCTACATAAACTTCCCTAGGTAACGACCATTCTATATCAGGATTTGTTTTTCGTGACTCCTCATCAGCTTCTTTATTATCCTTTGTATTGATGTAGGAGGCATATAACCAAATCTTTCGCTCCTCACACCATTGCCAGATTTTTTTAGCTAACTCATTGAGGTGAGGGAACTGGATTCCCCCCATTCGATTGATATAACTGATCGCGGTAGTATTGTCAACACGTAACAATATAGTGCATCCTAAACTATCTCGTGCAAAGCATTTAAGGTTTAAGAATATCGCCAGGAGTTCCAAATAATTAATGTGAAAATTTGTTTCGCTCTCAGTCCAACCGCCGTGAACTCGTTTGTGTTCACTGTATCCACCCCACCCTGATCGAGAGGCATCTGTAAAAATTTCTTGGTGAAAATGTGCTATACCTATTGTGTTATACGCAGAATGGATATTTTTTGACCACCAATTTAAATCAAGTAAAATATCAATGGATGGTATGAATTTTGCGTCATAAGTTGTGTGCTTCTTCAAAGCAAGAAACTTTTGTCTCTCTAACAATTTAGTATATAACCATCCGTAGCGAACAACTGGGCAAGCTGCCGTTAGAGTTCCAATTAACTGAGCGAAGTCTCTGATGGAACAAACTCGTAACGACTTAAATTTTTTAATCAAATGTGCTATATTATGACGTTTCTCGTCTGGCAGGGAAATTGTCATATCAGTTGAGTTGTAAATGAAGCCTAAATAACGACAAGATTGATTAGGCTTCAATGAACACTTTTCAAAATTAATTACAAAGCCTAGGCATTCTAACAAATGTATGGTTTCTCTCACATTTCTAAGGCATTCTTGGTAATTTTTTCCGATACATAGTATATCATCTAAGTATATTACCGAGGTGAAACCGCGTGATCTAAGATGAGTTATGACTTCTCTCATAACTTTGGTAAAAGTTCTAGGTGCAACAGAGAGACCGTAAGGCATTGCGCAAAATTCATAGACGGAATGACTTCGATCTTCTTCTTCGAACTCAAACCTTAGGTACTTACGATCATTAGCCGCGATCGGTAAAAGTAAGTAGGCCTCTCGCAAATCGATTGTTGCCATGAAACCGTTTTCAGGTAATAGTTTTGCGGCCGTCCTGTAGTCTTCCATTTTGAAATGCGATTTAGTGATAAATCTATTCAATGGCTTGAGGTTGAGGATGAACCTCTTACCGCCATTAGTCTTAGGTGCGAGGAAAATTTTGGAAATAAATTGATCATCGCGTGCCTGACATTGAGCTATAGCACCTAACTTCATTAATTTATTAATAGCAATAATAATTTCTTGTTTTTCTAAAGAATTAAAATTGTTACGTGGAGTTACAGTTTGGATTACTGGGGTTTGAAATGGTATTGAAAACCCATCTTTAATCCAGCCAAGTACAACAGGGTTGGCAGTAACTGTTAGCCAACATTTGAAAAAATGTTGTAACCTGCCAGCATGGCGTACCTTAGTCATTGACGAGGAGGAGCACGCTGCTTGTTGTGGGTGACTTTCGCTGGTGCCGCTGCATTTTGTTTGTGAGTCGCCGATGGAGTTTTCTGAGCGCCTCCTCTCCCCCCCCTGTTCGACGACGGCTGATACCGGTGAGGGGCTATCCAGTTTCCCTGGGATCGAGTTCGAGTCGTAGACTGAGACGTGGACGGCGCAGAAGTTTTTGGCGGTAAAACGCACTTTTTTATTTGGAGGCCTTGTTTTTCAATAGCTTTCGAAGCTTTGATTTTTTCTGCCAGTTTACTGCCAAACAGCGACTCATCCCTCTCCAAATCCTGAATAATGGAGAGAAATGATTTATCTAATGCCGGTGTTATTAGATTTATTCTTGACTTTGTCTCTGTGTAGTGAAGGTCAGCTAATATACGACAGGCATCGGAGAGAGTCTTAATAGCTAGCACCTTTGTCTGTTTATCGTCACTGCCGATAAAAAGTGTATGCATGGCCCTATTTATGGCTGTAATCCCAAGACCCAGTTGATGCTGTAGATTTTCAATTTTTCTGTCTCGGCTTCTAGTAGATTCGTTAAGAGCTGCTGATATTTCAGGGTTTAGTACAGGAGCCCTTAACAGCTTACAATTTTCAGGGATTTTTTGTGTTTTCAGCAATGTTTCCTTCGATTCCTTAGAAATTCCTCGTCGAAGAATTGGCAACCATCTTTGAGCCAGAGTTTCGTGTATTTTTTCGCCATATATCGGCGCTTCCTGTGCAGCGTCGCCCAAAGCGGACAGAAATTCTGTGTCAATTTCTGGGTCTGCATCTACAGCCGGAAGATCCATGGTGGAAAGATCAGGAGCTGCCTCGCTGGCAATAGCCAAATCTTTTTGTAGCAGGGCCTCCGATATCGCATTATCGTTGTCTGAAACAACGTATAACGACTTATTAAATTTGAGGGTAGTAAAATAAAATAACCAAAAAAGCATTTTTAGGTTTTTCTTTCTCATCGCGTTGACTCGCGGTCAACATCTAGATGTGAAATATTTTTGCCTTCGCATTGACTCTCGGCCAACACCCCGGCTTAAGCTTTCCTTTGTGTTAACTCACGGCTAACATCCAGGATGGACAAAATAATATAAAAATATTTTACGATACCTTGACGGTCACGTAAAAAAAAAAAAGGACTGGAATTTTCCAATAACAGTTTTTACTCACCTGAATGTTCGTCCGACGATGAGTCTGAATAAACAATGCACCGTCTACGGACAGGTTTTTGTTTTTCACGTAGTTTTCTTAGTTTTGCCTCATAAAACTGAATCTTGTCATCACATGTCCGCTTCGGCATTTTAATGCAAAAAAAAGGAGATATTCGCAAAGGTTGAAACTAATTGAAAATTTACTGAAGAAAATAAGGTTTCAAATCACGTGTTACCGTTGCCTCGCACGGAAAAAGAATGACGCGCTTGAACGGTAGTGAGGGGAACTAGACGCCATAGAGATGGGAAAGGTTTTGGTTTGTTTTGAAATCGATCGATTATACAATCGATATACTTTTTACACGTGCGAAGTTGCCTTGTAGGCTTAAAGGACTACCTGTTTAATTTATATTGAGAATGAAGTTTTACGCTATATAATTAGCAATTAACCTTTTAGTATGGATAGCCGAAGTGCAAAATGTCTATTAGGATTCTAAGAGATAATTTGAATTTTTTAGCCTGCCCGTGGGGTACCGGGCTAGAATGTCATCCCCCCAAGCCCTTAGAGCTACAATGGGCGGTCTTATCGCTCAAAGCGATCCTTTCCAAACAACCCATGTTAACGTAACGTAAGGTAAAACGTAAAGCGTAAGAGGCGACTAAGGGTAACACACCAGAAGGTGGGCAGCAGTGCTTTCTGAGGAACTGATATCTCACACTGCGATCCCCAAGATGCCTGCCAAGCGTGGGCATTATGGCAAACCGCCCCTTAAAGGGGGAGGCTATGTTTAGCAGTGGACAATCCGGCTTATCAGTACAGTACAGCCTGATACACGATAGTCTTATTATAATGTTTCATACAATAGGCGTAGCATGGTAGCTCTTCCCATGCATACGTAGATCCGTACTCGCATTAGCATTTTACCAATAACCCTGCATTTTAACTCTATTTTGATCCTTCTGCCATATCCAAATTTCACTGCTATATATTACCGGACCAATTCCAGACAAAACTCACTGCCAGTCGTGCCTTGTTCATGCTTCATTGTGTAGTTAAATAACGGTACCAATTCCGGAGAAGTAGTTAAAATTCACCAAAAAACAGCGAAAAGCTTGCGTGCTGACATAAGATTGTTTTATCACCTACCCAAGAATTACAGCGACCACGACAGCGTTTTAAAATTAAACTCCATTGTGGTTCAACATTCCTGTCCACAGCCATTGTTACGGCCACAATGGGCGGACAGTGGTGTGCTAATTACTTTTTACGGAAGTTTTGTCCCAACTAGTTCCGTGGTTTTTCTATTAAACACACAATGGTTCGGTGTAGTTTTTGAGGGGGAAAACTAGGAATCGCTTATACATATTTTGTAGGTTAGGTTTTCTATTTTTTCGATTACGTTGCGATTTTTCTGCAGTTTTATGTACTTATACTTTTACAGTTTAAATAAAGATTTCATAGACTTATTAAGTTGAGTAAAATTGTGAAAAGCGAAGAGGAGGAATAAATAGACAGATAACACTTATTGACACAACACAAATTTACAAACTTAAAAAGTAAAAGTAGGTATGACAATGGGCAGTTTTATCGCTGAGATCGATCTCTTCTAGACAACCCAAAGGATTATTATAACTAGATATAGACGAAGATCTATCTATTACAATGCTGTTAAAAGTACATAATAAATAATAATATCCAACACAAGTCATAATCAAACAAATAAATAAAACTTAAATTACCTACATCATATTAGTATAAAATCATTTTAACAAACCAAAATACACGATTTATATAAAACCAACGAAAATCGTGAAACGATATGTCAACAATAGTATAAATGTAGAGTCATGTTAAATGTAACAGCTATTAGTTTTAGCATTTAACAAGATCTTCTTACAGTTCTTGTAGTCTTTTCTTAATAAACTTTCAGTGGTTTTCAATATAGTTTGGGTTAGCATCCACCTGTTTAATCGCTTGATACTCCATTTTATATCGTGGAAATATCTATATCCCCTATTGGGTACATGTTGCAGAAAGGGTCGGCTCATCATGCATTTTCCAAGTCTTTCCTCCCTCGACACCCCCTAACGTCTTTTTAGTACTAATTTATTTTCCATTACCTCAACATATCACCTTTTTTTTATGCCTGATAGGTTAGCCTTTGACCACTATCTCACCTGATGGTAAGTGATGATGTGGTCGAAGATTTTGAAGCGCTCGTAGCGAAGTTTACTTAGCTGTTCTCAACCGATCAGCAAAGTTAAGCAACGTCGCGCGCGGTCAGGAGTTGGATGGGTGACCGCTAGTGACATTACTACTGAGCGTTTCCGTGCTTCGGAGGGCACGTTAAGCCGTCGGTCCCGGTTGTCGTCTTAGGATGGCAGTCGTTATAGCATGGTGGTAGGGCATTTTGCGAATGTCCGCCTGGCTAGCTACCACCCTCAAGTAGAAAGTCTGTCGCCAAGCACCTAACGGTGTGTTCCGGCAGCTGTCCTTGAGAGCCAGTACTTCTAGGTTAGCCTGAACAACATCTTCGACCACATCATCACTTACCATCAGGTGATAGTGGTCAAAGGCTAACCTACCAGGAATAAAAAAAAAAAAAAAAAGATGTTGTTCAGACTAACGTAGGATTCCTGGCTTTCAAGGACAGCTGCCGGAACACACCGTTAGGTGTTTGGCGACAGATTTTCTACTTGAGTGGTGGTAGGTAGGTAGGTGGTAGCTAGTCAGTCGGGCATTCGCAAATTGCCCTACCACCATGCAAAAACACACCCTACATATATACCCCAATATATCATCCATACCCTATAAAAATAACATTTTCATCCATTTAGGTAATGGAAAACAACTTAGTAGGTACTAACAAAACTGAGTAGACCAATCAGCGAAATGTATATATATTGGTTTTATTTTTAATTCGAGTTCAATTGCATATCTGTACTAATATTGATTTAGAAGAAAAAAGTCAACTTTGCCATTGACTAAGGTTTAATTAAAGACATTTCCGATATGAAAGTTTTCTGCACTATATTATTTTCATCAAACCAGATCGAAAAACTTTAATTGGCTTTAGCGGTCAGCGGGGACAAAATTTAAATTTGGTTCCTTTGACTTTTCTCTTTTCTGATTGGTTCACTTTCGTGATTTGATTCTGATAGATTCAGTATGATTCAGGTCAATTTGATTAGTATATTTAAATGAGTAATATGATACATAATCATTATAATGTATCATATTTTGAAGCAGTGATGGCTCAGTGGCGTTGACTATGGACTGCCGTGCCGCAGGTCCATGGTTCGAATCCTGCCGCGGGCTTGAGCTTCACCGCATGGTGGAAGGGCATTTTGCGAATGCCCGCCTGGCTAACGACCACCCTCAAGTAGAAAATCTGTCGCCAAGCACCTAACGGTGTGTTCCGACAACAGTCCTTTAGAGCCAGTGAAATTACAGTCGCATGTGAGACTTAACAACTATGTCTCAAGGTGACGGGCGCAGTGCAATTCGTGACTTGTGACAAAATGCTGTTATAGGCAGAGGTTAGTCCGCTTAACATCAGTTGGGCCTCGTGCTTGATCTGTCACAATTACATTAAAATATATATATATATATATATAATTATATATATATATTAATATAATTATATATATATATATATATAATTTAATAATAATATCGTTTACATTCCTGCAGAGCTTGAAGACCAAAGTCTTCAACCAGTGTGTGTGGCAAGTGATGACTTATGGCACTGAGACTCGGACTTTAACTGTGGCCCTTATGGACAAGCACAGAGTCGCTCAACGAGCAGCTATGGAGATTACTATGCACAGAGTTTCTTTGCGCGATAAAATTAGGAAGTATATGACTGTGGTTTTTTGGTGAATATCCATATATTCACCAAAAAACCACAGTCATATACACCGACATAGCTTTCAGAATTTGCGAGTTGAAGAGGCAATTGGCGAGCCACATTGCTCGAGGAACTGATAATCGATGGGGAAGAAAGCTCCTCGAGTGGTTACCATATTACAGCGGAAGGCGTATAGAGTTGGTAGGCACCCCACTAGATGGACTGATGACATCTTAAAAGTCGCGGGTAGCCAATGGTTACAAGCAGCTAATAGCCGGTCCATGGGGGAGCCTTTGTTCAACGTCTTCTGGCTGATGATGATGATCATTACACATACGAGCTTAGAGTATATTATCGGGCGGCGTATATTGAATTCCTTGCTACGCTGATTCCCCCAAATCAATCTACTTCAGAATCGTTCGCATGGCTCTGAATTTAAAAAAGCTCTAGCAAGGAACAGAATATTACTTTAGTTCTACTTTAGCCAATTTTTTACTATTGAATTATTTACACTGTTTATGAACTTTACGAATAAAAAGGACTAATCACACAACCCACTTGCGTGCAGTCGTTTCTGATAACAAACTCTCCACTGTTCGTTTTCGAAGTCTTTGAGCTTAACCTCAGGCCTAACGGATTTACCTCAGATCATAGAGTTTCTATGATCTCTATTTACTTTACGTTATGTTTCGTTATATCATGAAAAATACGTTAATAAGTATTAAACAGTAAAATGGAGTCATTTTAAATGTAAGAGCTATCGACTTTGCCATTGAATAAGATCTCATTACACTTCCCCCTCGCGTGCAGACGTTTCCGATAATGAACTCTCCAGCTCAGGCGCTTTCTGTATCGCTTAGAAAGAAAGCTGGTGAGTATTATAATTACCTATGCAAGTTAATTTTAATATTAAACAATTATTACTACACTACTTACTGAATAATATAAGGAATTTTCCACAATACCCTTCTTTTATATATATTTTAAGGTGAATATAGGGAAGAAACTCATAATGAGCAGCATGCTATCACTGAATTCGATGTAAGTGGGGTGTTACTGCGTATTGTGAGTACAATGGCTGTTACCGGTTTCAACGCCCGGACAACCAAATCAAGAAGAGAATCCGCAACGTGGGCTTGCGTCAGACAGGCGGCTAGCCATAAAAACCAGGCCAAAACGTTTTACAATTGTGTCACTGTGCCAAAAAATACATAATAATTTAACTAAGTTCGTGTCTTTTGTGTTATCAGAGAAGACATTATATTTCCAACTCCACATTGGTGGGATAAGAGTAGGAAGAATATGATGAACGTACGGTTTTCTTTATTTATAAGTGGTAGTATTACTAAATAATTTTGGTTGAGTGTCTGAATCATAGTATTACATTACATTTAAGGAGGAAAAAATATAGTCATGTGCGGGATACGAACCCGCGTCATTCAGCCGGGTATGCTCTGACCAACTGAGCTAACATAACATTTGTCTCATAGCTCAACTTTTTTCCTCTAGTTCTTTAACCATCGTATGGGGATGGAGCGGCACATAGTTCAACTTACGTTGTACTACAATCTAGACTAATTTTGCAATCCCGCACATGATTATTTTTCTCTCGTAAATTTGTGACTTTGTAATTTAACCCGTAGAGCAATATGTTGTTGCAAAAATAAAAATATTTAAATGATAGGCTACATATGGGAATAGGGATTGAATGGAAGGGCTACGCTACCTTAAGCTACTAGCAATATATAACTTCTGCTGGGTTATTTCGAATCGTGTTTTACCAAAATATCAATAGCGCCCTTCTCAAAGAAGTCTATGAGTAACTATAGTGACCGTTGTCTCCATGCCTACAGACTTTTAACCCATATCGAAATAAATAATTAACTGGCACCGTTTTCACGTCAAACTTGGAGTTAATAATGGTTTGGCACTTTAGTAAATCGACTTTTGGAAACACGCGACTTAACTGGCTCGATAATTACTGCCACTGGAAACAAGAAAGCTCAGAAGGAGGTACGATATTCCAAAACACAAGGTACAACTAGACGTAACCCTAATTATAATGAAATATCGGCAAAGTGCAAGTCGAACTTGTGCACGAAGGGATCCGTACCACTATCTATACATCATTAGACACTATATTATAACCTTTTTTCTTTTAGTTTTCACAAAGGGTACGAAACCCTTCGTGCACGATTCCGAATCGCACTTGTAAATTTTCTTGTATTTGGTGTTATAGTGGCAACAGAAATACATCATCTGTGAAAATTACAACTGTCTAGCTATCATGAGATAAAGTCTGGTGACAGACAGACAGAGGCACAGTGGAGTCTTAGTTATAGAGTCCCATTTTTACCCTCTAGATACGGAACCCTAAAAACCAGCTAACAAAATCTCGTGTTATGCACTGATGAAGCAATGATCGCTTAAGAACAGCTTAGTAAACTTCGCTACGAGCGCTTCAATATATATCTTCATAAACATCTATAATTAATTGAATTCAAACACCTATAGCTTTACTACAAAGCTAAGCTTATTGCAACCTAATTTTCCGACACAACAGTTGGAATGGGAATACAAGACCGAGTCTATTGAGGTTGCCATCGATTAGTACCCAGAACTTGTGCCTAAACTAGATCTGGGTGACGGAATCAGATTGGGGGTAGAATGGAGTTGATTACTTTATGTTACCAAGCAACGAAAACATGCTGTTTTATGAAGTTAGTCGATACGCTAGCTTGATTATTTTTATGACATGAAATGAGGAGATGGAGAAGTCATTCACCTGATAGTTAAGTGCTATGCTTTTCCATAGTAATAAAGTACATAAGATAGTTGTAGTTGAAAGTTGTCTGGGAATGATTACTAAATGTTATGGATTAAAGTTTTTTTTATTGGATTGGCGCAAAAATATACTTATCATAATTAATCTATACTTTTATACTTATATTATAAAGCGGAAAGATTAGTATTTTAATATTTTTGTATGTAACGCATAAACTTAAAAACGACTGGACCGATTTTAAAATCTATTTCACCATTAGAATAAAATCGCTATATCTCGTACGCTGTGTAAATTGTTGAAAATAGAGCGAAGTAATTTACTACAATTTTCTAGAGGATATCAATATCTTCAAAAATCCGCATTACCATATGTCTAACTATTACAGTTATCTCACAATAACTACTTTTTATGGGTTTCAATTTATATGTTTTCTTAAGAGGAACGGGAAGAGAAGCTCCTACAGAAAAATAGGTATTTTAACAAAGAGATGCTGTCTCACCGCTAAACGCTCGAACAGAACAGTGCAGTAAGGACAATTGCAGCTTCTTCAAGTTTTGACTTAGAATATGCGTTCTGGGAGTAAAAAATTCTTCTATAGTAAACATTACACAAATCTAAAAATGTTGGTCTTATTTTATAACTGATAGACTAAATAGGTTTTCCTTTTTCTTTATTTATCATTATTTTTCCAATAAATAATTCACAATTTTAATATTGTTAGATTTGCAATAACGCCGGATTAGATTACAAAATCACAAATATACGATACACACACACGGCAAATATTGCTTATTTATATGAGGAGCTACTTTAAGAACGACTTGTTCTTGACTTGACAGTACAATTGAGACGATAGCGATAGATTGATAGCGTTACCCCTTTCCAGTGCAGATGAAAAGATAGATATGCACCTGAGATGTGAAAACTAGAACTACTGCCAATTACTTACATGAAAATGATCGCATATGAAATGTATTCATAGAAGTATAATTTTTACTCATTCTCCCATATCTCTGACAGAGAAATCTCGTAGCTGTCAAGTGGCAGCCACGATTAAACTCCCGTTGTTATCCAAATATTTACCTGACACGTGTGTAAATTGCAATGATTTGTTCTGACTGTACATCAACTTGAAATAAAAAAAATGGGTTTAATAACTAATTACAATTACTTATGGTTTAAATGTCTTCATAACTCTTTACATACAAACGTAGTTTGGTCATATTTCAAAAGCTAAGTGTTCAAACTTATTGAAATTTGGCATGGTCCTTGAGCCTAATATCGACGATATTTTATTGGAATTTATCACTAAATGTGAAAAAAGATATCATATTCAAAACCAATTTTGAAAATAAGTTATTTTATGTAAACTGACTTAATTATGGACGCAAAATTTCACCTAGTTTGAATACTCGGTATTCTAAACATGACTTAACTATGTTTGTGTGGAAAGCGCTATAAATACACTTAAAACGATCACAAATCAGGGTAAGTATGTTGTTTGTGTGAAGTCAAACTCAAAGGTATCACTGCCTCACATTCTTATTTCAAAACGTCACCCGAAACTCGGCACGAGAGGCAGATCTACACAAAACTAATCAAGTGGCCCCGATAACCAAATTAGTATGTAGCTCACGTAACATAGGACAATCAGTCTGTTGACGCGACTAATCATTAGTAGAAGCTACTCATGTTTACTGATCAGCTCGTGTTAAGAGCATTGGTCTATATGATCTCAATTCTTATTTTCACATGTGTTTTTTTTTTATTCAGTTAAGTTAGCCTTTGACCACTATCTCACCTGATGGTTAGTGATGATGTGTTCAGGCTAACCTAGAAGTACTGGCTCTCAAGGACAGCAGCGGGAACACACCGTTAGGTTCTTGGCGACAGATTTTCTACTTGATGGTGGTAGCTAGCCAGGCGGGCATTCGCAAAATACCCTACCACCATGCTATAACGTCTGCCATCCTAAGATAACAACCGGGACCGACGGCTTAACGTGCCCTCCGAAGCATGGAAACGCTCAGTAGTAATGTCACTAACGGTCACCCATCCAACTCATAACCGCGGGCGACGTTGCTCAACTTTGCTGATCGGTTGAGAACAGCCAAGTAAATTTCGCTACGAGCACTTCGAAAAAAATATTAAGCATTATGTACTCTCAATCCACGGAACGGTATCAACAAAAGTGACTCATATCGGTATTGCGACATCCCGCCGCCGATAATTCATGGGAACGCTGAGGAGGCGCTATAGCAACATTTTGGACACCGGCTTAGGTTGAAGAAATTAATCAGAATCAAGGCACTTTACGTTCTGACATCGAACTATCGTCACCTAACTTATTTTATAATTATTTTAATTGTACTGTACTGTACTATAACAGCCGACCCGTCCACTGCTGAGCCTCCCCTATTAATTGGGTATTTGCCATAATCTTGGCAGGCGGCTTGGCGATCGCAGTGTTAGATGGCAGCTCTTTAGAAGGTGCTGCTGCCCACCCTCCATTATTTTTCCCTTAGTCGATTCTTACGACACCCATGTGATACTATGGGGAGGTGCAATTCTAACCCGGCACCCCACGGAGATTTTAATTTTAAATGTAATTTTTATAAATTATAGTTGTTAAATATACTTTTCGTATTTTTTTTTGAGTCCTCGCACGTTGCCTTTTTTTTTTTTTTTTTTTTTTTTTTTTTTTGACCCGGGAAAATCCTTTATGGATACCACCCGGCTCCGGGGGGAGCAGGGTGGTTATGTGGGAGTCCTCGCCTGAGGGGCCTTACTACCCCCACGGGGGGGTAGTAAGTGAGGTTACCCACTAAAAACCCGGGATGAGCAGTCTGCCGCCTAGTCGGGGCGAGATGGGGTAGCGTTAGCAATCACCATCTCGCCCCGGCGGTTGGCCCGTCACCGGTGACGGGCCCCGGCCAATGGAGGGATGACCCAGCTCATTAGGGCCATCCCCCAGACGTGTGGGATCGTGCAAGCCAGTGGAGAATCCCCCGACTCTCCACCGATGATCCGCACAGCACTAGGTAAGAGCGAGAAGGCGCCCGAATCGCCTTCTCCTTCCCCCAGTTCGTCTACGCCGGAGCGGGTCTGCGAGGACGTCGTCCTCCCTCGCCCGCTCCGCGGTCTCCTTCTGCGCCATCACCTCTTCGCAGAAAGAGACCACCGCCTGCCACGATCCGTCGCTGCCGAGCATAGCGTTAACCACGCTCGGCAGCGACAGATCTGCGCCTATGACCGCTGTGAGGGTGCGCCGCATGGGACTCCACGCGGCGCACTCCTCCAGCGTGTGGAGCGCCGTGTCTTCTGGCGCTCCACACTCGTGACAGGCGGGGGTCGCCTCACGTCTTGCGATGTGATGCAGGTACCTTCCGAAACATCCATGCCCGGAAAGCACCTGCACTAATCGGAAGGTGAGCGACCCGAATCGCCGCCCTACCCACCTCCGAAGGACCGGGCGAATGGCATCCACCGTCCTCTGTCCAGGGACCGGTGGAGCCAGGTCCTCCGTCCACCGCCGCAACAGGGCGGCCCGCGCCTGCCATCGCATGCGCGTGACCTCCTCCCACGCTGGAGGCTCCCCGCGGGATCTCCTCGCCGCCACGAAGTGGTACACTTCGGCGTCCTCGCACGTTGCCTGTTCTAACTCACGTCATAGTAAACTGCTTTATCTACATCTATACTAATATTATCAAGATGAAAGATTTATTTTTTGGATTTTTGTTGGCTACGAATAAACTTAAAAGCTACTGGACCGAGTTTGGATGAAATTTGGTATGGAAATAGTTTTAAACCCGGGGAAGGATATAGGGTAGTTTTTATCCAATCGCGCAAAAAGAGGTTAATGGTTTAGCGCAAGTAACAGAAATACGCGCGGGTGGAAAGCTAGTCTACAATATACGACAAAAATGTTGGTCTTTTTACACCTATTATCAGTTGATAGGCTAGTTTTTGACCACTATCACACCTGATAGTAAGTGATGATGTGATTATGACGCTGTGTAATGATGAATATTTTTTTTTATGTTATTGTGACGGAGCAAGCTCGAGGCCCACCTGATGTTAAGTGGACTTACCTCTGCCCATAACAGATGCATTTCGTCACAAGTAAAGAATTGCACTGCGCCCGTCACCTTGTGACATAGTTATTAAGTCTCATTGTGCCTGTAATTTCGTTGGCTCTCAAGGACTGCTGCCGGAACACACCGTTAAGTGCTTGGTGACAGATTTTCTACTAGAGGGTGGTCGCTAGCCAGGCGGGCATCCACAAAATGCCCTTCCACCATGCGGTGAAGCTCAAACCCCGGCGGGATTCGAACCATGCGCGGCAGTCCATAGCCAATGCCACAGTGCCATCACTGCTTCAAAATCTTATCAAGAGGAAAAATTTGTTTTTTTTTGGATTTTTGTATGCTACCAATAAACTTAAAAACTACTGGACCGAGTTTGGATGAAATTCGGTATGGAAATAGTTTAAAACCTGAGGAAGGACATGGGATAGTTTTTATCCAATCGCGCAAAAAGAGGTTAATGGTTTTGCGCAAATATAAGAAAAACGCGCGGGCGGAAAGCTAGTCTACAATACAAGACAAAAAGTTGGTCTTTTTACATTTATTATCAGTTGATAGGCTAGTTTTTGACCGCTAAAAGACCTGATAGTAAGTGATAATTTGAAGATACTGTCAAATGCTCACATTTTATCACTATCGGACTGCTTACAAGTGAAAGACAGGCAGCGATGGTAAAACACGGTCAGTTTGGTAAAAACTAAGAAATGCTTTTTAACACAAAACTAGTATAGTGATAATCACCGTATATAAACCGCCGTAAAAGTAAGGTATATTTTATGGTCAATACTGCAATTATTATCGTATTAAAAAGTTCATTTCTGAAAATACTTTTCGGAAGGTGTTTTTGACGGTTTTGTTTATTATAAAACATGGTACATTTTTATTGATTGGTGAAAATCATCTTAAGAGTTGTGAATTCATCTTACGTATTTACAATTCAACGGTAAAAGGTCAAATTCGATTTAAGCCTTTAAGTCGTTTTTCTCAGTGTAGCATCAAGTGAATAGTACTGCCACCATACTTATTTCTACCGTCAAACATTATATGGGCCGGAATGGCAAGTGGTTTTACTCGTAAATAAATGAAACACATTTTAGGGAATAACAGTTTATTACTCAGCTTATTAAGATAGTTCTTAAGGAAAGTACTTCTTAATCTTATTCTAATTGGGGTGCTATGTCCTGCACTGACGTTCCGATTGTGGTGTTTTGTTCATTTCTCCCGCCAGGTTCTACCCAAGCTATATTTTCATTTTCTGATGGCTTACAAAGGTTCTTTGCGTCATCACAATGCTTTTGCTACGTTTTTGGCCGGAGTATCGTCCATGTTATGTCCCTTCCTCCATTTTATTACATTTTAATTGATTGATAATTTTTGTAGGCACCATTACTCAGCAATAACTCTAGACATGGTTACTGGTTTTGAGAGCATAAACTACTGCCGCACTGTCTGTAATAAAAGAAGGAACTTACTCTCGTGCTCACATTCTAAATTGGGAGTTATTTCTAGACGTAATAATGCCCTCGGAGCTAGCAGTAGGCCCATTGCCTCTGATTGCATTACCGTTGTCGTCTTATATAGTCCTTTTGAGTACAAGATACCAAATTCCGGTGAGTAGTAACCATAGCGTGCACCTGTTTTGTTTTTAGCGCCATCTGTGTAAATATTGTAGAAAAGTTCTTTTTTGATCCATTTAACTTCAATGTCTATTTGAAGCATAGATATATGAAAAAGTAAAGAGTTGCCGCTTTTACAGACAAGTTGCCGACTAGTCGCCAATTACAATTATTTGGCCGGATATAAATGGTTTCCTCATTAGTCGGCGACTGTCGGTACAGCTCCAAAATTAATTTAACACTTACCTACTTCCACACAGTACCTTTATAACGTTTGTGGTGTTCAATTAGTCGAAATTCTATTGCATTGCATTAACGCTGTTCTAATTCACAAACAGAACTCTGGCTTAGTTAGTCATGTGCAATATGTTACTGGCAATGTATAATATCTAGTATTCTATATAATACCTATTCGGGCGAAGAAGTTCAAGGTTCAAGTAAGAAGGCGAAGAGTTCTAAGTAACATACTTTAATTTTATACTTGAATTTGGTTTGAGATTACTAGATAGAAGAAATAGAGTTAGGTATATATGGGGTCCGCCGTGAATTGTACCTCCTGATTTCTTCCAGTGGATTTCGTAAAAGGTGACGCAGCGCTGAATATCTGAGTCTTACGTTGCGATCCCCAAGAGCCTGGTGGAGATAACACGCTTTGAAGACAGCGTTATGAGTGAAGTTTATTTGCACAATAAACTCTGAAAAGAGGAAATTTGCCGAAGAATCAAAGCCACATAATTTTTGTTAGCGTAACCGTCATAGCTCTCAAAATAGTCAAATCCTTTAAATCTAATATCTATGGTTATAGTTTTTCTTTTATGAAGAATATCACCTAACCGGGACGAGATGGGGATCTCCAGCCGTGGGTGCCGTAAGAGGTGCCTAAGGGAAGAATATCTGAAGCTGGGTAGCAGCGGTTTCTGATGATCTACTATCTTACACTGCGATCCCCAAGACGCCTGCCAAACATGGGAATTATGGCAAGCACCCCTTGGGGCGGCTATGTTCTGTACTGTACTGTATCAGCTGGATTATCCACTGCTGAACACAGCCTTCCCTATTATGAGGGGGTTTGCCATAATCCCCACGCTTGGCAGGCGTCTGGGGAATTTCAGTGTGAGGTATCAGTTTCTCAGAAACCGCTGCTGCCCACTTTCTGGTGTGTTACCCTTAGTCGCCTTTTACGACACCCACGGGTAGATTTGGGGCGTAACATTCTAGCCCTCCATCCCACGGGTTCACATAGATATTAGGCTCGAGGACTTGCATGCAAAATTTCACCGATTTTGAACACTTTGCACTCAAAATATGACAAATCTACGTTTGTATGGAAAGCGCTACTAAAACACTTCTGTTGATTCGACGACTTCGCTGTCCGTCCGTCCGTCTGTCACCAGGCTGTATCTCAAGAACGGTGAACATGATACACAATCAGTGACAAATAACAAGAGACAACCATAAACAGTAACATAATTATGCAAATTTCGACCTTCACACCCCTAATTTGGGTTCGGAATTAAGTTATAAACAACAAGAGTCGTACGTCAATCTAATGAAGGAAAGTAGGACGACCGGGTACAAGACCTGGGGCCCGATTCTCTTAGCTATTGAACGGCGTTAACGCAACTTAATTGCATGAAAATTGTAGTTTTTGACAGTATCCGTAGTCTGCCCGCTATTTAGGTTCGATCGCAAGTCAGTGGCTTGCTATTAATATTTCTTGACATATTTGGTATGCTGTAAGCTATTTTGTTGCGATTGCGTTGCTACAGAATAAAATATTTTCGAGGATGTTAGATAGTAAAATAGCTAAATGATTTATATATATATATATATTTATTTAATAGAAAACCACTGTATTGATGTGTTGACTGATGCTTGATTGTTAGAAGTTTTCATTATTATTTCAGTGTCAACATTTGCAAGCAATAGCACAGCCATACGATAGGGACGCGATTGCTATGTATACAACTGCGATTAGGAGCTAGAATTAGCAGACTACCGATTTTGACATCAACAGAAGTTCGATCGCAGAAGCATCGCAGTAGTGTGGTGTTTGGTCAATAGCTAAGAGAATTGGGGCCCTGTTCTATCACGAAGGTCTCTCAAACAGTAAATAATTAATACGCATTTGAACGGATAAGCTGGCTTTGTACACTACTTCTTCATGTGGGTGTAATGAAGCGCTCGTAGCGAAGTTTGCTTAGCTGTTCTCAACCGATCAGCAAGTTTAAGCAACGTCCGCCGTGGTCATGAGTTGGATGGGTGACCGCTAGTGACATTACTACTGAGCGCTTCCGTGCTTCGCAGGGCACGTTAAGCCGTCGGTCCCGGTTGTCGTCTTAGGATGGCAGTCGTTATAGCATGGTGGTAGGGCATTTTGCGAATGCCCGCCTGGCTAGCTACCACCTTCAAGTAGAAAATCTGTCGCCAAGCAACGGTGTGTTCCGGCAGCTGTCCTTGAGAGCCAGTAATTCTAGGTTTGCCTGAACAACGTCTTCGAACACATCACCACTTACCATCAGGTGAGATAGTGGTCAAAGGCTAACCTATCAAACTCAAAAAAAATGGTACATATAGAAGACGCCTGCCAAGCGTTGTTTATGAAAAACCCCCTAATGAGGGAGGCATTTGTTCAATGATAGTTGATGATGATTAATATGGTCATCAGTTCAGTAACAATATTACTTTCTTCGAGTTCTTTAAGTATTCCTAAAAATACTACCATAAACAATGAAACCCAATTGAAATGAAATCCTGGTACGTTATTACATTCATAAAATAAAATGTCGAAATCCTTAATCCTAATCTTGAACTAAAATCACCGATTAATAAAAAATGTATAAGCGAGAACTTCACTCCCTGTTCAAATTTGTTGAGCCATAAAAGAGAGAATATTGGACTGTTTTGCATACATTACTGTGTTCAGGAATTACATGGTAAATTTTAAATTATTTATCAATCTAAACATTAATATATATTCTTTATAATTCATAATTATTCGTTTGAGCAAATTTATTGTATGGTGCGAAAGTCGACTTTTAATACAGAAATAGGGAAATAGTTTATTAATAAAATCACTAGCGTAGCAAATGATTTTAATATACTGACCACACTGAGTCATTTAAAAGAACGAATAATAGACAAGAGACTCAAAAAAATGTGCTCAAGTGTCAAACACCCAACTTTTCTTTACCAGTGAGCTAATTTATGGTTTAGGAAACGAACAAGGTAATATACATTATTTTCTTATATATAAGAATTACAGATAAATAAATAAAGAAACAGGTTCTACTCAAGAACACTAGGACTAGGGCATCAGATAAAAAAAATGCCTTTGAGTGAAACGTACAACATTTCACTTCCATATGGGAGAAAATGGTAAAAGATTTCAGGTAAAAAGCAATTCAATATTTATTATAAAGTTAATTCCAATTTGTAACCATTGCATCATAAAACCCCGTGGCCGTTGCCGGGGTAGAATGTCACCTACCCATATTTACCTATGGGTGTCATAAGAGTCGACTAGAGGTATAATAGTACAGGAAGGTGGGCAGCAGCGCCTTCTGAGGAACTGAAATCTTAAACTGCGATCCTTGAGACACCTGCGTGGGGATAACGGCAACCTCGCCCCCCTAAATGGGGGAGCCTGTGTTCAGCAGTGGACAATCTGTGACTGATACAGTACAGCAACATATTAAAATCTTATTCTGCAGGTTTAACGTAACAGTTTTGTATATTTATCACTTTTCTTCACATTCACAGTATAAAAGATTTTGCTACGCGTGGACACCAAAACCACCCTAGCAGTAAGGTAAAACATATTTTTCCCCTTATTCATAGACAAGTTGTATGTCTATCGTATGACTTACAAATAAAACGGTGCTTAAATTTACTACCTCTCCATTTGTTATCAGGTGAGTGATAAGGACAAGTGATACTTACAAAACATTTACAAATCTATCTTGCCATAATTATGTGGTTTTGTTTGTGCGTTAAACAATACCAGTGGGCCTATATATAAGTCCTATCCGAGTTTATATGGTACAAAATAAGTAATTAAAAAAAGCGAAAGAATAAAAGAAAGAAAGAATAATTTATAATTGTCAAACGGAAATAGCACAGTCAAAATAATATGATATATAAAAAAGTTTGTGATTGAGGGAGCATGTGAATTTGAATATTTTTCAATCCTTCACCCTGAAAGGTCTCAACCGATTTGGATTGTTAATTTTTATTGTAGTTTTTTGTTACTATAAAGACACATTCGTACCTAGTAATTAGATATTTTTTTTAATTTTGGAACTTAACCAGCAATGTATAACTCACATCTCCACTTTGTTGCTTACTTTCCAACTCACTCAGTACCGGATCAGGAAGGGTTTGCGTGATTTGTCCCAAATAATATCACGATAACACGTTAAATACGTACGTTCACGTAAAAATATTTTTCTTGTTTATTTCTTCGTTATTTTTAGTTTTGTGGGTGATTTTGGAACTTACGCTCTATGCCATGGTCTACTGCGGAGTTCAAATGTTTGAAGGGCTTTGTTTTATAGTGAAGTGCAAGTATAACAAGTATACGACCTACTAAGTTAACATATTTATTTATTTATTTATACAAAATGCACAAAAAAAAGTATGTACAGAAGGAGGACTTAATTCTAAGGCATTATCTACCAGTCATCCAGCTGGTGGTTGTTTGAGAGGGTGTTTGAGAAGGTGTATGTGCATCAAGGGGTGAATAAATAGGTCAAGTATGCAAAAAGGAAACTACAAAAAGTACAGAAGAAAATAAGGAAATAAGTTGTTACGATAACTATAACTACATATAGTAAATAAATGCATAATGTAATGTAAAATATGATAATAAATAATGATAATAGCTAAATATATATTTTTAAATTTTGATATAAATTGCCGTAAAATAAACCCATGTTCACAATAAAATCAAATGAATAAAGCGGGAAAATTATATCAAATGCAACTAGAACAATCAGAACATTACAGAGATGACAAGGAAGTTTTACTCAAATAAAAATCGTGAACTGACTTTTTAAAAGTAGCTTTTGAGAGTGATTTTCTGATATTGACCGGGAGTTGATTCCATAATCTCACTGCCTCAACAATGAAAGATTTGTCAATGAAAGATGTAGTATGGCGTATTAATGTATATGGAGAGCGTAGTAAGAAGCAAGGAATCAGCAGAACGTAAGTTTAAATTGTGACTATCGGCCAGAAAGATAAACTCTTCTTTTAGGTAAGTAGTTGAAAAGCGATCATTCAGTATATTATAAAGTAAGCCCACAATCCTGGCATTCCTTCGGTATATACCAATTGCCATACTAAATCAGCCAGATTGTTCACTGCTGAACACAGATTATGGCGCATCCCCACACGTCATACAAGGCTTCTTGGAGATAGCAGTTTAAGATATCAGTTCCTTAGACGGCGCTGCTGCCCACCTTCCGGTATTTTACACGTAGTCGCCTCTTACGACATCCACAGATAGCAATGGCTCATTCTAGCTCGGCACACTAAGGACATTTTTTCAGTTTGGAATGCCATAGCGAAAACTTTTAACATTCTGATGTTTGCAGATCTGTTAAGCAAATAATCTGATATAATTACAACCAAAGGATTTTTTTTAACCACTAACGGTATTTGATTCATGTCCTGGCTCTACGGACGGATGATATATAGGGTTCAAATGCCGCCCGTATTTAAAAAAAATTGTATAATATTTTCATTTCGTTGTAATTTTATAAACTTTTTACAGTTATATACCTGTAGGGGGTTAAGAGTCTGAGAAAAAACACCTTAATTGATGGCTTTAAGTATATTTAATGTATTTTGTTAGTTTTTTACACACCTTACATCGTCCATCTTAATACGAGAGAGAGAGAGCCTACCATCTATCCTACTTACACTCTGGTTATGTTACAGTTCTTAAAATTAGCATAGCTACGTTCCACTTCTCTATGGTATACTAGTAAGTAAGTATTTTAAACATTAATATTTTTTCAAAACATCCTACATACGTGTTTTTTCTTGTGTGTTAGAAAGTACATATTTTGCTGACTCCATAGAAGTATAAGGTAGGAAAATGATTAAGATCAATAATAATGAAAATTAAACATGGTAAAATACATTTTAATTGTCGATTTAATAGTAACAATTATTTTAAGAAAACATTAAATTCTTTAGTAAAAGTATTTTAGAAAATCACTTCTAACATATATCTCGATCTCTCTGAGAACTCAAGAAGTTTCTCGATCGTGCGCTCGAAGAGGTAAGACCTCCTGATGATGCTTCGTCAAATTTTTTTCCGGTTTGGCTGTGTGGCGTCACGTCGTCTTAACAGGAAAGTTAGGTGGAATCGTCATTAGATAATTTTTTTAAGTGTTTTAGTAAAGCTTTAAATTAATGTCTTCATAAATATTTTTAACAATATTTATTATTATTAAATATGAATTGCCGCATAGTAACGCCTGAATCTATTCATTATATTTTAAATCTCAAAACAAAATCTCACATAAAACGAGGTCACATCCAAAACATAATTTAAATATCATAATTTACACCACACACGGTAGACACGTGCACCCTTACGGGTAACTTTATCGTAACATACACCTAACTTAGGGTAACTTGTATACTTCAAGTAATAAGTTGCGTGGTGAGCGTGCCGTAAAAAACATACATATCCTGTAAAATTGTGGGCACAACATCAGTTTTATTGTCAAACCTGTTCATGATCACAAATAAAATTGATGAAGTTACCCCACGTTTTATAAGCGTATAATTAGAGGGGTAATTTATCTCAAATTTTATATTTGAGGAGTCCGTGTCTACACAGTAAGACGGTGATTGTTGGGGTAAGATCCGTATGTAATTCTATTCCCCACCTGATGCCCATGAAAAGTTCCTAATAATGACGATATATATAGTCACCCATATATACATACAAAACGTCACGCCTATTTAACGAAACGTAGGCAGCGGGAACGTTTTTCTTTCTGGAAAAATCTTGACACATCTGTCATACTTCATCCACTCCACTATTTTTGGCCGGTTGGCGAGTCTCTTTAGTATATTTTGGCAGTAACCACAGTATCAGATATATTCTGCCTCGAAGCAGTAGTGTGCACTACTCTCGTAGTGATGAACGCAGGAGGGTGACTTTAAAAAAAAAATAGGCAATCCTTTGACCACTATCTCACCTGATGGTAAGTGATGATTTGGTCGAAGATGTTGTTCAGGCTAGCCTAGAATTACTGGCTCTCAAGGATAGCTGCCGGAATACACCGTTAGGTGCTTGGCGACACATTTTTCTACTTGAGGGTGGTAGCTAGCCAGAGCATTAACGACTGCCATCGTAAGACGACAACCGAAACCGACAGCTCAACGTGCCCTCCGAAGCACGGAAGCGCTCATTAGTAATGTCACTAGCGGTAACCCATCCAACTCCTGGCCACGGCAGACATTGCTTAACATAGCTGATCGATTAAGAATTGCTAAGCAAACTTCGCTACGAGCGCTTCAAAAAACTCTTCCAGAATGCCTGGCCAGAATAAGTTCTCTGAGATTTTCCCCTTTCAACTGTTCCCCATAATATATTTAGCCTTGAATACTTTCTTTGTAATTCCCTTTTTGCCTTAATATTTTTCTAAGACAGTAATTTAATATATTTTAAGCATATTTTTTAACATCTATTATTACCAATTGATATGGATTTCCAGGATTTAATGTAATCTATGCCGAAGCCTGAATCTATTAATTACGTTCTTAATTATTCCATACGTAATTTAATCCTACCATTATTTCTACTTAGCCGAAAATATAACAATCTACCTTTCTTGACTAATTACTCTATATACCTATTCATTTCACATAAGTTTCTCGTGAAAAGGCTTATAGTCTTTTGAAATTTTATGAACCACCTTCCAACACATGAAAGAAATTTTTCAACTAAGAATACTTGAGTTAGGGTTTATATGCAAGATAGATGATAATTATGGTGAGAGGTCTCTGAGATTATATGTAACTCTCTAAGAACTGCGGTTATCCAGGTAAGTAGATATGATTGAAACTCATGTTTCTAGCGTGTAAATCTATATTTAAACTGTTTGATTGCTTATAATGAGAAATATTTTAAAAATATTTCAAGAAAACATTAAATTAATGTTATCTTAGGTTTTCGCGATTATTACACATTGTAATTAAACAACTTTAAACGGTTTAAATCGCGTATATTAATCATTATTTTTGTCCCGACGTTTCAAACACTTTGCAGTGATCGTGTATATATGTCGATAATATATACACGATCACTATATATGTTTAAATCGCGTATATAATACTATATACGCGATTTAAACCGTTTAAAGTTGTTTAATTAAATTACATTAATATTTTAGTAAAACACCTAACAGGTATAGATAGTGACAATTCCGCCAAATTTTTCTGTTAAGCTGGTAGAATTTACCAGAAGCGACACGCGTCGAAAGTTCTTACGGGTTTGCTGCGTGGCGTTTGTCACGTCGGCTTAGCAGGAAAATTAGGCGGAATTGTCACTAGATATATTTTAAGTAAAATATTATTTTATTTTTTTCTTAACTGAAGCAGTGATGGCTCAGTGGCATTGGCTATGTACTGCCGTGCAGCAATTCCATGGTTTGAATCCCGCCGCGGGCTTGATCTAAGGGCATTTTGCGAATGCCCGCCTGGCTAGCTACCACCCTCTAGTAGAAATCAGTTGCCAAGCACTTAACGGTGTGTTCCGGCAGCTGTCCTTGAGAGCCAGTAATTCTAGAATAAGCCTGTTAACACCTCCGATAACATCATCACTTATTAGGTGAGGTTGTGGTCAAAGGCTTATAAAATAAAATTGAAAATTTTTGTTATAAAACAAACGTGGTTTTCACTCATTTTAGTTAGTTTAACAATACGGGATGATAATAATAATAATAAATAATACGCCCGCGTTGACGTGAGCGAGACGTCAACGCGGGCGTCCTGAGTTCTCCTTGAAAAAGACCACCGGATGTGGTTGAAACTATAGTCGGAGCTATCTGACTTATTCACGTGAGTTATCCCGTAATATTTACTAAAATTGTAAAATATTTGTTATTATAAAAAATGGATTCTGGAAACAAATGTCTGAACCTATTCATTAGTTTTATTGCGCTTGTAGGTGAATTTGATAACCATTCTATATAATTATGGTATTCGTGGGTTCGTAGATTGTACAATGAGTGCATTAAACGATTCATTTTAGCTGGGACGCTTAACTGGTAAAGTCAACGCTGAAATGGATTTTATGCACGAGTTATACTCGGTAAATATTCATGATATGACTAATAACATTACCGATTACAAAAGATATTTTTTTACCATTTTTGTTATAGTATGGTGGCATACGTGAAATTATTAGAAGATTATATTTAAAAAAACCAGCCAAGTGCGAGTGGGAGCCGCGCACGAAGGGTTCCGTAACTAAATATTCTGTGAATACTGAAAGCGTCTACCTGTCACCGTTATTAGTATCGAGCAAGAAACGGTAAAAAATCAAGTTTGTTGTATGGGAGCCCCGTTTAAATATTTATTTAATTGAATTTTTTGTATTTGTTGTTATAGCGGCAATAAAAATACCTACATCACCTGTGAAAATTTAATAAATCAATTAGTAAAAACTGTCTAGCTATCACAGTTCTTGAGATACAGCCCGGTGACGGATGGACGGACGGACAGCGAAGTCTCAGTAATAGGGTCCCGTTTTTACCCTTTGGTTACGGAACCCTAAAAACCGGCCAAATGCGAGTCGCACTCGCACACCGAGGGTTCCCTACAATCCTGTAGGTATATATATATAAGTAAAAGATATGGTATTTTTATTGCTAAATAAAATCCATAACATTTTAAATTTATTTTTATTATATGATGTGATTAAAAATTTATTATTTTAGCAATTTTTCCATTATTTGTGCTATAAGACATTGCTTCGTACCAAATTTCAAGATTCTGAGTTCACGGGAAGTACCCTGTAGGTAATTAAACAACTTTAAACGGTTTAAATCGCGTATATTTATCATTATTTTTGTCCCGACGTTTATCGCGAAAACCTAAGACAACATTACCCTGTAGGTTTTGATTCCCTTGCGAGTGTGGGCATAAACGGCTATATCATTTGATTGCATTGCCTTAGAAGTTTGATTTTTTCACAGCTCTAAAGTAGACTTGAGTATTCGACATTAATTTAAGCTCAGATAACTCAACGCGATCTTGAGAAAAAGGGCCTTGACAGACAGACGGACAACAAAGTGATCCTGTAAGGGTTCCGTTTTTTCCATTTGAGGTACGGAACCCTAAAAATCTCATCCCATAATAGCCAGTTGGAGAGTAGGAAACCTTATTAATTATATTAAATTGATTATATTTTTGGTGCAATGTCATGATATTAGCAAAATTATTATTGTTTTTTCCGATATTTTTAATTAAGGTACGTACATGTAAGGGATTATATATGTTTTTTTATTGCTTATAGGTAAGCCTTTGACCATAATCTCACCTGATGGTAAGTGATGATGTGATTGAAGGTGTTAACAGGATAATGATGATGTTTCGTGTTGAACCGAAACGCGACGAAAGCTCTTCCGGTTACACTGCATGGTGCTTATCACGTCATCTTAGCAGAAAATTTAGGTGGAATAATTGTCACAAGACATATATTTTTTTTCTCTGATACATTAATTTAGAGTTTTATAAAAAAGAACTTACTAGCTTTCCAGCCGCGGCTTCGCCCGGGCGTGATCGGTTATCACCCAAAACAATTTTACCTCTTTTTGCGCATTTGGATAAAAACTATCCTATGTCCTTCCCCGGGTCTCAAACTATTTCCATACCAAATTTCATCCAAATTAGAACAGTAGTTTTTAAGTTTACTCGTTGCATACAAAAATAAAAATCTTTTCTCTTTATAATATTACTATAGAGTACAGATATATATTACTAGAAGGATTTGTATTAATTTATTATTAAAAAATTAACCAAAAACTAGAACCGACTTCAACACTCAAATGTGCGAAACAACTTGTTGAAGTCGGTACCATGATGATTCAAAAGTATCTATTATCACAATAATGTGCGCATGGTACCGACTTCAACAAGTTATTTCACACATTTGAGTGTCGAAGTAAGTTCTATTTCTTGGTAAAAAAAAATTGCACCCTTTTTAGTGACCCTTGTTTCTTATGGGATCGATTGTCATACACTGTCAATGAATATATCATCAAGATATAAACACTTTTCAGTTATTTGGAGTGTAACTCAGAAACGGCTTAACCGATTTTGATGACATTTAAATAAAAAAAGACTCATCAAAATCGGTTCACTCAAAGGTTTTGAGATAACAAACAATACAGACGAATTGAGTATTTCCTCCTTTTGAAATCGGTAGAAAATTTAAAATATTTCATGTTGTTCCATTGTCGCCTGTTTGCTTATTCTTAACACCTTTGAAAGTTCTACTTTTGCATGCGATAAGCAAAATTAGGTTAAACACAGTAGCTATGAGTGTTGTAATCTTTAATTTTAATCGTTCAACGTTAATGGGAAACGAATTATATGTTATTTATTTGGGTCAAAGTAAAATATGCAGCTTACTAAGTATAGGTCGAGCTTAATAACTTGCCTGATAAAGATTTCATTCAAAACATGAATTAATATTATGATAAAAACGATTTTTTTTTTATGCGTGATCGGTTAGCCTTTGACCACTATCTCACCTGATGATAAGTGATGATGTGGTAGACGTTGTTCAGGCTAACCTAGAATTACTGGCTTTCAAAGACTGCTGCCGGAACACACAGTTAGGTGCTTGGTGACAGATTTTTGACTTAATAATAGTAGCTATCCATAGGGGCAATTGTAAAATACCCTTCCACCATGCGGTGAAGTTCAAGCCGGCGATGGGTATTGAACCAGGGACCTGTGCATTGCAGTCCATAGGTATTACCGCTTGGCCATCATATAATAATAATAATAATAATTTTATTTCCAAAAGATTTACACAGTACAAACTAAATAATTTATGACAGGTTTATGTTGCGATTAATTAGGATAACAGTGGGTCCCAAACTAGGCAGAGCCTGTGTCTTGGGTACCCTTATTTACAGTTTACATTTAAACAATTAATGTCTTGCGCAAAACTGTACTTACATTTTCATAGCATAATGCATTACAGTTGTCATATATACCAAAGGTGACATTATAAGTAACCAGTACAGTTCTTTTGTGAGATTTTATGGTTACCTTTGGTTAGATACCTGTAAAACTAGATTGCCAGTTTGAGTACCATAATATATATATGGATATTGTTTTAATTAATTATATAGGCAAAAAGATAAAATATAGAAAGAAAAATAACCTGGTAAATAGGCGTAACGTTGAATATGACAAAATGTGGGTAGTTGCAATGTAATAATAGTGAGTTGAACAGTGTGTGATTAATGCTGTGGCACCAGTGTGACTAGAAGTGATCTGTCATTCGTAGTGTTTGATGAACATTTGTTGAAGTTTTAGGGCAAAAGCAGACACTTAAGTGTAATGAAGTTATAAATCCAAGCCACGCAGGGTTAGTAAAGTCGCCTGTAATAATGTCAGATTGATACGGGTAAGTAATATTTTATATACTTTATAACACTGGAATCGTGTTAACGTTCCCGTGACTCTTGAGCCTCCACTAAAGTATATCAAGCCTCTTGGGCCCCCAGGCCCAAGAGTCACCGCTCTTAACAAGTCTTTCTGTCTCTTCATAGGAGAGTGAGAGCAGCCACCTTTTTATTTTGTTTTTAGCTTCATAAGAGGAGCAATATTTAATATTCACTTTTGTGCAGACTGCATTGAAGGTGTATACTTGCACATATTTTGGAAGACGACTTGCGAACGTCGTATTTATTTCAGGTAGATCCTGTCTCAGCGGTCTTATGGATCGAAGCCTAGACGTTTGAGTGCTTGTGGGATAAGGGATTCTTTTTGCCATGGCTCGTGTAATGAATAGCTGACGTACTCTCAGGACAGTGGCTTCTTCATAAAGCTTATCGGTTGAGTATCGACGTGGTTTTCCTAACATTACCTTAAGGACACCTCTTTGAGCACGTTCGAGCTTAATCATATGAGTTTTTGCAGCCCCTCCCCACGCTCCGATGCAGTATTGTAGAAGAGACTGGCAAAGCGAGATGTATACTAGTTTCTTCACCTGCGGCTTAGTAGCTGGTCTTAAAATTTTCATAATATTTATAAATTTACGTACTCTTTTAGTTAGGCTGTTAATGTGATTTTCAAAGGACAGATTTTTATCAATTAAGATTCCTAAATATTTCACGCAGTCGGCTTTTTCAATTTTCTGACAGGCACAGTTAGCATTTTTCAAATTTGTTTCCCAACAGTCACTTTCATGGATCGCGATGTGTGCTAGGTCTGGCTCGGTGGCTGATGTTATGTGAAAAGGAATAAAATTTGTTTTATTTATATTTAAACTGAGTAAGTTTACATCAAGCCACTGAGCCAACTTTTTCATTCCATGTTCAGCTGCCGTTTTTGCTAACTGCCAGTCGTTGCCATTAAATAACACCACTGTGTCGTCGGCGTAGCAAATCAAGTTAGAATTTGGTATCTTTATTCTGAGAATATCATCTATGTAAATGGTGAACAGAGTAGGAGCTAAAATACTTCCTTGCGGCACTCCGAAGGAGGTGTACTTTTCACTACTGGTATATCTGTCTATTTTGACACATTGTTTCCTATTGGATAAATAACTAGAAAACCAGTTAAGTACGTTCCCTCTCATGCCAAAACATTCTAGTTTTCCCAGTAGAATTGAAATCGAAACCGTGTCAAATGCTTTGGCGAGATCAAGAAATACACCAATGCATCTCTGTCCACCGTCTAGATGTGCCGATACAATTTCAGTAAGTAGTTGAACTGCATCTTCTGTTGATTTGCCACGCCTGAATCCGTATTGTCGTTCTGAAAGAAGATTATATTTTTTGAGAAAATCTACTAGTCGCTTGTTCACAACCTTTTCTAATATCTTTGACATTATGCAAAGCAGTGAAATGGGCCTATAATTGTCAGGGCTAGATTTATTGCCGCTTTTATAAATGGGGCTAACTTGTGCTATCTTCCATGGTTCGGGAAATATACCTGAAGTCATACTTAAGTTGCAGATGTAGGTGAGAGGCACCAGTAAAGCATCTTTAGCATATTTTAGAAAAAGTGGTGTTATTCTGTCTAGACCTGGCGCACTGTCTGGTTTGAGATTAGAAATAAGTTGATTGATTTCAGTAGCGTCCACTGGAGCTAGGAACACCGAGTTTGGACTACGGCTATCAGTTGCTAGATTTTGACTTAGTGCTTGTTCTGTGGTAGACAATTTATACAGAATATTTTTGGCCATTTCGGCACCTATTTCCACGAAATGAGTATTACAATTATCTATTAATTCTTGAGGACTTTTCTCTACATGTTGTAAAAGTTCACATGCCTTGTTACTTTGATTTGGAACGTGACAAATTTCACGGATGGTTTTCCACAGTTTTTTAGGGTTTTTGTGATGTTCAGTTAACTGCGTATTCTCATAGTCTGCTTTAAGATTATGTAATAAATCATTGCAGTAGTTTTTGTAGCGCCTGTATGTTAGTTTAAGGATTTCATTTTTAGGTTCACGTTTAAGTCTTAGATTCATATTATCCCGGTGACGAATGCATTTTATTACGCCAGGTGTTATCCAGTCTTTTAAGTTTAACTTAGACCGACTTAGTTTTCTAATAGTTGTATATTTTTGGATGCAATCGGTTATGATTTTGTTGAGTATTTTTACCGCATCGTTGACATTTTCTGAACATGTCACTTGGCACCAATTTATATTACTTAGTTCTTTGACAACTTCTCTATAGTTAGTTTTTGTGGTAACTTTATTTATATTTTTGATTTTGTGTTTAGTCATGTTTATTCCTACTAAAACTAGACTATGGTCTGTTGGTGAAGTTTTACAGACTAACCCTTGAGGTTTTCCACTAGTTCTAATAAATGCATGGTCTAAACAGGTTTTATCTCTGGTTGGATGAGTTATGGCCGGAAGTAACCCATGTTCTGCCATAATACACTGATATGCTACATTATTATGACTTGGAGATTCGTCTAGTATATTTATATTCATGTCACCGGTTACTAGCACGGATATACTTTCGTTAACAGAATCTAAGGTGTCTTCCAGAGAGAGTAGAAACTTATCCAAGGAAGTGACGCTGGGAGATCTATATATAGCTACTATTTTAAGGATATTTTCCACACCTACAACTAAGCAGTTTGCATCGTCAAAAACAGGTTCATAGGCGCTTGATGACCAGCAATTTCTCACGTATACAACGACTCCTCCACATTATTATTATTTATAATATATAAAGCTGGATTACCGTACACTGACTGACTGACTGACTGACTGACTGATTCACTGACTGACATCATTGTTCTCCCAGAAGGAGTCGAGAAGGAAGAAAGTGATGTATGGGAAAAGTGTAGAGGAGGTTTAGGGGAGTATGGGAAAAATCCGAAAACTCAAAGATGACGTCTGCCAAGTAAAATTGGATGGCGTATCTCTGAAACGGTAAGAGATAGGTAGGGGGTGCTTGACCAAATGTCATAGGGAATCGGGAGAGCAGTCGGATGACATCTGTCAAAAATCCAAAATGGCGGATTTCAAAATGGCCGCCATACAAAATCCTTCGATCCCTCAAAAAAGTAGCTGGTTCTACCAGAAAGAGTTGAGTACGGTTATAGTAATGTATTACGAAAATGACAAAGGGGCTTAGCTAAGTAGGGAAAAAATTAAAAACCCTAGAAATGACGCCTGCCAAGTAAAGCTGGACTACGTATCTCGAAAATGGTAAGAGATAGGTTGGGGGTGTTTGAACAAATGTCATAGGGAATCGGGAGAGCAGTCGAATGACACCTGTCAAACGTGCTCCTCTCATTCTTTATACTGCATTTGGAGTGTTTTACCTCATATTTTCGACTGTATTAGGAGTTTTTGTAGGTTTTTTGACTGAATTTGGAGTTACTGTTCTACGTTATTGTAGAAGCGAGCCCGAAGGGCGACCTCCTGGTGAGGCCGAAGGCCGAACTTTCGGCTCGTGAGGCCGAAGGCCGAGCGTATGGTGCGTGAGCCCGAAGGGCGAGCGCTTGGCGAGGCCGCAGGCCGAGCCGTGTTAGTAACTTGCGAGGCCGAAGGCCGAGCTCCGAATTGGGAGTAATTGCCTTGTCTCCGACTGGTCTCCATGGCAACTGCCCGCGGTATCCGAAGCACCTACGAGTGGGGTTCCTTAACAAAAGTGACTCAGAACCTTGGTACCATTCTGCCCGTACCACCTTTTTATGGCAGTAGGGTGAATCTGCTTTAGTGGCTACAGTATGGATCTTTATTGTATAGAGAGTTTATTTGGGATTTCATACTTCTATTGGAGTTTTGAACTTATTTTTTTTAAATGTATAAGGGGTTAAGGTTAAGTTTAGTACTGTATAACGATAAATGCGGGCCGCATGCGGCCCGCACACTGCCCGAAATACTAGTTATAATATATAAAGCTGGATTACCGTACACTGACTGACTCACTGACTCACTGACTGACATAATTGTTCTCCCAGAAGGAGTCGAGAAGGAAGTAAGTGATGTACGGGAAAAGTGTAGAGGGGGTTTGTGTGAGTATGGGAAAAATCCGAAAACTCAAAGATGACGTCTGCCAAGTAAAATTGGATGGCGTATCTCTGAAACGGTAGGAGATAGGTAGGGGGTGCTTGACCAAATGTCATAGGGAATCGGGAGAGCAGTCGGATGACATTTGTCAAAAATCCAAAATGGCGGATTTCAAAATGGCCGCCATACAAAATCCTTCGATCCCTCAAAAAAGTAGCTGGTTCTACCAGAAAGAGTTGAGTACGGTTATAGTAATGTATTACGAAAATGACTAAGGGGTTTAGCTGAGTAGGGGAAAAATTAAAAACCCTAGAAATGACGCCTGCCAAGTAAAGCTGGACTACGTATCTCGAAAACGGTAAGAGATAGGTTGGGGGTGTTTGAACAAATGTCATAGGGAATCGGGAGAGCAGTCGAATGACACCTGTCAAATGTGCTACTCTCATTCTTCATACATTATTTGGAGTATTTGACCTTACAATGTCGACTGTATTAGGAGTTTTTGTGGGATTTTCAACTGAATTTGGAGTAATTGTCCTACTGGCCGTGTAGCGAGCCCAAAGGGCGAGCTTCTGGTGAGGCCGAAGGCCGAACTTTCGGGCCGCGAGGCCGTAGGCCGAGTTGACGGTGCGCGAGCCCGCAGGGCGAGCGCTAGGCGAGGCCGCAGGCCGACCCATGTTAGTAACTTGCGAGGCCGAAGGCCGAGCTCAGACTTGCACCGATTTGGCTGAAAATCGATATATAGGTTGTTCTCGTCATCCTTATTTCAAATATGAAATTTTTATTTCGATGACGTCTGCCAAGTAAAAAAAGTTACTCCGATTTGGCTGAAACTCGATATTTATGTGGTTCTGGACGTCCTTATTCCAAATCAAAAAAAAATTTTTCGATGACGTCTGCCAAGTAAAAAAAGTTACTCCGATTTGGCTGAAACTCGATATTTAGGTGGTTCTGGGTGTCCTTATTCCAAATCTAAAAATTTTTTTTCGATGACGTCTGCCAAGTTAAAAAAAGTACTCCGATTTGGTTTAAATTTTAAATCTAGGTTGTTCTGGACGTCCTTATTCCAAATATGAATTTTTTTTTTCGATGACGTCTGCCAAGTGAAGATAAATCACGTATCTCGATAACGGTAATAGATAGGTAGGGGGAATTTGAAAATATGTCATAGGGAATAAGAAAAACAGTCAAATGACATTTTGGATGTGTCACACGTGCTCCTCTCATTCTTTATACTGCATTTGGAGTGTTTTACCTCATATTTTCGACTGTATTAGGAGTTTTTGTAGGTTTTTTGACTGAATTTGGAGTAACTGTTCTATGTTATTGCAGTAGCGAGCCCGAAGGGCGAGCTCCTGGTGAGGCCGAAGGCCGAACTTTCGGCTCGCGAGGCCGAAGGCCGAGCGTTCGCTGCGTGAGCCCGAAGGGCGAGCGCTTGGCGAGGCCGCAGGCCGAGCCGTGTTAGTAACTTGCGAGGCCGAAGGCCGAGCTCCGACTTGAGAGTATTTTCCACGTCGTACGCTCGGCCTTCGGCCTCGCGAGCCGAAAGTTCGGCCTTCGGCCTCACCAGGAGCTCGCCCTTCGGGCTCGCTACTGCAATAACATAGAACAGTTACTCCAAATTCAGTCAAAAAACCTACAAAAACTCCTAATACAGTCGAAAATATGAGGTAAAACACTCCAAATGCAGTATAAAGAATGAGAGGAGCACGTGTGACACATCCAAAATGTCATTTGACTGTTTTTCTTATTCCCTATGACATATTTTCAAATTCCCCCTACCTATCTATTACCGTTATCGAGATACGTGATTTATCTTCACTTGGCAGACGTCATCGAAAAAAAAAATTCATATTTGGAATAAGGACGTCCAGAACAACCTAGATTTAAAATTTAAACCAAATCGGAGTACTTTTTTTAACTTGGCAGACGTCATCGAAAAAAAATTTTTAGATTTGGAATAAGGACACCCAGAACCACCTAAATATCGAGTTTCAGCCAAATCGGAGTAACTTTTTTTACTTGGCAGACGTCATCGAAAAAAAATTTTTAGATTTGGAATAAGGACACCCAGAACCACCTAAATATCGAGTTTCAGCCAAATCGGAGTAATTTTTTTTACTTGGCAGACGTCATCGAAATATTTTTTTTTGATTTGGAATAAGGACATCCAGAACCACATAAATATCGAGTTTCAGCCAAATCGGAGTAACTTTTTTAACTTGGCAGACGTCATCGAAATAAAAATTTCATATTTGGAATATGGATGACGAGAACAACCTATATATCGATTTTCAGCTAAATCGGTGCAAGTCTGAGCTCGGCCTTCGGCCTCGCAAGTTACTAACACGGCTCGACCTGCGGCCTCGCCTAGCGCTCGCCCTGCGGGCTCACGCACCGTCCACTCGGCCTACGGCCTCGCGGCCCGGAAGTTCGGCCTTCGGCCTCACCAGAAGCTCGCCCTTCGGGCTCGCTACACGGCCAGTAGGACAATTACTCCAAATTCAGTTGAAAATCCCACAAAAACTCCTAATACAGTCGACATTGTAAGGTCAAATACTCCAAATAATGTATGAAGAATGAGAGTAGCACATTTGACAGGTGTCATTCGACTGCTCTCCCGGTTCCCTATGACATTTGTTCAAACACTCCAAACCTATCTCTTACCGTTTTCGAGATACGTAGTCCAGCTTTACTTGGCAGGCGTCATTTCTAGGGTTTTTAATTTTTTCCCTACTCAGCTAAACCCCTTAGTCATTTTCGTAATACATTACTATAACCGTACTCAACTCTTTTTGGTAGAACCAGCTACTTTTTTGAGGGATCGAAGGATTTTGTATGGCGGCCATTTTGAAATCCGCCATTTTGGATTTTTGACAAATGTCATCCGACTGCTCTCCTGATTCCCTATGACATTTGGTCAAGCACCCCCTACCTATCTCTTACCGTTTCAGAGATACGCCATCCAACTTTACTTGGCAGACGTCATCTTTGAGTTTTCGGATTTTTCCCATACTCACATAAACCCCCAGAACATTTTTGCTATACATTACTTTCTTCCTACTCGACTCCTTCTGGGAGAACAATTATGTCAGTCAGTGAGTCAGTCAGTGTACGGTAATCCAGCTTTATATATTATAAACTAGCTTTTCGGGCAGTGTGCGGGCCGCATGCGGCCCGCATTTATCGTTGTGCAGTACTAAACTTTACCTTAACCCCTTATACATTAAAAAAAATAAGTTCAAAACTACAATAGAAGTATGAAATCCCAAATAAACTCTCCATACAATAAATAACCATACTGTAGCCACTAAAGCAGATTCACCCTACTGCCATAAAAAGGTGGTACGGGCAGAATCGAACCAAGGTTCTGAGTCACTTTTGTCAAGGAACCCCACTCGTAGTTGCTTTGGTTATCACGGGCAGTTGCCATGGAGACCAGTCGGAGACATGAAAAAAACTCTCAAGTCGGAGCTCGGCCTTCGGCCTCGCAAGTAACTGACACGGCTCGGCCTACGGCCTCGCCAAGCGCTCGCCCTTCGGGCTCACGCACCATACGCTCGGCCTTCGGCCTCGCGAGCCAAAAGTTCGGCCTTCGGCCTCACCGGGAGCTCGCCCTTCGGGCTCGCTACTACAATAACGTAGTACAGTTACTCCAAATTCAGTCAAAAAACCTACAAAAACTCCTAATACAGTCGAAAATATGAGGTAAAACACTCCAAATGCAGTATAAAGAATGAGAGGAGCACGTTTGACACATCCGAAATGTCATTCGACTGCTCTCCTTATTTTGTTGTCTTATGTTAGTAACTTGCGAGGCCGAAGGCCGAGCTCAGACTTGCACCGATTTAGCTGAAAATCGATATATAGGTTGTTCTCATCATTCTTATTCCAAATATGAAATTTTTATTTTGATGACGTCTGCCAAGTAAAAACAGTCACTCCGATTTGGCTGAAACTCGATATTTAGGTGGTTCTGGACGTCCTTATTCCAAATCTAAAATTTTTTTTATGATGACGTCTGCCAAGAAAAAAAAATTTTAGATTTGGAATAAGGACACCCAGAACCACCTAAATATCGAGTTTCAGTTATAATATATAAAGCTGGATTACCGTACACTGACTCACTGACTGACTGATTCACTGACTGACATGATTGTTCTCCCAGAAGGAGTCGAGTAGGAAGAAAGTGATGTATGGGAAAAGTGTAGAGGGAGTTTAGGTGAGTATGGGAAAAATCAAAAATCATAAAAAAGACGCCTGCCAAGTAAAGATGCATGACATATCTCTGAAACGGTAAGAGATAGGTAGGGGGTGCTTGACCAAATGTCATAGGGAATCGGGAGAGCAGTCGGATGACATTTGTCAAAAATTCAAAATGGCGGATTTCAAAATGGCCGCCATACAAAATCCTTCGATCCCTCAAAAAAGTAGCTGGTTCTACCAAAAAGAGTTGAGTACGGTTATAGTAATGTATTACGAAAATGACTAAGGGGTTTAGCTGAGTAGGAAAAAAATTAAAAACCCTAGAAATGACGCCTGCCAAGTAAAGCTGGACTACGTATCTCGAAAACGGTAAGAGATAGTTTTAGGGTGTTTGAACAAATGTCATAGGGAATCGGGAGAGCAGTCGAATGACACCTGTCAAATGTGCTACTCTCATTCTTCATACATTATTTGGAGTATTTGACCTTACAATGTCGACTGTATTAGGAGTTTTTGTGGGATTTTCAACTGAATTTGGAGTAATTGTCCTACTGGCCGTCTAGCGAGCCCGAAGGGCGAGCTTCTGGTGAGGCCGAAGGCCGAACTTTCGGGCTACTCCGATTTGGCTGAAACTCGATATTTAAGTGGTTCTAGACGCCCTTATTCCAAATCAAAAAAAAATTTTTCGATGACGCCTGCCAAGTAAAAAAAGTTACTCCGATTTGGCTAAAACTCGATATTTAGGTGGTTCTGGGTGTCCTTATTCCAAATCTAAAATTTTTTTTTCGATGACGTCTGCCAAGTAAAAAAAGTTACTCCGATTTGGCTGAAACTCGATATCTAGGTTGTTCTGGACGTCCTTATTCCAAATATGAATTTTTTTTTTCGATGACGTCTGCCAAGTGCAGATAAATCACGTATCTCGAAAACGGTAATAGATAGGTAGGGGGTTTTTGAAAAAATGTCATAGGGAATAAGGAGAGCAGTCGAATGACATTTCGGATGTGTCAAACAAGCTCCTCTCATTCTTTATACTGCATTTGGAGTGTTTTACCTCATATTTTCGACTGTATTAGGAGTTTTTGTAGGTTTTTTGACTGAATTTGGAGTTACTGTTTTACGTCATTGTAGTAGCGAGCCCGAAGGGCGAGCTCCTGGTGAGGCCGAAGGCCGAACTTTCGGTCCGTGAGGCCGAAGGCCGAGCGATTAGTGCGTGAGCCCGAAGGGCGAGCGCTTGGCGAGGCCGCAGGCCGAGCCGTGTTAGTAACTTGCGAGGCCGAAGGCCGAGCTCCGACTTGAGAGTATTTTCCACGTCTCCGACTGGTCTCCATGGCAACTGCCCGCGATAACCAAAGCACCTACGAGTAGGGTTCCTTAACAAATGTGAGTCAAAACCTTGGTACCATTCTGCCGGTACCACCTTTTAATGGCAGTAGGGTGAATCTGGTTTGGAGGCTACAGTTTGTTTCTTTATTGTATTGAGAGTTTATATGGGATTTCCTACTTCTATTGAAGATTTGAAATATTTTTATTTATTGTAAAAGGTGTTTTGTTTTAGTTTAGTACTGCATAACGATAAATGCGGGCCGCATGCGGCCCGCACACTGCCCGAAATACTAGTTTATAATATATAAAGCTCGATTACCACTGACTCACTGACTCACTGACATAAATGTTCTCCTAGAAGGAGACGAGTAGGAACAACGTGATGTATGGCAAAAATGTTCGGGTGGTTTTGGTGAGTATGAGAAAAATCGAAAATCATTAAAAAGACGCCTGCCAAGTAAAGATGGATGATATATCTCAAAAACGGTAAGAGATAGGTAGGGGGTGTTTGAACAAATGTCATAGGGAATCGGGAGAGCAGTCGAATGACATCTGTCAAAAATCCAAAATGGCGGATTTCAAGATGGCCGCCATACAAAATGCTCCGAGCCTGCTGAAGCGAGGCCTTTAGGCCGAGCTTCAGTAGGGGCGGAGCAGTTTGTATGGTGGCCTTCTTGAAATCCGCCATTTTGGATTTGTCCCAGGTGCTCCTCTCATTCTTCATACTGCATTTGGAGTGTTTTACCATACATTTTCGACTGTATTAGGAGTTTTTGTGGGTTTTTTGACTGAATTTGGAGTAACTGTCCTACATTAGTGTATAGCGAGCCCAAAGGGCGAGCTCCTGGTGAGGCCGAAGGCCGAACTTTCGGTCCGCGAGGCCGAAGGCCGAGCGTATGATGCGTGAGCCCGAAGGGCGAGCGCTTGGCGAGGCCGTAGGCCGAGCCGTATTAGTAACTTGCGAGGCCGAAGGCCGAGCTCCGACTCGAGAGTATTTTCCACGTCACCGACTGGTCTCCATGGCAACTGCCTGCGGTAACCGAAGCACCTACGAGTGGGGTTCCTTATTAAAAGTGACTTAGAACCTTGGTACCATTCTGCCCGTACCACCTTTTTATGGCAGTAGGGTGAATCTGCTTTAGTGGCTACAGTATGGTTCTTTATTGTATTGAGAGTTTATATGGGATTTCATACTTCTATTGGAGTTTTGAACATACTTTTTTCCAACGTATCAGGAGTTTTGATATAGTTTAGTACTGCATAACGATAAATGCGGGCCGCATGCGGCCCGCACACTGCCCGAAATACTAGTTATATTATATAAAGCTCGATTACCACTGACTGATTGACATAAATGTTCTCCTAGAAGGAGACGAGTAGGAACAACGTGATGTATGGCAAAAGTGTTCGGGTGGTTTCGGTGAGTATGAGAAAAATCGAAAATCATAAAAATGACGCCTGCCAAGTAAAGATGGATGACGTATCTCGAAAACGGTGCAAGATGGGTAGGGGGTGTTTGAACAAATGTCATAGGGAATAGGGAGAGCAGTCGAATGACATCTGTCAAAAATCCAAAATGGCGGATTTCAAGATGGCCGCCATACAAAGTGATCCGAGCCTGCTGAAGCGAGGCCGTTAGGCCGAGCTTCAGTAGGGGCGGAGCAGTTTGTATGGTGGCCGTCTTGAAATTCGACATTTTGGATGTGTCTTACGTGCTCCTATCATTCTTTATACTGCATTTGTAGTGTTTTACCTTTATTTTCGACTGTATTAGGAGTTTTTGTGGGATTTTTGACTGAATTTGGAGTTACTGTCCTACATTAGTGTAGTAGCGAGCCCGAAGGGCGAGCTCTTGGTGAGGCCGAAGGCCGAACTTTCGGCTCGCGAGGCCGAAGGCCGAGCGTATGGTGCGTGAGCCCGAAGGGCGAGCGTTTGGCGAGGCCGTAGGCCGAGCCATGTTAGTAACTTGCGAGGCCAAAGGCCGAGCTCCGACTCGAGAGTATTTTCCACATCTCTGACTGGTCTCCATGGCAACTGCCCGCGGTAACCGAAGCACCTACGAGTGGGGTTCCTTAACAAAAGTGACTCAGAACCTTGGTACCATTCTGCCCGTACCACCTTTTTATGGCAGTAGGATGAATTTGGTTTGGTGCTTACAGTACGGTTCTCTAATGTATTAAGTGTTTGTATGGGAAATCGTACATCTTTAGGTGTTTTGAAATATTTTTTTTTAATGTATAAGGTGTTTTGATATTGTTCAAACTTGCACAACGATAAATGCGGGCCGCATGCGGCCCGCACACTGCCCGAAAAACTAGTTTATAATATATAAAGCTCGATTACCACTGACTCACTGACTGACTGATTGACATAAATGTTCTCCTAGAAGGAGCACAGTAGGGCTAAAATGATGTATGGCAAAAATGTTCGGATGGTTTTGGTGAGTATGAGAAAAATCGAAAATCATTAAAAAGACGCCTGCCAAGTAAAGATGGATGACATATCTCAAAAACGGTACAAGATAGCTAGGGGGTGTTTGAACAAATATCATAGGGAATTGGGAGAGCAGTCGAATGACACCTGTCAAAAATCCAAAATGGCGGATTTCAAGATGGCCGCCATACAAAGTGGTCCGAACCTGCTGAAGCGAGGCCTTTAGGCCGAGCTTCAGTAGGGGCGGAGCAGTTTGTATGGCGGCCATCTTGAAATCCGCCATTTTGGATGTGTCCCACGTGCTCCTCTCATTCTTCATACTGCATTTGGAGTGTTTTACCTTCATTTTCGACTGTATTAGGAGTTTTTGTGGGATTTTTGACTGAATTTGGAGTAACTGTACTACGTTAGTATAGTAGCGAGCCCGAAGGGCGAGCTCCTGGTGAGGCCGAAGGCCGATCATTCGGCCCGCGAGGCCGAAGGCCGAGCGTATGGTGCGTGAGCCCGAAGGGCGAGCGCTTGGCGAGGCCGGAGGCCGAGCCGTGTTGGTAACTTGCGAGGCCGAAGGCCGAGCTCCGACTTGAGAGTATTTTCCACTTCTCCGACTGGTCTCCATGGCAACTGCCCGCGGTAACCGAAGCACCTACGAGTGGGGTTCCATATCAAAAGTGACTCGGAACCCTGGTCCCATTCTGCCCGTACCACCTTTTTATGGCAGTAGGGTGAATTTGGTTTGGTGGCTACAGTTTGTTTCTTTATTGTATTGAGAGTTTATATGGGATTTCATACTTCTATTGGAGTTTGGAACTTATTTTTTTTAAATGTATAAGGGGTTAAGGTAAAGTTTTGTACTGCATAACGATAAATGCGGGCCGCATGCGGCCCGCACACTGCCCGAAATACTAGTTATAATATATAAAGCTCGATTACCACTGACTGACTGACTGACTCACTCATTATAATATATAAAGCTCGATTACCACTGACTGACTGACTGACTCACTCATTGACATAAATGTTCTCCTAGAAGGAGACGAGTAGGAGCACAGTGATGTATGGCAAAAATGTTCGGGGGACTTAGGTGAGTATGAGAAAAATCGAAAATCATTTAAAAGACGCCTGCCAAGTAAAGATGTATGTCATATCTCAAAAACGGTAAGAGATAGGTAGGGGGAGTTTGAACAAATGTCATAGGAAATCGGGAGAGCAGTTGAATGACACCTGTCAAAAATCCAAAATGGCGGATTTCAAGATGGCCGCCATACAAAATGATCCGAGCCTGCTGAAGCGAGGCCGTTAGGCCGAGCTTCAGAAGGGGCGGAGCAGTTTGTATGGTGGCCGTCTTGAAATCCGACATTTTGGATGTGACCCACGTGCTCCTATCATTCTTTATACTGCATTTGGAGTGTTTTACCTTTATTTTCGACTGTATTAGGAGTTTTTGTGGGATTTTTGACTGAATTTGGAGTTACTGTCCTACATTAGTGTAGTAGCGAGCCCGAAGGGCGAGCTCCTGGTGAGGCCGAAGGCCGAACTTTCGGTCCGCGAGGCCGAAGGCCGAGCGTATGATGCGTGAGCCCGAAGGGCGAGCGCTTGGCGAGGCCGTAGGCCGAGCCGTATTAGTAACTTGCGAGGCCGAAGGCCGAGCTCCGACTCGAGAGTATTTTCCACGTCACCGACTGGTCTCCATGGCAACTGCCTGCGGTAACCGAAGCACCTACGAGTGGGGTTCCTTATTAAAAGTGACTTAGAACCTTGGTACCATTCTGCCCGTACCACCTTTTTATGGCAGTAGGGTGAATCTGCTTTAGTGGCTACAGTATGGTTCTTTATTGTATTGAGAGTTTATATGGGATTTCATACTTCTATTGGAGTTTTGAACATACTTTTTTCCAACGTATCAGGAGTTTTGATATAGTTTAGTACTGCATAACGATAAATGCGGGCCGCATGCGGCCCGCACACTGCCCGAAATACTAGTTATTTATAATATATAAAGCTCGATTACCACTCACTGACTGACTCACTGACTGACATAAATGTTCTCCTAGAAGGAGACGAGTAGGAGCAAAGTGATGTATGGCAAAAATGTTCGGGGGGTTTTGGTGAGTATGAGAAAAATCGAAAATCATAAAAATGACGCCTGCCAAGTAAAGATGGATGACATATCTCAAAAACGGTACAAGATAGGTAGGAGGTGTTTGAGCAAATGTCATAGGGAATCGGGAGAGCAGTCGAATGACACCTGTCAAAAATCCAAAATGGCGGATTTCAAGATGGCCGCCATACAAAATGCTCCGAGCCGGCTGAAGCGAGGCCTTTAGGCCGAGCTTCAGTAGGGGCGGAGCAGTTTGTATGGTGGCCTTCTTGAAATCCGCCATTTTGGATTTGTCCCAGGTGCTCCTCTCATTCTTCATACTGCATTTGGAGTGTATTACCACATATTTTCGACTGTATTAGGAGTTTTTGTGGGTTTTTTGACTGAATTTGGAGTAACTGTCCTACATTAGTGTATAGCGAGCCCAAAGGGCAACCACCTGGTGAGGCCGAAGGCCGAACTTTCGGTCCGCGAGGCCGAAGGCCGAGCGAATGGTGCGCGAGCCCGAAGGGCGAGCGCTTGGCGAGGCCGCAGGCCGAGCCGTATTAGTAACTTGCGAGGCCGAAGGCCGAGCTCCGACTTGAGAGTATTTTCCACGTCACCGACTGGTCTCCATGGCAACTGCCTGCGGTAACCGAAGCACCTACGAGTGGGGTTCCTTAACAAAAGTGATTCAGAACCTTGGTACCATTCTGCCCGTAACACCTTTCTATGGCAGTAGGGTGAATCTGCTTTATTAGCTACAGTATGGTTCTTTAATGTATTGAGAGTTTATATGGGATTTCATACTTCTATAGGAGTTTAGAACATATATTTTTTTTGTATGAGGTGTTTTCGTGACAGTTCCTACTGACTCAAAATAGATGCGGGCCGCATGCGGCCCGCACACTGCCCGAAAAACTAGTTATAATATATAAAGCTCGATTACCATTGACTCACTGACTGACATAAATGTTCTCCTAGAAGGAGACGAGTAGGAACAACGTGATGTATGACAAAAATGTTCTGGGGGTTTTGGTGAGTATGAGAAAAATCGAAAATCATTAAAAAGACGCCTGCCAAGTGATGATGGATGACGTATCTCGAAAACGGTAAGAGATAGGTAGGGGGTGTTTGAACAAATGTCATAGGGAATCGGGAGAGCAGTCGAATGACATCTGTCAAAAATCCAAAATGGCGGATTTCAAGATGGCCGCCATACAAAGTGCTCATTTTTCGACCGTTTTAGGAGTTTTTGTTGGATTTTGGACTGAATTTGGAGTTACTGTCCTATGATAGTGTAGTAGCGAGCCCGAAGGGCGAGCCCCTGGTGAGGCCGAAGGCCGAACTTTCGGTCCGCGAGGCCGAAGGCCGAGCGTATAATGCGTGAGCCCGAAGGGCGAGCGCTTGGCGAGGCCGTAGGCCGAGCCGTATTAGTAACTTGCGAGGCCGAAGGCCGAGCTCCGAATTGAGAGTATTTTCCACGTCACCGACTGGTCTCCATGGCAACTGCCTGCGGTAACCGAAGCACCTACGAGTGGGGTTCCTTAACAAAAGTGACTCAGAACCTTGGTCCCATTCTGCCCGTACTACCTTTTTATGCCAGTAGGGTGAATTTGCTTTAGTGGCTACAGTATGGTTCTTTATTGTATGGAGACTTTATTTGGGATTTCATACTTCTATTGGAGTTTTGAACTTTTTTTTTTTAAATGTATAAGCGGTTAAGGTAAAGTTTACTACTGCATAACGATAAATGCGGGCCGCATGCGGCCCGCACACTGCCCGAAAAACTAGTTATTTATATTTATATAATATATAAGGCTCGATTACCACTGACTCACTGACTGACTGATTGACATAAATGTTCTCCTAGAAGGAGCATAGTAGGGCTAAAATGATGTATGGCAGAAATGTTCGAGGGGTTTTGATGAGTATGAGAAAAATCGAAAATCATTAAAAAGACGCCTGCCAAGTGAAGATGGATGACGTATCTCAAAAACGGTAAGAGATAGGTAGGGGGTGTTTGAACAAATGTCATAGGGAATAAGGAGAGCAGTCGAATGACATCTGTCAAAAATCCAAAATGGCGGATTTCAAGATGGCCGCCATACAAATTGATCCGAGCCTGCTGAAGCGAGGCCGTTAGGCCGAGCTTCAGTAGGGGCGGAGCAGTTTGTATGGTGGCCGTCTTGAAATCCGACATTTTGGATGTGTCTTACATGCTCCTATCATTCTTTATACTGCATATGGAGTGTTTTACCTTTATTTTCAACTGTATTAGGAGTTTTTGTGGGAGTTTTGACTGAATTTGGAGTTACTGTCCTACGTTAGTGTAGTAGCGAGCCCGAAGGGCGAGCTCCTGGTAAGGCCGAAGGCCGAACTTTCGGTCCGCGAGGCCGAAGGCCAAGCGTATGATGCGTGAGCCCGAAGGGCGAGCGCTTGGCGAGGCCGTAGGCAAAGCCGTATTAGTAACTTGCGAGGCCGAAGGCCGAGCTCCGACTTGAGAGTATTTTCCACGTCACTGACTGGTCTCCATGGCAACTGCCTGCGGTAACCGAAGCACCTACGAGTGGGTATCCTTAACAAAAGTGACTCAGAACCTTGGTACTATTCTGCCCGTACCACCTTTTTATGGCAGTAGGGTGAATCTGGTTTGGTGGCTACAGTTTGGTTCCTTATTGCATTAAGAGTTTGTATGGGAAATCGTACATCTTTTGGTGTTTTGAAATATTTTTTTTTAATGTACAAGGTGTTTTGATATTGTTCAAACTTGCACAACGATAAATGCGGGCCGCATGCGGCCCGCACACTGCCCGAAAAACTAGTTTATTATTATAATATATAAAGCTCGATTACCACTGACTGACTGACTGACTCACTGACATAAATGTTCTCCTAGAAGGAGCAGAGTAGGGTAAAAATGAAGTATGGCAAAAATGTTCGGGTGGTTTTGGTGAGTATGAGAAAAATCGAAAATCATTAAAAAGACGCCTGCCAAGTCAAAGTCAAAGTCAAAGTCAAAATCATTTATTCAATTTAGGCGTCTACGACGCTCTTATGAAGGTCAATTACAAATTTTAGTATTGAAATATTCTACATTGTACTGCCACGTTCAGCAAATAAATTGTATAGAGCCACTGCGAGAAGAACGGGCAAGAAACTCGGGGCCATTCTTTTAAACATCTTTTAACAATGTGTTACATACATACTATATAATAGAGTTATTACAATATTTGTTTAAATTATGTAGGTGACAGGCAATAGCTTGGCGGAGGCGGAATTGTCCAGGCATTTTTGTCGTTTATGTAATCAGAAACTGTGTAGTAGGATTTTTTAATCAATATGTTTTTCACATGCAACTTGAATTTCCCTTCTGTGAGCGTTGTAATATGTTTGGGAACTTTATTATAAAACCGCACACAATTACCTAAGAAGGACCTTTTATTTGTCTTTGCTAATCTAAAACCTGGCACCACTATTTTATCTTTATTCCTAGTATTGTAATCGTGATTGTCACTGTTTAATTTAAATTTACTCAAATTTTTACGAACATACATAATATTTTCAAATATATACAGACTTGGTAAAGTTAAAATATCAATTTCTTTAAAAAGATCCCTCACAGATTCCCTAGGACCCATTTTATATATGGCTCGAATTGCACGCTTTTGTATGATAAAGATTGTCTCTATCTCAGCAGCAGTTCCCCACAGCAATACGCCATACGACATAATACTGTGGAAGTACGCGAAATAAACTAGCCGAGCAGTAGCTACGTCTGTTAACTGTCTTATCCTAAGAACTGCATATGCAGCAGAACTAAGTCTTCCGGAGAGATCATGTATATGTGGATCCCATTGTAAAGTGGAATCCATTTTGATTCCCAGGAAGACTGTCGCTTTGTCAATAGGGAGTTTATCTGGGCCAAGCTTTATGTTTGGTTCAACATAAGGAACATTTGGTAAAGAAAACTTTAAACATTTCGTCTTTTTTGAATTTAGGAGAAGATTATTAGCGGCAAACCATTTACAAATCTTAGATAATACATTATTAAGTGATGATGGATGACGTATCTCGAAAACGGTAAGAGATAGGTAGGGGGTGTTTGAACAAATGTCATAGGGAATCGGGAGAGCAGTCGAATGACACCTGTCAAAAATCCAAAATGGCGGATTTCAAGATGGCCGCCATACAAAATGCTCCGAGCCTGCTGAAGCGAGGCCTTTAGGCCGAGCTTCAGTAGGGGAGGAGCAGTTTGTATGGTGGCCGTCTTGAAATTCGACATTTTGGATATGACCCACGTGCTCCTATCATTCTTTAACTGCATTTGGAGTGTTTTACTTTATATTTTCGACTGTATTAGGAGTTTTGTGGGATTTTCGACTGAATTTGGAGTTACTGTCCTACATTATAGTAGTAGCGAGCCCGAACATTCGGCCCGCGAGGCCGAAGGCCGAGCATATGGTGCGTGAGCCCGAAGGGCGAGCGCTTGGCGAGGCCGGAGGCCGAGCCGTGTTGGTAACTTGCGAGGCCGAAGGCCGAGCTCCGACTTGAGAGTATTTTCCACGTCTCCGACTGGTCTCCATGGCAACTGCCCGCGATAACCAAAGCACCTACGAGTGGGGTTCCTTAACAAATGTGACTCAGAACCTTGGTACCATTCTGCCGGTACCACCTTTTTATGGCAGTAGGGTGAATTTGCTTTTGTGGCTACAGTATGGTTCTTTATTGTATTGAGAGTTTATATGGGATTTCATACTTCTATTGTAGTTTTGAACACATTTTTTTTAATGTATCAGGAGTTTTTTTGACAGTTCCTACTGACTCAAGATAGATGCGGGCCGCATGCGGCCCGCACACTGCCCGAAAAACTAGTTATTATTTATAATATATAAAGCTCGATTACCACTGACTGACTGACTGACTCACTGACATAAATGTTCTCCTAGAAGGAGCAGAGTAGGGTAAAAATGAAGTATGGCAAAAATGTTCGGGTGGTTTTGGTGAGTATGAGAAAAATCGAAAATCATTAAAAAGACGCCTGCCAAGTGATGATGGATGACGTATCTCGAAAACGGTAAGAGATAGGTAGGGGGTGTTTGAACAAATGTCATAGGGAATCGGGAGAGCAGTCGAATGACATCTGTCAAAAATCCAAAATGGCGGATTTCAAGATGGCCGCCATACAAAATGATCCGAGCCTGATGAAGCGAGGCCTTTAGGCCGAGCTTCAGTAGGGGCGGAGCAGTTTGTATGGTGGCCGTCTTGAAATCCGACATTTTGGATGTGACCCACGTGCTCCTATCATTCTTTATACTGCATTTGGAGTGTTTTACCTAATATTTTCGACTGTATTAGGAGTTTTTGTGGGATTTTTGACTGAATTTGGAGTTACTGTCCTACATAAGTGTAGTAGCGAGCCCGAAGGGCGAGTTCCTGGTGAGGCCGAAGGCCGAACTTTCGGTCCGCGAGGCCGAAGGCCGAGCGTATGATGCGCGAGCCCGAAGGGCAAGCGCTTGGCGAGGCCGCAGGCCGAGCCGTGTTGGTAACTTGCGAGGCCGAAGGCCGAGCTCCGACTTGAGAGTTTTTTCCACGTCTCTGACTGGTCTCCATGGCAACTGCCCGCGGTAAGCGAAGCACCTACGAGTGGGGTTCCTTTACAAAAGTGACTCAGAACCTTGGTCCCATTCTGCCCGTACCACCTTTTTGTGGCAGTAGGGTGAATTTGCTTTAGTGGCTGCAGTATGGTTCTTTATTGTATTGAGAGTTTTTATGGGATTTCATACTTCCATTGGAGTTTTGAACATTCTTTTTCTTAATGTATTAGGGGTTTATGTGAAATTTCCAAATGACTCAAGATAGATGCGGGCCGCATGCGGCCCGCACACTGCCCGAATAACTAGTTATTATTATTATTATTATTATAATATATAAAGCTGGATTACCGTACACTGACTGACTCACTGACTCACTGACTGACATAATTGTTCTCCCAGAAGGAGTCGAGTAGGAAGAATGTGATGTATGGGAAAAGTGTAAAGGGGGTTTGTGTGAGTATGGGAAAAATCCGAAAACTCAAAGATGACGTCTGCCAAGTGAAATTGGATGGCGTATCTCTGAAACGGTAAGAGATAGGTAGGGAGTGCTTGACCAAATGTCATAGGGAATCGGGAGAGCAGTCGAATGACATTTGTCAAAAATCCAAAATGGCGGATTTCAAAATGGCCGCCATACAAAATCCTTCGATCCCTCAAAAAAGCAGCTGGTTCTACCAGAAAGAGTTGAGTACGGTTATAGTAATGTATTACGAAAATGACTAAGGGGATTAGCTGAGTAGGGGAAAAATTTAAAACCCTTGAAATGACGCCTGCCAAGTAAAGCTTGCCTACGTTTCTCGAAAACGGTAAGAGATAGGTTGGGGGTGTTTGCACAAATGTCATAGGGAATCGGGAGAGCAGTCGAATGACATCTGTCAAATGTGCTACTCTCATTCTTCATACATTATTTGGAGTATTTAACCTTACAATGTCGACTGTATTAGGAGTGTTTGTGGGAATTTCAACTCAATTTAGAGTAATTGTCCTACTGTCAGTGTAGCGAGCCCGAAGGGCGAGCTTTTGTTGAGGCCGAAGGCCGAACTTTCGGGCCGCGAGGCCGCAGGCCGAGTGTACCGAAAGTGCGCGAGGCCGCAGGTCGAGCCGTGTTAGTAACTTGCGAGGCCGAAGGCCGAGCTCAGACTTGCACCGATTAGGCTGAAAATCGATATGTAGGTTGTTCTCGTCATCATTAGTCCAAATATGAAATTTTTATTTCGATGACGTCTGCCAAGTAAAAAAAGGTTCTCCGATTTTGCTGAAACTCGACATTTAGGTGGTTCTGGGTGTCCTTATTCCAAATCTAAAATATTTTTTTCGATGACGTCTGCCAAGTAAAAAAAAATACTCCGATTTGGCTGAAACTCGATATTTAGGTGGTTCTGGGTGTCCTTATTCCAAATCTAAAATTTTTTTTTCGATGACGTCTGCCAAGTAAAAAAAGTTACTCCGATTTGGCTGAAACTCGATATCTAGGTGGTTCTGGGTGTCCTTATTCCAAATATGTTTTTTTTTTTTCGATGACGTCTGCCAAGTGCAGATAAATCACGTATCTCGAAAACGGTAATAGATAGGTAGGGGGTTTTTGAAAAAATGTCATAGGGATTAAGGAGAGCAGTCGAATGAAATTTTGGATGTGTCACACGTGCTCCTCTCATTCTTTATACTGCATTTGGATTGTTTTACCTCAAATTTTGCGACTGTATTAGGAGTTTTTGTAGGTTTTTTAACTGACTTTGGAGTTACTGTTCTACGTTATTGTAGTAGCGAGCCCGAAGGGCGAGCTCCTGGTGAGGCCGAAGGCCGAACTTTCGGCTCGTGAGGCCGAAGGCCGAGCGTATGGTGCGTGAGCCCGAAGGGCGAGCGCTTGGCGAGGCCGCAGGCCGAGCCATGTTGGTAACTTGCGAGGCCGAAGGCCGAGCTCCGACTTGAGAGTATTTTCCATGTCTCCGACTGGTCTCCATGGCAACTGCCCGCGGTAACCGAAGCACCTAAGAGTGGGGTTCCTTAACAAAAGTGACTCAGAACCTTGGTACCTTTCTGCCCGTACCACCTTTTTATGGCAGTAGGGTGAATCGGCTTTAGTGGCTACAGTATGGTTCTTTAGTGTATTGAGAGTTTATATGGGATTTCATTCTTCTTTTGGAGTTTTGAACACACTGTTTTTAACGTATTAGGTGTTTTTTGACAGTTCCTACTGACTCAAGATAGATGCGGGCCGCATGCGGCCCGCACACTGCCCGAAAAACTAGTTATTTATAATATATAAAGCTCGATTACCACTCACTGACTGACTGACTGATTGACATAAATGTTCTCCTAGAAGGAGCAGAGTAGGGTAAAAATGAAGTATGGCAAAAATGTTCGGGGGGTTTTAGTGAGTATGAGAAAAATCGAAAATCATTAAAAAGACGCCTGCCAAGTAAAGATGGATAACGTATCTCGAAAACGGTAAGAGATGGGTTAGAGGTGTTTGAACAAATGTCATAGGGAATCGGGAGAGCAGTCGAATGACACCTGTCAAAAATCCAAAATGGCGGATTTCAAGATGGCCGCCATACAAACTGCTACAAAGCAGTTTGTATGATGGCCTTCTTGAAATCCGCCATTTTGGATTTGTCCCAGGTGCTCCTATCATTCTTTATACTGCATTTGGAGTGTATTACCTTATATTTTCGACTGTATTAGGAGTTTTTGTGGGATTTTTGACTGAATTTGGAGTTACTGTCCTACATAAGTGTAGTAGCGAGCCCGAAGGGCGAGCTCCTGGTGAGGCCGAAGGCCGAACTTTCAGTCCGCGAGGCCGAAGGCCGAGCGTATGACGCGCGAGCCCGAAGGGCGAGCTCTTGGCGAGGCCGCAGGCCGAGCCATGTTGGTAACTTGCGAGGCCGAAGGCCGAGCTCCGACTTGAGAGTTTTTTCCACGTCTCCGACTGGTCTCCATGGCAACTGCCCGCGGTAAGCGAAGCACCTACGAGTGGGGTTCCTTAACAAAAGTGACTCAGAACCTTGGTACCTTTCTGCCCGTACCACCTTTTTATGGCAGTAGGGTGAATCTGTTTTAGTGGCTACAGTATTGTTCTTTATTGTATTGAGTATTAATATGGGATTTCATACTTCTAATGGAGTTTTGAACATACTTTTTTTAATGTATAAGGTGTTTTGATATTGTTCAAACTTGCACAACGATAAATGCGGGCCGCATGCGGCCCGCACACTGCCCGAAAAACTAGTTTATAATATATAAAGCTCGATTACCACTGACTGACTGACTGACTCACTGACATAAATGTTCTCCTAGAAGGAGCAGAGTAGGGTAAAAATGAAGTATGGCAAAAATGTTCGGGTGGTTTTGGTGAGTATGAGAAAAATCGAAAATCATTAAAAAGACGCCTGCCAAGTTAAGATGGATGACATATCTCAAAAACGGTACAAGATAGGTAGAGGGTGTTTGAACAAATGTCATAGGAAATCGGGAGAGCGGTCGAATGACACCTGTCAAAAATCCAAAATGGCGGATTTCAAGATGGCCGCCATACAAAATGCTCCGAGCCTGCTGAAGCGAGGCCTTTAGGCCGAGCTTCAGTAGGGGCGGAGCAGTTTGTATGGTGGCCTTCTTGAAATCCGCCATTTTGGATTTGTCCCAGGTGCTCCTCTCATTCTTCATACTGCATTTGGAGTGTTTTACCTTATATTTTCGACTGTATTAGGAGTTTTTGTGGGTTTTTTGACTGAATTTGGAGTAACTGTTCTACATTAGTGTATAGCGAGCCCAAAGGGCAACCACCTGGTGAGGCCGAAGGCCGAACTTTCGGTCCGCGAGGCCGAAGGCCGAGCGAATGGTGCGCGAGCCCGAAGGGCGAGCGCTTGGCGAGGCCGCAGGCCGAGCCGTATTAGTAACTTGCGAGGCCGAAGGCCGAGCTCCGACTTGAGAGTATTTTCCACATCTCCGACTGGTCTCCATGGCAACTGCCTGCGGTAACCGCAGCACCTACGAGTGGGGTTCCTTAACAAAAGTGACTCAGAACCTTGGTCCCATTCTGCCCGTACCACCTTTTTATGGCAGTAGGGTGAATCTTTTTTAGTGGCTACAGTATTGTTCTTTATTGTATTGAGAGTTAATATGGGATTTCATACTTCTAATGGAGTTTTGAACATACTTTTTTTAATGTATAAGGTGTTTTGGTATTGTTCAAACTTGCATAACGATAAATGCGGGCCGCATGCGGCCCGCACACTGCCCGAAAAACTAGTTTATTTATAATATATAAAGCTCGATTACCACTCACTGACTGACTGACTGATTGACATAAATGTTCTCCTAGAAGGAGCAGAGTAGGGCTAAAATGATGTATGGCAAAAATGTTTGGGGGGTTTTGGTGAGTATGAGAAAAATCGAAAATCATTAAAAAGACGCCTGCCAAGTGATGATGGATGACGTATCTCGAAAACGGTAAGAGATAGGTAGGGGGTGTTTGAACAAATGTCATAGAGAATCGGGAGAGCAGTCGAATGACACCTGTCAAAAATCCAAAATGGCGGATTTCAAGATGGCCGCCATACAAAATGCTCCGAGCCTGCTGAAGCGAGGCCTTTAGGCCGAGCTTCAGTAGGGGCGGAGCAGTTTGTATGGTGGCCTTCTTGAAATCCGCCATTTTGGATTTGTCCCAGGTGCTCCTCTCATTCTTCATACTGCATTTGGAGTGTTTTACCTTATATTTTCGACTGTATTAGGAGTTTTTGTGGGTTTTTTGACTGAATTTGGAGTAACTGTTCTACATTAGTGTATAGCGAGCCCAAAGGGCAACCACCTGGTGAGGCCGAAGGCCGAACTTTCGGTCCGCGAGGCCGAAGGCCGAGCGAATGGTGCGCGAGCCCGAAGGGCGAGCGCTTGGCGAGGCCGCAGGCCGAGCCGTATTAGTAACTTGCGAGGCCGAAGGCCGAGCTCCGACTTGAGAGTATTTTCCACGTCACCGACTGGTCTCCATGGCAACTGCCTGCGGTAACCGAAGCACCTACGAGTGGGGTTCCTTAACAAAAGTGATTCAGAACCTTGGTACCATTCTGCCCGTACCACCTTTTTATGGCAGTAGGGTGAATTTGGTTTGGTGATAACAGTACGGTTCTCTATTGTATTAAGGGTTTGTATGGGAAATCGTACATCTTTAGGTGTTTTGAAATAATTTTTTTTAATGTATAAGGTGTTTTGATATTGTTCAAACTTGCACAACGATAAATGCGGGCCGCATGCGGCCCGCACACTGCCCGAAATACTAGTTATATTATATAAAGCTCGATTACCACTGACTGATTGACATAAATGTTCTCCTAGAAGGAGACGAGTAGGAACAACGTGATGTATGGCAAAAGTGTTTGTATGGTGGCCGTCTTGAAATCCGACATTTTGGATGTGTCTTACGTGCTCCTATCATTCTTTATACTGCATTAGGAGTGTTTTACCTTATATTTTCGACTGTATTAGGAGTTTTTGTGGGATTTTTGACTGAATTTGGAGTTACTGTCCTACATTAGTGTAGTAGCGAGCCCGTAGGGCGAGCTGCTGGTGAGGCCGAAGGCCGAACTTTCGTCTCGCGAGGCCGAAGGCCGAGCGTATGGTGCGTGAGCCCGAAGGGCGAGCGCTTGGCGAGGCCGCAGGCCGAGCCGTGTTAGTAACTTGCGAGGCCGAAGGCCGAGCTCCGACTTGAGAGTATTTTCCGTATCTCCGACTGGTCTCCATGGCAACTGCCCGCGGTAACCGAAGCACCTACGAGTGGGGTTCCTTAACAAAAGTGACTCAGAACCTTGGTACTATTCTGCCCGTACCACCTTTTTATAGCAGTAGGGTGAATCTGTTTTAGTGGCTACAGTATGGTTCTTTATTGTATTGAGAGTTTATATGGGATTTCATACTTCTATAGGAGTTTAGAACATATTTTTTTTTTGTATGAGGTGTTTTCGTGACAGTTCCTACTGACTCAAAATAGATGCGGGCCGCATGCGGCCCGCACACTGCCCGAAATACTAGTATATTATATAAAGCTCGATTACCACTGACTGATTGACATAAATGTTCTCCTAGAAGGAGACGAGTAGGAACAACGTGATGTATGGCAAAAGTGTTCGGGTGGTTTCGGTGAGTATGAGAAAAATCGAAAATCATAAAAATGACGCCTGCCAAGTAAAGATGGATGACGTATCTCGAAAACGGTGCAAGATGGGTAGGGGGTGTTTGAACAAATGTCATAGGGAATAGGGAGAGCAGTCGAATGACACCTGTCAAAAATCCAAAATGGCGGATTTCAAGATGGCCGCCATACAAAATGATCCGAGCCTGCTGAAGCGAGGCCGTTAGGCCGAGCTTCAGTAGGGGCGGAGCAGTTTGTATGGTGGCTGTCTTGAAATCCGACATTTTGGATGTGACCCACATGCTCCTATCATTCTTTATACTGCATTTGGAGTGTTTTACCTTATATTTTCGACTGTATTAGGAGTTTTTGTGGGATTTTTGACTGAATTTGGAGTAACTGTCCTACATAAGTGTAGTAGCGAGCCCGAAGGGCGAGCTCCTGGTGAGGCCGGAGGCCGAACTTTCGGTCCGCGAGGCCGAAGGCCGAGCGTATGATGCGCGAGCCCGTAGGGCGAGCGCTTGGCGAGGCCGCAGGCCGAGCCGTGTTGGTAACTTGCGAGGCCGAAGGCCGAGCTCCGACTTGAGAGTTTTTTCCAAGTCTCCGACTGGTCTCCATGGCAACTGCCCGCGGTAAGCAAAGCACCTACGAGTGGGGTTCCTTAACAAAAGTGACTCAGAACCTTGGTCCCATTCTGCCCGTACTACCTTTTTATGCCAGTAGGGTGAATTTGCTTTAGTGGCTACAGTATGGTTCTTTATTGTATGGAGACTTTATTTGGGATTTCATACTTCTATTGGAGTTTTGAACTTTTTTTTTTTAAATGTATAAGCGGTTAAGGTAAAGTTTACTACTGCATAACGATAAATGCGGGCCGCATGCGGCCCGCACACTGCCCGAAAAACTAGTTATTTATATAATATATAAGGCTCGATTACCACTGACTCACTGACTGACTGATTGACATAAATGTTCTCCTAGAAGGAGCATAGTAGGGCTAAAATGATGTATGGCAGAAATGTTCGAGGGGTTTTGATGAGTATGAGAAAAATCGAAAATCATTAAAAAGACGCCTGCCAAGTGAAGATGGATGACGTATCTCAAAAACGGTAAGAGATAGGTAGGGGGTGTTTGAACAAATGTCATAGGGAATAAGGAGAGCAGTCGAATGACATCTGTCAAAAATCCAAAATGGCGGATTTCAAGATGGCCGCCATACAAATTGATCCGAGCCTGCTGAAGCGAGGCCGTTAGGCCGAGCTTCAGTAGGGGCGGAGCAGTTTGTATGGTGGCCGTCTTGAAATCCGACATTTTGGATGTGTCTTACATGCTCCTATCATTCTTTATACTGCATATGGAGTGTTTTACCTTTATTTTCAACTGTATTAGGAGTTTTTGTGGGAGTTTTGACTGAATTTGGAGTTACTGTCCTACGTTAGTGTAGTAGCGAGCCCGAAGGGCGAGCTCCTGGTAAGGCCGAAGGCCGAACTTTCGGTCCGCGAGGCCGAAGGCCAAGCGTATGATGCGTGAGCCCGAAGGGCGAGCGCTTGGCGAGGCCGTAGGCAAAGCCGTATTAGTAACTTGCGAGGCCGAAGGCCGAGCTCCGACTTGAGAGTATTTTCCACGTCACTGACTGGTCTCCATGGCAACTGCCTGCGGTAACCGAAGCACCTACGAGTGGGTATCCTTAACAAAAGTGACTCAGAACCTTGGTACTATTCTGCCCGTACCACCTTTTTATGGCAGTAGGGTGAATCTGGTTTGGTGGCTACAGTTTGGTTCCTTATTGCATTAAGAGTTTGTATGGGAAATCGTACATCTTTTGGTGTTTTGAAATATTTTTTTTTAATGTACAAGGTGTTTTGATATTGTTCAAACTTGCACAACGATAAATGCGGGCCGCATGCGGCCCGCACACTGCCCGAAAAACTAGTATATAATATATAAAGCTCGATTACCACTGACTGACTCACTGACATAAATGTTCTCCTAGAAGGAGCAGAGTAGGGTAAAAATGAAGTATGGCAAAAATGTTCGGGTGGTTTTGGTGAGTATGAGAAAAATCGAAAATCATTAAAAAGACGCCTGCCAAGTGATGATGGATGACGTATCTCGAAAATGGTAAGAGATAGGTAGGGGGTGTTTGAACAAATGTCATAGGGAATCGGGAGAGCAGTCGAATGACACCTGCCAAAAATCCAAAATGGCGGATTTCAAGATGGCCGCCATACAAAATGCTCCGAGCCTGCTGAAGCGAGGCCTTTAGGCCGAGCTTCAGTAGGGGCGGAGCAGTTTGTATGGTGGCCTTCTTGAAATCCGCCATTTTGGATTTGTCCCAGGTGCTCCTCTCATTCTTCATACTGCATTTGGAGTGTTTTACCTTATATTTTCGACTGTATTAGGAGTTTTTGTGGGTTTTTTGACTGAATTTGGAGTAACTGTTCTACATTAGTGTATAGCGAGCCCAAAGGGCAACCACCTGGTGAGGCCGAAGGCCGAACTTTCGGTCCGCGAGGCCGAAGGCCGAGCGAATGGTGCGCGAGCCCGAAGGGCGAGCGCTTGGCGAGGCCGCAGGCCGAGCCGTATTAGTAACTTGCGAGGCCGAAGGCCGAGCTCCGACTTGAGAGTATTTTCCACATCTCCGACTGGTCTCCATGGCAACTGCCTGCGGTAACCGCAGCACCTACGAGTGGGGTTCCTTAACAAAAGTGACTCAGAACCTTGGTCCCATTCTGCCCGTACCACCTTTTTATGGCAGTAGGGTGAATCTTTTTTAGTGGCTACAGTATTGTTCTTTATTGTATTGAGAGTTAATATGGGATTTCATACTTCTAATGGAGTTTTGAACATACTTTTTTTAATGTATAAGGTGTTTTGGTATTGTTCAAACTTGCATAACGATAAATGCGGGCCGCATGCGGCCCGCACACTGCCCGAAAAACTAGTTTATAATATATAAAGCTCGATTACCACTCACTGACTGACTGACTGATTGACATAAATGTTCTCCTAGAAGGAGCAGAGTAGGGCTAAAATGATGTATGGCAAAAATGTTTGGGGGGTTTTGGTGAGTATGAGAAAAATCGAAAATCATTAAAAAGACGCCTGCCAAGTGATGATGGATGACGTATCTCGAAAACGGTAAGAGATAGGTAGGGGGTGTTTGAACAAATGTCATAGAGAATCGGGAGAGCAGTCGAATGACACCTGTCAAAAATCCAAAATGGCGGATTTCAAGATGGCCGCCATACAAAATGCTCCGAGCCTGCTGAAGCGAGGCCTTTAGGCCGAGCTTCAGTAGGGGCGGAGCAGTTTGTATGGTGGCCTTCTTGAAATCCGCCATTTTGGATTTGTCCCAGGTGCTCCTCTCATTCTTCATACTGCATTTGGAGTGTTTTACCTTATATTTTCGACTGTATTAGGAGTTTTTGTGGGTTTTTTGACTGAATTTGGAGTAACTGTTCTACATTAGTGTATAGCGAGCCCAAAGGGCAACCACCTGGTGAGGCCGAAGGCCGAACTTTCGGTCCGCGAGGCCGAAGGCCGAGCGAATGGTGCGCGAGCCCGAAGGGCGAGCGCTTGGCGAGGCCGCAGGCCGAGCCGTATTAGTAACTTGCGAGGCCGAAGGCCGAGCTCCGACTTGAGAGTATTTTCCACGTCACCGACTGGTCTCCATGGCAACTGCCTGCGGTAACCGAAGCACCTACGAGTGGGGTTCCTTAACAAAAGTGATTCAGAACCTTGGTACCATTCTGCCCGTACCACCTTTTTATGGCAGTAGGGTGAATTTGGTTTGGTGATAACAGTACGGTTCTCTATTGTATTAAGGGTTTGTATGGGAAATCGTACATCTTTAGGTGTTTTGAAATAATTTTTTTTAATGTATAAGGTGTTTTGATATTGTTCAAACTTGCACAACGATAAATGCGGGCCGCATGCGGCCCGCACACTGCCCGAAATACTAGTTATTATAATATATAAAGCTCGATTACCATTGACTCACTGACTGACATAAATGTTCTCCTAGAAGGAGACGAGTAGGAACAACGTGATGTATGACAAAAATGTTCTGGGGGTTTTGGTGAGTATGAGAAAAATCGAAAATCATTAAAAAGACGCCTGCCAAGTGATGATGGATGACGTATCTCGAAAACGGTAAGAGATAGGTAGGGGGTGTTTGAACAAATGTCATAGGGAATCGGGAGAGCAGTCGAATGACATCTGTCAAAAATCCAAAATGGCGGATTTCAAGATGGCCGCCATACAAAGTGCTCATTTTTCGACCGTATTAGGAGTTTTTGTTGGATTTTGGACTGAATTTGGAGTTACTGTCCTATGATAGTGTAGTAGCGAGCCCGAAGGGCGAGCTCCTGGTGAGGCCGAAGGCCGAACTTTCGGTCCGCGAGGCCGAAGGCCGAGCGTATAATGCGTGAGCCCGAAGGGCGAGCGCTTGGCGAGGCCGTAGGCCGAGCCGTATTAGTAACTTGCGAGGCCGAAGGCCGAGCTCCGAATTGAGAGTATTTTCCACGTCACCGACTGGTCTCCATGGCAACTGCCTGCGGTAACCGAAGCACCTACGAGTGGGGTTCCTTAACAAAAGTGATTAAGAACCTTGGTACCATTCTGCCCGTACCACCTTTTTATGGCAGTAGGGTGAATCGGCTTTAGTGGCTACAGTATGGTTCTTTATTGTATTGAGAGTTTTTATGGGATTTCATACTTCTATTGGAGTTTTGGATATTACTTTTTTTTAATGTATAACGTGCTTTTATGACAGTTCCTACTGACTCAAGATAGATGCGGGCCGCATGCGGCCCGCACACTGCCCGAAAAACTAGTTATAATATATTAGGTCCTTACATATGAAATTGGCGTTTTTCGTACTGGCCACTTTAATCACGAATTTCTCCTCTTTGGTAAGGAATTCCAAATTCAAATTTGTACAGCTATAGACTCATGTATTTGTGCTTCGATGATCGTCATTCATTTGTTTTTTTTCTTCTGTTTTTTTCTGTTTGCGTCACTCATTTTACAAAATGGAAAACCTTAAATATCGCATTATTTACGAGTACGAGTTCCGCCGTGGCACTAGTGCTGCGGAAACAACTCGAAGGGTGAATGATGTGTATGGCGGTCGTGTTGCAAAAGAAAACACAGTTCGTTTTTGGTTCCAACGTTTTCGTTCTGGAAATTTCGACCTGCAGAACAAGCCCCGTGGACGGCCTGAGACTCAAGTTGATAATGAAGAGTTGAAGGCTATTGTGGAAGCGGATCCATCGCAAACCACGTCCGAGTTAGCTGCAGGCTGCAATGTTAGTGATAAAACTGTTTTAATTCACTTGAAGCAAATTGGGAAGATTAAAAAGCTTGAAAGGTGGGTACCTCACGAATTGACTGAAACAAACCGGCAAACGCGCGTCGACTGCTGCGTTACATTACTAAACCGGCACAATAATGAAGGTATTTTAAACCGAATCATTACCTGTGATGAAAAATGGGTTCTTTACAATAATCGGAAGCGCTCAGCGCAATGGTTAGATCCTGGCCAGCCAGCCAAATCCTGCCCCAAGCGAAAATTAACCCCAAAAAAGTTACTTGTAAGCGTTTGGTGGACTAGTGCCGGTATTGTTCATTACAGTTTTTTCAAATCTGGCCAGACTATTACGGCTGATGTCTATTGTCAGGAATTGCAAACCATGATGGAAAAGCTAGCGGCTAAACAACCTAGGCTGGTCAATCGCTCCACGCCACTGCTGCTTCACGACAACGCTAGACCACACACTGCGCTACAGACGGCTACTAAATTAGAAGAGCTTCAATTGGAAAGTCTAAGACATCCTCCGTACTCCCCGGACCTTGCTCCAACAGATTACCATTTTTTTCGAAATTTGGATAACTTCTTGCAAGGGAAAAAATTCAACTCCGATGGGGCAGTCCAAATCGCCTTCAAAGATTTTATTGATTCCCGTCCGACTGGTTTTTTTAGTAAAGGGATCAATGAACTACCTATGAGATGGCAAAAGTGCATAGAAAATAATGGTTCATACTTTGATTAATTAAATATATTATATTAAAAAATATTCGACTTTTTGTTCCTCCCATACAAAACGCCAATTTCATATGTAAGGACCTAATATAAAGCTCGATTACCATTGACTCACTGACTGACATAAATGTTCTCCTAGAAGGAGACGAGTAGGAGCAACGTGATATATAGCAAAAATGTTCGGGTGGTTTTGGTGAGTATGGGAAAAATCGAAAATCATTAAAAAGACGCCTGCCAAGTGTAGATGGATGACGTATCTCGAAAACGGTAAGAGATAAGTAAGGGGTGTTTGAACAAATGTCATAGGGAATCGGGAGAGCAGTCGAATGACACCTGTCAAAAATCCAAAATGGCGGATTTCAAGATGGCCGCCATACAAAATGGTCCGAGCCTGCTGAAGCGAGGCCGTTAGGCCGAGCTTCAGTAGGGGCGGAGCAGTTTGTATGGTGGCCGTCTTGAAATCCGACATTTTGGATGTGACCCACGTGCTCCTATCATTCTTTATACTGCATTTGGAGTGATTAACCCTATATTTTCGACTGTATTAGGAGTTTTTGTGGGATTTTCGACTGAATTTGGAGTTACTGTCCTACATAAGTGCAGTTGCAAGCCCGAAGGGCGAGCTCCTGGTGAGGCCGAAGGCCGAACTTTCGGTCCGCGAGGCCGAAGGCCGAGCGTATGATGCGCGAGCCCGAAGGGCAAGCGCTTTGCGAGGCCGCAGGCCGAGCCGTGTTAGTAACTTGCGAGGCCGAAGGCCGAGCTCCGACTTGAGAGTGTTTTCCACATCTCTGACTGGTCTCCATGGCAACTGCCCGCGGTAACCGAAGCACCTACGAGTGGGGTTCCTTAACAAAAGTGACTCAGAACCTTGGTCCCATTCTGCCCGTACCACCTTTTTATGGCAGTAGGGTGAATCTGTTTTAGTGGCTACAGTATTGTTCTTTATTGTATTGAGAGTTAATATGGGATTTCATACTTCTAATGGAGTTTGAACATACTTTTTTTAATGTATAAGGTGTTTTGATATTGTTCAAACTTGCACAACGATAAATGCGGGCCGCATGCGGCCCGCACACTGCCCGAAATACTAGTTTATATTTATTTATAATATATAAAGCTCGATTACCACTGACTGACTCACTGACTGACTGACTGACATAAATGTTCTCCTAGAAGGAGTAGAGTAGGGTTAAAATGATGTAGGACAAAAATGTTCGGGGGGTTTTGGTGAGTATGAGAAAAATCGAAAATCATTAAAAAGACGCCTGCCAAGTAAAGATGGATGACATATCTCAAAAACGGTAAGAGATAGGTAGGGGGTGTTTGAACAAATGTCATAGGGAATCTGGAGAGCAGTCGAATGACACCTGTCAAAAATCCAAAATGGCGGATTTCAAGATGGCCGCCATACAAATTGATCCGAGCCTGCTGAAGCGAGGCCGTTAGGCCGAGGTTCAGTAGGGGCGGAGCAGTTTGTATGATGGCCTTCTTGAAATCCGCCATTTTGGATTTGTCCCAGGTGCTCCTATCATTCTTTATACTGCATTTGGAGTGTATTACCTTATATTTTCGACTGTATTAGGAGTTTTTGTGGGATTTTTGACTGAATTTGGAGTTACTGTCCTACATAAGTGTAGTAGCGAGCCCGAAGGGCGAGCTCTTGGCGAGGCCGCAGGCCGAGCCATGTTGGTAACTTGCGAGGCCGAAGGCCGAGCTCCGACTTGAGAGTTTTTTCCACGTCTCCGACTGGTCTCCATGGCAACTGCCCGCGGTAAGCGAAGCACCTACGAGTGGGGTTCCTTAACAAAAGTGACTCAGAACCTTGGTACCTTTCTGCCCGTACCACCTTTTTATGGCAGTAGGGTGAATCTGTTTTAGTGGCTACAGTATTGTTCTTTATTGTATTGAGAGTTTATATGGGATTTCATACTTCTATTGGAGTTTTGAACATACTTTTTTCCAACGTATCAGGAGTTTTGATATAGTTTAGTACTGCATAACGATAAATGCGGGCCGCATGCGGCCCGCACACTGCCCGAAATACTAGTTATTATTATTTATATTTATAATATATAAAGCTGGATTACCGTACACTGACTGACTGACTGACTCACTGACTGACTGACATCATTGTTCTCCCAGAAGGAGTCGAGAAGGAAGAAAGTGATGTATGGGAAAAGTGTAGAGGGGGTTTGTGTGAGTATGGGAAAAATCCGAAAACTCAAAGAAGTCGTCTGCCAAGTAAAATTGGATAGCGTATCTCTCAAACGGTAAGAGATAGGTAGGGGGTGCTTGACCAAATGTCATAGTGAATCGGGAGAGCAGTCGGATGACACCTGTCAAAAATCCAAAATGGCGAATTTCAAAATGGCCGCCATACAAAATCCTTCGATCCCTCAAAAAAGTAGCTGGTTCTACCAGAAAGAGTAGAGTACGGTTATAGTAATGTATTACGAAAATGACTAAGGGGTTTAGCTGAGTAGGGGAAAAATTAAAAACCCTAGAAATGACGCCTGCCAAGTAAAGCTGGACTACGTATCTCGAAAACGGTAAGAGATAGGTTGGGGGTGTTTGAACAAATGTCATAGGGAATCGGGAGAGCAGTCGAATGACACCTGTCAAATGTGCTACTCTCATTCTTCATACATTATTTGGAGTATTTAACCTTACAATGTCGACTGTATTAGGAGTGTTTGTGGGAATTTCAACTCAATTTAGAGTAATTGTCCTACTGTCAGTGTAGCGAGCCCGAAGGGCGAGCTTTTGGTGAGGCCGAAGGCCGAACTTCCGGGCCGCGAGGCCGTAGGCCGAGTGGACGGTGCGTGAGCCCGCAGGGCGAGCGCTAGGCGAGGCCGCAGGTCGAGCCGTGTTAGTAACTTGCGAGGCCGAAGGCCGAGCTCAGACTTGCACCGATTTAGCTGAAAATCGATATATAGGTTGTTCTCGTCATCCTTATTCCAAATATGAAATTTTTATTTCGATGACGTCTGCCAAGTTAAAAAAGTTACTCCGATTTGGCTGAAACTCGATATTTATGTGGTTCTGGATGTCCTTATTCCAAATCAAAAAAAATTATTTCGATGACGTCTGCCAAGTAAAAAAAGTTACTCCGATTTGGCTGAAACTCGATATTTAGGTGGTTCTGGGTGTCCTTATTCCAAATCTAAAATTTTTTTTTCGATGACGTCTGCCAAGTAAAAAAAGTTACTCCGATTTGGCTGAAACTCGATATTTAGGTGGTTCTGGGTGTCCTTATTCCAAATCTAAAATTTTTTTTTCGATGACGTCTGCCAAGTTAAAAAAAGTACTCCGATTTGGTTTAAATTTTAAAGCTAGGTTGTTCTGGACGTCCTTATTCCAAATATGAATTTTTTTTTTCGATGACGTCTGCAAAGTGAAGATAAATCACGTATCTCGATAACGGTAATAGATAGGTAGGGGGAATTTGAAAATATGTCATAGGGAATAAGAAAAACAGTCGAATGACATTTTGGATGTGTCACACGTGCTCCTCTCATTCTTTATACTGCATTTGGAGTGTTTTACCTCATATTTTCGACTGTATTAGGAGTTTTTGTAGGTTTTTTGACTGAATTTGGAGTAACTGTTCTATGTTATTGCAGTAGCGAGCCCGAAGGGCGAGCTCCTGGTGAGGCCGAAGGCCGAACTTTCGGCTCGCGAGGCCGAAGGCCGAGCGTTCGGTGCGTGAGCCCGAAGGGCGAGCGCTTGGCGAGGCCGCAGGCCGAGCCGTGTTGGTAACTTGCGAGGCCGAAGGCCGAGCTCCGACTAGAGAGTATTTTCCACATCTCCGATTGGTCTCCATGGCAACTGCCCGCGGTAACCGACGCAGCTACGAGTGGGGTTCCTTATTAAAAGTGACTCAGAACCTTGGTACCATTCTGCCCGTACCACCTTTTTATGTCAGTAGGGTGAATCTGGTTTGGTGGCTACAGTTTGGTTCATTATTGTTTTAAAAGTTTGTATGGGATTTCACACTTCTATTGAAGTTTTGAACACACTTTTTTTAATCTATCAGGTGTTTTGATATAGTTTAAAATTGCACAACGATAAATGCGGGCCGCATGCGGCCCGCACACTGCCCGAAATACTAGTTATTTATAATATATAAAGCTCGATTACCACTCACTGACTGACTCACTGACTGACATAAATGTTCTCCTAGAAGGAGCAGAGTAGGGTAAAAATGAAGTATGGCAAAAATGTTCGGGTGGTTTTGGTGAGTATGAGAAAAATCGAAAATCATTAAAAAGACGCCTGCCAAGTGATGATGGATGACGTATCTCGAAAACGGTGAGAGATAGGTAGGGGGTGTTTAAACAAATGTCATAGGGAATCGGGAGAGCAGTCGAACGACACCTGTCAGAAATCCAAAATGGCGGATTTCAAGATGGCCGCCATACAAAATGCTCCGAGCCTGCTGAAGCGAGGCCTTTAGGCCGAGCTTCAGTAGGGGCGGAGCAGTTTGTATGGTGGCTATCTTGAAATCCGACATTTTGGATGTGTCTTACCTGCTCCTATCATTCTTTATACGGCATTTAGAGTGTTTGACCTTCATTTTCGACTGTATTAGGTGTTTTTGTGGGATTTTGGACTGAATTTGGAGTTACTGTCCTACGTTAGTGTATAGCGAGCCCGAAGGGCGAGCTCCTGGTGAGGCCGAAGGCCGAACTTTCGGCTCGCGAGGCCGAAGGCCGAGCGTATGGTGCGTGAGCCCGAAGGGCGAGCGCTCGGCGAGGCCGCAGGCCGAGCCGTGTTAGTAACTTGCGAGGCCGAAGGCCGAGCTCCGACTTGAGAGTATTTTCCACGCCTCCGACTGGTCTCCATGGCAACTGCCCGCGAAAACCGAAGCACCTACGAGTGGGGTTCCTTAACAAAAGTGACTCAGAACCTTGGTCCCATTCTGCCCGTACCACCTTTTTATGGCAGTAGGGTGAATTTTCTTTAGTGGCTACAGTATGGTTCTTTATTGTATTGAGAGTTTATATGGGATTTCATACTGTTATGGAATTTTGTTTTTTTTTTTTAAATGTATAAGGGGTTAAGGTAAAGTTTAGTACTGCATAACGATAAATGCGGGCCGCATGCGGCCCGCACACTGCCCGACAAACTAGTTTATAATATATAAAGCTCGATTACCACTCACTGACTGACTCACTGACTGACATAAATGTTCTCCTAGAAGGAGTAGAGTAGGGTAAAAATGAAGTATGGCAAAAATGTTCGGGTGGTTTTGGTGAGTATGAGAAAAATCGAAAACCATTAAAAAGACGCCTGCCAAGTGTAGATGGATGACATATCTCAAAAACGGTACAAGATAGGTAGGGGGTGTTTGAACAAATGTCATAGGGAATCGGGAGAGCAGTCGAATGACACCTGTCAAAAATCTAAAATGGCGGATTTCAAGATGGCCGCCATACAAAGTGATCCGAGCCTGCTGAAGCGAGGCCTTTAGGCCGAGCTTCGACTTGAGAGTATTTTCTACATCACCGTCTGGTCTCCATGGCAACTGCCCGCGGTAACCGAAGCACCTACGAGTGGGGTTCCTTAACAAAAGTGACTCAGAACCTTGGTCCCATTCTGCCCGTACCACCTTTTAATGGCAGTAGGGTGAATTTGCTTTAGTGGCTACAGTATGGTTATTTATTGTATCCCTATGGCGAGGCCGCAGGCCGAGCCGTGTTAGTAACTTGCGAGGCCGAAGGCCGAGCTCCGACTCGAGAGTATTTTCCACGTCACCAACTGGTCTCCATGGCAACTGCCCGCGGTAACCGAAGCACCTACGAGTGGGGTTCCTTAACAAAAGTGGTTAAGAACCTTGGTACGATTCTGCCTGTACCACCTTTTCATGGCAGTAGGGTGAAACTGCTTTAGTAGCTACAGTATGGTTCTTTATTGTATTAAGAGTCTATATGGGATTTCATACTTTTATTGGAGTTTTGAACATACTTTTTTCGAACGTATCAGGAGTTTTGATATAGTTTAGTACTGCATAACGGTAAATGCGGGCCGCATGCGGCCCGCACACTGCCCGAAAAACTAGTTATTATTATAATATATAAAGCTCGATTACCACTGACTGACTGACTGACTCACTGACATAAATGTTCTCCTAGAAGGAGCAGAGTAGGGTAAAAATGAAGTATGGCAAAAATGTTCGGGTGGTTTTGGTGAGTATGAGAAAAATCGAAAATCATTAAAAAGACGCCTGCCAAGTGATGATGGATGACGTATCTCGAAAACGGTAAGAGATAGGTAGGGGGTGTTTGAACAAATGTCATAGGGAATCGGGAGAGCAGTCGAATGACATCTGTCAAAAATCCAAAATGGCGGATTTCAAGATGGCCGCCATACAAAATGCTCCGAGCCTGCTGAAGCGAGGCCTTTAGGCCGAGCTTCAGTAGGGGCGGAGCAGTTTGTATGGTGGCCTTCTTGAAATCCGCCATTTTGGATTTGTCCCAGGTGCTCCTCTCATTCTTCATACTGCATTTGGAGTGTTTTACCTTATATTTTCGACTGTATTAGGAGTTTTTGTGGGTTTTTTGACTGAATTTGGAGTAACTGTTCTACATTAGTGTATAGCGAGCCCAAAGGGCAACCACCTGGTGAGGCCGAAGGCCGAACTTTCGGTCCGCGAGGCCGAAGGCCGAGCGAATGGTGCGCGAGCCCGAAGGGCGAGCGCTTGGCGAGGCCGCAGGCCGAGCCGTATTAGTAACTTGCGAGGCCGAAGGCCGAGCTCCGACTTGAGAGTATTTTCCACGTCACCGACTGGTCTCCATGGCAACTGCCTGCGGTAACCGAAGCACCTACGAGTGGGGTTCCTTAACAAAAGTGATTCAGAACCTTGGTACCATTCTGCCCGTACCACCTTTTTATGGCAGTAGGGTGAATTTGGTTTGGTGATAACAGTACGGTTCTCTATTGTATTAAGGGTTTGTATGGGAAATCGTACATCTTTAGGTGTTTTGAAATAATTTTTTTTAATGTATAAGGTGTTTTGATATTGTTCAAACTTGCACAACGATAAATGCGGGCCGCATGCGGCCCGCACACTGCCCGAAAAACTAGTTATAATATATAAAGCTGGATTACCGTACACTGACTCACTGACTGATTCACTGACTGACATCATTGTTCTCCCAGAAGGAGTCGAGAAGGAAGAAAGTGATGTATGGGAAAAGTGTAGAGGGGGTTTGGGGGAGTATGGGAAAAATCCGAAAACTCAAAGATGACGTCTGCCAAGTAAAGTTGGATGGCGTATCTCTGAAACGGTAAGAGATAGGTAGGGGGTGCTTGACCAAATGTCATAGGGAATCAGGAGAGCAGTCGGATGACATTTGTCAAAAATCCAAAATGGCGGATTTCAAAATGGCCGCCATACAAAATCCTTCGATCCCTCAAAAAAGTAGCTGGTTCTACCAGAAAGAGTTGAGTACGGTTATAGTAATGTATTACGAAAATGACTAAGGGGTTTAGCTGAGTAGGGGAAAAATTAAAAACCCTAGAAATGACGCCTGACAAGTAAAGCTGGACTACGTATCTCGAAAACGGTAAGAGATAGGTTGGGGGTGTTTGAACAAATGTCATAGGGAATCGGGAGAGCAGTCGAATGACACCTGTCAAATGTGCTACTCTCATTCTTCATACATTATTTGGAGTATTTAACCTTACAATGTCGACTGTATTCGGAGTGTTTGTGGGAATTTCAACTCAATTTAGAGTAATTGTCCTACTGACAGGTTAGCGAGCCCGAAGGGCGAGCTTCTGGTGAGGCCGAAGGCCGAACTTTTGGGCCGCGAGGCCGTAGTAGGCGGAGTGGACGGTGCGCGAGCCCGCAGGGCGAGCTCTAGGCGAGGCCGCAGGTCGAGCCGTGTTAGTAACTTGCGAGGCCGAAGGCCGAGCTCAGACTTGCACCGATTTGGCTGAAAATCGATATATAGGTTGTTCTCGTCATCCTAATTCCAAATATGAAATTTTTATTTCGATGACGTCTGCCAAGAAAAAAAAGTTACTCCGATTTGGCTGAAACTCGATATTTAGGTGGTTCTGGGTGTCCTTATTCCAAAACAAATTTTTTTTTTTCGATGACGTCTGCCAAGTAAAAAAAGTTACTCCGATTTGGCTGAAACTCGATATTTAGGTGGTTCTGGGTGTCCTTATTCCAAATCTCAAATTTTTTTTTCGATGACGTCTGCCAAGCTAAAAAAAGTACTCCGATTTTGCTTAAATTTTATATCTAGGTTATTCTGGACGTCCTTATTCCAAATATGAAATTTTTATTTCGATGACGTCTGCCAAGTAAAAAAAGTTACTCCGATTAGGCTGAAACTCGATATTTAGGTGGTTCTGGGTGTCCTTATTCCAAATCAAATTTTTTTTTATCGATGACGTCTGCCAAGTAAAAAAAGTTATTCCGATTTGGCTGAAACTTGATATTTAGGTGGTTCTGGGTGTCCTTATTCCAAAACTAAATTTTTTTTTCGATGACGTCTGCCAAGTAAAAAAAGTTACTCCGATTTGGCTGAAACTCGATATTTATGTGGTTCTGGACGTCCTTATTCTAAATATTTTTTTTTTGTTTCGAGCAGTCGAATGACACCTGTCAAATGTGCTACTCTCATTCTTCATACCTTATTTGGAGTATTTGACCTTACAATGTCTACTGTATAAGAAGTTTTTGTGTGATTTTCAACTGAATTTGGAGTTATTGTCCTACAGGCCGTATAGCGAGCCCGTAGGGCGAGCGCTAGGCGAGGCCGCAGGCCGAGCCATGATACTAACCTGCGAGGCCGAAGACCGAGGCCTGACTTGAGAGTATTTTCCACATCTTCGACTCGTCTCCATGGTAACTGCTCGCGATAACAAAAGCACTTAGGAATGTAGTTCCTATACCAAATTGAATTAGAACCTTGGTAACATTCTGACCGTACCACTTTTTTTGGCAGTAGGGTGAATCTGGTTTGGCGCTTTCAGTATGGTTTTCTACCGTATTAAGAGTTTGTATGGGAAGTGTTACATCTATTGGAGTTTTGAACTTTTTGCGGTAAATTTATTAGGTTCTTTGTTACAGGTTAATACTGAATAACGATGTCGTCTGCTAACTATAGAAAAATGTTTCGATTTTGCTGAAAATCGATATCTAGGTTGTTCTGGACTACCTTATTCCTAATATGACATTTTGTCTTCTATGACGCCTGCCAAGTAAAAAAAGTTACTCTGATTTGGCTGAAAATCGATATGTAGGTTGTTCTGGACGTCCTTATCCCAAATATGACTTTTATTTTACGATGACGTCTGCCAAGTAAAAAAAGTTACTCCGATTTGGCTGAAACTCGATATTTAGGTGGTTCTGGGTGTCCTTATTCCAAATCTAAAAATTTTTTTTCGTTGACGTCTGCCAAGTAAAAAAAGTTACTCCGATTTGGCTGAAACTCGATATTAAGGTGGTTCTGGGTGTCCTTATTTCAAATTAAAATTTTTTTTTCGATGACGTCTGCCAAGTATAATAACGTACTCCGATTTGGCTTAAATTTTATATCTAGGTTGTTCTGGACGTCCTTATTCCAAATATGAAATATTTTTTTTCGATGACGTCTGCCAAGTGCAGATAAATCACGTATCTCGAAAACGGTAATAGATAGGTAGGGGGTTTTTGAAAAAATGTCATAGGGAATAAGGAGAGCAGTCGAATGACATTTTGGATGTGTCACACGTGCTCCTCTCATTCTTTATACTTAATTTGGTGTGTTTTACCTTATAATTTCTACTGTATTAGGAGTTTTTGTAGGTTTTTTGACTGAATTTGGAGTTACTGTTCTACGTTATTGCAGTAGCGAGCCCGAAGGGCGAGCTTCTGGTGAGGCCGAAGGCCGAACTTTCCTTCGGCCTCACCAGGAGCTCGCCCTTCGGGCTCGACTCGAGAGTATTTTCTACATCTCCGACTGGTCTCCATGGCAACTGCCCGCGGTACCCGAAGCATCTACGAATGGGGTTCCATAACAAAAGTGACTCAGAACCTTGGTACCATTCTGCCCGTACCACCGTTTTATGGCAGTAGGGTGAATCTGCTTTAGTGGCTACAGTATGGTTTTTATTGTATTGAGAGTTTATATGGGATTTCATACATCAATTGTAGTTTTGATATATATTTATTCTATTGTAAAAGGTGTTTTGACATAAGTTAATACTGCATAACGATGTCGTCTGCCAACTGGAGAAATTTGCTCTTCGCTTTGGCTGAAAATCTAAAGCTTCTTCGGGAAGTACTCATTCCGAATTTTTGTTTCGATGACGTCTATGAAGTGATTCCAAAAAAAGTTATTCCCATTATGCTGAAAATTGATATCTAGGTTGTTCTGGACGTCGTTATTTTGAATATGATTTTTTTTTCGATGACGCCTGCCAAGTGAAGATTTAGAGTTTTGAACATTTTATGTAAAATGTATTAAGCAGTTGTTATGATTCAATTTAATAAGTACTGCATAACGTTAAATGCGGGCCACTCCATATCAGATATAATTCGAAGACTGCGCTCTTAAAAGTTTGTACTATACCAACACCTTACCTAATCATTGGTGATGAAGCACACCTGGGTCTCAAGTATAATCCTAAATAAGACATATTCGAAGTTAGGATTTCCTCTCAGCAAAATGTATCACAATTTACAAAGAGAATTGTGCCCTCAATTATTGCAAAGATTTATATAATCTTTTAGTTTATTAGGCTACAGTTACAATCTCTGCCACCATTTTAATGCAACAGCTATGGAAAGGACTAGGTAAGTTCATAAACATGGGGTACATACACCATTACCTTCTTTCAGAATGGCTACCATTCTACAACTATCTGCAATTGTTAAACAACATCACCATATTCAGATATTGTTTCTCAGATAAACCTAACAAAGTTAATGTAGTTACCTATAGTGATGCCTCACTATGGATAAACATCCGTCATAGGTACATAATTGCTGTGTATCATAATGAAAAACCTATTTTACACTTGGTTAGTCGCTCCACTTTGCTCAGTTAGTCTCCCAAAATTGGAACTTTCAGGTGCTAACTTATTATCATAACAACTAATTGTAAGTTACACAAATAGCATGGAAAATAAGCTGATTTTTACCACACCACTTGCAAGTCACATGGGAAAAATGTATATGAGCCAAATATCAAACAAACTTAAATTTTGTTGAAAAAGATACTAGGAAATTGTAGAATGCCCTATGATCATTTGTATACAGTTCTACGTCAAATAGCAGCAGGGAGGATAATCTTGAACTCAAGACCGTTATATGCAATATAAGACAATGTTCATGACCTCAATTATTATCTTAGTCCAAGATATATATTATAAGCTCAATTTTGCTTAGACATCCTTGAACCTCTGGTTAAAGATATTTATTTCTCATAAGAATAAATTCACTAACATGAGAAACATTAAATTAAAACATTTTTGTTAGACTTTGTAGTTGTGTTAGGCACTGAATCTAATCTTCATAAAATTTCAGAAAATAATTACAGAAAGTAATTATAAAATGTTGTTAGAAAATATACTTAATATTCGGCAACAAATAACTTTAAACAACAATTTTATAACTAATTATACAAATCATATTTGTCTGAACTTCAGAGTCGACCAAAATGGTTTAAAGGATCTCTTTATATACCTGCAAGTGAAAACTTAGTTCTTAATAAAGATCAGAATGCTCCGGCTATGTGCAGGCAACAAGATTGAGTTATTCAAAAGACGACCAACTAGCCCATTCAGTCTTAGTTAAAACAGCAAAGGGCCAATATTTCCATCCTATAACTAAATTGATAAGCCATTCAGTAATTCTGATTATTTGTCTATATTATATTAAAAACATTATCGAAGTAAAAATAGTATCTAATCATACTATCTTGAATTAAGGTCTTTAGTTAAATAATAACAAAAACTTTAAGTTGTACTTCAATTTACTCTTTACAAACAGAATTCATTTTCATTGATTTTTAATATTAGTTTACACACCCCAAGGGTGCATACCATTTGAAGTTAGATTAGCTAAAAACACTAAATACGATCACACTCCCAAAAAGTTGTTCCACATAGGTCTTGGCGTTATTTTCGCCATAAACGCTATGAGGCTACTGGAACAGTTTGAATTCCCTACATCTAATGTCAAAAGTGACAGAAGTGGCAAATTTTAGTGGCATTCTTAGCGTTCTTATCCTAAATGGAACAGGGGATGACATTTACAAACGATCACAGTGATCACAACCACAGACACAGAATGTGATCAAAATTATCGAAATTAACGTTCTTAGCGACAAATGGAACATACCCGAAGTCCCAAATCGAACGGCCCGTGTGATCATTTTTAGCGTTTGTGAGTGTTATTTTTGGAACTGATAGGCTATACGAACGTCCCACAAATTACTATTATTTTTTTTTTCGTTTTATACATATTTTATTAGGGTAAGTACCATTTGGAGTTAAATTCGCCAAACACGATCACACTCCCAAAAAGTTGTTCCACCTGGGTCTTGCAATTATTTTCGCCATAAACCCTACGAAGCTACTGGAACAGTTTGAATTACCTACATTTAATGTCAAAAGTGACTGAATTGGCAAATTTTAGTGGCATTGTTAGCGTTCTTATCCCAAAGGAACAGGGGAGAACAGTTACAAACGTTCACAGTGATCACAACCATAGACGCAGATGTAATCAAAATTATCGAAAATAACGAAATTAGCGTCAAATTGAGTATGCCCTTAATCATCTGTACACCATCAAATCTAATTGAAAAGTTATACATTTTTTGCATAACGTATACCTTACGATTTAGAATTAATTTTCGGACTTCGTCAGCGTGCGCGGTATGTTTAAGAATTTTACAGACCCGCCAACTTATCTGTTCAGGTGGCAGAAAAAAGAACTACAACATTCCTTCAAATTGTGACAGTTTGTAGTTGATTTCCATGACCAGTAGCGCCCTCGACAACTACACAGTTAAGTTGGTGGTACTATAGTCTAAGGTTAGTAAAAATATTGAAATGAAGATTTCAAATATAGCAGCACTGTTCATCCATGTTTTTCTCTCTGCAACAGTAGTATTATGGGCATATTCCATTTGAAGACAATTTCGTTATGTTCGATAATTAAGACCACATTCTGCGTCTATGGTTGTGATCACTGTGATCGTTTGTAACTGTTCTCCCCTGTTCTATTTAGGATCAGAACGCTAAGAATGCCACTAAAATTTGCCACTTTAGTAACTTTGACATTAAATGTAGGTATTTCAAACTTCTCCAGTAGCTTCATAGCGTTTATGGCAAAAATAATGCCAAGATCCAAGTGGAACAATTTTTGGGAGTGTGCTCGTATTTATCGTTTTTGGCGATTTTATCTCCAAATGGTACGCACCCTAAATAGACTACTGTGGGTATGTTCCATTTGTCGCTAAGAACGTTAATTTCGATAATTTTGATCACATTCTGCGTCTGTGGTTGTGATCACTGGGATCGTTTGTAACTGTCATCCCCTGTTCCATTTAAGATAAGAACGCTAAGAATGCCACTAAAATTTGCCACTTCTGTCACTTTTGACATCAGATGTAGGGAATTCAAACTGTTCCAGTAGCCTCATAGCGTTTATGGTGAAAATAACGCCAAGACCCATGTGGAACAACTTTTTGGGAGTGTGATCGTTTTTAGCGTTTTTAGCGAATCTAACTTCAAATGGTATGCACCCTGTATAAGCAGTTAAATAGTAGCGACTTAGGCCCAAAACTATATAGTGCATATACCATTTGACGCTAAATTCGTTATTTTCGATAATTTTGATCACATTGTGTCTATGGTTTATATTAAATGTGGATCCATGGAAACAAAATGTGGTTAAAATTATCAAAAATCATTGAAATATAAGGAAGGAGAATAAATATAAGGATAAAAATTAGACAAAACGTGATATAGACTAATTCCGTATCTGGTATACAGGGATCAAAGGATACAATCAAAGTATTATATACAATTTTGTTCTAAAAACAATTCCAATTTACATATAATAGTAAAACATATTATTTAAATAATTTTAAATTTTAATATTGATCACATTCACAAAATAAACACATCAAGACACCACAAAAAACTACACATTTTATAACATTAAACATGAGTTATTTAATAACAGTAAACATTGGCCCTAAATTAGGTGTTATAAATCTATACACTAACGTCAATATTGTTTAATGATCGCTCAGGTAAAAATTCGTTAATTTTGTAATATGATTTGATAATCAGTAAAACTTTTAAAATGGAAAATGATTTGGTATCCTACAGCGATGATGGTAATTGGTTATAAATTTGTATGCCTAAGGCAAATACACTTTTTTTGTGAAGGGTTGTATTACACCATAAGTAATGGAGTGTGTTTTTTGTGTCTTTTGCTCGATAAAGTGTCATAGTTTTGTATATTTGACCTGATTAACAGCGATACCTCATAAATGTATAAGTAAGAAAGTGTCAGTATTTTGAGAGTTGTTCGTTTTACATGTGTGTTTGATGCAGTCCGCATATAGCTCTTATGCACTTTTTTTTCTAATCACTAGAACAAACATGATGACTATAATTAACGGCAGTTTGTATACTGGTTTTTTGTTGGTGGCCATATTGATCATGTGGACATAGACCATACTTCCACTATAGACCATAGAACATATAATAATACTAAGATGCAACATAAAAGTTTTAATGCCGGGATTTTTGCCACAGCAAACATAATTAAAATGAATCGTTTAAGTTGCTTTTTCTTCATAATGTTGTAGACCCAATATCGCGACGACAAAATCAATATCTGGCGTTAAAACTTTCGTTGGTAAAATAATTGAGTTTTAGTTTTTTCTATGGCAACACTGTGTAGTGATTTCCTTTTCCGCTTTCTAGGGATGTCCGATCTAGGTGCTTTGTACCAATACTCGTGATCGCAATGGATAAGTAATACACGGTATCAATTCAAGTATCGATCCTATTGATTTGATACGACTTTTTGGATCGATCCAGTATCGTATTATATACTTTTTAAAGTAATACGTCTTTTATAGCGTCAAAATTATTTAGTTATAGATTTTTTTTATTTTACATTGGCCAATCTTTGAATTGTAGGGTACGTTATATTGATAGTCACTCTGGATCTAGGCGATAGCGTCCTTCATTTAAAGTGTGAAGGACTAACAAAAAAAGACATCTAATATATATAATTTACACTTTCCTCCATTTGACGTTTTTGTGAAAAATGACCAAACACTTGATTTTTTGGTGAAGCCATAGATAACTCAACTTTTATTTATTTGATTTATTTATTTTATTCGTATAATAATAGCGGTAGTAATGACCGGTGAAAAATGACGAAACACTTGATTTTTTGTGAAGCCATTGATAACTCAATATATATTTATTTATTTTATTAGTATAATAATAGCGGCAGTAAGCATTCGCAAATTTAATTATCATAGTTTAGAATTTGCTATAAATATAAAGCACAGAACATTGACTCAATTCATTTATATTAATACATTTATGATTATAATGATATCATTCATTTATAATGACACTTAATTAAATGAATAGGTTACATACATTATTAATCAAAAAAACTCACATGAATCTCAAGTCAAATATGATTAAATAATTATTGATGCCATATCAATGAATAATAATAAAAATAACCATAATCATATATTTCAGAAAATGTCAGTAGTAATTTATAAAATATTAAGCCATTTATCACAAACAAATATACATTACAAATCATAAGTAAGTCTTGTTGGCTGTCTAGGAGACCAAAACGTAAAACACAAAAACTAAAATGATCTATCATCACAAATCATGCCGAAAGGTTTAGTGAAATATAAGATGCTTTAACAACTGATTGAGAGACACTGAAGAGCGCGCGGCTTGTTTGTGTGCACCATAGTATCTTTGCGTCCCGCACGCACACTCAAACACAATCTCGACCCGTTTCTCAGTGCGCCAGCCGGGACTAACATCGAACAAGGATTGCGCGTCACGGCTTTTCGGCACCGCTAAATAAATGTAAAATGTTTGATTATCGCATGAAGCTTATTGCTGTTTAAATAATTCATAGATTCGAAGAGTTGTTTCTGTTCAAATTACCTACTGAACAGGAAAGGTAAGCAAGTCACTTATTCTAGCATACCTATCATTTTTACTTTTTATGAGTGAGATGCCTACTTATTTTTTTGTTGTATTAAGTAGGGATGCCCCGCGTCGCTCGTCTCTGGCCCCGCAACCACATAGGTATCGCATGTTGGCCTTTTTTTCATCGTGAAAGGTTTTTATCATCGTTTAGGTAAAACCGATCCCACAAACCCTGAACCCAGACAACACAAATAAAAAAATAACTTCCCGGCCCTTGCCTATTTCTAGGAACTGAATTAAAATTTAGCATTTACGAGTACATACATTATCAATAAGTGACAACCCTGGGACAGGCAAGTATGGTAGGTAATTATATCGCGGATTGGGTCGGAGATGGCCTATTTCCCCACTCTTTCTACTATGCTGTAAGTATCATAAAAAAAAATATATACAAATAAGTCCTATTTTCGATCCGATCTTCAGTGTACATGTATCGATCCGCTAACGAATCAATTGTATCGAAACAGAAATCGGATTCCTTGGTATCGACATCGATCCACACAAGTATAGGTTCGGGTCGGAACATCCCTACCCTTTTCTTTCTTTTCTCTAGCGTTTGACGACTGTTCGACCGTTATACGCTAAAAGTATTCATTTTAATTTCATAAATATCAGATATCTACGTTTAAAACTTAGTTACAAGATATTTATTTCAATTTATAATGTGTAATGTATTTTGGGAACTATACACTCGTATAAAGTCGTATAGTTTTAAAAACAACGCTGCACTATAGAAACGTAAATTTACTAATGGGTAAGTTAATCTATAAATATTGGTTGAATCATTCAATAATATCTTCATATAATAATGATGTATCCTTTTTACATATCAAACTTACGGATCATGGAATTATTTCACATCGCGATACATACCGGTGTATGTTTTTGCCCATCTTGCATAAATGCATCGGTAAGACGTTCAAACATAACGATAGCATGACATTTCATCTATAATTTCTTTAAACTATTTCATTTTGGTATGTAGATACGACACGGTCTAATATTTCTACATAGGTATACTTACCTGCGTCGAGGACGTCTTGTAGGCTTTTTGTGAAATCGAGTATAATCTCATTCCATTGTGACCGTGAGGTACCCTTATTTTGTTTAGGGGCGGTATGTCATGTTCCACTTCAGATGTTTTGTGCCACCAGCTTCTCTAGCTATACCACCTCTTTTCGTTGCTCCAGTTTTTAGGTAGTAAAATATTTTTAGTTACCACTGTAACTTGTAATCAGGCATACAATAAAGCTCAATTCATCACATACCTACCTGCTTTTCTGTTCGGTTTATGGCCAGAGAAGGTATTTGCTATGGTGAAACTGTGGCTCATATTGTCCCTTTCCCATGTATTCTGTATTTAACAATTTTTGTAAAGTAGCATTACAATTGAAGATTGTGGGATCTTGTACAGAATCATCATATATTTGCAATCTTCTTTTCTGCACTGTTTTGTATTAATATTGTGTACTTTTGTGTAGATTAGTTTGTTTGAAGCAATACTAAGTTATTTTTTCTTTACAGACACTACAATGTCCGCCAAAAATAAAAAACCAAAGTTGCACCTATATTATGCGAATCAAACATGCATTGCATCTGGTAAGTTCATCCAAATTTTTAACTGAGACATCAACCACTATTTAACCCATTGGCATCGGCGATAATTATAACAATAGAATTTCATTCATAAATTGGCCATAGTGGTCCAGTCCGAAATCAACTTATAGAGATATTGTTGTTGATGTTATACAGCCTAAACCTGGCTAGAGAGATACATGGTTTTCTACTTGAATATGGAAACATGCTAAGCTACCATTTTCTATATAGCCATACAGTGAAGCTCAAATTGCAACAGGATTCAATCAAAGGCTATGTGGTAGCCCATAACTGTTTGCATGAGCATTTATTGAGAATGTATGTCACCTACATTTTCACATTATATTTGTGCATTGTGTTGCTTTAAGTTTAAGTCATCTCTGTACATTATAATTTCAATGAAAAGTGTTATTTTATATTATGAAATGTATAAAACAATTTTTATTACACATGGTATATTGATTAAAATTATGGAAGTATTTGAGAAGATAACACATTAATTTATAAACATAATTAGCAATAAATTAAGTAAAATTATCAACATCTGTATATTATAGACCCTATGTGAGGTGTCATAAGCAACTTTACATAAGAATCTCTCAGATGTCTTGCATTGAATGTGTGTGCATGTATCTTCCTTCCTTTAAGTACAAGGCACACATCTTTTCCTACAAATTGTTTCCATAGGCATATATGTAGTTGTTGAAGTTTTTTTTATTGTAATATGAGGGAACACGCGCAAGGCCACCTGATGTTAAGCGGTAACCTCTAACTATAACAGATGCATTTCATCAAGTGACAAACTGCACTGCACCTGTCACCAAGAGACATGTTTCACATATTCAAAAAATGTTATATTGATCTTGGAAGGCATGCTTGGAATCAGCCATTACATTGTTATGGAGAAACTTTACCCTAAAATTGTCACCACTGCATATGAAATCTTACAGCAAGTTGCTATTGGATTATTTAGAAGTGTATGTATATATGAACTTGAATAATTTTTCAGAATATTTAGTACCTAACCCATAACAAAAGGTTAAGATCTACAAGAGGTCTAGAGCTGCATTCTATATTAGGACAAATTCTATCATCTAACTATGTTTTGCAAAATGTTTGTCAGATTATAGCAAGTCTACTTTATTTTGGTACGGGGTCTTAACAAAAACAGTTATGAATTAATTCTTCATAATTCTTATATACTTGACTACATTAAATATCTCATTTTTAACCAACTTCAAAAGAGGGAGGAGATACATTTTCTTTTTATTGTTTTTACCTCGGAACTTTGACTAGGTGAACCGATTTTGATGATTCTTTTATTTGAAAGCTTGTCTCATTTGTGTGATCTCTGGAGATGTAAATTTCATAAAAATCGGTCAAGCTGTTTTTGAAGTTACACTCTCATATAGTTGTTGACAATTATTGACCATTCCCACCATCCCTTGCTAATTGCAAGGGTCACAAAAACGGGTGAATTTTTTTGTGTAACACTTGAATGTTAAGGTCGGTTTCATATTTAGATAAAAAAGAAATTGCCTGATTTGTTTGGTTCAATAATTATCAGAAAAGTTTACTAATGTCATGTAAACCTATGATGTGCAATCTTTCAAAGCTTGCATCTATAAAACTAATAGATTGTCAGTTGAATATTTTCCAGAATAGACTAAAAATTGGCAATAAGTTGCAAATATTTGATTTGAATTTTGATTTTTTTTTCGCCATCTTTTAACCTGCTCATTCAGATCAATTATTATTATTCATTCAAAATATAAAATCCCGTTTTTACCCCAAAAATGTCGGATTTTACACTAGCTCTGCTCGCTCTTATGTCAGTTATGGCGCAAATCCATTAATCTCTTTTTGCGCAGCTGGATAAAAACTATCACATGCCCTTCCCTGGATCTCAAACTATTTCATTAATATTATATCATTAATTTAATTTAAATCAGTCCAGTAGTTTTTAAATTTATTTGTTGCAAAATATACAAATCATTCTCAATTTCATTGCCCCATCATACAAAATACCAATATTAGTGTACATGTAGATATATTTATTTAGTATCATATATACCATATTATGTTCTTATAATTAGTTTTTTTTTTCAATTTTATATTGTAATGTCTCCATTGTGACTGACCTACATATTGTGACCTATATATCCTCATTATATATGTGCAATGTTATGCTTTAATTTTAAGTCATTTTGGTACATTATAATTTCAATGAAAAATTATCTGCTTCTTCTTGATCAGTAGGAAAGCAAAGCTGCTAAACTCTTGTGTACTTATTATGTTAGAGTTTTGTTTGATAAATCTATAATGTCATACTGTCTGTATGGAAGTTACATATATCTAGCTCATAAACAGAATTGATTACCAACCTAGACAAACATTCAAATATTTTGAGTAGAATGTTGACACAAAAAAAAAAAACAGGGATTTAGAAATTCATATCAATTATTTTTTGGTGTCAGTAAACTTATTCAGTTTGGAAAGGAGGTGTTGTGCCAGGACTACAATTTTTTTTTTAGAATAATGAAAATTATTTTCTCAGATGACATAAAAGAACCAAAAGAAATACTTATAATTTATTTTATACCTTAAAACATCAGTTTTCAGGATGGAACAAAACATCCGGTGTGCATGCATTAACAGTGATTGCGTACATTTTAGGATGTTTTTGTATTATGAAATGTATAAAACAATTTTTGTTACATATGGTATATTGATTAATTAACATTTAGGAAGTATTTGAGATGATAACACATTAATTTAAAAACATAATTAGCAATGAAATAAGTCATAAGAATCTCTCAGATGTCTTGCATTGAATGTGTGTGCATGTATCTTTCTTCCTTTAAGTACAAGGCACACATCTTTTCCTACAAATTGTTTCCATAGGCATATATGTAGTTGTTGAAGATTTTTTTATGTGATTGTGACGGAACACTCGCGATGCCCACCTGATGTTAAGCGGTAATCTCTAACTATATCAGATGCATTTCGTCAAGTAAACAACTGCACTGTGCCCGTCACCTAGAGACATATAGCTGTTTAGTCTCATGTGCCTGTAATTTTACTGACTCTCAAGGACTACTGGGCCACATTCCAAACCTCAGTGTGTGGTTGTTTTAACTAACTCTAAAGTTTGGAACAACTCTACAGATCGAACCATGGACCTGCTGCGCCGCAGTCCATAGATGTTACCGCTCAGCTATCATTGCTTCAAAGTAGTATGACAAGTACTGAAAGACCAATGAGTATTCTTTTTAAACAATATAGGAATATTTTATGAATGTAATAACTTATTTGATAATTTTAGCACATGTTATGTATATCTCAATAAACTCACCTTAAAGTAATACCACACATTTTTTTTTGTGGATTGTCTTTGAATTTTAATGTTCTTTCAACCATAAACAAGAAGCTAATGTTACATTTTCTAATGATAATCTATAAAGGGATAGATCCAGAACTGTTTGGGACGGATATTTCCATTTATTTAGCTAAAATGTGCTAAAGTGGCATGGAGTATCACATCCCATCAGTCATGTGGAGGCTAGGATGTATGACTACCATCCAGTCCGAAAGAGTTAATGTGTCAGTGGCCTCTTTGGTTATTCAACCTATTCAAAAAATGTAATTGTTATATCAATCTTGAAAAGCATGCTTAGGATCAGGCATTACGTTGTCATGGAAAAACTTTAATCAGAAATTATCTTTACTCAAACAAGTTGCTTTTGAAATATTTAGTAGTTCATGTATATTTGAACAATTTCTCACCTTACCCATAAAAAAAGGTTAAGGTCTATAAGAGGTCTAGAGCTGCTTTCTATATTAAGACAAATTTTATCATCTACCTATTTTGAAGCAGTGATGGCTCAGTGACATTGGCTATGGACTGCCGCGCAGCAGGTCCATGGTTCAAATCCCGCCGCGGGCTTGAGATTCATCGTATGGTGGAAGGGCATTTTGTGAATGCCCGCCTGGCTAGCGACCACCCTCAAGTAGAAAATCTGTCGCCAAGCACCTAACGGTGTGTTCCGGCAGCAGTCTTGAGAGCCAGTGAAATTACAGACACATAAGATTTGACAACTGTCTCAAGGTGACGGGCGCATTGCAATTCGTGAATTGTGACGAAATGCATCTGTTATAGGCAGAGGATAGTCCCCTTTACTTCAGGTGGGTTGTGCTTGATCCGTCACAATAGAATAAAAAAATAAAATCTAACCATGTATTGCAAAATGTTTGCTGGATTATTGCAGATCTACTTTATTTTGGTACGGAGTCTTAACAAAAGTAGTTATGAATTGATTCTTCTTAAATCTTATATACCTGACTACATTAAATGTCTCATTTTTAACCAACTTCAAAAGAGGGAGGAGATTATCAATGTTTTTTTACCTCTGAACTTTGACTAGGTGAACTGATTTTGATGATTCTTTTTATTTGAAAGCTTGTCTCATTGGTGTGGTCTTATTTAAATTTTATAAAAATCGGTCAAGCTGTTTTTGAAGTTACACTCTCATATAATTCTTGACAATTATTGACAATTGATCCCTTGCTGCTTGCAAGGGTCACAAAAACGGGTTAATTTTTTTTACCCAAAAATTTAACAATTTTTAGTGTAAAGGTTGGTTCCATATTTAGATAAAGAAAAATTGCCTGATTTGTTTGGTTCAATAATTATCAGAAAAGTTTAGTAATGTCATTGAGTAAACCTATGTTGTGCAATCTTTCAAAGCGTGCATCTATAAAACTGTAATAGATTGTCAGTTGAATATTTAATAAAAAATTGTGTAAAAATAAGTTCAATAAATTAACTATATATGATTATTTAGAGAAAGTATACATAATTAAGTATGGAATATATAAATTAAATACTATGAGACGAATTACTTAGCATTCCATGGATTCACCGTGCGGGTGCCGGGTCCATAGCGTTGCAGAGGAAGAGGCCAGAGGAGCCTGGGACTTGCAACCCAGGAGTAGGATTAAGGGGCCCCTTTATGATATATCAATGCTCTCCTTCACCGCTCGAGCCTCCTCCCCTGCCTAACCAAGTTTGGTAGTGTCCTACTAATGCTACCTTAGATACACGTTCTAGGATGGAAGTTACGGTTGTTCTTGACAGGCCAAGGTCTTTAAGTAGGTTATACAGGGATTTCGCTGGTATACCCCTTGCTCCAACTTTTACAGCATACAGATTAACCACATTTTTTGGTTAATTCATTTGTTAGGTCATAAGTAAGTTTCAGTTAAGTAAGCAGTAAGTTCTATAAGTACTATACGTTTTATATTTTTCGATTATAGAAATATGTCTGGTCTGGATGACGAAACACCAACATCCTCAGGAATTTTATAGTGTTTTTCATACGTGTCCATCAAAAGAGTCCAATCGGGAGCTGCGCCTAAGATGGTGGAGTAAGGCTTGGATTTAGATTTTGTAGATGACCCTTCTTTTACAAAATCGACGTGTCGTTTATTCGTGGTCAAACCTTTTTTGATCTAGCTACCGAGAGACTCGCGGCTTCACATACGATTTCGAGGACTCTTATCATGGCGACGTGAATAATGACCCCTATAAAGGAGCACCTTGCATCCTACCAGCAAGTGCCTAGCTGTACCGATCGCCTCCCGACAAATACCGCAAAACTTTTCGGTGGCTTTTCCCCATCTTACTAAGTTACTTTGGTCTGGTCATCTGAAAGGCGTTTAGATAGAATTTTAATAAGGCAGGAGACCAGTCGTATATCAAGGTGCGCCACTTTAACGCCAGAGGGATACAAAATTCACCTATAGTTAGCCATTCGCTCTGCATTTCTAAGCTCATTGCATGCACTTTATAGCTATCATTTTCGTCTTGCTGTAGAAAAGATTTTACAACGTCTTTATCCTCCATTTTCTTTTCCGACCCAAAACCCGCTTTGCTGGTCTGTGCACCTATCATAAATTGTTTGTGGAATTGAAACCTCAAGTCAAGGTCGGAGGCACTTTTGTCTTTTGGGAGAGATGCGACTATATCGTCTTGAGATTTTGATAAGACGTGCGTTTTGGTAACTCTGAGATGTTTATAGAGCTCCGATGGTTTCTTTAATTTCATCCCAAAATTAGTTTGATCCCTAAATAGAGTAGATGGGTCTGCCGAAAGTGCGAGCCCCAACCATGACTTTAATGTCCTTATGACGTTTACATCCAGCTTTGTTAAAAGTGATTTTGTAATGTCGTATACTAGAAAAGGCCAAGTCCAAGCTTTTTTAATGTATATTAACAGGGGTGAGACGAATATACTTAGCATTCCATGAATTCACTGTGTGGGTGCCGGGTCCATAGCATTGCAGAGGTAGAGGCCAAGTCAAGGTGCCTGGGACTTACAACCCAGTGAGTAAGGTTAAGGGGCTCCTTTATGATGCATCAGTGCTCCCATTCTCTGCTCGAGCCTCCTCCCCTGCCCAACCAAATTTGTTAAGATCCTGCTAATGCCGCCTTGGATACATGTTCTAGAATGAAAGTTACGGTTGTTCTTGACAGGCTAAGGTCTTTTAGTAGATTATATAGGGATTTTGCTGGTATACCCTTTGCTCCGACTTCAACAGCATATAAATTAACCACAACCGTTTTTGGTTAATTCATTTGTTAAGTCATAATATATATTAGATTTTGTTGTGTGGTCTTTCGGTATGTTTGTTTCCCGCAGCACAGTAAGTTCTATAAGTACTATACGTTTTATATTTTTCGATTATAGAAATATGTCTGGTCTGGATGACGAAACACCAACATCCTCAGAAATTGTGTAGTGTTTTTCATATGTGCCCATCAAAAGAATCCAATCGGGAGCTGCGCCTGAGATGGAATAATGCTTGGATTTCGATTCTGTTGATGATCCTTCTTTTACAAAAGCAACGTGTCGTTCGTTCGTGATCAAACCTTATTTTGCTCTAGCTACCGAAAGACTCGCCGCTCTTGCTGTGGGTTGAATGTGGAAGAAGTCCGTTCTATTAAAGACTTTGCTATATATTTGACATATATAATTAGAAAAATAATCTGTATCTTAATCATTTATATAATATACTTAATATATATGTTTATCAGCAAGATCTTAGTAGGTTTTGGTTATAATTATATAAATCTAAATTATTTAAAATCAAAAGAGTAGCTTTTTTGCCTCAAATTATCCCACAAATTAAGTTTTTAGTTCCTGTATTTATGCTACAGTTTGTTTTCCATCATGTTTGATAGCAGTATCTATGCAACTGTCTTAGCGGATGGGCGCAGGAGGCATACCTGAATGATAAAAATTTGGAAAAAATCTTAAATATAGTATTTGTAAAATATTTATTAATAATCATATCAAGTATCTTATATTGATGCCTAAAGAATTAATATTTTCTTTAAATATTAAAATATATTACGAAACACATTCGCATTCAATTTATATGTTTTATTCTCTTTTTTGTAGGTAGCGTAAACCAATCGCACAGCAAGTTTAAAGCTCCAGGCAGACAATGTACCGCAATGGCATATGTAGCTGCCATTTACTCAACAATAAGAAAACGATCAATGTTTTCAAAACAAAATATTGATTTGATACTAAATGAAGGTGACGATTTATATGTGAAATTGGCACCTAACATACCCACAAGTGACACTACAGGATTCTTGAATCCTGATGATTTGCCATCCACCATACAAATCGATGAAACATCTGTCGAGATTGAAGATATGACTGATTTTAGAAATTGCCTTGTCAATGGAGAATATCCTAAATGCATTGGAGATATAGAAGATAAACTGTTATATCTTTTAAATAAATTAAAAGAAGATGTTTTCAATTCTAATCATAATGATAACAAAGACAGCTATTTATTTATCGGTAATGGCTATACAGTGTCATTCTGGCGACACAATGGTAAGTATTATTATTTTAATAGTCACAGTGTCAACAGCTTGAATGAACCTGTTACAAACGGTGTAGCACGATTCTTTAAATGTAACAATATTGAAGATTTAGCAAAACTCCTGCTTTCCTACCAAATGTCCATAAATTCGCTACAGACACGTTTTTATGGCATATATAAAGTTCGTGTTCTAAATTTGCCATCTAACCAAGAGTCTTCTAATCTCATCATGTCTGATGTTAGTCAAAATAGTGAAATTCATAACGTTTCTATTCTAGAAACAATGGATTCGGTTGTTGAATTCAGTGAGGTATCTCCTTCTATAATAAAATCTAGCCAAATAGATACCCAAACTCATACTAATAAAACTGATGTTATTGAGAATGAAACTATTTTATTAGTTGATAATGAAATTCAATTACATTTCAGTAAATCTGTTGAAACTACTGAAATTTCAGACGATGCAACAATTTCCTTAATTGATAGTGGCACTCGATCAGATATCAGTCATTGTATTGATAATATTAATGTTATGGATAATACAACCATATCCATAATTGATAGTGATACTCAATCAGATAATTCTAATATAACTCATTTTATGGATAATACAACCATTTCGAAATTTGATAATGGAACTCCATCAGAGGTCCACAAAAGGAAAGATAATATTATAGACGATAAAACAATTATTTTATTGGATACTAAAACTCAATCAGATGTAAGTCAATGTATTCAAACATCTCCTACCATTTTAACCAACTATAATAATGCTTCAAAATCAATAAATTGCATTAGTGAAAATATTAATACAACAAACTTCACAACTATGCATTCGGCTGGCAATGCGCGTAATGAGATATTTTCATCCACTCCCAAAGATACACATAATTCTAACACAGTACAGGTTGTTATTAACAGTGAGAATATGATAAACAAACCAACAATTTCACTTATTGATAGTAACACTCAGTCAGATATCAGTGAAAACAATGAAACATCTCCTTTAATTAACTATGAATGTTCTGCTAATCAAGTAAAAACCATTATTGAACATTCTAACAAAAAGGGTATAAACACTATGCCTGTGACTGATAGTGAATGCAGTCTGATATCTCCCTCTATTTTAAAAGATTGCTTATCTCCTGGTTTAATAAAATCTGTTATTGACAATGAATTAAATTGTACAGTTCAACCAATTGTTAACGAGTGCAATTTAACATCTCCTTCTATAATAAATGACATTCCAGCTTTTGATTTAGGAATGTTTATATCTGGTTATAATAACTCGAAAAACATTAAGATTAATAACCCTGAAATAAGGAGTGATAAAAAACTGACAACATTAAAACCGGTTGTTGTCATTGATAGACAATCCATTTTAGATCCAGTTTTATTTGTCGCATCTTTTAAATCTAAAACATCATTTGCGTCAACTAAACGCGGAAGGCCTCTGAAACAGAAAAGAGGGAGAAAAAAAATCAAACAAAATTCTCATCTTGATGCAGTTATAAAATATACTGCAAAAAATCCCAAAGTTCACCACGACGCAGTAAAAAAGTACAATGCTAAAAATCTCGAAATTAATCTCAAAGCAGTGAGAAAATACACTGACAAAAATCTCGACGTGCATCGCGACGCAGTTAAAAAGTACACGGATATCAATCCCAAAGTTCATCGTGACGCAGTTAAAAAATACACTGATAAAAATCCAAAAGTGAATCGTGACGCAGTCAAAAAGTACACTGATAAAACACCCGAAGTGCATCGCACTGCGGTAGATAAATATTACAAAAAAAAACCTGAAGTAAATCGTACTGCAGTAAGAAAGTATCATAAAAATCATCCAGAAATAACTGGACAAACTGAGACGCAATATAATGAAATCAGTCGTAATATAGAAGTACCATTACGTAGATCAAAAAATTTGATAGGAGAAAAACGTGGTGCAGAACTAAGTACCATAGTACCATTTTCTTTGAAAAACGTGTGTCTTTATTCTTCAGATGCTTACGTTTGTCCACATTGTAGCACTCGGCTGTTTGATGAGGAAAAAACGAGAAAGCAGTGGTGTTGTGGATCCGGCGCTAACAACGTCCAGGCTTTTGCTCCCCTTACAGAAGACTTTTACACACATCCCGCTTTTGTAAAAAGACCACGAGCGTACAATAATATGTTTGCCTTTTCAGCATTAGGTACTACGCATGGTCTACAACAACCAGATGGAATAGCCTTTTTAAAAATTCAAGGGCGAATATATCATCGCGTTTTTGATTTAACTTATAATAAAACTACAAATAACATTGCAATGCACATTAATGATAGTTCAGAACGCGAAAGTATAGCCGCTGGGGAAAATCTCGAAATAGTAGTTATACGATCAATCACCAACTTTTTACATAATGTAAATCCTTACATAGAATGTTTCAAAAGACTGAGTTTAGAAGCATCCTCGGAAGCTTTTATACAATTTGAAAAAACTTCCAGAGCCACTCACGGCAATATTTTAGGCGATCAGCCCGTGGGTAGAGAAGTATCCGCTATAATTAGCACAGATCGCGAACAGTATGCACCGCGTTCTATAGCTGTTTGGAAAATTGGTGAAAGTAAGCCCCACACTGTTGATATTATGCATATTCTATATGAATGTTTTCAATATCCACTTTTATATCCAGAAGGTAATCCTGGTTGGTATCCGGGCCGATTAGACAATTTTGGTAAAAAGTTAACTCAAGCTAAATATGTCAGATGCCTCTTGCTATCTCTGAAAAGATTTAGTGAGTGCGGACGATTATCGGAGGAATGGATAGTTGACATGTATTGCAGAATCAGAGAAGAACGTTTTCGATATATGTTTTATATGCAATCGCAAAATCGAAGTAATGAATTAAGAGTTGCGCCTCTCCAAGAGTTACTAAATGATGAAACCATTATCGCAGAGGGTATTACTCCGGGACGTATTTATTTGCCAAACAGTTTTACCGGTGGTCCACGGTACATGAAAGGGAAATATTTAGATGGTATTGCTTTATTCAATCGACGGGGCAAGCCAACGTATTTCATAACCTTTACTTGCAATCCAAATTGGATAGAAATTAGACGGTCAACACCTCCTGGCCAACGCCCAAATCCACTTATATGTGCACGAGCGTTTAAATTGCGTTTGGATGCATTAATTCGCGACATACGCTCCGGACATTGGTTCGGTAAGGTCGAATATCTAATGTACGTCATTGAATTTCAAAAAAGAGGATTGCCACATGCTCACATCTGCTTTAGAGTTGAAGGTGGAGGTCCTGTTGATAATGTAGACATCGACAAAGTGTGCCGTGCGGACATACCTGATGAATCAGAAGATGATGGCAGGTTGCGTGAAGCTGTTCTTGAGCATATGATTCACGGACCGTGTGGGCCTGACAGGGATAACCTCCCTTGCTATGACAAAGAAAATAAAAAATGTACGAAACGATTTCCAAAACGTGAAACCGATGTAACCTTTACTGACGAGCGAGGGTTTATTCATCTGCGCCGCAACAGCAAGAACGTTGCTACCATAAAGTACCGCGGCAGAGAAATAACAGTTAACGATTTGTGGGTTGTTCCATACAATGCGGCCCTTTTGTTGAAATACGATGCACATATCAACGTAGAAGTTGCGTCTCAGCGATCAATAATTAAATATTTGTTCAAATACATGACCAAAGGTCCTGATGAGGCACGAGTAGCTATTGTTACCGATAACCACAATGAAATAGAGGAGTATGCTACTAAAGCTTATATCGGGTCGAGCGACGCTGTTTGGAGGATACTAGAATTCGACGTCACGGCCCGAGAGCCAAATGTAAAGCAGTTACCCGTTCATCTGGAAAACCAACAGACTGTTTATTTCAGACCCAGTGATATAAATGAAGCGGTGAGTCGCGGCGGTTCAGATTTGATCACATATTTCAACCGACCACAAGGGGAAGAGTTTGACTCAGTAAAGTACATAGATTTTTACGAAAATTATATAGTACACACAAAACGCCCAACAACCAAAACCACTCAAATTTATGAAACTCAAAATGGAAAGTTTATTACACCGCGTCAAAGAGGTGAACTCGTTGCACGAATGTTTTGGGTCGCTCCTAACAGAGGTGAACAATTTTACCTAAGAATTCTGCTCAATTCTTTTCCGTGTCGCAGTTATAAAGATCTGTTGAGGCTAGGTGGCGAGGATTGCACAACTTTCCAAGAAGCTGCCAAAGCTGTAGGACTTGCAGATGATCTTCGTGAATACGAAATGGCCCTTGCGGAAGCATCAACATTTTTCACAGGACATCGCCTCCGAAACTTTTTCGTACTTCTCGCTGTAAATGGCGCTCCCGTTGCGTCTATGTGGGAAACATTTAAAAAACAACTAAGTGAAGATATTTTACACAGAATGCCAAACGAAGAAACGAGGGCATATAATCTGTGTTTGACTCAAATTGGTAGACTTTTACGTAAACACGGGTCCACCCTTATGCAACAAGGTCTTCCTGACGTTCATGATGATACAACTGAATTAGGCAGAGAACGCGTTGAATACAATATAAACACGCAAAAATCATTCGTCAATGAATGGGTATCAAAGTTGTCTTCAGAACAACGGGCCGTATTCGATTATACTGACAAACTTTGCGTCGACAAACAGTACCGTGAAATGAATCCGTGTGCAATATTCATTGATGGTCCAGCAGGTACTGGTAAAACGTTACTTTTGAATGTAATTACTGCTCACGTCCGTGGTGATTTAAGCGGCATTGTCTTGTGCACAGCGAGTTCAGCTATCGCAGCACAAAACCACGAAGGTGGTATCACAGCACATTCAATGTTTAAATATCCTTTAGATTTAGACGATGACAACTGTTATTGGAATATAACAAACGGGACACAACGAGCTGAATTAATATATCACGCTGATGTCATATTATACGACGAAGCACCGATGGCACACAAGTATTTGATTCATCTCTTGGATAGATCGTTGCGAGACTTGATGAAATCAGACAAGATATTCGGCGGTAAAATCATCATATTTGCAGGTGATTTTCGACAAATCCCTCCCGTCGTTCCGAGTGCCAAGACAAATTCAGACATTTTGAATAGTTCAGTGAAAACTTCTCCGCTCTGGCGAAAACTAAAAACATTTTCACTGATAGCTTCACAACGTTGCAGAGACGATCCTGAATACGCAGAATTTTTATTGAATTTAGGTTCAAACAACTTATCCTCGGTACCATTGCAATCAGGTGCAGGTATTCAACGTTTAATCTCACTAGAATCAATCGAATTAGTCTCCGATTTAGACGAACTTATTGATTTTGTATTCGGGTTGGTATTAGATGAACCTGATGTTTGTACCCACAGGGCTATTTTATGTACGCGTAACGACGCTGTTCGCGAAATCAATGCAACAATTTTAGAACGAGTCCCTGGAGAAATATTACACTTTTACTCCAATGACAAAGTGGTAAATGATAATGCAGATCAGTTATTTTTGGGACCCGACGTTTTAAATAGAATCCAACCACCTGGTGTCCCAGAATTCGATCTTAAATTAAAAGAGGGATGCGTATGTATGATTATCAGAAATTTAAGCTTTGCAGACGGCTTAGTTAACGGTACAAAAGTAATAATTGAAAGTACTTCACCACGCCTCATTACAGTAAGAAAACCAGGTGGGCACGAAAATTATTTAATTCCACGTATCCTATTCAAAGCACCCATCGATAAAAATAGTCCATTTGAAATGAGTCGTCGTCAATTTCCACTGCAATTATGCTACGCTATGACGATTCATAAAAGTCAAGGGCAGACCATAGGCCGTGTAGGAGTTGATCTGAGATCAGATGTGTTCAGTCACGGCCAATTGTATGTTGCTTTAGGTCGTGTTCGTGAAAAACGAAACATTAAAATATTGTTGCACAAAGACCGCATTGTAAATGGCAATCCTTTAACCATCAATAAAATAATACCTGAGTTGTTATAGTTATAAAATATTATTATGTAGTTTACAAGTATATTTGTATCAATTTGATATATGTTTTTTGGAACAATCACACGTAATATCTTTCCCGTAAAATACATATTTTCATTGAAAACACAGAATCTGAATTTAATAATGTTAACAATTTGGAGATTAAGCTATTATATATTGTATTGTTCATTAATTGTCGGTAATAAATCGATGATTCGCTTGTTACAAGTGCACACTAACGCGATAATGTACTGAGGTACTATCAACAGTGGTGCTCTTACACGAGCTTTTCAAAGTAAAAATCTGACAGTAAGTGTTTACAATACAATAACATAATCGAATGAATGTAAATTATGTAATAAGTCATCTATTATTCTGATTCTGTGTTTAATTTTCACAACACCAAACTTGGTCATATCTCGAAAAATAATAGCAACCAGGTGTTTCATTCAAACCCTGCTGCCATATATGCATAATAGACTCATACTAATATACCTACCATTTTTAGAACACACATCAAAATCTACATTTAAACGCCATATCATATAATACATTTTCATTTTTAGTATACACATGTTTGTTTCTATATTCATAAATTCAATTTTAGTGGACTAGGACGGCACTGCACTGCAGTGTTCGTGACACCACTGTAAAAAAAACGCGCCGAGGGTATCGTACTCCTTAATATTTGACACGTATTGGTTTTTTTGTTATAAAAAAAGGAATATTTAGTTAAAATAGAACAAAGTTATAATATACAATCCAACATATGTCAAATATTTAGAGTGGTGTGGAAACCGACCCAAATATTTTATTTTGATAATATGTAGTATTTTTATTATGTTTTATGTCAATAGCTCACCGAACTACCCGAAGATACAATTGAACACAAGACCAGAAGACATCGATACAACAGGTAAAAGTTTTAATTGTGATGACCACTCCCTCATTGTTCAAATACTATACAGATAGAACTTATCGACATCTCTGATTGAAAAATAAACTTTTATTTTCATATACTCTCTGTGTAGGGTACCAGGTCCATGCATTCAGGGAAGAAAGTTAAAATTATGCCTGGCACTTGCCACCCTGACTATAACTCTTTTAAGATGAACGTCAATGCTTCTCTTCACTTCTAAAACTGCCTCCTTTGCCAAGGAAAACTTGATATGATGCTGTTTTTGATACATATTATGAAATAGAATTTTCGATTATCCTAGATAAACCAAAGTTAGGTAAATTATAAAGTTATAGAGGGATTTCAGTATTATACCCAACATTTGCACTTCTTTAGCATATGAATTAACTAAGTAACTATTCTAGCTGGATTTATAAGGGAAAAGGTCTTTATGACGCTTTCCATACAAACTTTCTGTCGTCTTATTTGAAATACATGTGTTCAAATTATGCATGCATGTGTTGTGTTGTGAAGTTTAACATTCAAGCTCTTCAGCCTAATATCTATGATTCCGGTTTGCAAGTTTTAGTAAAATCATGTATTTTTCAAATCAATTTTGTGTAGGAATTTTTATTTTTATATTATAGATAAAATATATCATAAAATGGAAAACTTGCTAACCAGAAACACACTTACATAATAAATAAAAGAACTTTAATGCAAAATTTCATAGTTTAACGGTTGCTATACATGACGAAACTACTTATGTATGGAAAAATGCTATGAAGACACTATTTGTACATGTTTTAGTTTATTTTTGAGTACTAAAAAAAATGTAATATAGATGACGTTACACCATTGTATTTTACACCATGTTTATCTTTTAATTACAAACAGGATCAGCACATTCAATCATTGATTAAGCTATTGCAAAACAGCATACAAAAATAATGATTAACCATTCAACAACCACTAAGAAACACAAAAACACACGTTGAAGATCAGCGTTGTCGATTCTTTCTCAAAATATATATTATGTATAAATGTATACCTCACTAATGATAATGAAAATGTGTCACCCGTGACATTTACTTATATTGGATAACAAATTTATTACTAAAAAAACCCGTTTTTTACCGCCATGAGATTTTCGCCAGATGCCCCCCAGATAAATTAAAAGAAAATTATAAAAGCCTAGATATAGTCATTTTTAAATTTTTAACGCCTTAAAATATAAATGTATCCTTTTTAATGTAGTTAAGTTTGCAATAACGCCAGCTATGCGGATTACATTACAAAATCTCAAATATACGATAAGAAAAATGTATATATAGAATATTATAGAAAATTTTATTTATCCCGCACATGACTTAAATTTTTCCTATCGTATATTTGTGATTTTGTAATAAATGAATCCGTTTCATTTATATTTCAAGTTATTAAGAGGAAAAAGCGGATAAGAAACTTCAATTTCATGAAATTTCAAGCCTCGTGGCCCTCCTTAAAGTAAACGAAATAGAATTTATAACATATTTTATTGCTTCAATGAACATACTTATATAATATAAATAAATAAAACTATTTGTATTTTTTTAACGATTTGGTTACAGTACATTTCTCTACCTGTAGCCAGTTACAGACGTCGCTATATTGATTAGTGGTCATGGCGCGTTGACCTCTGCTCCGGGCGTCTCGGTCTTCAGACCACACTTGGGCCATAATTCTTACGGCTCGACGACAGAAGTAGGAGTCCTTCCCCTCTGTAGATCTAATACTCGTCAGGTAATAGATATTTTTACCGTGCATCACACTCTTTATTATGAACAAAAACACTCGAGATTTTGTGTCAGTGTACTCAGATATAGTAAGATGAGTTATTATAAAACGCATCCATTAAATGAATGATTATCTGTGCAGTTTCCCAACATCAGACGAAGCAAAAGAAAATAACTGAAAGGTGAGCCTCGTGCTTCGGGGAAGAACAACCAACGAAAAGAGGACCATCAGCTTTTTTCCACATTGTTCGAAGTTTGCCGTCGAAAAAGCATTCAACCTGCAAAGTAATATAATATATGGGACGATTAAAGAGACTTCAATTGGAACTCATAATCAATAGAGGTAAGAATGCTTTTTTTTATGCCGATTTGCTAGCCTTTAAGTGATGATGTAGTCGAGAATATTATTCAGGCTAATCTAGAATTACTGGCTCTCAATGACAGCTGCTGAACCACGCCATTAGGTGCATGGCGACAGATTTTCAACTTAAAGTTGATAGCTAGCCAGGCGGGCATTTGCAAAATGCCCTACAACCAAGCTATACCGCCTGCCAACCTGAGACAACCGGGACCGATGGCTTGACGTGCGCGCTCAGTAGTAATGTCGCTAGCGGGGTCAGTGGTCACCCATCCAAATCATGACAGCAGTGGACAATGCTTATTGTAGCTGATCAAGAACGACTAGCAAACTTCGCTACAAACGCTTCTAAAGGTAATTAGGTATGTAATTATGCAACAAAAATATTAATGCTGGACGCAAGACGTTCTGGAATTATATTCTTCTCTGTATTGATTTCAAATCTCGTTACAGTTTAACTATTAATAAGGCTCTTCATTCACTGCTTAACAAAGTTTTTAAACATTTCTCTATTTTCGAATATGTTTACATGCATTATCGTGTGCTAAGCAAAAATTACAATTACAAATTTTAGAACACAAAATTATTACATATGTAAGGACTTACTTTCATTTCACACTTGTGATTTTCTTATAATACGAGTAATCAATAATGAATATTATAAGAAAATCACGACTATTACCTTTGTACGAAAATGTCATATTATTAATTTTTATTCGCCTCGTAGATCCTGTAACAAGAACTACACTTCCAAATCACGAGATTCCAGGATCAATATATGTGATAAATTAAAAGTTATTGGTTTTTCCTACAGGAAGTTCTGTCCTATGAAGCTACTGTCGGTCAAGAGAAGAATTGATGGTGATGTTCTCGTCTTCAAAAGCCGCTGCTGCTGCTGCTTTCCACTTTCACAACACCGATTTAACGAATGTCGACATTTTTCTACAGGTCAGTACGTCCATTTAAGTATTTATTAAAACACAATTTTGCTAACACCAACCTCTTAACACTCCGTTAGACGCGCGGGGCACAAGTGTGCCCCAGGTATAGATATTTGATTGTTATTTTAAAATGTATGGCCCCAGAATCTCCTTCAATAGCTATCCCATAGATCCTGATGTATTTGTTGGTGGACTTGACAACAACGACAATGCACAGGTTTATTTTTTATCAACACAGTGGAACTAGAGTTCCTTTATTTCCTACGTTTTGAATAGATAAACTAATAATTAAAACAACACTACTCAGGAATGTGACCATACATTATTGTATTTTTTTAATAGTTTGCAATACAGACGTAACTTTCTTTGTTACGGTTCTAAGCATAAATAAACACTGATTTAGAAAACACTAATTCTATTTTAAACTTATATAAGTAATCCTCGTTTAAAATATGGGCACAGCGGTGCACCGCGCGTGTAATGATGTGATAAATAAGAGCATGTGTAACGGAGTGTTAAGTGAATAAAATAATTTAAATATATTTGGTTTTGATTCTAATGAAAAAGATTTAACATTGCATTCTATGATTTAAATATTTCTATACTCCTGTGTGATCATTAATTAATAACATTGGTGATAAAGAACTGAACAATTCTTTCTCGAGTTTGAAGGCCCAGCTCCGCCTTGACTCTTCACATCTCTGACAAATTAGACATTACCATGACATCTTAAGGAAAAATTCAAAACACCCCGCAATATCAAAAATCAATGAAGAATGAAATTACTTGTAGATATTTATATTTTATGATAATGATTGTAAAGTTCATGTAATAGAGCGTAAACGCATACTATGAGTATATATTATTTTTATTGTTACTTATGTATCAAACATAAAACTTTACCAAAATGCTTCAGGCTCAACTGATAACAAAAAAACTTAACAATTAGCACAACCTTCCAAGGCGTACATCCAATTACAAAACCAAATAAAATTTGGTTGTGTATTTTTTGATAACACTCATACATTCCTGTTTCCATAGCGTACACTGTTGAACAATTCCTCCTCCATAAGATAGGTTTGCCTTATTTCACACGCTTGGAAGGCGTCTTGGAATCGCTGTGTAAGATGGCAGTTCTTCATAAAAGCGCTGCTCTCTATCAGCTATTTTTCTTTTCATCGTCTCTTACAACTACCACAAGGTGTAATTTTAGGCTGCCTCCATCCCTTTTATCACCATACATTACCAATATCGCTAAAAGAGAATCCCTACAGAATGTTTAAAAATATACTGAAGACATGGTTATTGGAAAAATTGTTAAATAAAAAAAAGAAGTAATATAAAATATTCTATATAACAAACATATTAACTAAGATTTGACATGTTTAATATTGATATTAATTTTTAAATTCATATATTTTAATTATAGACATTCCATTTTATAAATGTTTAATTGATTTAATTTTGAACAGAATTATTCTAATAATGTCACCAAATTCAAATTGTAAGTAATGGAGAAATAGAAGAGCTATATTTATATATAATACTTACTTTTTTTTAGAGAATTACATTCATTTCCTCTCAAGTTTCAAAGGCAAAACTTATACTTTACGATAAATAACCTTTCAGCCTTTACAGCTAAATATAAAACCAAAAGGAATAGCGAAATATGCTACAAACATATCAAAATAAATTTTGATAACCTAAAAAGCTATTAAATGTGACTCTGAATTTGTTATTTGATTTTGAAACTATTTATTTAAATACATCAATATTATGTAAATGTAATTCTGCTACTGACATAAAAATAACAAAATAATGCTATTGCTTCATCAAAATCATACTTATATACTCCTTTGAGTGTTAATAACTATTATTTTTATATCAGAATTTAGCCATGACATTAGCAAAAGATCTTATTATAAGCTATTTTTTCTGTTCAATTCGAATTAAATAATAATAAAAGCATTATTCCTCGTTTACAGATTAACATGGAAATGGAAGATACTTGTTTATGCTTGGTGAAACACTTCGAGTCTTCAACCCTGCAACAACTGGCCGCATCACTTCACTCTGTACGCCGCGCCCGCGAGCGACGTCGCTGTGTCTACGACTTCAGTCGCGTTGAATTTAGTATTGTCGCGCTCCAACAATATAATATTATAATGTTGTCTTAGGTTTTCGCGATTATTACACAAAGTAATTAAACAACCTTAAACGGTTTAAATTTGTTTAATATAATATTATATCAAGGGTTCGATTAATGAAAGGCAAGCACCTAACGGTGTGTTCCAGCAGCTGTCCTTGAGAGCCAGTAATTCTAGATAGCTTACACAACATCTTCGCCCGACCACATCATCACTTACCATTAGGTGAGATAGTGGGCAAAGGCTAGCCTATCAGCAATAAATAAAACAATGTTAACCTTTTTTGCAACGAGCGCTGTATCTTTGTTACTGGGCAGATATTTATTTTGCGAACGGGTCTTAAGTTTTTAGTATTTAGTCTAGAAGTTTGGTTTTAAACGAGAGTTTACGAGTTCTCTGTTACTGTATATTTACTTACAGACCTGTTTTCAAGAACTCTGAAAAATCCCTAAAAATAAAAACCTAATTGAAGCATCTTTGTACAGGACTACAGGTAGGCTTTGTTGATACAACACCACATCTTAGTATGGATTTAAATGCTAATGTTATGTTACTAATATTACACACAATAAAATATACAAAATTATAGGTTAGATAGGTAATAGTAATTGCAACTTCACTCAAAAAATATGAAGTAGGCTTGCTTTCTTGAGTGGAAAGGTCTATTGTACCTGGTATAGGTAACGATGGTTATCGCTGCACGCTTACTGTATCTAGACTACTACTGTATTACTAGAATATCAACTTTTACAGATAGTAGGTACTACATAAATTACTTGATATGATTTCATAAAACTAAGCTAGAACGTCCTTAGTAAACAAACTTCTTAAATTGTAATAGACACTAAAAATGGAATGAAATGTCTATATATGCTATATGAAAATAAAATAAACACAATAAAACATCAAATTTGTTTCATTTTGCTACTTTCTTCTTGTTTACATTATGTAGTAGAAATATTTACTATTATTATAGTCAGCACAAAACCAGTCTTGTAGGACAGTGACAGCGATAGTATAAGTTGAGAAAGTAAGCCCTACAGACAGTTTACCTCATAGGGCAATGATAATTATTGTCAATGAACAATAGGTACTTAAAAGATAAAGGGCGCGACTATTCAGTCTTCAACCGTTAGCTTCAGAATGGCTGGTTGCCTGTGGCGTTTGTATGTATGAATTGATACCTATCATTTGCTTTTCAGCTTGCAACATGCTTTGATTTTCGGTAATCTTATTAACACATACATACAGAAATATACCTATTTTAAGTTAGATACTGTGATATTTTTGATTGGTCCAAAGGCTTTAAAAATAATGACAGTAGCATCCAGACTAAGAACTTGCCTGTTTTTTTATATATTTACCGTACCGATTTTGGCAAGGGTTCCATTAAACACTGAAATATGTACATAATTAATTGATTCCTTGTAAAGTGACATTGGCATCATTAACCACAATCATAGTATTAGATTTTCGCGAAAAATATGCGCTTATTTACTTCATATTTTATTTGACGTAAGCATCTTAAAGTAGCAAGATGAGTAGGTTCAGGATCAGCGGAGTTAATTATATTATTAGTCAGTAAATTTTAGTAGGTAATATTTTTTTATGCCAGATAAGTTAGACTTAGACCACTATTTCACGTACAATGGTACGTGATAATGTGGTCGAAGATGCTGTAGAATTACTGGCTCTCAAGGACAGCTGCCGGAACACACCGTTAGGTGCTTGGCGACAGATTTTTTACTTGAGGGTGGTAGCTAGCTAGGCGGGCAATCGCAAAATGCCATGCTAAGACGACAACCGGCACCGACGGTTTAACGTGCCACGGAAGCGCTCAGTCGTAATGTCACTAGCGGTCACACGAGCGACGCAACTTTTTAGTGTGGTTAGATATAATGTAACAATTATGTTTCAGTTGTATAATATCGTATTTACTTAAATAACTTCAGTCAGGCAAGTCTGGAAACAACCTTGATCTATAGATAAAATCAAATAATGCACCTATGTACTCCAAAGTAAAAAATAATGTCAATTCGATCTTGTGATTTATGGTTTGTTTTTTGTATTAACGCCACCTGTCGTTGCTTCTGTAAAATATTGGTATTTATAAACATAAACACTTGTAGTACACTATATAAAATCAAGATGGCGGTAAAATATATATAGTAAAGAAAGCAAATAGCAAATAAAATTGTAAAAATCTAAGATTTGATTATAAATATGTGTTATAATATTACATATATATTATTTATACGCTCAATTATTTTTTAAATGAACAAAGATCCATATTTGCAGTAAATAGACTTGTTTTACTATCTGAAATCAAAATTCGTTTTTGCGATACATAAACCCATATCACGTATACGTAGTATTATTATATGTTCTATGCCTATATCTGCAGCCAATTCTGATTCGATTTTGTATCAACGCCATCTGTTGCAGCTTTCGTAAACTATTCGCATATTATTGATAACAATCATATAAATGTACACCTCATAAACACATGATGGCGGTAAATATATATATATATTTATAAAATATAATTAAGAAATAATTATATTATATATATATATATATATATATATATATACTGCAAAATCACCTAAACTTCTAAAACATGATTATAAATATGTTTGTAGTTCAATTATTTCATTAGCGCACAATGCTAATAATTTAAGCAAATAAGAAAATGATATGATATGTTATTATTACTTACAAATTGGTATATCCTGAAACAATAATTACTCAAATTAAACATCTAAATTAAGTATCTATTTATTCATTGCCATAACACTATTTGTCATTATAAAAAAACTATTTGTCATTATAAAACAGCTGATAGATTAGCCTTTCGATTTATAACAATTTAATTTGTTCCTGTTATCTGCCCGTAGTAGTATAACTCCAAGTACCCAGACATTTTTACCATAATTCTGATACCCAGAGTTCCCAAGCAGAAAATATTACGATACTCCCTCAAAAACGTCTTGTCTTTCTGTAACTAATGAATATTCTTATAAATATAATATATGAGATGTAAAGTATATGGGAATATTTTCCACAACTCGGACTGGTCTCCATGATAACTGCCCGCGATAACTGAAGCACCTACGAGTTGGGTTCCTTAGGCAAAGTGACTAAGAATCTTGGTACGACTCTGCCCGTACCACTTTTTTTAGGGTAGTATGTTGAATGTGATATACCGGCTTCAGTATCTCTACTGTATAAAGATTTTGGAACGTCGTCGTCCATCTTTTGGAGTTTTGAATTTTTTTTGTTATATGTATAAGATGTTTCCATACAGGATATTACTGCACAAAGATAAATGCGGGCCGCTCGCGGCCCGCACACCGCTTACCACCTAGTTTATAATATATAAAGCTCGATTACCACTGACTGACTCACTGACTGACTGACTGACATAAATGTTCTCCTAGAAGGAGTAGAGTAGGGTTAAAATGATGTAGGACAAAAATGTTCGGGGGGTTTTGGTGAGTATGAGAAAAATCGAAAATCATTAAAAAGACGCCTGCCAAGTGTAGATGGATGACGTATCTCGAAAACGGTAAGAGATAAGTAAGGGGTGTTTGAACAAATGTCATAGGGAATCGGGAGAGCAGTCGAATGACACCTGTCAAAAATCCAAAATGGCGGATTTCAAGATGGCCGCCATACAAAATGCTCCGAGCCTGCTGAAGCGAGGCCTTTAGGCCGAGCTTCAGTAGGGGCGGAGCAGTTTGTATGGTGGCCTTCTTGAAATCCGCCATTTTGGATTTGTCCCAGGTGCTCCTCTCATTCTTCATACTGCATTTGGAGTGTTTTACCATACATTTTCGACTGTATTAGGAGTTTTTGTGGGTTTTTTGACTGAATTTGGAGTAACTGTCCTACATTAGTGTATAGCGAGCCCAAAGGGCAACCACCTGGTGAGGCCGAAGGCCGAACTTTCGGTCCGCGAGGCCGAAGGCCGAGCGAATGGTGCGCGAGCCCGAAGGGCGAGCGCTTGGCGAGGCCGCAGGCCGAGCCGTGTTAGTAACTTGCGAGGCCGAAGGCCGAGCTCCGACTTGAGAGTATTTTCCACGTCTCCGACTGATCTCCATGGCAACTGCCCGCGGTATCCGAAGCACCTACGAGTGGGGTTCCTTAACAAAAGTGACTCAGAACCTTGGTACCATTCTGCCCGTACCACATTTTTATGGCAGTAGGGTGAATCTGCTTTAGTGGCTTCAGTATGGTTCTTTATTGTATGGAGAGTTTATTTGGGATTTCATACTTCTATTGGAGTTTTGAACTTATTTTTTTTTAATGTATAAGGGGTTAAGGTAAAGTTTAGTACTGCATAACGATAAATGCGGGCCGCATGCGGCCCGCACACTGCCCGAATAACTAGTATTTCGGGCAGTGTGCGGGCCGCATGCGGCCCGCATCTATCTTGAGTCAGTAGGAACTGTCAAAAAAACACCTGATACAAAAAAAAATGTGTTCAAAACTCCAGTAGAAGTATGAAATCCCATATAAACTCTCAATACAATAAAGAACCATACTGTAGCCACTAAAGCAGATTCACCCTACTGCCATAAAAAGGTGGTACGGTCAGAATGGTATCAAGCTTCTGAGTCACTTTTGTTAAGGAACCCCATTCGTAGGTGCTTCGGTTACCGCAGGCAGTTGCCATGAAGACCAGTCGGAGACGTGGAAAATACTCTCAAGTCGGAGCTCGGCCTTCGGCCTCGCAAGTTACTAATACGGCTCGGCCTACGGCCTCGCCAAGCGTTCGCCCTTCGGGCTCACGCAACAAACGCTCGGCCTTCGGCCTCGCGAGCCGAAAGTTCGGCCTGCGGCCTCGCCAAGCGCTCGCCCTTCGGGCTCGCTACTACACTTATGTAGGACAGTTACTCCAAATTCAGTCAAAAATCCCACAAAAACTCCTAATACAGTCGAAAATGTAGGTAAAACACTCCAAATGCAGTATAAAGAATGATAGGAGCATGTGGGTCACATCCAAAATGTCGGATTTCAAGACGGCCACCATACAAACTGCTCCGCCCCTACTGAAGCTCGGCCTAACGGCCTCGCTTCAGCAGGCTCGGATCAATTTGTATGGCGGCCATCTTGAAATCCGCCATTTTGGATTTTTGACATATGTCATCCGACTGCTCTTCCGATTCCCTATGACATTTGTTCAATCACCCCCTACCTATCTCTTACCGTTTTTGAGATACGTCATCCATCTCAACTTGGCAGGCGTCTTTTTAATGATTTTCGATTTTTCTCATACTCACCCAAACCCCCCGAAAATTTTTGCCATACATCACTTTGCTCCTACTCGTCTCCTTCTAGGAGAACATTTATGTCAGTCAGTGAGTCAGTCAGTGAGTGGTAATCGAGCTTTATATATTATAAACTAGTTTTTCGGGCAGTGTGCGGGCCGCATGCGGCCCGCATCTATCTTGAGTCATTTGGAAATTTCACATAAACCCCTAATACTTTAAGAAAAAGAATGTTCAAAACTCCAATAGAAGTATTAAATCCCATTCAAACTCTTAATACAATAAAGAACCAAACTGTAGCTATTAAACCAAATTCACCCTACTGCCATAAAAAAGTGGTACGGGCAGAATGGTACCAAGGTTCTGAGTCACTTTTGTTAAGGGACCCCACTCGTAGGTGCTTCGGTTACCGCGGGCAGTTGCCATGGAGACCAGTCGGTGACGTGGAAAATACTCTCAAGTCGGAGCTCGGCCTTCGGCCTCGCAAGCTACTAACACGGCTCGGCCTGCGGCCTCGCCAAGCGCTCGCCCTTCGGGCTCACGCACCATACGCTCGGCCTTCGGCCTCGCGAGCCGAAAGTTCAGCCTTCGGCCTCACCAGAAGCTCGCCCTTCGGGCTCGCTATACATTATCGTAGGTCAGTAACTCCAAATTCAGTCAAAAATCCCACAAAAACTCTTAATACAGTCGAAAATATAAGGTAAAACACTCCAAATCCAGTATAAAGAATGATAGGAGCACGTGGGTCAGATCCAAAATGTCGGATTTCAAGACAGCCACCATACAAACTGCTCCGCCCCTACTGAAGCTCGGCCTAACGGCCTCGCTTCAGCAGGCTCGGATCAATTTGTATGGCGGCCATCTTGAAATCCGCCATTTTGGATTTTTGACAGGTGTCATTCGACTGCTCTCCCGATTCCCTATGACATTTGTTCAAACACCCCCTACCTATCTTGTACCGTTTTTGAGATATGTCATCCATCTTTACTTGGCAGGCGTCTTTTTAATGATTTTCGATTTTTCTCATACTCACCCAAACCCCCCGAACATTTTTGCCATACTTCATTTTTACCCTACTCTGCTCCTTCTAGGAGAACATTTATGTCAGTCAGTGAGTCAGTCAGTGAGTGGTAATCGAGCTTTATATATTATAAACTAGTATTTCGGGCAGTGTGCGGGCCGCATGCGGCCCGCATTTATCGTTGTGCAAGTTTGAACAATATCAAAACATCTTATACATTAAAATAAAAATATTTCAAAACTCCAATAGAAGTATGAAATCCCATATAAACTCTCAATACAATAAAGAACCATAATGTAGCCACTAAAGCAGATTCACCCTACTGCCATAAAAAGGTGGTACGGGCAGAATGGTACCAAGGTTCTGAGTCACTTTTGTTAAGGAACCCCACTCGTAGGTGCTGCGGTTACCGCAGGCAGTTGCCATGGAGACCAGTCGGAGATGTGGAAAATACTCTCAAGTCGGAGCTCGGCCTTCGGCCTCGCAAGTTACTAATACGGCTCGGCCTACGGCCTCGCCAGGCGCTCGCCCTTCGGGCTCGCGCATCATACGCTCGGCCTTCGGCCTCGCGGACCGAAAGTTCGGCCTTCGGCCTCACCAGGAGCTCGCCCTTCGGGCTCGCAACTTCACTTATGTATGACAGTAACTCCAAATTTAGTCAAAAATCCCACAAAAACTCCTAATACAGTCGAAAATATAAGGTAAAACACTCCAAATGCAGTATAAAGAATGATAGGAGCACGTGGGGCACACCCAAAATAACGGATTTCAAGACGGCCACCATACAAACTGCTCCGCCCTTACTGAAGCTCGGCCTAAAGGCCTCGCTTCAGCAGGCTCGGAGCATTTTGTATGGCGGCCATCTTGAAATCCGCCATTTTGGATTTTTGACAGGTGTCATTCGACTGCTCTCCCGATTCCCTATGACATTTGTTCAAACACCCCCTACCTATCTCTTACCGTTTTCGAGATACGTCATCCATCATCACTTGGCAGGCGTCTTTTTAATGATTTTCGATTTTTCTCATACTCACCGAAACCACCCGAACACTTTTGCCATACATCACGTTGTTCCTACTCGTCTCCTTCTAGGAGAACATTTATGTCAGTCAGTGAGTCAGTCAGTGAGTGGTAATCGAGCTTTATATATTATAAACTAGTTTTTCGGGCAGTGTGCGGGCCGCATGCGGCCCGCATCTATCTTGAGTCAGTAGGAACTGTCAAAAAAACACCTGATACATTAAAAAAATAGTGTGTTCAAAACTCCAATAGAAGCATGAAATCCCATATAAACTCTCAATACAATAAAGAACCATACTGTAGCCAATAAAGCAAATTCACCCTACTGCTATAAAAAGGTGGTACGGGCAGAATGGTACCAAGGTTCTAAGTCACTTTTCTTAAGGAACCCCACTCGCAGGTGCTTCGGTTACCGCGAGCAGTTGCCATGGAGACCAGTCGGAGATGTGGAAAATACTCTCGAGTCGGAGCTCGGCCTTCGGCCTCGCAAGTTACTAACACGGCTCGGCCTGCGGCCTCGCCAAGCGCTCGCCCTTCGGGCTCGCGCTTCATTCGCTCGGCCTTCGGCCTCGCGGACCGAAAGTTCGGCCTTCGGCCTCACCAGGTGGTTGCCCTTTGGGCTCGCTATACACTAATGTAGGACAGTTACTCCAAATTCAGTCAAAAAACCCACAAAAACTCCTAATACAGTCGAAAATATATGGTAAAACACTCCAAATGCAGTATGAAGAATGAGAGGAGCACCTGGGACAAATCCAAAATGGCGGATTTCAAGAAGCCCACCATTCAAACTGCTCCGCCCCTACTGAAGCTCGGCCTAAAGGCCTCGCTTCAGCAGGCTCGGAGCATTTTGTATGGCGGCCATCTTGAAATCCGCCATTTTGGATTTTTGACAGGTGTCATTCGACTGCTCTCTCGATTCCCTATGACATTTTTTCAAACACCCCTTACCTATCTCTTACCGTTTTCGAGGTACGTCATCCATCTTCACTTGGCAGGCGTCATTTTTATGATTTTCGATTTTTCTCATACTCACCAAAACCCCCCGAACATTTTTGCCATACTTCATTTTTACCCTACTCTGCTCCTTCTAGGAGAACATTTATGTCAGTCAGTGAGTCAGTCAGTGAGTGGTAATCGAGCTTTATATATTATAAACTAGTTTTTCGGGCAGTGTGCGGGCCGCATGCGGCCCGCATCTATCTTGAGTCAGTAGGAACTGTCAAAAAAACACCTGATACAAAAAAAAATGTGTTCAAAACTCCAGTAGAAGTATGAAATCCCATATAAACTCTCAATACAATAAAGAACCATACTGTAGCCACTAAAGCAGATTCACCCTACTGCCATAAAAAGGTGGTACGGTCAGAATGGTATCAAGCTTCTGAGTCACTTTTGTTAAGGAACCCCATTCGTAGGTGCTTCGGTTACCGCAGGCAGTTGCCATGGAGACCAGTCGGAGACGTGGAAAATACTCTCAAGTCGGAGCTCGGCCTTCGGCCTCGCAAGTTACTAATACGGCTCGGCCTACGGCCTCGCCAAGCGTTCGCCCTTCGGGCTCACGCAACAAACGCTCGGCCTTCGGCCTCGCGAGCCGAAAGTTCGGCCTGCGGCCTCGCCAAGCGCTCGCCCTTCGGGCTCGCTACTACACTTATGTAGGACAGTTACTCCAAATTCAGTCAAAAATCCCACAAAAACTCCTAATACAGTCGAAAATGTAGGTAAAACACTCCAAATGCAGTATAAAGAATGATAGGAGCATGTGGGTCACATCCAAAATGTCGGATTTCAAGACGGCCACCATACAAACTGCTCCGCCCCTACTGAAGCTCGGCCTAACGGCCTCGCTTCAGCAGGCTCGGATCAATTTGTATGGCGGCCATCTTGAAATCCGCCATTTTGGATTTTTGACATATGTCATCCGACTGCTCTTCCGATTCCCTATGACATTTGTTCAATCACCCCCTACCTATCTCTTACCGTTTTTGAGATACGTCATCCATCTCAACTTGGCAGGCGTCTTTTTAATGATTTTCGATTTTTCTCATACTCACCCAAACCCCCCGAAAATTTTTGCCATACATCACTTTGCTCCTACTCGTCTCCTTCTAGGAGAACATTTATGTCAGTCAGTGAGTCAGTCAGTGAGTGGTAATCGAGCTTTATATATTATAAACTAGTTTATTATTTATTTATTTATAATATATAAAGCTGGATTACCGTACACTGACTGACTGACTGACTGACTGACTGATTCACTGACTGACATCATTGTTCTCCCAGAAGGAGTCGAGAAGGAAGAAAGTGATGTATGGGAAAAGTGTAGAGGAGGTTTAGGGGAGTATGGGAAAAATCCGAAAACTCAAAGATGACGTCTGCCAAGTAAAATTGGATGGCGTATCTCTGAAACGGTAAGAGATAGGTAGGGGGTGCTTGACCAAATGTCATAGGGAATCGGGAGAGCAGTCGGATGACATCTGTCAAAAATCCAAAATGGCGGATTTCAAAATGGCCGCCATACAAAATCCTTCGATCCCTCAAAAAAGTAGCTGGTTCTACCAGAAAGAGTTGAGTACGGTTATAGTAATGTATTACGAAAATGACAAAGGGGCTTAGCTGAGTAGGGAAAAAATTAAAAACCCTAGAAATGACGCCTGCCAAGTAAAGCTGGACTACGTATCTCGAAAATGGTAAGAGATAGGTTGGGGGTGTTTGAACAAATGTCATAGGGAATCGGGAGAGCAGTCGAATGACACCTGTCAAACGTGCTCCTCTCATTCTTTATACTGCATTTGGAGTGTTTTACCTCATATTTTCGACTGTATTAGGAGTTTTTGTAGGTTTTTTGACTGAATTTGGAGTTACTGTTCTACGTTATTGTAGAAGCGAGCCCGAAGGGCGACCTCCTGGTGAGGCCGAAGGCCGAACTTTCGGCTCGTGAGGCCGAAGGCCGAGCGTATGGTGCGTGAGCCCGAAGGGCGAGCGCTTGGCGAGGCCGCAGGCCGAGCCGTGTTAGTAACTTGCGAGGCCGAAGGCCGAGCTCCGAATTGGGAGTAATTGCCTTGTCTCCGACTGGTCTCCATGGCAACTGCCCGCGGTATCCGAAGCACCTACGAGTGGGGTTCCTTAACAAAAGTGACTCAGAACCTTGGTACCATTCTGCCCGTACCACCTTTTTATGGCAGTAGGGTGAATCTGCTTTAGTGGCTACAGTATGGATCTTTATTGTATAGAGAGTTTATTTGGGATTTCATACTTCTATTGGAGTTTTGAACTTATTTTTTTTAAATGTATAAGGGGTTAAGGTTAAGTTTAGTACTGTATAACGATAAATGCGGGCCGCATGCGGCCCGCACACTGCCCGAAATACTAGTTTATAATATATAAAGCTCGATTACCACTCACTGACTGACTCACTGACTGACATAAATGTTCTCCTAGAAGGAGCAGAGTAGGGTAAAAATGAAGTATGGCAAAAATGTTCGGGTGGTTTTGGTGAGTATGAGAAAAATCGAAAATCATTAAAAAGACGCCTGCCAAGTGATGATGGATGACGTATCTCGAAAACGGTGAGAGATAGGTAGGGGGTGTTTAAACAAATGTCATAGGGAATCGGGAGAGCAGTCGAACGACACCTGTCAGAAATCCAAAATGGCGGATTTCAAGATGGCCGCCATACAAAATGCTCCGAGCCTGCTGAAGCGAGGCCTTTAGGCCGAGCTTCAGTAGGGGCGGAGCAGTTTGTATGGTGGCTATCTTGAAATCCGACATTTTGGATGTGTCTTACCTGCTCCTATCATTCTTTATACGGCATTTAGAGTGTTTGACCTTCATTTTCGACTGTATTAGGTGTTTTTGTGGGATTTTGGACTGAATTTGGAGTTACTGTCCTACGTTAGTGTATAGCGAGCCCGAAGGGCGAGCTCCTGGTGAGGCCGAAGGCCGAACTTTCGGCTCGCGAGGCCGAAGGCCGAGCGTATGGTGCGTGAGCCCGAAGGGCGAGCGCTCGGCGAGGCCGCAGGCCGAGCCGTGTTAGTAACTTGCGAGGCCGAAGGCCGAGCTCCGACTTGAGAGTATTTTCCACGCCTCCGACTGGTCTCCATGGCAACTGCCCGCGAAAACCGAAGCACCTACGAGTGGGGTTCCTTAACAAAAGTGACTCAGAACCTTGGTCCCATTCTGCCCGTACCACCTTTTTATGGCAGTAGGGTGAATTTTCTTTAGTGGCTACAGTATGGTTCTTTATTGTATTGAGAGTTTATATGGGATTTCATACTGTTATGGAATTTTGTTTTTTTTTTTTAAATGTATAAGGGGTTAAGGTAAAGTTTAGTACTGCATAACGATAAATGCGGGCCGCATGCGGCCCGCACACTGCCCGACAAACTAGTTTATAATATATAAAGCTGGATTACCACTCACTGACTCATTGACATAAATGTTCTCCTAGAAGGAGCAGAGTAGGGTAAAAATGAAGTATGGCAAAAATGTTCGGGTGGTTTTGGTGAGTATGAAAAAAATCGAAAATCATAAAAATGACGCCTGCCAAGTGAAGATGGATGACGTATCTCAAAAACGGTAAGAGATAGGTAGGGGTTGTTTGACCAAATGTCATAGGGAATCGGGAGAGCAGTCGAATGACACCTGTCAAAAATCCAAAATGGCGGATTTCAAGATGGCCGCCATACAAAATGCTCCGAGCCTGCTGAAGCGAGGCCTTTAGGCCGAGCTTCAGTAGGGGCGGAGCAGTTTGTATGGTGGCCGTCTTGAAATCCGACATTTTGGATGTGTCCCAGGTGCTCCTCTCATTCTTCATACTGCATTTGGAGTGTTTAACCTTCATTTTCGACTGTATTAGGAGTTTTTGTGGGATTTTTGACTGAATTTGGAGTAACTGTTCTACGTTAATGTAGTAGCGAGCCCGAAGGGCGAGCTCCTGGTGAGGCCGAAGGCCGAACTTTCGGCTCGCGAGGCCGAAGGCCGAGCGTATGGTGCGTGAGCCCGAAGGGCGAGCGCTTGGCGAGGCCGCAGGCCGAGCCGTATTAGTAACTTGCGAGGCCGAAGGCCGAGCTCCGACTCGAGGGTATTTTCCACGTCACCGACTGGTCTCCATGGCAACTGCCTGCGGTAACCGAAGCACCTACGAGTGGGATTCCTAAACAAAAGTGATTAAGAACCTTGGTACCATTCTGCCCGTACCAACTTTTTATGGCAGTAGGGTGAATCTGCTTTAGTGGCTACAGTATGGTTCTTTATTGTATGGACAGTTTATTTGGGATTTCATACTTCTATTGGAGTTTTGAACTTATTTTTTTTTAATGTAAAAGGGGTCAAGGTATAGTTTAGTACTGTATAACGATAAATGCGGGCCGCATGCGGCCCGCACACTGCCCGAAAAACTAGTTATTTATAATATATAAAGCTCGATTACCACTGACTGACTGACTGACATAAATGTTCTCTTAGAAGGAGTAGAGTAGGGTAAAAATGAAGTATGCCAAAAATGTTCGGGGGGTTTGGGTGAGTATGAGAAAAATCGAAAATCATAAAAAAGACGCCTGCCAAGTAAAGATGGATGACATATCTCAAAAACGGTACAAGATAGGTAGGGGGTGTTTGAACAAATGTCATAGGGAATCGTGAGAGCAGTCGAATGACACCTGTCAAAAATCCAAAATGGCGGATTTCAAGATGGCCGCCATACAAAGTGATCCGAGCCTGCTGAAGCGAGGCCGTTAGGCCGAGCTTCAGTAGGGGCGGAGCAGTTTGTATGGTGGCCATCTTGAAATCCGACATTTTGGATGTGTCACACGTGCTCCTCTCATACTTCATACTGCATTTGGAGTATTTTACGTAATATTTTCGACTGTATTAGGAGTTTTTGTGGGATTTTTGACTGAATTTGGAGTTACTGTCCTACATTAGTGGAGTAGCGAGCCCGAAGGGCGAGCTTCTGGTGAGGCCGAAGGCCGAACTTCCGGTCCGCGAGGCCGAAGGCCGAGCGTATGATGCGCGAGCCCGAAGGGCGAGCGCTTGGCGAGGCCGCAGGCCGAGCCGTGTTAGTAACTTGCGAGGCCGAAGGCTGAGCTCCGACTTGAGAGTATTTTCCACGTCTCCGACTGGTCTCCATGGCAACTGCCCGCGGTAACCGAAGCACCTACGTGTGGGGTTCCTTAACAAAAGTGACTCAGAACCTTGGTCCCATTCTGCCCGTACCACCTTTTTATGGCAGTAGGGTGAATTTGCTATAGTGGCTACAGTATGGTTCTTTATTGTATGGAGAGTTTATTTGGGATTTCATACTTCTATTGGAGTTTTGATCTTATTTTTTTTAAATGTATAAGGGGTTATGGTTAAGTTTAGTACTGCATAACGATAAATGCGGGCCGCATGCGGCCCGCACACTGCCCGAAAAACTAGTTATAATATATAAAGCTGGATTACCGTACACTGACTCACTGACTGATTCACTGACTGACATCATTGTTCTCCCAGAAGGAGTCGAGAAGGAAGAAAGTGATGTATGGGAAAAGTGTAGAGGAGGTTTAGGGGAGTATGGGAAAAATCCGAAAACTCAAAGATGACGTCTGCCAAGTAAAATTGGATGGCGTATCTCTGAAACGGTAAGAGATAGGTAGGGGGTGCTTGACCAAATGACATAGGGAATCGGGAGAGCAGTCGGATGACATCTGTCAAAAATCCAAAATGGCGGATTTCAAAATGGCCGCCATACAAGTACCTGGTTCTACTAGAAAGAGTTGAGTACGGTTATAGTTATGTATTACGAAAATGACTAAGGGGTTTAGCTGAGTAAGGGAAAAATTAAAAACCCTAGAAATGACGCCTGCCAAGTAAAGCTGGACTACGTATCTCGAAAATGGTAAGATATAGGTAGGAGGTGTTTGAACAAATGTCATAGGGAATCGGGAGAACAGTCGAATGACACCTGTCAAATGTGCTACTCTCATTCTTCATACATTATTTGGAGTATTTTACCTTACAATGTCGACTGTAATAGGAGTTTTTGTGGGATTTTTAACTGAATTTGGAGTAATCATCCTACTGGCCGTGTAGCGAGCCCGAAGGGCGAGCTTCTGGTGAGGCCGAAGGCCGAACTTTCAGACCGCGAGGCCGTAGGCCGAGCGGATGGCGCGCGAGCCCGCAGGGCGAGCGTCAGGCCGCAGGCCGAGCCATATTAGTAACTTGCGAGGCCGAAGGCCGACGCCCGACTTGAGAGTATTTCCACATCTCCGACTGGTCTCCATGGTAACTGCCCGCGATAACAAAAGCACTTAGGCATGTAGTTCCTATACCAAATTGGATTAGAACCTTGGTAACATTCTGACCGTACCACTTTTTTTTTGGCAGTAGGGTGAATCTGATTTGCCGGCAACAGTTTGGTTTTCTACCGTATTAAGAGTTTGTATGGGAAGTGGTACAGTTTTTGGAGTTTTGAACTTTTTGCTATAAATGTATTAAGTAGGTGTTTTTATACAGGTTAATACTAAATAACGATGTCGTCTGCTAAGTGTAGAAAAATTCTCCGATTTGGCTGAAAATCGATATCTTGGTTGTTCTGGACGTCCTTATTCCTAATATTAAATTATTTTTACGATGACGTCTGCCAAGTAAAAAAAAGTACTCCGATTTGGCTGAAACTCGATGTCTAGGTTGTTCTGGACGTCCTTGTTTCCATTATGACATTTTTTTTTCGATGACGTCTGCCAAGGCAAAAAAAGTTATCCGATTTGGCTGAAACTCGATATCTAGGTTGCTCTGGACATCCTTATTCCAAATCAAAATTTTTTTTTTCGATGACGTCTGCCAAGTAAAAAAAGTTACTCCGATTTGGCTGAAACTCGATATTTAGGTGGTTCTGGATGTCCTTATTCCAAATCTAAAATTTTTTTTTCGATGACGTCTGCCAAGTAAAAAAAGTTACTCCGATTTCGCTGAAACTCGATGTCTAGGTTGTTCTGGACGTCCTTGTTTTCATTATGACATTTTTTTTTCGATGACGTCTGCCAAGGCAAAAAAAGTTCTCCAATTTGGCTGACACTCGATATCTAGGTTGCTCTGGACATCCTTATTCCAAATATGACATTTTTTTATGATGACGTCTGCCAAGTTATAAAAGTTACCCTAATTTGGCTGAAAATCGATACCTAGGTTGTTCTGGACGTCCTTATTCCAAATATTAATTTTTTTTACGATGACGTCTGCCAATTAAAAAAAAGTACTCCGATTTGGCTGATACTCGATATCTAGGTTGTGGACTTTTTACGATGACGTCTGCCAAGTTAAAAAAGTTACTTCGATTTGGCTGAAAATTTATATCTAGGTTGTTCTAGACGTCCTTATTCGGTATATGATTTTTTTCGCTGACACCTGCCAAGTGAAGATTATGAAGTTTTGAACATGTTATTTAAAATGTAGTTGTTATGATTTAAGGTATGCATAACGATAAATGTGAGCCGGTTGACATCATAGATATAATCCTTAGACTGCGCTCTTAAAAACTTACCTCCTATCAAATTGATGGAAAAAGTTAAACATGCTCTTGAAATATCATTTTAAAAGACATACCTACCTACATTCTGTGCATTTTTATAAGGACTCTACTACTATTGGTTCTCAATTGGTTGCATTGCAAGCAGTTATACCTATTCATCTAGCCCTATCAAAAGTTTATCTCCCTTTCTTGACAGTGAAGGTATCTTGCATGTAGGTGGTAGAATCAAGCATGCAAACATACTATACCACCAGAAATTTCCTACAATATTCTGAAGCAATTGTCATATTACTACTATTTTAATTCAAACGTTACACATTAAACTATTTTATCGTGGCATTCAAACGACAGTTTCAATCTAAGATTAGACTACTGGCACATCTATGCCAGAGTAGAAGTTAAAAAGGTGGTCTACAAGTGTTATAGTGTGTGCTGGATAACATGGTTAAACTTGTACACAGAAAATGGCTAATTTAACTTATATCTACTGCTAAAATACACAGAAATATTCTGATCTAATAATGCTGCATATTTTTAAAAAGCTGATAATGAACTAGATGAACTATACAAAATATTTATAGATGAGACATTCCACAGTAAAATTATTAGTTACACAAATAGCAAGGAAAATAAGTTGATTTTTACCACACCACTCACAACTCTCACAAGTCACATGGGAAAAATATATAGGTATGAGTCAAATATCAAACAAAATAAAATTTTGTTGAATAAGATACTAGGAAATTGTAGAGTGACCTATGATCAATTGTATACAGTTCTATATCAAATAATAGCAATCTTAAACTCATGACTGTTATATGTGATAGGTATAAGACAATGTTGATGACCTCAATTATTATCTTAGCCCAAGACATATCTTATAGGCTCAATTTTGCTTAGACTTCCCTGAACCTCTGGTTAAATATATTTATTTATCATAAGAATACATTCACTTACATTAGTAAGTAACAATAAATTAAGTTTAAACATTTTTGTCAGGCATTGAACCTAATGTTAATAAAATTTCAGAAAATAATTACAGAATAACAAATTTACGAGACTTTGTATTTTAATAATTATTTCAGAAATTAAACTTAATAGTAGGCAACAAATAACTTTAAACAAAATTTACAAATAATATGTGTCTGAACTTCAGAGTCGACAAAAGTGGTTTAAAGAATCTCCTAATATTATATAGGTTATAATTAATATTACCTACAAATAGGAAACTTAGTTCTTATTAAATATGAGAATACTCTGGCTATGTGCAGGCCACAAGACTGAGTTATTAAAATTCAAATTTCCAAAGGTGACCAACTAGCCCGCTCTGTCTTAGTTAAAACAGCAAAGGGCCAATATTTTCATCCTATAACTAAATTGATAAGCCATTCAGTAATTCTGATTAATATTCTTTATCACATTAAAAAAATTATCGTCTAAAAATAGTATTTACTCGTACTCTCTAGAATTAAGGTGTTTAGTTAAATAAGCACAAAAACATTGAGTTGTCAATTTTACTTTAATTTTCTCTTTACAAACCAAATTCATTTTCATTGATTTTTAATCTTGGTTTACAAACCACAACACTTTCTTTAAAACTTAAAGTCACTGATATGCTTTATTTCTTTATATTTCAAGATTATCTTCTGTTTGAACTCTTCCTATAGCTATCATTTTATTAACTTCAAATTCTTAGTGTGGCTTCTGCTGGCTTGCTACAGTTTCACCAATGTTATGTGGATACAGAAAAAACAAAAGAAAATGAGAGTGATCAGTGGCAGGCCTTTGTATGACTCAAAATATGGGTCAATTTGGCATCTGGGTAAAGTTTATCTGAAAGAGGACAACACAAAATATACACATGTTATACAACACAAGTTATCTATTAACAAAAACAAAACTTGGTTACATAAAATTTGTATCATAAGTATATAAATAAATAATTATATGATATGATACTATACATTTAAAGCCTGATCTTATTGATTTGAATAAATTTACTTAGTATATATATATATACTAAGTATATAAGGAGTAATAGCATATGTTAAAACATTGACAAAGTTAGTGGGATGGGGAATATCTGCAGCAAGTTGTACAAAGAGCAGTTAATGTTGGTACAGCTAAAGAAAATGTGTTCTGTAGTACCTTCGTTGAGGCTACATTCACATAGCAAGTGGTCTCGAACTCTGATTTTTGCTAAGAACACTGGCGTGCATGAGTGACCCAGCTGTAGGCGACATAATATGGTGGAAGTAACTAAGAAGATAAGAATCTAAAGAACCATATGCTCTTGTAGGAATTGTGGGTTGTAGCAAGACATATAATTTGCCTTTCACTATTTTAAATTTATGCCATAATTTGTCCCATGACTGTCACATTTGAGGCATACAAGTAGAACTAAGGTCATGGGAGTAAAGCACATATTGATCTTTGTTACCTATAGAAGAGGCTTACTTGGCACTTCCATCAATGGTTTCATTACCAGGAATTCCCACATGACCAGGGAGGGATTCATGCCATAACTACTTTTAAATTAAGCTGGCAACAGTTGTAAAGAACCTCTTTTATTTTCTAAATAATAGGAAATTTAGATTTTGAATGGTTAGCTATCACTGCTAGAAGACAATTCTTTGAATTAGCAAAGATGATTGCTATTTCAATGCAATGGGACTTTACATAAAGGCTTGCTTCCAGAATGGCTATTGCTTCACCTGTTAACACCAATGGAATAGGTGGGCACTTATTGCTGAGGATAATTCTATATTTTGGAATCCACACAGCCACTCCTTGTGGTTTGTCTTTAATGCATCTGTATATAGGGCGAGCCAGTTTACTCATTTAGAGACAAGTATCTCAGAAAAATTGCAACAGGAATCAGTTGTTTCCTTATCAATGCCGAAATTGAGTATGTAGATGGCTGATAGATCAAAGCTTCATAGCTTATTGAGAATAGAGGAACACTATGCCATTAGACAAGGGAGTTGGCAGTATTTCATGTAACTGCGGAGGATGCAGAGTAATTTTTCATCTGAACAGGTAGCACGATATTTGTCAATGCGTATTTATGAATATTTGCGAAGGCAAATACCCCCTAAATAGAGAAGGCTGGTTGCAGCAGTGGACGATCCGGCTGATACAGTAATATGATGCGCAGACATTATACCGGATTTTAAAAACTGATAACAATAGATTTCATTCTGAACTAGGACGCCGGGGCTAATTTGTTTACAACGAGATAATTTCTGTGACAGCTGATACTACAGGAGTGCGTTCAGAGGCTCAGAGTGTAGTTGTTTCGTTGTTTGGTTGTTTTGCAACTTACCCTGAGGTATGGAACGACCGGTTGTTTTATAACCTCAAACAAATTGTGACATTGACAGACTTACATCATTATCGCAATAATAATTGCTATTTAACACTATCACAAATTCGTTTTCCGTTTTTATTTAAGTTTTATATTTTGAGAAATTATATTAGTATGTATATTTTTTGAGATATATGGGTGAGCGCATCAGATAGAATACGATATAAACGTCAAAGTCATTTCATGTCACGCGTTTTATGGTTAAAAAGTTGCAACCTTCAAAGGCTTGGAACGGTCCAGTTGTGACAACCGAACGCTCTACTCGAAGGTTGTGAACGACGTTAGAGTGAAAAGTTGCACTCCGAGTGCGCTCTAACCAAGGTTCGGAACGCACCCCAGTAACATTAAATTTATTCAGGGTGCGTTCCGAGGCTCAGAGTGTAGTTGTTTGGTTGTTTTGCAACTTACCCTGAGGCCTGAGGGAGGTATGGAACGACCGAATGTTTTATAACCTCAAACAAATTGTGACATTGACAGATTTACATCATTATCGTAATAATAATTACCGTTGCTATTTAACACTATCACAAATTCGTTTTCCATTTTTATTAAAGTTTTATAATATTTTGAGAAATGATAATAGTATTTATATTTTTTGAGATTTATGGGTGAGCGCATCAGATAAAATACGATATAAACGTCACAGTCATTTCATGTCACGTGTTTTATGGTTAAAAGTTGGAACCTCAAAAGGTTTGGAACGGTCCAGTTGTGACAACCGAACGCTCTACTCGAAGCCCGAAGGTTGTGAACGACGTTAGAGTGAAAAGTTGCACTCCGAGTGCGCTCTAACCAAGGTTCGGAACGCACCCCTAGACTTTTTTTTTTCCTTTAGCTACATTTATTTTATTAATGATCTGTACACCGTCAAATTCGACAGAAAAGTTTGCATTACTATCCTTACGATTTAGGGCGTATACCATTTGACGCTAAATTAGTTATATTCGATAATTTGGATCACATTTGTGTCTATGGTTCATATTAAATGTGGATCCATAGACTCAATATGTGGTCAAAATTATAGAAATTAACTCAAATGGAGTACGGCCTTAGAATTATTATTTATTCGTACTTCGTCAGCGTGGGCGGTATGTATAAGTATGATAATCTATTATTAGTAAAAATATTCGTAAGAGGATTTCAAATATTGCAACATTGTTCAACCATTTTTTCTCTATGGGCCTATTCCATTTAAAGCTAATTTCGTTATTTTCGATCATTTTGACTACATTTGCGTCTATGGTTGTGAACACTGTGATCATTTGTAAATGTTCTCCCCTGTTCCATTCAGGATCAGAACGCTAAGAATGCCACTATAATTTGCCATTTCTGTCACTTTTGACATTAGATGTAGGTAATTCAAACTGTTCCAGTAGCTTCATAGCGTTTATGGCGAAAATAATGCCAAGACCCAAGTGAAACAACTTTTTGGAAATGTGATCGTTTTTATCGTTTTTGGCGAATTTAACTTTAAATGGTACGCACCCTATGCAACAACAGTAATATGTGATGTGTCTCTTTTTGTTGGTTTACTGAGCAAAAAGAGATTTTTTTATGGATTACCACAAAACTTGTACACTTTAGATTGTCCAACTTTAATATTATGTAAGTGTGCGGGGGTCGGAAAACTGGCGTTATTAATGTGTACGTACAACAAACAATAGTAAAAAACCAGACAAAATGAAAATTACGGCGCAATGAGCCTGGCAACACTGTTTAGTCATATCCTTTTCCGCTTTTTAGGGATGTTCGATCCAGGTGCTTTGTATGAATATTCGGGATTGTAATACACTATATCGATTTAAGTATCGATCCTATTGATTTTATACGATTTTTTGGATCGATCACCTACCGTAATTTGTACTTTTTAAAACAAAACGTCTTTTAAAGAATGCATCATTTTTTTAGTATAGAAACATTTACATTCCCATGTAAATCCGTCATGTTTAACCATCTTAAAAAAAGTTTTTTTCTAGCGCGGATTAAAGACAGGTATAAACTTGGTTTTGGATTGTTTAGAATAAATCGGTAGAAAAGGGTAGAGGACCACCGATCGCGGAACCTCCTACGTTGGTTTCACATCGATAGATTGATTAGCAGAAAAGTTATTATCGTTTTTTTATTACTACGCGTTGTTTTTATTAAATGGTACCAAGAGTCTCAAAACCACACGGTCCCGCTGTAACTTACCTCAGGATCATGGTTTCTTTCAAATTTCGTTTCCTTGTTGACACTGTGATTTCTATTTGTCCCGGTGGTGTGATGAAAAGTATAACAAACCAAAATAACAAAAACATAAAAATGTAGTTGGTAAAATAATGGAGTTTTCGTTTCTATATGCCTCAATCGCAAGCTTCATATTTTGATATATAGACAGCATTAATGAGCATAGTGCAGGCTGTGTTGATAAAATGCGATATGAAATTGTAATAACAGGTGCTATGTGAATAGAGTACGGCCAACCGCGACTCAAGCATGTTGCAACAGCAGATTGTCTGAAATAGTGTTATGTGTGTAAACTTTTTTTTATTTAATGACTTTATTTTATTTATAGACATGTTCTTACGCCATGTTTTATTTATGTTTTCATAACAGAACAAGTTTATTTCTGATATATCTATCAATAACCCATACTCCAATTGGTTATCATGCAAATGTTCACTTCCACAAATTACTTATTAAGTTATAAGTTTAACTTTTTGTGCGTACATTAAACATTTATATAAGTAATGCGACAAATGTATGCATATTATTGAACATTTCTTGAAAGTAGAAATCTTTTCAGTGCAAAATAACGACATTCCAATATTAGATGCTAAAAATCTGCTCATGGATTACCACAAAAGTTGCACTCTTTAAATTGTACAACTTTTATTTTATATTAGTGTGCTGGGGTCGGATAACTGGCGTTATTTATGTGAACGTAGAGAAAACTACTAAAAAAGATAACATTTTAAGGAATATTTTCACTTTTCGTGAAACAAACCATAGTAAATACCAGACAAAACTTAACTTATTGCGTAATGAGCTTGGCAACACTGATTAGTGATTTCCTTTTCCTCTTTCTAGGGATGTTCTATCGAGGTGGTTTGTAATATAGTAATAATTTGGTGCTTGCTATTGATTGTTATACACTGTATCGATCCAAGTATTTACCTTATTGATGTGATACGATTTTTTGCATAGATCCAGTATCGTATTATCCCGTTGAAGCGCTCGGCACAACGCGGCTGCATGCCGTTAAAGCGTTCGGCTTTTTATTGCCCCACAAAATATCACGTCTCAAGTGGGTGCGCACGATTACGTAAATAAAGCTCACGCTGTGGGTTTGCGTCATTTGATACCCATAGTTTACTCTTTCCACACGTGTTTGTAATTGAAAATAAAACGTCTTAGGATCATTATTTTGGTATAGATTCTTTTTTATTGGCAAATCTTTGAACGATAGGATACGTAATATTGATAGCTATTATAAATCTATTCGATAGCTGTTTACATTTAAAGTTTTAAGTTGGCTAATTAGAAAAACCATCTAAGATACCCTAATTTGCACATTCCTCCACTTGCCATTTTTTTTTGAAAGTGACAAAACAATTGAATTTTTAGGTGGGGCCATAAATATCTCAACTATTGTTTATTTTATGAAATTGCTATATCTATAAAACACACAACAATTGCTTTATTCATATAAATTAATACATTTATTATGAATAAAAATTAAATATTATTATTACTATAAAATTAAATATCATATACATACATCTATAATCCAATGTGATTAAAATATTTATAGAAGTCACTTATATTAAGTAATACGAATAAAAATAATCCTAAAATACCATATTTACACAAAATATCAGGTATTTATACGTACATTTTATGCTATTTATCCAAAAACTAATATACTATTTATATATAACTTTTTGGTGGTTCAAGAGAGCAAAACGTAAAACACAAAACCGAAAAGGATCTATCACAAAAGTCATCAAACCAAAATTGAAGGTATTATGAAATATAAGATGCGATAACAATTGTTTAACAAAAACAATCACCAGATACATATTGATATTTGTGTCATTTGAACACCAAACTATTATATTCATATTACACCAAACTATTTAGTTAATAAGCGCGGCACGAATGTAGGTCGCATATTACTAATAAATATTATGGTTAAGGTATATTTATCATTTTTAGAATTGGATACACATTAGTACGATTTTTTTATCCGATCTTCATTGTAAATGATCGATCCATTAGTCAATCGAAGTAAGATCGATCCAATTAACAGACCGAAAGCCATAATGGCTTGCGACCATTTAATCTATTACAATGATGGTATCGAAACTTAAATCAGTGGGTTGTATTCCTATGTATCGGTATCGATCTATCTACAGAAGTATAGGGTCGGGTCGAACTCGAACATCCCTATCTCTTTCTTGTTTGTAATTTGTAGCGTAACGATCGGATGATCGTTCACGTTAAAAATTAAAATTTTATTTTATTTCATAAATAGTGTATATCTACGTTTTAAAACTTAGTTATACGGTAGTTATTCAAATTATAAACAAATATTGTTTTTTGAAACTTTAACCTCAAGTTTGTGTTAACTCATAAAGTTTTAAAAACACGTGTCATCACAGCACAAACTTTTAGGTAAGCTATTTTAATTTATAAATATCGCTTTAATCCTATGATAAATGTTATTATGTATTAATGATACATCTTTCTTACATTACAAACTTACGGATCAAGGAATTATTTCACGTGGCGATACATTAAATGTGGTTTTTGTCAATATTTCCTAGCATATATGTCGGTTGACATTCAAACATATTTTAACCTGCCATCAATAATTTCTTTGAACTATTTCATTTTGGTATGTAGGTAATATACCCACTAAAAGGTCAAAATATCTTTATAATTGCTTCGAGGAGGCTATGTCAGTGCTGTGGAAGCGATAGTATCGCATTCCATTTTATCCGTATGGTACCTACCGTTCTCATTCTGTTTAGGGGCGATATATGTCTCACTGATGTTTTGTGCCATCAGCTTCTACCCTAGCTGTCCCAACTGAATGCAGGTATCGCAGGGTGTTTGGGTCATTAGCTCAGCTTCAAGTGGCATGTGTGGTATTGGTGGCTTATTAACTGTTTGTTGCTCCAGTTTTGTGCAGAAAGTTACCTACAGTGACTTCCAATGAGGCATAACATAAGACAATATATGCTTCAGCTTTTTTGTTGGAAACATGGCCTTTGTTTATAATCCTCTATTTGGTGTTACTGGTTCTGTTGTCGTTTCTATTGCTGCTGGCTTAAAAATGCTCTCCATGTCATCACATAGTTGTTTTTCTGTCCAGTCCATGACCAGAGTATCTGCTATGATAGAACCTGGGCACGTATTGTTCCTTTTCCATGTTATTTTGTATATAATTCATAAAAATAGTAATGCAGCAATACGTTTGAATATTCTGAGATTTTTGCTATTTTGTTTTGTGTACTGTTTTGTATTAACATTGTGTATTTTTGTGTTGATTAGTTAGAATTAATACCAAGTTTTTATTACCTTACAGACACTACTATGTCTACAGAAAATAAAAAACGCAAATTTCATCAATTAAATGGCAATCAAACATGCATTGCGGCGGGTAAGTTAATCTAAACTTGTTTTATAATAGAACCCTTGACCACTATTTAAGAGATGGTGATTATTGATGTTAAATAGCCTAAACCTAGCTAAGAGATTCATGGGTTTTTTCTTGAAGAAGTAAACATGTTAAGCTAGCATTCTCAGTATAGCCACACAAAGAAGGTCAAGCTACAACAAGATTCAAACAAAGGCCCATATGTGGTAGCCCATAACAATTTGCATGAGCATGGCTATAATATTCTCATCATATTCAGATATTTATTGAGAATTATGTTGCCTACATATTGTCATTTATGTTTTTGCAATGTTTTGCTTTAGTTTTAAATGATCTCTGTACATTATAATTTCAATGAAAGTTAACTGCTACTTCTTGAATGGTAGAAAAGCAAAGATTGTAAACTCTTGTGTGCTTATTATGTTAGTTTTCTTTCATAAAACTATAATGTCACACTGTATGTCGGTCTGTATAGAAGTCACATATCTCTAGCTCATAAACATAATTTGTTACAAATCTAGACAAAAATTTGATATGTTGAGTCCACCTCAAGTGAAAAATCTGTCGCCAAGCACCTAACTGTGTGTTCCGGCAGCAGTCCTTGAGAGCCAGTGAAATTACAGGCACATGAGACTTAACAACCATGACGTCTCAAGGTGACGGGCGCAGTGCAATTTGTGACTTGTGATGAAATGCATCTGTTACAGGCAGAGGTTAGTCCGCTTAACATCAGGTGGCCCTCAAGCTTGTTCTGTCACAAAACAATCAAATATAAACAAATAGTAAATTAGAAATATCAATTATTTTACAGTGTCAGTAAACTTAATCTGCTTGGAAAGGAGGTGTAGTGCCAGGACTTTTTTTTTAATTTTTATTAAAATGGATATTCTTTACTCAGTTGACATAATTAAATCGAAAGGAATACTTTTGATTTGCTTTAAACCCGAAAACATCAGTTTTCAGGACAAGACAAGACATCTCTTTGGCTCATGATGTATCAACAGTGACTGCCTAAATTTGTTTTTTTTTTTATTTGATGAAATTTATAAAACAATTTTTATTACACATGGTATATTGAATAATTAACATTTAGGAAGTATTTGAAAAGATAACACATTAATTAAAATTTAATTAGCAATGAAATAAGTCCAATTATTGACATTTGTACATTGTAGACCGTTTGTGAGGTTTCATAAAACAACTCTTAGATAAGGATCTTTCAAATGTCTTGCACTAGATGTGTGTTCATGTATCGTTCACACACAGCTTTTCCTATAAATTGTTTCCATAGACATAGATGTAGTTGTTGTTTTCTTTTTATCTTATTGTGACAGAACAAGCGTGAGGCCCACCTGATGTTAAGCGGTAACTTTTACCTATAACAGATGCATTTCGTCAAGCAACTAACAGCATTGCGCCTTTCACTCAGGGTCATGTGCCTGTAATTTTACTGGCTCTCACCGACTGCTGGGCCATGTCACAATAAAAAGGACCATAAGGATCACTCCGCTGAGACGTTTAAATATATAAGCAACTCTGCTTCGATGCAATGCCACAGAGCCATTCAGATTGCACACTGCTGAGTGCTTAACATTTATATTCACCTACAAGGCACCTCTCTTTCTATTGTGTAGTCCATATCTCTTCTGATGCAGTACGCGGGTTAGGGTTGTGCTCGTGTGCCCCCATACTTTTACAGCTATGTACGTACCTACATAATTATAGTACCATAAATATTAAAGCAAAGAAATACATTTCAAATATTGGCTATATTGGTAATACCTTATATTGGCGGAAAACTATTTTAAAATGTACCTATGTACTCAAATATGTAAAAGTCATGATGTTTTTTCGATCTATTTAGGTACAAGCTTATTTAATCTGGATTGACTTTTTATTTATTTATAGGTGATAGCCTTACCTTTGAACACTATATCACCGGATGGTAAGTGATGATGTGGTGGAAGATGTTGTTTCGACTAACCTATTATTACTTCATACCATACTCAGATCATGTTAGTTTCCTTCCTCACATTTTATTATTACTTGGGTAAACAAAAGTAACTCAATGTTATCTCTTGTTCTATATATACAATGAAATTTTTAAAGTGGTGTCAAATTGTAAATTTGATAACTAATGCACTTTACACATTCTGTAAATAACCGCTTATCATACCTTTAATCTGTACCTAAGCACCTAACGGTGTTTCAGCAGCTATACTTGAAGGCAAGTTTCTACTTGAGGGTGATAGCTAGCCAAGCGGGCATTCGCAAAATGCCCTACCACCATGCTATAATGACTGCATGTAGTTGGTGGGTTGTTTTAACTTGAAAAATAAATATAACTTTTTATGATGTTTGATAAGCAACAGTAACTAGGTAACAGTAGTTATTACTACTGTTACCCACAAAATACTAAAAAAAGCCTATAATTATCTCATTAAGAAATGGCAAGATCATATCAGTTGAAAGGTTCAACCATTTAATGACCGATTTTGATACTTAAAAAGTTGCTTTTCTAAAGGTTCCAAATAAAGTTGTGACAACAGGGGCCCGATTCTCTTAGCTATTGAGCGGCGTTAACGCAACTTAATTGCATTAGAATCGACGTTTTTGACAGTATCGGTAGTCTGCCCGCTATTTAGGTTCGATCGCAAGTCAGTGGCTTGCTATCAATAGTTTTTGACATATTTGGTATCCTGTAAGCTATTTTGTTGCAGTGGCATAGATAACACAGCATAGATTTTATATAGAAAAATAGCTAAATGATTTAAATATATTTATTTAATGTATTGTTTGCTAGAAAACCACTGTATTTATGATTTTACTGATGCTTGATTGCTAGAAGTTTTCATTATATTTCAGTGGCAACATTTGCAAGCTATACGATAGCGACGCGATTGCTATACAACTGCGATTAAGAGCTAGAATTAGCAGACTACCGAATTTGACATTAACAGCAGTTCGAGCGCAGAAGCATCGCAGTAGTGTTACGTTTGGTCAATAGCTAAGAGAATTGGGGCACAGAACGCTACTCAAAGATTGTTAACGACGTTAAGAGTGAAAACTTGCACTCTAAGTGCGCTCTAACCAAGGTTCTGAACAGGCCCCTGTCGGAACACACTGTTAGGTGCTTGGCGACCGATTTTCTACTTGAGGGTGGTCAGGCGGGCATTCGCTAAATGCTCTCCCACTATGCGATGAAGCTCAAGCCGGCGGTGTCGATCGAACCTTGGACCAGCGGCTCCGCAGTCCATAGCTGTAACCGCTCGGCTATCATTTTATTCAGAGTAGTACGATAAGTACAGTTGTGACAATATATCTCATTGGCATTCTTTTCAAACAATGAGAAATATTTTATAAATGTTATAACTTCTCTGAAATATTTTAGCATAATAAACTACTATATTTAATATTTTAGCACATACATCTCAATAAACTTATCTTAAAACAATACTTAAAAACACTAAAATACCAGTTATGATAAAAGAATAAAAAATCGTACCAGATAAGGCTGCAATATGTGCCTTGAAATTTATTTATGATCTAATATATAACCTAACATTTAAATGGTATCAGTTCCAACTAAACACCTACAGGAACATGAGTAGTCTGCACAGATAAAACAAAATATGTATTCTGATTTTAAGTGGAAACAAACAAACTTTGGAAATATTTTTGTACTGATATATGTCATAAAAATCATCATTTAATATATGATGGATATGTAAGAGATATATGTGATGATATATATCCTCGATACAAATACTTACTATGATTTGTAACTAGAAGAAGCGCAGGTGCATATATTACAGACTTTCTCAAGTCTAGCTTAGGCATCTGAGGTTCATCATACAATATTAGGCTCTATAATTGTTTGTATTAATTACGGTTATACATTATCATTATTTTGTTGTGTAGCAATTAAGATTTATTATTATTAACCATGCTATTCAAATCTAACTGTAACTTAAAAAACAATCAAACAACTACACTCTGTGGCTCTGAATTTAACCCTGTTTTTCCAATAAATCTAACTCATATAGTATATAAAAACTAGATTTTGTGCACCTGGACTTTGATCTATATTGACTTTTATTCTTACATTACATTAATATATAATAATTTTTGTTTTCTTTATCTCTACTACAATCTATAGGTTGGATTTTTCCCCATCTTTCCCGTACTAATATGAAATTTTGAGTAACCTAAGTAAATTTCTAATTCCAAAATAAACAAAATATTTTTGTTTTTCTCCATTTTAGAGGAGAAACGTGCGCGCGGCAGCCAACAATAGTTATGTTAGATTTTTAAGTTTCAAGTTAATTTTATTGTGATTTTACTGTAGTATCAGAAATATACATTTAGGCACGAGGGTATCTGTGGCGACAGATTTTCTATTTGAGGGTGATAGCTGGCCAGACGAGCATTTGCATAATGCCCTACCATCATGCTTAAAAATTCAAATTTGTTAAAGATATTAAGTGGCCATCTATGTTGCACCCTATAATTTATTTATTTTATATATAGGTATATGCTTTTATTTCTTTCTATTCTTCTATTAAATGTATTATAATTCAAATAAAACATAACTTCTGGTAAAACATTGAAGTTTTTTACATCAAAGATAGTGCCAAATTGGTGGTTTTAAAATTTATTTTTATCAGCAAGATTTAGGTTTTGGTTATAATTGTACAGATCTTAATTATTTAAATTCGTGTATGTATAATTTTGGCCTCAAATTATTCCAAAATTTAAATTGTTTGGTCCCTGTATTTATGCCACTGTTTGTTTTCCATTATGTTTGGTGACAGTATCTATGCAATTACTGTTGTATGTAGGTGCAGGAATACCTGAATGATAAAAACTTGGAACCAATATTAAGTATAGTACCTATTTGTGAAATAATCAATAATCATATACGAGAACATTGAATACCATTAATTGATGCCCAACAGAATTAATATTTTCATTAAAAATCAACATTTAATTAGACAGTATATTATTTGGGACCTGTAGATTTTATTAAGTCTTATTAATTTGTAAATATAACCTGTATAATTATTCAACATTACATTCATAATTTTTATTTTTATTTTAATAAAATACTGGCATTGATTTTAGCATCCCTTCTCTTTATGTTTTAAGTAATATCAAACATAAATTAGTACCAATTTTTGCAAATGACATAAATGGGCATTGATTAAAATTTCAAGATATATATATAAATTAAACAAATGATTTTACATATAATACATGCTAAAATCGACACAAATATTACAATAAACATTAGCTTAACAAATTAATACGTTTTATCTTAATTTTTTGTAGGTAGTGTAAACCAAGCTCACAGCAAGTTTAAAGCTCCAGGCAGGCAATGTACCGCAATGGCATATGTAGCTGCCATTTACTCAACAATAAGAAAACGATCAATGTTTTCAAAACAAGATGTTGATTTTATATTAAATGAAGGGGATAATTTATATGTGAAATTGGAACCATACATTCCCACAAGCGATACTACAGGATACTTAAATCCTGATGATTTGCCATCCACCCTTCAAATCAATCAAACATCTGTGGAGATTGAAGATATGACGGATTTAAGTAATTGTCTTGTAAATGGAGAATATCCTAAGTGCATTGGAGAAATAGAAGATAAACTATTATATCTTTTAAATAAATTAACAGAAGAGGTATTCAATTCTAATCACAACGATGTCAAAGACAGCTATTTATTTATTGGTAATGGTTATACAGTGTCATTCTGGCGTCACAATGGTAAGTATTATTATTTTAATAGTCACAGTGTCAACAGCTTGAATGAACCTGTTACCAACGGTGTAGCACGATTCTTCAAATGTAACAATATTGCAGATTTAGCAAAACTCCTGCTCTCATACCAAATGTCCATAAATCCGCTACAAACACGTTTTTATGGCATATATAAAGTTCGTGTTCTAAATTTGCCCTCAAACCAAGATTCTTCTAATCTCATCATGCCTGATGATAGTCAACATAGTGAAATATCTCCGATTTCAATTCATAACGTTCCTATTCTTGAATTAATGGATTCTGTTGAATTCAGTGAGGTATCTCCTTCTATTCTAAAATCTAGCCACATACACAAACAAACTGATATTAACAAAACTAATGTTATTGACAATGAAACCACTTCATTAGTTGATACTGAAATTCGATTACATGTCAGTAATTCTGTTGATAGTACTAAAATTTTAGGCGATGCAATAATTTCCTTAATTGATGACACACATTATATTGATAATAATTCTAATGTTATGGACAATACAACCATAAGCATAGTTGATTGTGATACTCAATTAAATAATTATACTATAACTGATTTTATGAATAATACAACCATTTCGTTATTTGATAGTGGGACTCAATCAGAGGTCCACAATAGGAAAGATAATATTATAGACGATACAACAATGTCGTTATTAGATACTAAAACTCAATCAGACGTAAGTCAATATATTCAAACATCTCCTACCATTTTAGCCAACTACAATAATGCATCAAAATCATTATATTGCGTAAATGAAAATTTAAATACAACAAATTCTACAGCTATGCATTCGCCTGACAATGCGTGTAATGAGATATTTACATCAACTCCCAAAGATACACGTAATTCTAACACAGTACAGGCTGTTATTAATACTGAAAATATGATAAACAAACCAACAATTTCATTGATTTGTAGTGACACTTTGTCAGATATCAGTCAAAACAATGAAACATCTTTAATTAACCATGATTGTACTGGTAATCAAGTAAAATCTATTATAGTAAATTCTAACATGCAGGTTAAAAACACCTTACATGTGACTGATAGTGAATGCAGTCTGATATCTCCCTCTATTTTACAAGATTGCTTATCTCCTGGTTTAATAAAAACTGTTATTGACAAGGAATTAAATTGTATAGTTCAACCAATTCAACCAATTGTTAACGAGTGCAATATAACATCTCCTTCTATTATAAATGATATTCCTGATTTTGATTTAGGAATGTTAATATCTGGTAATATTAACTCGAAAAACATTAAGATTAATAACCCTGAAATAAAGAGTGATAAAAAACTGTCAATATTAAAACCGGTTGTTGTCATTGATAGACAGTCCATTTTAGATCCAGTTTTAGCTGTCGCATCTTTAAAATCTAAAACTTCATTTTCGACAATTAAACGCGGAAGGCCACTGAAACAGAAAAGAGGAAGAAAAAAAATCAAGCAACATTCTCATCTTGATGCAGTTATAAAATATACTGAGAAAAATCCCAAAATTCATCGCGACGCAGTAAAAAAGTACAATGATCAAAATCCCGAAATTAATCTCAAAGCAGCGAAAAAGTACACTGAGAAAAATCCCAAAATTCATCGCGACGCAGTTAAAAAGTACACGGATATCAATCCCAAAGTTCATCGTGACGCAGTTAAAAAGTACACGGATATCAATCCCAAAGTTCATCGTGACGCAGTTAAAAAGTACACGGATATCAATCCCAAAGTTCATCGTGACGCAGTTAAAAAGTACACGGATATCAATCCCAAAGTTCATCGTGACGCAGTTAAAAAGTACACGGATATCAATCCCAAAGTTCATCGCGAGGCAGTCAAAAAATACACTGATAAAACTCCCGAAGTGCATCGCACAGCGGTAGATAAATATTACAAAAAAAACCCTGAAGTAAATCGTACTGCAGTAAGAAAGTATCATAAAAATCATCCAGAAATAACTGGACAAACTGAGACGCAATATAATGAAATCAGTCGTAATATAGAAGTACCATTACGTAGATCAAAAAATTTGATAGGAGAAAAACGTGGTGCAGAACTAAGTACCATAGTACCATTTTCATTGAAAAACGTGTGTCTTTATTCTTCAGATGCTTACGTTTGTCCACATTGTAGCGCTCGGCTGTTTGATGAGGAAAAAACGAGAAAGCAGTGGTGTTGTGGATCCGGCGCTAACAACGTCCAGGCTTTTGCTCCCCTTACAGAAGACTTTTACACACATCCCGCTTTTGTAAAAAGACCACGAGCATACAATAATATGTTTGCCTTTTCAGCATTAGGTACTACGCATGGTCTACAACAACCAGATGGAATAGCCTTTTTAAAAATTCAAGGGCGAATATATCATCGCGTTTTTGATTTAACTTATAATAAAACTACAAATAACATTGCAATGCATATTAATGATAGTTCAGAACGCGAAAGTATAGCCGCTGGGGAAAATCTCGAAATAGTAGTTATACGATCAATCACCAACTTTTTACATAATGTAAATCCTTACATAGAATGTTTCAAAAGACTGAGTTTAGAAGCATCCTCGGAAGCTTTTATACAATTTGAAAAAACTTCCAGAGCCACTCACGGCAATATTTTAGGCGATCAGCCCGTGGGTAGAGAAGTATCCGCTATAATTAGCACTGATCGCGAACAGTACGCACCGCGTTCTATAGCTGTTTGGAAAATTGGTGAAAGTAAGCCCCACACTGTTGATATTATGCATATTCTATATGAATGTTTTCAATATCCACTTTTATATCCAGAAGGTAATCCTGGTTGGTATCCGGGCCGATTAGACAATTTTGGTAAAAAGTTAACTCAAGCTAAATATGTCAGATGCCTCTTGCTATCTCTGAAAAGATTTAGTGAGTGCGGACGATTATCGGAGGAATGGATAGTTGACATGTATTGCAGAATCAGAGAAGAACGTTTTCGATATATGTTTTATATGCAATCGCAAAATCGAAGTAATGAATTAAGAGTTGCGCCTCTCCAAGAGTTACTAAATGATGAAACCATTATCGCAGAGGGTATTACTCCGGGACGTATTTATTTGCCAAACAGTTTTACCGGTGGTCCACGGTACATGAAAGGGAAATATTTAGATGGTATTGCTTTATTCAATCGACGGGGCAAGCCAACGTATTTCATAACCTTTACTTGCAATCCAAATTGGATAGAAATTAGACGGTCAACACCTCCTGGCCAACGCCCAAATCCACTTATATGTGCACGAGCGTTTAAATTGCGTTTGGATGCATTAATTCGCGACATACGCTCCGGACATTGGTTCGGTAAGGTCGAATATCTAATGTACGTCATTGAATTTCAAAAAAGAGGATTGCCACATGCTCACATCTGCTTTAGAGTTGAAGGTGGAGGTCCTGTTGATAATGTAGACATCGACAAAGTGTGCCGTGCGGACATACCTGATGAATCAGAAGATGATGGCAGGTTGCGTGAAGCTGTTCTTGAGCATATGATTCACGGACCGTGTGGGCCTGACAGGGATAACCTCCCTTGCTATGACAAAGAAAATAAAAAATGTACGAAACGATTTCCAAAACGTGAAACCGATGTAACCTTTACTGACGAGCGAGGGTTTATTCATCTGCGCCGCAACAGCAAGAACGTTGCTACCATAAAGTACCGCGGCAGAGAAATAACAGTTAACGATTTGTGGGTTGTTCCATACAATGCGGCCCTTTTGTTGAAATACGATGCACATATCAACGTAGAAGTTGCGTCTCAGCGATCAATAATTAAATATTTGTTCAAATACATGACCAAAGGTCCTGATGAGGCACGAGTAGCTATTGTTACCGATAACCACAATGAAATAGAGGAGTATGCTACTAAAGCTTATATCGGGTCGAGCGACGCTGTTTGGAGGATACTAGAATTCGACGTCACGGCCCGAGAGCCAAATGTAAAGCAGTTACCCGTTCATCTGGAAAACCAACAGACTGTTTATTTCAGACCCAGTGATATAAATGAAGCGGTGAGTCGCGGCGGTTCAGATTTGATCACATATTTCAACCGACCACAAGGGGAAGAGTTTGACTCAGTAAAGTACATAGATTTTTACGAAAATTATATAGTACACACAAAACGCCCAACAACCAAAACCACTCAAATTTATGAAACTCAAAATGGAAAGTTTATTACACCGCGTCAAAGAGGTGAACTCGTTGCACGAATGTTTTGGGTCGCTCCTAACAGAGGTGAACAATTTTACCTAAGAATTCTGCTCAATTCTTTTCCGTGTCGCAGTTATAAAGATCTGTTGAGGCTAGGTGGCGAGGATTGCACAACTTTCCAAGAAGCTGCCAAAGCTGTAGGACTTGCAGATGATCTTCGTGAATACGAAATGGCCCTTGCGGAAGCATCAACATTTTTCACAGGACATCGCCTCCGAAACTTTTTCGTACTTCTCGCTGTAAATGGCGCTCCCGTTGCGTCTATGTGGGAAACATTTAAAAAACAACTAAGTGAAGATATTTTACACAGAATGCCAAACGAAGAAACGAGGGCATATAATCTGTGTTTGACTCAAATTGGTAGACTTTTACGTAAACACGGGTCCACCCTTATGCAACAAGGTCTTCCTGACGTTCATGATGATACAACTGAATTAGGCAGAGAACGCGTTGAATACAATATAAACACGCAAAAATCATTCGTCAATGAATGGGTATCAAAGTTGTCTTCAGAACAACGGGCCGTATTCGATTATACTGACAAACTTTGCGTCGACAAACAGTACCGTGAAATGAATCCGTGTGCAATATTCATTGATGGTCCAGCAGGTACTGGTAAAACGTTACTTTTGAATGTAATTACTGCTCACGTCCGTGGTGATTTAAGCGGCATTGTCTTGTGCACAGCGAGTTCAGCTATCGCAGCACAAAACCACGAAGGTGGTATCACAGCACATTCAATGTTTAAATATCCTTTAGATTTAGACGATGACAACTGTTATTGGAATATAACAAACGGGACACAACGAGCTGAATTAATATATCACGCTGATGTCATATTATACGACGAAGCACCGATGGCACACAAGTATTTGATTCATCTCTTGGATAGATCGTTGCGAGACTTGATGAAATCAGACAAGATATTCGGCGGTAAAATCATCATATTTGCAGGTGATTTTCGACAAATCCCTCCCGTCGTTCCGAGTGCCAAGACAAATTCAGACATTTTGAATAGTTCAGTGAAAACTTCTCCGCTCTGGCGAAAACTAAAAACATTTTCACTGATAGCTTCACAACGTTGCAGAGACGATCCTGAATACGCAGAATTTTTATTGAATTTAGGTTCAAACAACTTATCCTCGGTACCATTGCAATCAGGTGCAGGTATTCAACGTTTAATCTCACTAGAATCAATCGAATTAGTCTCCGATTTAGACGAACTTATTGATTTTGTATTCGGGTTGGTATTAGATGAACCTGATGTTTGTACCCACAGGGCTATTTTATGTACGCGTAACGACGCTGTTCGCGAAATCAATGCAACAATTTTAGAACGAGTCCCTGGAGAAATATTACACTTTTACTCCAATGACAAAGTGGTAAATGATAATGCAGATCAGTTATTTTTGGGACCCGACGTTTTAAATAGAATCCAACCACCTGGTGTCCCAGAATTCGATCTTAAATTAAAAGAGGGATGCGTATGTATGATTATCAGAAATTTAAGCTTTGCAGACGGCTTAGTTAACGGTACAAAAGTAATAATTGAAAGTACTTCACCACGCCTCATTACAGTAAGAAAACCAGGTGGGCACGAAAATTATTTAATTCCACGTATCCTATTCAAAGCACCCATCGATAAAAATAGTCCATTTGAAATGAGTCGTCGTCAATTTCCACTGCAATTATGCTACGCTATGACGATTCATAAAAGTCAAGGGCAGACCATAGGCCGTGTAGGAGTTGATCTGAGATCAGATGTGTTCAGTCACGGCCAGCGCTGTCAGATGTACTATTTAAATAGTATTTGTACTACTTTTTTAGAATTTCTTCTCCGTACTACCGCATTACGAAAGTCGTACGGCTAATGTACTACTTTTTAAAACCTGTCTTTTAGACAAATACATCAATTGATTGTAGGTCTCGATGAACCCATAGACCAATTCCGTTTATTATGTAGGTACCTATCACCGGGTTTCCCCGATTCCTAAGCTTATTTTATTAGATCGTTGCGTTGGTTGTACGGCATATTTTGTAAAGTCATTATTAAAGATAACTTACTTGTTATCAAGGTATTCTCAAGTTAGGTTTTTAGTAATCGCACTTTGTTCAGGTTACGTGTGTGACGTGTGTGTTTTTACAATTGTAAATGTGACTAACTTTATATCTATCTACGTGCAAGCAATTAAATCTAAATTTGATCAAGACTACAATTAGAAATAGTTAATCCAATGAAAGTATCGATTTACCAGGCTGACCAAATAACATATAGGTATGTATTTTAAATGAAGCCGGTAGTTGTGCGAATTTTAAAGCAAATAACGAAATGATGCCTGAAATTACATGGAATGTATATTGTATAAAAAGAATACGTTATGTTAAATAAATCAATATTATTAATGTGTACTATTGTTTTTATAAAAAACTCCCAGATGTACTACTTTTTTACAGGTGGTATACTATTATCTTGTTTTTGTATCTGACAGCCCTGGTCACGGCCAATTGTATGTTGCTTTAGGTCGTGTTCGTGAAAAACGAAACATTAAAATATTGTTGCACAAAGACCGCATTGTAAATGGCAATCCTTTAACCATCAATAAAATAATACCTGAGTTGTTATAGTTATAAAATATTATTATGTAGTTTACAAGTATATTTGTATCAATTTGATATATGTTTTTTGGAACAATCACACGTAATATCTTTCCCGTAAAATACATATTTTCATTGAAAACACAGAATCTGAATTTAATAATGTTAACAATTTGGAGATTAAGCTATTATATATTGTATTGTTCATTAATTGTCGGTAATAAATCGATGATTCGCTTGTTACAAGTGCACACTAACGCGATAATGTACTGAGGTACTATCAACAGTGGTGCTCTTACACGAGCTTTTCAAAGTAAAAATCTGACAGTAAGTGTTTACAATACAATAACATAATCGAATGAATGTAAATTATGTAATAAGTCATCTATTATTCTGATTCTGTGTTTAATTTTCACAACACCAAACTTGGTCATATCTCGAAAAATAATAGCAACCAGGTGTTTCATTCAAACCCTGCTGCCATATATGCATAATAGACTCATACTAATATACCTACCATTTTTAGAACACACATCAAAATCTACATTTAAACGCCATATCATATAATACATTTTCATTTTTAGTATACACATGTTTGTTTCTATATTCATAAATTCAATTTTAGTGGACTAGGACGGCACTGCACTGCAGTGTTCGTGACACCACTGTAAAAAAAACGCGCCGAGGGTATCGTACTCCTTAATATTTGACACGTATTGGTTTTTTTGTTATAAAAAAAGGAATATTTAGTTAAAATAGAACAAAGTTATAATATACAATCCAACATATGTCAAATATTTAGAGTGGTGTGGAAACCGACCCAAATATTTTATTTTGATAATATGTAGTATTTTTATTATGTTTTATGTCAATAGCTCACCGAACTACCCGAAGATACAATTGAACACAAGACCAGAAGACATCGATACAACAGGTAAAAGTTTTAATTGTGATGACCACTCCCTCATTGTTCAAATACTATACAGATAGAACTTATCGACATCTCTGATTGAAAAATAAACTTTTATTTTCATATACTCTCTGTGTAGGGTACCAGGTCCATGCATTCAGGGAAGAAAGTTAAAATTATGCCTGGCACTTGCCACCCTGACTATAACTCTTTTAAGATGAACGTCAATGCTTCTCTTCACTTCTAAAACTGCCTCCTTTGCCAAGGAAAACTTGATATGATGCTGTTTTTGATACATATTATGAAATAGAATTTTCGATTATCCTAGATAAACCAAAGTTAGGTAAATTATAAAGTTATAGAGGGATTTCAGTATTATACCCAACATTTGCACTTCTTTAGCATATGAATTAACTAAGTAACTATTCTAGCTGGATTTATAAGGGAAAAGGTCTTTATGACGCTTTCCATACAAACTTTCTGTCGTCTTATTTGAAATACATGTGTTCAAATTATGCATGCATGTGTTGTGTTGTGAAGTTTAACATTCAAGCTCTTCAGCCTAATATCTATGATTCCGGTTTGCAAGTTTTAGTAAAATCATGTATTTTTCAAATCAATTTTGTGTAGGAATTTTTATTTTTATATTATAGATAAAATATATCATAAAATGGAAAACTTGCTAACCAGAAACACACTTACATAATAAATAAAAGAACTTTAATGCAAAATTTCATAGTTTAACGGTTGCTATACATGACGAAACTACTTATGTATGGAAAAATGCTATGAAGACACTATTTGTACATGTTTTAGTTTATTTTTGAGTACTAAAAAAAATGTAATATAGATGACGTTACACCATTGTATTTTACACCATGTTTATCTTTTAATTACAAACAGGATCAGCACATTCAATCATTGATTAAGCTATTGCAAAACAGCATACAAAAATAATGATTAACCATTCAACAACCACTAAGAAACACAAAAACACACGTTGAAGATCAGCGTTGTCGATTCTTTCTCAAAATATATATTATGTATAAATGTATACCTCACTAATGATAATGAAAATGTGTCACCCGTGACATTTACTTATATTGGATAACAAATTTATTACTAAAAAAACCCGTTTTTTACCGCCATGAGATTTTCGCCAGATGCCCCCCAGATAAATTAAAAGAAAATTATAAAAGCCTAGATATAGTCATTTTTAAATTTTTAACGCCTTAAAATATAAATGTATCCTTTTTAATGTAGTTAAGTTTGCAATAACGCCAGCTATGCGGATTACATTACAAAATCTCAAATATACGATAAGAAAAATGTATATATAGAATATTATAGAAAATTTTATTTATCCCGCACATGACTTAAATTTTTCCTATCGTATATTTGTGATTTTGTAATAAATGAATCCGTTTCATTTATATTTCAAGTTATTAAGAGGAAAAAGCGGATAAGAAACTTCAATTTCATGAAATTTCAAGCCTCGTGGCCCTCCTTAAAGTAAACGAAATAGAATTTATAACATATTTTATTGCTTCAATGAACATACTTATATAATATAAATAAATAAAACTATTTGTATTTTTTTAACGATTTGGTTACAGTACATTTCTCTACCTGTAGCCAGTTACAGACGTCGCTATATTGATTAGTGGTCATGGCGCGTTGACCTCTGCTCCGGGCGTCTCGGTCTTCAGACCACACTTGGGCCATAATTCTTACGGCTCGACGACAGAAGTAGGAGTCCTTCCCCTCTGTAGATCTAATACTCGTCAGGTAATAGATATTTTTACCGTGCATCACACTCTTTATTATGAACAAAAACACTCGAGATTTTGTGTCAGTGTACTCAGATATAGTAAGATGAGTTATTATAAAACGCATCCATTAAATGAATGATTATCTGTGCAGTTTCCCAACATCAGACGAAGCAAAAGAAAATAACTGAAAGGTGAGCCTCGTGCTTCGGGGAAGAACAACCAACGAAAAGAGGACCATCAGCTTTTTTCCACATTGTTCGAAGTTTGCCGTCGAAAAAGCATTCAACCTGCAAAGTAATATAATATATGGGACGATTAAAGAGACTTCAATTGGAACTCATAATCAATAGAGGTAAGAATGCTTTTTTTTATGCCGATTTGCTAGCCTTTAAGTGATGATGTAGTCGAGAATATTATTCAGGCTAATCTAGAATTACTGGCTCTCAATGACAGCTGCTGAACCACGCCATTAGGTGCATGGCGACAGATTTTCAACTTAAAGTTGATAGCTAGCCAGGCGGGCATTTGCAAAATGCCCTACAACCAAGCTATACCGCCTGCCAACCTGAGACAACCGGGACCGATGGCTTGACGTGCGCGCTCAGTAGTAATGTCGCTAGCGGGGTCAGTGGTCACCCATCCAAATCATGACAGCAGTGGACAATGCTTATTGTAGCTGATCAAGAACGACTAGCAAACTTCGCTACAAACGCTTCTAAAGGTAATTAGGTATGTAATTATGCAACAAAAATATTAATGCTGGACGCAAGACGTTCTGGAATTATATTCTTCTCTGTATTGATTTCAAATCTCGTTACAGTTTAACTATTAATAAGGCTCTTCATTCACTGCTTAACAAAGTTTTTAAACATTTCTCTATTTTCGAATATGTTTACATGCATTATCGTGTGCTAAGCAAAAATTACAATTACAAATTTTAGAACACAAAATTATTACATATGTAAGGACTTACTTTCATTTCACACTTGTGATTTTCTTATAATACGAGTAATCAATAATGAATATTATAAGAAAATCACGACTATTACCTTTGTACGAAAATGTCATATTATTAATTTTTATTCGCCTCGTAGATCCTGTAACAAGAACTACACTTCCAAATCACGAGATTCCAGGATCAATATATGTGATAAATTAAAAGTTATTGGTTTTTCCTACAGGAAGTTCTGTCCTATGAAGCTACTGTCGGTCAAGAGAAGAATTGATGGTGATGTTCTCGTCTTCAAAAGCCGCTGCTGCTGCTGCTTTCCACTTTCACAACACCGATTTAACGAATGTCGACATTTTTCTACAGGTCAGTACGTCCATTTAAGTATTTATTAAAACACAATTTTGCTAACACCAACCTCTTAACACTCCGTTAGACGCGCGGGGCACAAGTGTGCCCCAGGTATAGATATTTGATTGTTATTTTAAAATGTATGGCCCCAGAATCTCCTTCAATAGCTATCCCATAGATCCTGATGTATTTGTTGGTGGACTTGACAACAACGACAATGCACAGGTTTATTTTTTATCAACACAGTGGAACTAGAGTTCCTTTATTTCCTACGTTTTGAATAGATAAACTAATAATTAAAACAACACTACTCAGGAATGTGACCATACATTATTGTATTTTTTTAATAGTTTGCAATACAGACGTAACTTTCTTTGTTACGGTTCTAAGCATAAATAAACACTGATTTAGAAAACACTAATTCTATTTTAAACTTATATAAGTAATCCTCGTTTAAAATATGGGCACAGCGGTGCACCGCGCGTGTAATGATGTGATAAATAAGAGCATGTGTAACGGAGTGTTAAGTGAATAAAATAATTTAAATATATTTGGTTTTGATTCTAATGAAAAAGATTTAACATTGCATTCTATGATTTAAATATTTCTATACTCCTGTGTGATCATTAATTAATAACATTGGTGATAAAGAACTGAACAATTCTTTCTCGAGTTTGAAGGCCCAGCTCCGCCTTGACTCTTCACATCTCTGACAAATTAGACATTACCATGACATCTTAAGGAAAAATTCAAAACACCCCGCAATATCAAAAATCAATGAAGAATGAAATTACTTGTAGATATTTATATTTTATGATAATGATTGTAAAGTTCATGTAATAGAGCGTAAACGCATACTATGAGTATATATTATTTTTATTGTTACTTATGTATCAAACATAAAACTTTACCAAAATGCTTCAGGCTCAACTGATAACAAAAAAACTTAACAATTAGCACAACCTTCCAAGGCGTACATCCAATTACAAAACCAAATAAAATTTGGTTGTGTATTTTTTGATAACACTCATACATTCCTGTTTCCATAGCGTACACTGTTGAACAATTCCTCCTCCATAAGATAGGTTTGCCTTATTTCACACGCTTGGAAGGCGTCTTGGAATCGCTGTGTAAGATGGCAGTTCTTCATAAAAGCGCTGCTCTCTATCAGCTATTTTTCTTTTCATCGTCTCTTACAACTACCACAAGGTGTAATTTTAGGCTGCCTCCATCCCTTTTATCACCATACATTACCAATATCGCTAAAAGAGAATCCCTACAGAATGTTTAAAAATATACTGAAGACATGGTTATTGGAAAAATTGTTAAATAAAAAAAAGAAGTAATATAAAATATTCTATATAACAAACATATTAACTAAGATTTGACATGTTTAATATTGATATTAATTTTTAAATTCATATATTTTAATTATAGACATTCCATTTTATAAATGTTTAATTGATTTAATTTTGAACAGAATTATTCTAATAATGTCACCAAATTCAAATTGTAAGTAATGGAGAAATAGAAGAGCTATATTTATATATAATACTTACTTTTTTTTAGAGAATTACATTCATTTCCTCTCAAGTTTCAAAGGCAAAACTTATACTTTACGATAAATAACCTTTCAGCCTTTACAGCTAAATATAAAACCAAAAGGAATAGCGAAATATGCTACAAACATATCAAAATAAATTTTGATAACCTAAAAAGCTATTAAATGTGACTCTGAATTTGTTATTTGATTTTGAAACTATTTATTTAAATACATCAATATTATGTAAATGTAATTCTGCTACTGACATAAAAATAACAAAATAATGCTATTGCTTCATCAAAATCATACTTATATACTCCTTTGAGTGTTAATAACTATTATTTTTATATCAGAATTTAGCCATGACATTAGCAAAAGATCTTATTATAAGCTATTTTTTCTGTTCAATTCGAATTAAATAATAATAAAAGCATTATTCCTCGTTTACAGATTAACATGGAAATGGAAGATACTTGTTTATGCTTGGTGAAACACTTCGAGTCTTCAACCCTGCAACAACTGGCCGCATCACTTCACTCTGTACGCCGCGCCCGCGAGCGACGTCGCTGTGTCTACGACTTCAGTCGCGTTGAATTTAGTATTGTCGCGCTCCAACAATATAATATTATAATGTTGTCTTAGGTTTTCGCGATTATTACACAAAGTAATTAAACAACCTTAAACGGTTTAAATTTGTTTAATATAATATTATATCAAGGGTTCGATTAATGAAAGGCAAGCACCTAACGGTGTGTTCCAGCAGCTGTCCTTGAGAGCCAGTAATTCTAGATAGCTTACACAACATCTTCGCCCGACCACATCATCACTTACCATTAGGTGAGATAGTGGGCAAAGGCTAGCCTATCAGCAATAAATAAAACAATGTTAACCTTTTTTGCAACGAGCGCTGTATCTTTGTTACTGGGCAGATATTTATTTTGCGAACGGGTCTTAAGTTTTTAGTATTTAGTCTAGAAGTTTGGTTTTAAACGAGAGTTTACGAGTTCTCTGTTACTGTATATTTACTTACAGACCTGTTTTCAAGAACTCTGAAAAATCCCTAAAAATAAAAACCTAATTGAAGCATCTTTGTACAGGACTACAGGTAGGCTTTGTTGATACAACACCACATCTTAGTATGGATTTAAATGCTAATGTTATGTTACTAATATTACACACAATAAAATATACAAAATTATAGGTTAGATAGGTAATAGTAATTGCAACTTCACTCAAAAAATATGAAGTAGGCTTGCTTTCTTGAGTGGAAAGGTCTATTGTACCTGGTATAGGTAACGATGGTTATCGCTGCACGCTTACTGTATCTAGACTACTACTGTATTACTAGAATATCAACTTTTACAGATAGTAGGTACTACATAAATTACTTGATATGATTTCATAAAACTAAGCTAGAACGTCCTTAGTAAACAAACTTCTTAAATTGTAATAGACACTAAAAATGGAATGAAATGTCTATATATGCTATATGAAAATAAAATAAACACAATAAAACATCAAATTTGTTTCATTTTGCTACTTTCTTCTTGTTTACATTATGTAGTAGAAATATTTACTATTATTATAGTCAGCACAAAACCAGTCTTGTAGGACAGTGACAGCGATAGTATAAGTTGAGAAAGTAAGCCCTACAGACAGTTTACCTCATAGGGCAATGATAATTATTGTCAATGAACAATAGGTACTTAAAAGATAAAGGGCGCGACTATTCAGTCTTCAACCGTTAGCTTCAGAATGGCTGGTTGCCTGTGGCGTTTGTATGTATGAATTGATACCTATCATTTGCTTTTCAGCTTGCAACATGCTTTGATTTTCGGTAATCTTATTAACACATACATACAGAAATATACCTATTTTAAGTTAGATACTGTGATATTTTTGATTGGTCCAAAGGCTTTAAAAATAATGACAGTAGCATCCAGACTAAGAACTTGCCTGTTTTTTTATATATTTACCGTACCGATTTTGGCAAGGGTTCCATTAAACACTGAAATATGTACATAATTAATTGATTCCTTGTAAAGTGACATTGGCATCATTAACCACAATCATAGTATTAGATTTTCGCGAAAAATATGCGCTTATTTACTTCATATTTTATTTGACGTAAGCATCTTAAAGTAGCAAGATGAGTAGGTTCAGGATCAGCGGAGTTAATTATATTATTAGTCAGTAAATTTTAGTAGGTAATATTTTTTTATGCCAGATAAGTTAGACTTAGACCACTATTTCACGTACAATGGTACGTGATAATGTGGTCGAAGATGCTGTAGAATTACTGGCTCTCAAGGACAGCTGCCGGAACACACCGTTAGGTGCTTGGCGACAGATTTTTTACTTGAGGGTGGTAGCTAGCTAGGCGGGCAATCGCAAAATGCCATGCTAAGACGACAACCGGCACCGACGGTTTAACGTGCCACGGAAGCGCTCAGTCGTAATGTCACTAGCGGTCACACGAGCGACGCAACTTTTTAGTGTGGTTAGATATAATGTAACAATTATGTTTCAGTTGTATAATATCGTATTTACTTAAATAACTTCAGTCAGGCAAGTCTGGAAACAACCTTGATCTATAGATAAAATCAAATAATGCACCTATGTACTCCAAAGTAAAAAATAATGTCAATTCGATCTTGTGATTTATGGTTTGTTTTTTGTATTAACGCCACCTGTCGTTGCTTCTGTAAAATATTGGTATTTATAAACATAAACACTTGTAGTACACTATATAAAATCAAGATGGCGGTAAAATATATATAGTAAAGAAAGCAAATAGCAAATAAAATTGTAAAAATCTAAGATTTGATTATAAATATGTGTTATAATATTACATATATATTATTTATACGCTCAATTATTTTTTAAATGAACAAAGATCCATATTTGCAGTAAATAGACTTGTTTTACTATCTGAAATCAAAATTCGTTTTTGCGATACATAAACCCATATCACGTATACGTAGTATTATTATATGTTCTATGCCTATATCTGCAGCCAATTCTGATTCGATTTTGTATCAACGCCATCTGTTGCAGCTTTCGTAAACTATTCGCATATTATTGATAACAATCATATAAATGTACACCTCATAAACACATGATGGCGGTAAATATATATATATATTTATAAAATATAATTAAGAAATAATTATATTATATATATATATATATATATATATATACTGCAAAATCACCTAAACTTCTAAAACATGATTATAAATATGTTTGTAGTTCAATTATTTCATTAGCGCACAATGCTAATAATTTAAGCAAATAAGAAAATGATATGATATGTTATTATTACTTACAAATTGGTATATCCTGAAACAATAATTACTCAAATTAAACATCTAAATTAAGTATCTATTTATTCATTGCCATAACACTATTTGTCATTATAAAAAAACTATTTGTCATTATAAAACAGCTGATAGATTAGCCTTTCGATTTATAACAATTTAATTTGTTCCTGTTATCTGCCCGTAGTAGTATAACTCCAAGTACCCAGACATTTTTACCATAATTCTGATACCCAGAGTTCCCAAGCAGAAAATATTACGATACTCCCTCAAAAACGTCTTGTCTTTCTGTAACTAATGAATATTCTTATAAATATAATATATGAGATGTAAAGTATATGGGAATATTTTCCACAACTCGGACTGGTCTCCATGATAACTGCCCGCGATAACTGAAGCACCTACGAGTTGGGTTCCTTAGGCAAAGTGACTAAGAATCTTGGTACGACTCTGCCCGTACCACTTTTTTTAGGGTAGTATGTTGAATGTGATATACCGGCTTCAGTATCTCTACTGTATAAAGATTTTGGAACGTCGTCGTCCATCTTTTGGAGTTTTGAATTTTTTTTGTTATATGTATAAGATGTTTCCATACAGGATATTACTGCACAAAGATAAATGCGGGCCGCTCGCGGCCCGCACACCGCTTACCACCTAGTTTATAATATATAAAGCTCGATTACCACTGACTGACTCACTGACTGACTGACTGACATAAATGTTCTCCTAGAAGGAGTAGAGTAGGGTTAAAATGATGTAGGACAAAAATGTTCGGGGGGTTTTGGTGAGTATGAGAAAAATCGAAAATCATTAAAAAGACGCCTGCCAAGTGTAGATGGATGACGTATCTCGAAAACGGTAAGAGATAAGTAAGGGGTGTTTGAACAAATGTCATAGGGAATCGGGAGAGCAGTCGAATGACACCTGTCAAAAATCCAAAATGGCGGATTTCAAGATGGCCGCCATACAAAATGCTCCGAGCCTGCTGAAGCGAGGCCTTTAGGCCGAGCTTCAGTAGGGGCGGAGCAGTTTGTATGGTGGCCTTCTTGAAATCCGCCATTTTGGATTTGTCCCAGGTGCTCCTCTCATTCTTCATACTGCATTTGGAGTGTTTTACCATACATTTTCGACTGTATTAGGAGTTTTTGTGGGTTTTTTGACTGAATTTGGAGTAACTGTCCTACATTAGTGTATAGCGAGCCCAAAGGGCAACCACCTGGTGAGGCCGAAGGCCGAACTTTCGGTCCGCGAGGCCGAAGGCCGAGCGAATGGTGCGCGAGCCCGAAGGGCGAGCGCTTGGCGAGGCCGCAGGCCGAGCCGTGTTAGTAACTTGCGAGGCCGAAGGCCGAGCTCCGACTTGAGAGTATTTTCCACGTCTCCGACTGATCTCCATGGCAACTGCCCGCGGTATCCGAAGCACCTACGAGTGGGGTTCCTTAACAAAAGTGACTCAGAACCTTGGTACCATTCTGCCCGTACCACATTTTTATGGCAGTAGGGTGAATCTGCTTTAGTGGCTTCAGTATGGTTCTTTATTGTATGGAGAGTTTATTTGGGATTTCATACTTCTATTGGAGTTTTGAACTTATTTTTTTTTAATGTATAAGGGGTTAAGGTAAAGTTTAGTACTGCATAACGATAAATGCGGGCCGCATGCGGCCCGCACACTGCCCGAATAACTAGTTTATTATAATATATAAAGCTCGATTACCACTGACTGACTGACTGACTCACTGACATAAATGTTCTCCTAGAAGGAGCAGAGTAGGGTAAAAATGAAGTATGGCAAAAATGTTCGGAGGGTTTTGGTGAGTATGAGAAAAATCGAAAATCATAAAAAAGACGCCTGCCAAGTGAAGATGGATGACGTATCTAGAAAACGGTAAGAGTTAGGTAGGGGGTGTTTGAACAAATGTCATAGGGAATCGGGAGAGCAGTCGAATGACATATGTCAAAAATCCAAAATGGCGGATTTCAAGATGGCCGCCATACAAAGTGATCCGAGCCTGCTGAAGCGAGGCCGTTAGGCCGAGCTTCAGTAGGGGCGGAGCAGTTTGTATGGTGGCTGTCTTGAAATCCGATATTTTGGATCTGACCCACGTGCTCCTATCATTCTTTATACTGGATTTGGAGTGTTTTACCTTATATTTTCGACTGTATTAAGAGTTTTTGTGGGATTTTTGACTGAATTTGGAGTTACTGACCTACGATAATGTATAGCGAGCCCGAAGGGCGAGCTTCTGGTGAGGCCGAAGGCCGAACTTTCGGCTCGCGAGGCCGAAGGCCGAGCGTATGGTGCGTGAGCCCGAAGGGCGAGCGCTTGGCGAGGCCGCAGGCCGAGCCGTGTTAGTAACTTGCGAGGCCGAAGGCCGAGCTCCGACTTGAGAGTATTTTCCACGTCACCGACTGGTCTCCATGGCAACTGCCCGCGGTAACCGAAGCACCTACGAGTGGGGTCCTTTAACAAAAGTGACTCAGAACCTTGGTACCATTCTGCCCGTACCACTTTTTTATGGCAGTAGGGTGAATCTGCTTTAGTGGCTACAGTATGGTTTCTTATTGTGTTGAGAGTTTATATGGGATTTCATACTTCTATCAGAGTTTTGAACTTATTTTATTTTATGTATCAAGTGTTTTTTTGACAGTTCCTACTGACTCAAGATAGATGCGGGCCGCATGCGGCCCGCACACTGCCCGAATAACTAGTTATTTATAATATATAAAGCTCGATTACCACTCACTGACTGACTCACTGACTGACATAAATGTTCTCCTAGAAGGAGCAGAGTAGGGTTAAAATGATGTATGACAAAAATGTTCGGGGGGTTTTAGTGAGTATGAGAAAAATCGAAAATCATTAAAAAGACGCCTGCCAAGTAAAGATGGATAACGTATCTCGAAAACGGTAAGAGATGGGTTAGAGGTGTTTGAACAAATGTCATAGGGAATCGGGAGAGCAGTCGAATGACACCTGTCAAAAATCCAAAATGGCGGATTTCAAGATGGCCGCCATACAAAGTGATCCGAGCCTGCTGAAGCGAGGCCTTTAGGCCGAGCTTCTGTAGGGCCGGAGCAGTTTGTATGGTGGCCGTCTTGAAATCCGACATTTTGGATGTGTCTTACGTGCTCCTATCATTCTTTATACTGCATTTGGAGTTTTTTATCTTTATTTTCGACTGTATTAGGAGTTTTTGTGGGATTTTTGACTGAATTTGGAGTAACTGTCCTACATTAGTGTAGTAGCGAGCCCGAAGGGCGAGCTTCTGGTGAGGCCGAAGGCCGAACTTTCGGCCCGCGAGGCCGAAGGCCGAGCGTATGGGGCGTGAGCCCGAAGGGCGAGCGCATGGCGAGGCCAGAGGCCGAGCCGTGTTAGTAACTTGCGAGGCCGAAGGCCGAGCTCCGACTTGAGAGTATTTTCCACTTCTCCGAATGGTCTCCATGGCAACTGCCCGTGGTAAGCGAAGCTCCTACGAGTGGGGTTCTTTAACAAAAGTTACTCAGAATCTTGGTACCATTCTGCCCGTACCACTTTTTTTATGGCAGTAGGGTGAATCTGGTTTGGTGGCTATAGTTTGGTTCTCTACTGTATAAGGAGTTTATATGGGATTTCATACTGTTATAGAATATTGTTTTTTTTTTTAAATGTATAAGGTGTTTTGATATTGTTTCAAATTGCATAACGATAAATGCGGGCCGCATGCGGCCCGCACACTGCCCGAAAAACTAGTTATTTATAATATATAAGGCTCGATTACCACTCACTGACTGACTCACTGACTGACATAAATGTTCTCCTAGAAGGAGCAGAGTAGGGTTAAAATGATGTATGACAAAAATGTTCGGGGGGTTTTGGTGAGTATGAGAAAAATCGAAAATCATTAAAAAGACGCCTGCCAAATAAAGATGGATGACGTATCTCAAAAACGAAACAAGATAGATAGAGGGTGTTTGAACAAATGTCATAGGGAATCGGGAGAGCAGTCGAATGACACCTGTCAAAAATCCAAAATGGCGGATTTCAAGATGGCCGCCATACAAAGTGATCCGAGCCTGCTGAAGCGAGGCCGTTAGGCCGAGCTTCAGTAGGGGCGGAGCAGTTTGTATGGGGGCCTTCTTGAAATCCGCCATTTTGGATTTGTCCCAGGTGCTCCTATCATTCTTTATACTGCATTTGGAGTGTATTACCTTATATTTTCGACTGTATTAGGAGTTTTTGTGGGATTTTTGACTGAATTTGGAGTTACTGTCCTACATAAGTGTAGTAGCGAGCCCGAAGGGCGAGCTCCTGGTGAGGCCGAAGGCCGAACTTTCGGTCCGCGAGGCCGAAGGCTGAGCGTATGATGCGCGAGCCCGAAGGGCGAGCGCTTGGCGAGGCCGCAGGCCGAGCTGTGTTGGTAACTTGCGAGGCCGAAGGCCGAGCTCCGACTTGAGAGTTTTTTCCACGTCTCCGACTGGTCTCCATGGAAACTGCCCGCAGTAAGCGAAGCACCTACGAGTGGGGTTCCTTAACAAAAATGACTCAGAACCTTGGTCCCATTCTGCCCGTACCACCTTTTTAGGGCAGTAGGGTGAATCTGTTTTAGTGGCTACAGTATTGTTCTTTATTGTATTGAGAGTTAATATGTGATTTCATACTTCTAATGGAGTTTTGAACTTATTTTTTTTAAATGTATAAGGGGTTAAGGTAAAGCTTAGTACTGCATAACGATAAATGCGGGCCGCATGCGGCCCGCACACTGCCCGAAAAACTAGTTATAATATATAAAGCTGGATTACCGTACACTGACTCACTGACTGATTCACTGACTGACATCATTGTTCTCCCAGAAGGAGTCGAGAAGGAAGAAAGTGATGTATGGGAAAAGTGTAGAGAGGGTTTGGGGGAGTATGGGAAAAATCCGAAAACTCAAAGATGTCGTCTGCCAAGTAAAGTTGGTTAGCGTATCTCGGAAACGGTAAGAGATAGGTAGGGGGTGCTTGACCAAATGTCATAGGGAATTGGGAGAGCAGTCGAATGACATCTGTCAAAAATCCAAAATGGCGGATTTCAAAATGGCCGCCATACAAAATCCTTCGATCCCTCAAAAAAGTAGCTGGTTCTACCAGAAAGAGTTGAGTACGGTTATAGTAATGTATTACGAAAATGACTAAGGGGTTTAGCTGAGTAGGGGAAAAATTAAAAACCCTAGAAATGACGCCTGCCAAGTAAAGCTGGACTACGTATCTCGAAAACGGTAAGAGATAGGTTGGGGGTGTTTGAACAAATGTCATAGGGAATCGGGAGAGCAGTCAAATGACACCTGTCAAATGTGCTACTCTCATTCTTCATACATTATTTGGAGTATTTAACCTAACAATGTCGACTGTATTAGGAGTGTTTGTGGGAATTTCAACTCAATTTAGAGTAATTGTCCTACTGTCAGTGTGGCGAGCCCGAAGGGCGAGCTTTTGGTGAGGCCGAAGGCCGAACTTTCGGGCCGCGAGGCCGTAGGCCGAGCGGATGGTGCGCGAGGCCGCAGGCCAAGCCGTGTTAGTAACTTGCGAGGCCGAAGGCCGAGCTCAGACTTGCACCGATTTGGCTGAAAATCGATATATAGGTTGTTCTTGTCATCCTTATTCCAAATATGAAATTTTTATTTCGATGACGTCTGCCAATTAAAAAAAGTTACTCCGATTTGGCTGAAACTCGATATTTAGGTGGTTCTGGGTGTCCTTATTCCAAATCTAAAATTTTTTTTTCGATGACGTCTGCCAAGTAAAACAAGTTACTCCGATTTGGCTGAAACTCGATATTTAGGTGGTTCTGGGTGTCCTTATTCCAAATCAAAAATTATTTTTTCGATGACGTCTGCCAAGTAAAAAAAAATTCTCCGATTTGGCTTAAATTTTATATCTAGGTTGTTCTGGACGTCCTTATTCCAAATATGATTTTTTTTTTTCGATGACGTCTGCCAAGTGCAGATAAATCACGTATCTCGAAAACGGTAATAGATAGGTAGAGGGTTTTTGAAAAAATGTCATAGGGAATAAGGAGAGCAGTCGAATGACATTTTGGATGTGTCTTACGTGTTCCTATCATTCTTTATACTGCATTTGGAGTGTTTTTCCTTAATTTTCAAATGTATTAGGAGTTTTTGTGGGATTTTTGACTGAATTTGGAGTTACTGTCCAACTTTTGTGTATAGCGAGCCCGAAGGGCGAGCTCCTGGTGAGGCCGAAGGCCGAACTTTCAGTCCGCGAGGCCAAAGGCCGAGCGTGTGATGCGCGAGCCCGAAGGGCGAGCGCCTGGCGAGGCCGTAGGCCGAGCCGTATTAGTAACTTGCGAGGCCGAAGGCCGAGCTCCGACTTGAGAGTATTTTCCACATATCCGACTTGTCTCCATGGCAACTGCCTGCGGTAACCGCAGCACCTACGAGTGGGGTTCCTTAACAAAAGTGACTCAGAACCTTGGTCCCATTCTGCCCGTACCACCTTTTTATGGCAGTAGGGTGAATCTGTTTTAGTGGCTACAGTATTGTTCTTTATTGTATTGAGAGTTAATATGGGATTTCATACTGTTATGGAGTTTTGTTTTTTTTTTTAAATGTATAAGGAGTTACGGTATTATTTAGTACTGCATAACGATAAATGCGGGCCGCATGCGGCCCGCACACTGCCCGAAATACTAGTTTATAATATATAAGGCTCGATTACCACTCACTGACTGACTCACTGACTGACATAAATGTTCTCCTAGAAGGAGCAGAGTAGGGTTAAAATGATGTATGACAAAAATGTTCGGGGGGTTTTGGTGAGTATGAGAAAAATCGAAAATCATTAAAAAGACGCCTGCCAAATAAAGATGGATGACGTATCTCAAAAACGAAACAAGATAGATAGAGGGTGTTTGAACAAATGTCATAGGGAATCGGGAGAGCAGTCGAATGACACCTGTCAAAAATCCAAAATGGCGGATTTCAAGATGGCCGCCATACAAAGTGATCCGAGCCTGCTGAAGCGAGGCCGTTAGGCCGAGCTTCAGTAGGGGCGGAGCAGTTTGTATGGGGGCCTTCTTGAAATCCGCCATTTTGGATTTGTCCCAGGTGCTCCTATCATTCTTTATACTGCATTTGGAGTGTATTACCTTATATTTTCGACTGTATTAGGAGTTTTTGTGGGATTTTTGACTGAATTTGGAGTTACTGTCCTACATAAGTGTAGTAGCGAGCCCGAAGGGCGAGCTCCTGGTGAGGCCGAAGGCCGAACTTTCGGTCCGCGAGGCCGAAGGCTGAGCGTATGATGCGCGAGCCCGAAGGGCGAGCGCTTGGCGAGGCCGCAGGCCGAGCTGTGTTGGTAACTTGCGAGGCCGAAGGCCGAGCTCCGACTTGAGAGTTTTTTCCACGTCTCCGACTGGTCTCCATGGAAACTGCCCGCAGTAAGCGAAGCACCTACGAGTGGGGTTCCTTAACAAAAATGACTCAGAACCTTGGTCCCATTCTGCCCGTACCACCTTTTTAGGGCAGTAGGGTGAATCTGTTTTAGTGGCTACAGTATTGTTCTTTATTGTATTGAGAGTTAATATGTGATTTCATACTTCTAATGGAGTTTTGAACTTATTTTTTTTAAATGTATAAGGGGTTAAGGTAAAGCTTAGTACTGCATAACGATAAATGCGGGCCGCATGCGGCCCGCACACTGCCCGAAAAACTAGTTATAATATATAAAGCTCGATTACCACTGACTCACTGACTGACTGATTGACATAAATGTTCTCCTAGAAGGAGCACAGTAGGGCTAAAATGATGTATGGCAAAAATGTTCGGATGGTTTTGGTGAGTATGAGAAAAATCGAAAATCATTAAAAAGACGCCTGCCAAGTGATGATGGATGACGTATCTCGAAAACGGTAAGAGATAGGTAGGGGGTGTTTGAACAAATGTCATAGAGAATCGGGAGAGCAGTCGAATGACACCTGTCAAAAATCCAAAATGGCGGATTTCAAGATGGCCGCCATACAAAATGCTCCGAGCCTGCTGAAGCGAGGCCTTTAGGCCGAGCTTCAGTAGGGGCGGAGCAGTTTGTATGGTGGCCTTCTTGAAATCCGCCATTTTGGATTTGTCCCAGGTGCTCCTCTCATTCTTCATACTGCATTTGGAGTGTTTTACCTTATATTTTCGACTGTATTAGGAGTTTTTGTGGGTTTTTTGACTGAATTTGGAGTAACTGTTCTACATTAGTGTATAGCGAGCCCAAAGGGCAACCACCTGGTGAGGCCGAAGGCCGAACTTTCGGTCCGCGAGGCCGAAGGCCGAGCGAATGGTGCGCGAGCCCGAAGGGCGAGCGCTTGGCGAGGCCGCAGGCCGAGCCGTATTAGTAACTTGCGAGGCCGAAGGCCGAGCTCCGACTTGAGAGTATTTTCCACGTCACCGACTGGTCTCCATGGCAACTGCCTGCGGTAACCGAAGCACCTACGAGTGGGGTTCCTTAACAAAAGTGATTCAGAACCTTGGTACCATTCTGCCCGTACCACCTTTTTATGGCAGTAGGGTGAATTTGGTTTGGTGATAACAGTACGGTTCTCTATTGTATTAAGGGTTTGTATGGGAAATCGTACATCTTTAGGTGTTTTGAAATAATTTTTTTTAATGTATAAGGTGTTTTGATATTGTTCAAACTTGCACAACGATAAATGCGGGCCGCATGCGGCCCGCACACTGCCCGAAAAACTAGTTATTTATAATATATAAAGCTGGATTACCGTACACTGACTCACTGACTGATTCACTGACTGACATGATTGTTCTCCCAGAAGGAGTCGTGTAGGAAGAAAGTGATGTATGGCAAAAGTGTAGAGGGGGTTAAGTCGAGTATGGGAAAAATCCGAAAACTTAAAGATGACGTCTGCCAAGTAAAATTGGATGGCGTATCTCTGAAACGGTAAGAGATAGGTAGGGGGTGCTTGACCAAATGTCATAGGGAATCGGGAGAGCAGTCGGATGACATTTGTCAAAAATCCAAAATGGCGGATTTCAAAATGGCCGCCATACAAAATCCATCGATCCCTCAAAAAAGTAGCTGGTTCTACCAGAAAGAGTTGAGTACGGTTATAGTAATGTATTACGAAAATGACTAAGGGGTTTAGCTGAGTAGGGAAAAAATTAAAAACCCTAGAAATGACGCCTGCCAAGTAAAGCTGGACTACGTATCTCAAAAACGGTAAGAGATAGGTTGGGGGTGTTTAAACAAATGTCATAGGGAATCGGGAGAGCAGTCGAATGACACCTGTCAAATGTGCTACTCTCATTCTTCATACATTATTTGGAGTATTTGACTTTACAATGTCGACTGTATTAGGAGTTTTTGTGGGATTTTCAACTGAATTTGGAGTAATTGTCCTACTGGCCGTGTAGCGAGCCCGAAGGGCGAGCTTCTGGTGAGGCCGAAGGCCGAACTTTAAGGCCGCGAGGCCGTAGGCCGAGCGGATGGTGCGCGAGCCCGTAGGGCGAGCGCTAGGCGAGGCCGCAGGCCGAGCCATGTTAGTAACTTGTGAGGCCGAAGGCCGAGCTCAGACTTGCACCGATTCGGCTGAAAATCGATATATAGGTTGTTCTCGTTATCCTTATTCTAAATATGAAATTTTTATTTCGATGACGTCTGCCAAGTAAAAAAAGTTACTCCGATTTGGCTGAAACTCGATATTTAGGTGGTTCTGGGTGTCCTTATTCCAAATCTAAAAATTTTTTTTCGATGACGTCTGCCAAGTAAAATAAGTTACTCCGATTTGGCTGAAACTCGATATTTAGGTGTTTCTGGGTGTCCTTATTCCAAATCTAAAATTTTTTTTTCGATGACGTCTGCCAAGTAAAAAAAGTTACTTCGATTTGGCTGAAACTCGATATTTAGGTGGTTCTGGGTGTCCATATTCCAAATCAAAATTTTTTTTTTCGATGACGTCTGCCAAGTAAAAAAAAGTACTCCGATTTGGCTTAAATTTAATATCTAGGTTGTTCTGGACGTCTTTATTCCAAATATGAAATTTTTTTTTCGATGACGTCTGCCAAGTACAGATAAATCACGTATCTCGAAAACGGTAATAGATAGGTAGGGGGTTTTTGAAATATGTCATAGGGAATAAGGAGAGCAGTCAAATGACAACTGTCAAAAATCCGCCATTTTGGATGTGTCCCACGTGCTCCTCTCATTCTTCATACTGCATTTGGAGTGTTTTACTCTATATTTTCGACTGTATTAGGAGTTTTTGTGGGATTTTGGACTGAATTTGGAGTTACTGTCCTACGTTAGTGTATAGCGAGCCCGAAGGGCGAGCTCCTGGTGAGGCCGAAGGCCGAACTTTCGGCTCGCGAGGCCGAAGGCCGAGCGTTTGGTGCGTGAGCCCGAAGGCCGAACGCTTGGCGAGGCCGCAGGCCGAGCCGTGTTAGTAACTTGCGAGGCCGAAGGCCGAGCTCCGAATCGAGAGTATTTTCCACATCTCTGACTGGTCTCCATGGCAACTGCCCGCGGTAACCGAAGCACCTGCGAGTTGGGTTCCTTAACAAAAGTGATTCAGAACCTTGGTACCATTCTGCCCGTACCACCTTTTTATGGCAGTAGGGTGAATTTGCTTTTGTGGCTACAGTATGGTTCTTTAATGTATTGAGAGTTTATATGGGATTTCATACTGTTATGGCATTTTGTTTTATTTTTTTAATTGTATAAGGTGTTGATGTACTGTTTAGTACTGCATAACGATAGATGCGGGCCGCATGCGGCCCGCACACTGCCCGAAAAACTAGTTTATAATATATAAAGCTCGATTACCACTCACTGACTGACTCACTGACTGACATAAATGTTCTCCTAGAAGGAGACGAGTAGGAGCAAAGTGATGTATGGCAAAAATGTTCAGGGGGTTTTGGTAAGTATGAGAAAAATCGAAAATCATTAAAAAGACGCCTGCCAAGTAGAGATGGATGACGAATCTCAAAAACGGTAAGAGATAGGTAGGGGGTGATTGAACAAATGTCATAGGGATTTGGGAGAGCAGTCGAATGACATCTGTCAAAAATCCAAAATGGCGGATTTCAAGATGGCCGCCATACAAAGTGATCCGAGCCTGCTGAAGCGAGGCCTATAGGCCGAGCTTCAGTAGGGGTGGAGCAGTTTGTATGGTGGCCGTCTTGAAATCCGACATTTTGGATGTGTCCCACGTTCTCCTCTCATTCTTCATACTGCATTTGGAGTGTTTTACCTTATATTTTCGACTTTATTAGGAGTTTTTGTGGGATTTTTGACTGAATTTGGAGTTACTATCCTACAGTAGTGTAAAGCGAGCCCAAAGGGCGAGCTTCTGGTGAGGCCGAAGGCCGAACTTTCGGCTCGCGAGGCCGAAGGCCGAGCATATGGTGCGTGAGCCCGGAGGGCGAGCGCTTGGCGAGGTCGGAGGCCGAAAAGTTTGATAAAATGTCATAGGCCGGAGTTTGAATAAATGTCATAGGGAATCGGGAAAGCAGTCGAATGACATCTGTCAAAAATCCAAAATGGCGGATTTCAAGATGGCCGCCATACAAAGTGGTCCGATCCTGCTGAAGCGAGGCCTTTAGGCCGAGCTTCAGTTGGGGCGGAGCACTTTGTATGGTGGTGGTTGTGAATTTTGACATTGTATTCGTTATACGAGCTCTTCTTTTTCGTTATACCGCATTTAGAGTAATATATCCAAATTGTTTTAATACGTTGGGAGATTTTGTGGGATTGTTTGAGTATTATTATTGATTTGGAGTTATTGTCCTATAATAATGAAATTCTTGATTTCTGTCATTTTGGATTGGTACTCAAGAGCTCCTATCGTTCTTCATACCGCATTTAGAGTAAGATATCGTACATTTTCGACCGTATTAGGAGTTTATGTGGGATTTTCGACTGAATTTTGAGTAATTGTCCTATAACAATTAAATTAATGATATCTGTCATTTTGGATTTGTTCTACGATCTCCTCTTATTCTTTATACTGCATTTGGAGTAATGTATCGTATATTTTCGACCTGTATAGGAGTTTTGTGGGATTTTCGAATTAATTTGGAGGTCGAAGGCTGAACGTTCAGCCCGCGAGGCCGAAGGCCGAGCAAATTGTGCATGAGCCCTAAGGCCGAGCTCTAACTTGAGAAAATTTTCCACATCTCCGACTGGTCTCCATGGTAACTGCCCGCGATAACCAAAGCAGTATGGAGGAAAGGAGTTCGTCTATCAAAGTGATTAGAACCTTGGTACGATTCTGTCCATACCACTTTTTTATGGAAGTAGGGCTAATTTGATTTGGCGGCTTCAGTGTGGTTATCTACTGTATTAAGAGTTTGTATGGGACGTCGTAAATCTTTAGGATTTTTGTTTTTTTTTTTTAAATGTATATGTCGTTTTGATATAGTTTAATATTGCATAACGATAAATGTGTCTCCATGGTAACTGACCGCGATAACTAAAGCAGTATGGAGGAATGGACTTCCTCTACCAAAGTGGATTAGAACCTTTGCACGATTCTGCCCGTACCATTTTTTTATGTCAGTAGGGTTAAAATAATTGATTTGGCGGCTACAGTATCGTTCTCTACTGTATTAAGAGGATGTCGAACATATCTTAGAGGTTTGAATTTATTTTTTTATAATGTGTTTTGATATAGTTTAATATTGCTCGATAAATGTGTCTCCATGGTAACTGCCCGCGATAACCGAAGCACCTACGAGTGGGTTTCTTTACCGAAGTGACCCAGAACCTTGGTACGATTCTGACCGTACCACTTTTTTATGGCAGTAGGGTGAATCTGATTTCGCGGCTACAGTATGGTTCACTACTGTATTAAGAGTTTGTATGGGACGTACATATATTTTTTGGAGTTTGAACTTTTTATGATAAATGTATTAGGTGTTTTGGTATAGAGTCGTCTGCCAACTGAACAAAGTTACTCCGATTTGGCTAAAAATCAAAATCTGGGTTATTCCGGACGTCCTTATTACAATTTGGAATTAATTTTCGATGTTGCCAGCCATGTGAAAAGAGTTACTCCGATTTTACTGAAAATCCATAGTAATCCATAAAAATAAATCTAGGTTGTACTGGACATCCTTATTCCAAATTTGGATTTTTATTTCGACAACGTCTGCCAAGTGAAGATAGATGATTTCGAAAACGGCAAGAGATAGGAAAGGGTGTTTGAACAAATACCATTGGGAATCAGGAGACCAGTAGAATGATTCAAGTTTCAAAGGTGCACATCTCGTTTTTCATACTGAAGTAGGAGTATTTTTTGTACATTTTGACCACACGGAGAGTTTCTATGGGACTTTTAACTGAAATTGTAGGTTCTTTCCTGGAATAATGTTGTAGCGAAGTCAATGGCCGAACTTTTAGACGGTGCGCGACTGATTGACTTACACACTGACATAATTGTCCGCCCACAAAGACTGGTGGGTAACAATATCAATATATGGTAGAGATTTGTGAGGAGTTCAGACAATAATGTAAATATTGACAACAAAAGAAAGTGTCATCTGTTAAATGGAATTAAATAGCTCATCTGGGAAGCAGTAACAGGTAGGTAAAAGGTAGCTAAAGTATATCGGAAATCAAATTACTGGCGAGATTTTCAACTGAATTAGACATACTGTTATCGACAACTGGATTTATTTAAATATAATATACCTATGGCATTCTTGTCAAGTCTCAAATATATATTAGCGTTTTGAAAAAAATGTTTTTACTGAGTGACGACAAAGTATTACTGTAGTCGCATCACTTTGTAACTAAGGGTGACCATTTTGGATTTATCTTACGACCGACTATCACTTTCAATGTATCCAAAAAGTCGTAAAAGTTTTTATGGCATTTTTTACAGAAATAGGATTTTTTAGGGTTCCTTAATACATAAAACGGACCTTATTAGGTACTACACCTCCGTTGTTGGTTACGTACAAACGTCAACATTGGCATGATGATGGCACACACTCCAGAGCATATTTATAAATAAATGGCTAATATATGTTTAATTACAAAAAGGGTCTGAAATTGCACCGCATGAGCAGCATGCCATTACTTACGTAAATGGCGCGTTACACAACCAGGGTACTTTAGTATTTTAAGACCACCAAGAAACGCCGGCCATAAAATGGAAACCAAAACTTACAAATAATACCCATGTGTCGTCTTGTGTGAAAAAAATAAGCTTATGTTTAACTTACCACCAGATATAGCAACATATAAAAGACAAAAATAGTAAATGATCACCAAAACTTAACCCGCATTTTAATGTAAACTTATAACCAAAGTTTTAACATTTCGCTATCCTATTTAAGCAAAATGACTCCAAATAAATCATTGTTAACCCAAAAGTAGTAAATGATCACCAAAAGTTAACTCTTGTGGCGTAAGCGTTGTTGTGGTCACAAGTAACGCTCCTTCTCGCTTCGGTATGTTTAGCATATGTTTTATTCGGGAAATTGTATATAATATACTTATGTAGTAAAGGGCGTAATAATGAGCAGCATAGCTCTCTATTCACATGTAATAGTGACATGTTAAATAATAGGCGCACAGCTAAAGTTCTTTATCATTTTATAACGACCCCATTAAGCAAAAGGTAGTGAGTACCTTAAAAAAACGGCCAAGTGCGAGTCGGACTCGGGGACGAAGGGTTTCGTACCATTATCTATACAAAATTAAACACTATGTTATAACCTTTTGTTAGTTATCACATGTGCGAGTCCGACCCGCACTTGGACGATTTTTCGTATTTGTTGTAGTAGAGTTGAAAGAAATACAACTTTACTACATGTACGACAATTGCGAATTGAGTAGATATATCCATTAGTTGTATGTTGCTTTCAAAGTAACATAACGTACATTCGTCACGGAATCGTGTATTTTTGTTTTCAGTATTGTTAAAGAAGACTTTCTATCGACCCCAGCTGTGTGGGATAAAGGTTAGGAGGTGTGATGCCGTAGGTACATTTGTTAATTAATTAAAGAAATTAAATACTTAATTAAATTAAACCGAGCGTGCCGCGGCAGCAGCCGGCGAAGCGCTAAAAAGTCAGTTACACGCAACAAAACAATAAATTTTATCACAACTTCACGATCGGCCCAGTGTTCTAGGAATATAGACAAATGCGTTGTTCTCGTCAATCAGCCTTACTTTTTACTGGGCACATCGCGATATGGCCGCCTAAATCACGATGTGCCGGCATTTCAAGAAATGGCCAGCCATATCATGATCTGGCTAATTCAACGATCGGCCAACGACGTGTACAAGGTAATTTTTCCCGACTCCAACTCCGCGAATTAACCATAAAATCAAAGCCAAAACTTTTTACAGATATATAATTTTATGTCCATGTTTTGTCTTGTCCTTCATTAGAAGCAATATGTTTTTGTATTTTGTTCTACTTATGAGTTGTTTTAGCATATATTTAAGAGTCGACCCCACACTAATGAGATAATGATTGGATGATATGATAGAAGTAAACATCATGCTTTATTAAATGTGTATGTCCAGATAATGAGTAGGTAGGTATGTAATCACTAGGTATGTACTAAAAAAAATCATTTTTTTATATTATATCCTTTAAGATCCAAGATAACGACAACAATAGAATTTCATTCCTAAATAGACGATATCATCCATGAGGATGCCATTTTTTTAATGAGAAAAGTTTTAAAGTAAATGCAATGAAATTTATTGCGTAGGAAAACAAACAAGGTTTTATATTGTTTGATAAAGAGAAAGTAAATCTTTAAAAGTTGTTTTTTTAACGGGAAGTTCAGCAGAAAGTAGGTTATTATTGATATTGAGTGATTAAAAAAATGTTTACTTTTGAGTGTGACTGCGTGTAAATTTGGTGTGTTTGTATAAACAGTTAAATGTGTAATATAATGTTCAAGTCCGTGAGTAATTTATTACAAATGTATTGTGTCAAAACAATGGAAAATGTACAAACCATACGAGGCCAATTGAAAAAATTAAAAATAAGCTTTATTAGGGCATTCACTTCGTAAAATGCGAATAATTTGAAAAGTAGCTATTCTATTTATGTGAAATAAACAGTATTATAAAGGAAAAAATATTTTTTATTTGAATACTTAGGAATATAAGTATGTTCATCTAAAAAACTATATTTTTTCGGGTTTGGTGAGATTTAAAACAATTTACTAGAAAACAATGATTTTACAATAAATATAATACATTATGGCATTGACTTACGAAAATAATAGTTTATTTTTATATATATTTCTATCTTTTGCAGAGTTTTTCTAAAATACTATAAAGTGTTCAATGTATAAAAATATTCGCTATATATCATTTTGATGAAATATGGCTATTGTAACGCCATGTCACTAAATCTTGTGATAAAATTACCACATGTCATACAAAAGTTACAACTGGTCAATATAAGGCAGTCAATATATACTCGTATACCTATTTGAAATGTTATTATATGACTCATACGAATTAAATTTGTCACTATTGTAAAGTTTAATTTGTTTTTGTATTTTTTTGTCACAAGATAAAAATAAGATTTTTGATAAATATTTCACATCTGATTAAATTTTTTAACTCACTTTGGAATTCACTTGATTGAAAGTGATGATGTAATCGAAGATGTTGTTCCGGCAGTAACCTAGAAATACTGGATCTTAAGGAAAAATGCTGGATCACACCGTTAGGTGCTTGACGACCTATCTTTTATATGAGTGTGGTAGTTAGCCAGGAGGGCATTGGGGAAATGTTCGACCACCATGCTGTAACGACTGCCTTCCTAAAACACCAACCGAGACCGACAGCTTAACGTGCCTTCCAAAGCACGGAAAGGCTCACCTATGCAAGTCAAAGGACATTGCCCCCTAGCTGATTAGTTAAGAAAGGCTAAGCAAACTTCGCTACGAGCACTTCAAATATACGATTTATTGTGAAAGGTTGTTTGTATAGGTATGCAAAATACGAATGTATCCATTTATTTTATAAACGGTTTAAACAATTTCGATAAGGTTTTTTTTGTAAAAAACAATTTGTGTTTTAACGATAATTATTCTAAGATAAACGATTATTCAATAAGGGGCACTGTAGTAAAGTTTATTTTCTTCATAAGTCAGATTAGACTCAACTTAGTTTTACGTTGATAAGCAAACGAATAGGGCATAGTACTTATTGTTGAAATAATTTAGTTCAGTCAAAACATTCAGTTCAAATAAAATGTTTAATAGTTACCGTATTATGCCGATACACATTAAAGAGACGCCATCATTAATAATAGAAACACATTTCAGACAAAGTAAACACTAAGAAATATATGTACCTCCATTTATTTATTAAACTCCAAAATATAAAACAGTTGCAGTATGCGCGAGCTCAAAATATATTGAAATTGAAAACATCACTTTTAACACACAAAAACGGCAAACAGATAGTAACTCTCAAAAATGTACAAATTAAAAATGTTTAAATGAGCACGCCGCGTTTATTCGTTATAATTGTAACAGGACGAAATAATTTTTCATCATATTTGATTGTTTATATCACTTCTAAATTACCTGCATAAATATGTACTTACTTTCAAAAATGTTTACTTGACGGACGTTGTATGTACAAATAGTACGAATCTAAATTAGATTGTGATAAAAAGTAAAGAGCCGAAATTGTATTGACACTGGCAGATAAGGGTGCATACCATTTGAAGTTAGATTCGCTAAAAACGCTAAAAACGATCACACTCCCAAAAAGTTGTTCCACATGGGTCTTGGCGTTATTTTCGCCATAAACGCTATGAGGCTACTGGAACACATTGAATGACCAACATCTAATGTCAAAAGTGACAGAAGTGGCAAATTTTAGTGGCATTCTTAGCGTTCTAATCCTAAATGGAACAGGGGATGACAGTTACAAACGATCACAGTGATCACAACCACAGACGCAGAATGTGATCAAAATTATCGAAATTAACGTTCTTAGCGACAAATGGGACATACCCTAAGTTAACTGTTTTGCCGCTATTTTTCATAATGTACGTCAGTGCTCCATTCTATTTTTAAAAAGTTTTCTTTCCCTCGCTTAAATTTAGTACTTAGCGTCTGAAAAGTTAAATAATTGTATTTTAATTTTATAGCTGATTATTATAGTACTTAGTTTATGTAATTTGATTAATTATACGTTTATATATCTTATTTTATTTAAAGCAAGTTATTTACATAAAAAATCCTACTACAAAAAAGGTGTCATAAATTTCATTTGGTAAGTTCTCATGTTTTATTTTGTTAATACTACAATTTCAAACTCTTGGGTAGTTAATACCTACATGCAGGACGTGTAAATTGAAAATATTTCAACCCGGATGCCGGGATAGATAGAATTTGCATCTTCATCTATTCCAGGGTGACGTGGTCTTGGTTGTCGTAAGAGGCGACGAAAGGTATAAAAAGGTATAAGTTCTTAGCGTATAACTACTTAACTGCGTTGATTGACACCACATTTGGTGGGTTGGGTATTGTCAAGTATTGAATACACACTGAGCTTAGATGGCTTCAACCAGGCGGCTTGCCAAGTGGAGCCAAAACTCATTGCGATGATGTCTTTGAACAGTCTATTGTGTGTTGATATAAGATCCTATTTGGTAATAGGTATTATCTTTTATTGTCCTTTGATGTTTCTGTGAAAATGCAGTATGTATAGAGAAAATATTATATATAATATTATAATATAATATACAAAGGATTAACAAAGAAATAATAATAATATAGGTACTTACTATTTTGTTAATTTTAGAGATTGATTCCATGTTTCGTACTGTGCAAAATTGTTGAAATATTGTCGATTGTCAAAGTATGTTTTAAGCCGTTAGGATAGCATGCAGTAATTGGTAGTCAAAAATAGCAAAAGCTTCTATCCGAACGCTAATACACAAATGCCACTTTTGAAACTGCTACAAACGCAATCGAGCCAAAACGAACGCACCTTGTTTTGCCGCTATTTTTTCTAATGTATGTCAGTGCTCCATTCTATTTTTAAAAAGTTTTTCTTTCCCTCGCATAAATTTAGTACTTAGCGTCTGAAAAGTTAAATAATTATATTTTAATTTTATAGCTGATTATTATAGTACTTAGTTTATGTAATTTTATTACTTATATGTTTATATATCTTATTTTATTTTAAGCAAGTTATTTACATAAAAAATCCTACTATAAAAAAGGTGTCAAAAATATCATTTGGTAAGTTCTCATGTTTTATTTTGTTAATACTAAAATTTCAAGCTCTTGGGTAGTTAATACCTACATGCAGGACGTGTAAATTGAAAATATTTCAACTCGGATGCTGGGATAGATAAAATTTGCATCTTCATCTATTCCGGGGTGACGTGGTCTTGGTTGTTGTAAGAGGCGACGAAAGGTTTAAAAAGGTGTAAGTACTTAGCGTATACCTACTTAACTGCGTTGATTGACACCACATTTGGTGAGTTGGGTATTGTCAAGTATTGAATACACACTGAGCTTAGATGGCTTCAACCAGGCGGCTTGCCAAGTGGAGCCAAAACTCTTTGCAATGATATCTTTGAACAGTATATTGTGTGTTGATATAAAATCCTATTTGGTAATAGGTATTATCTTTTATTGTCCTTTGATGTTTCTGTGACAATGCAGTATGTATAGAGAAAATGGAAAGAGTTTTTTGGAACCACCATCAAATCAACAACCATAAAGTCCACTGTTGAACATGGGCTGCTCAGTTTCTGGTATTATTCCATCTGTCATCGTTGGCACTCCACATCACACATCCTCCTACCTGTCTGATAACATTATGTGATCTTCAAATTCTCAGATTGACTGCTTAGCTGGCAGTAGACAACACCATTAGGTTTTTGATGGCAGATTTTCTTCATGAGGATAGTAATCTAGACAGGGAAATTCGTAAAACACCCTACTACCATGCAGCAAAGTTCAAGCCCATAGCGAGATTCAAACCATGCCCTTTTTGTCATCCATGGCCATTACCATTGGGACATACATCTGCAAATAAATTCTACTCATTAATAATATATAAATATGCTGTAGATAGACCTTGTGAATAACTTGACAATATATTAGACTAAACTGTCAATTAGGAAACCAGGATCATTGATGTTAAATTTTGTATTATGTATTCAATACAGTTTTTTGTATTTTCAGATAATATCAATATGCATTCTATCTTAATGAACAAAAGGATGGAGGTTGAGTGTGTCTCCTCAGGTAAGTTACAAAATATTTTATTTTATTTGATATTTTATTTTTTAAAATAATCTCTTGATTAGTCTAATAATATATTTGAAAACTCTAAAAGATGTATATTTGAAGCCAAACTTATAGAGGTAGTCGGTCCTTTTTTATCCGTCAATATAGTTTCGAGCACATATCTTGAAAGTTAGAAGCATCAGATCATATTGGGTATCTAAAAAATTAAAGTGAAAATATGCCAACTGATATAGAATATCTAGCCAATTGGAAGTTAAATAAGTTCACAGAGTGTTCCACAACAAAAGATTGTAATTTTTATAATCATGAGTACTCAAACTTGGTGAGTTATTTTCATTTGTTATTTAATGTTAGGTCTTGCATTAAAATCATGTCAAGATCCAGGCTTGTACCAATTCTCCAATTGAGCAAATCAAAATAACCATCCAAATGCAATTATTAGTACTGACTGAATGATTCTGTGAAAATTTCAACTTTTCTACCACAGAACAAAAGATAAGGATTTCTGTGCAAGAAATTTATATCAATCAACAAAGGGATGCATTAAAAAAAATACAGACGAATTGATAACCTCCTCCTTTTTTGAAGTTAGTTAAAAAGCAACTCAGGTTGTACAGCTTTAAGTACCTAATATTTATATTCACTTACAAGGTGCCTCTCTATCGCATTACAGTTATCTCTTCTGATGCGATATGTGGATTAGGATTGTCTTACCTTTGATTACCTATAACTCTTATGTATCAATTATTATTCTCATATTGTAAACAATGACATTATAAATGTACATACCCATTAGCAGAACTATTTTGCTGTTTCCATAGATTTAGGTCATATTATAAATGTACATACCCATTAGCAGAACTATTTTGCTGTTTCCATAGATTTAGGTCATATTATTGTTTCTTTTTCTGTTTTAAAATAAAAATGTAATGGAAAGTACCAAGTATTATACATGTACAATTAGATGAAAAAGTTTATAGTCTTTAGACACATCCAATTTTATATATTTTATATACATAAGCACCCACAAAAGCAAAAATTTCTGACGCCAAGCACCTAACAGTATGGCGCGGCAGCAAACTTTAAATGGCAATTTCCTATCTAGATTTAGCCGGGTCAAAACCTTCGAATACCTAATCAAGCTTTTATTGTGCTTTTATTTTTTATTTACACTAATAGCTCTCAGAGCTGTAAACCTCGCAACTCTGCCCTTGCATAGTTTACAATTGGATAAAAATAAATAACAATGGCATGTTGATGGGGTGTTAGGTCACAAAATTCAAAAAAATCATAGTAATATTATGTTCTGAATACTGACGAAATTAGGAACAAAGACATATGATATATATTTTATTACCTATTTTTACTTCTTTGTATTAATTAGATTATTGCTCACTATATATTATATATTAAGTACCTAATGATGTATAGAGAAACAAAGTAGAGAAGAAAACCTATATGGCTTTTTGTTGCTGATGGTAGGTAAAGTTAATATTGGTTATTGGCTTAAACTGGCTCATAAAATTTCATGAGAATGGGTTGAGAAGTACAACATGTAGAGGAGAACAACCGGACATATGAAAGCATTTTTGTGTGAGTTTAAGCAGAGACGCTTCGCTCACACTGCAAGTTCATTTGGTCAATAAATGCATACCAATGAACAAAATAGCCCACCTGGCTAAGAACTTAATGCTGTTTTCCAGTGGCTGTGCTTGTGAGCCACTTACGATTGTAGGTTAGGCCTGATAATGTATTGTGAAGGGGTAGTCAAAGGCTAATCTATAAGCTGGACTGGTTTTTTTTTATTTATGTTATTGTGACACAGCAAGTTCGAGGCACACCCGATGTTAACCGGACTAACCTCTGCCTATAACAGATGCATTTCGTCACAAGTCACGAATTTCACTGCTCCCATCACCTTGATTTCAGTGGCTTTCAAAGACTGCTGCCGGAACACACCGTTAGGTGCTTGGCGACAGATTTTCTACTTGAGGGTGGTCGCCATACAGCTAGCCAGGCGGGCATCCGCAAAATGCCCTTCCACCATGTGTTGAAGCTCAAGCCCGCGGCGGGATTCGAACTATGGCCCTGCTGCGCGGCAGTCCATAGCCAATGCCACTGAGCCATCACTGCTTCGCATATAGCGTTTTATAATTGTGCTGGTTGTTTGTTATATATATCATTTTGTATGTTATATTTTTAAGATTGATGATTTTGTAGGTTTAATAAGCCGCGAATTATTGCTACAGTATAACAGGTCAAACTCCCAGTCAGTTTTTCTACATATATTATCTAAGTTTATTTTAATGTATGTCCACACCTAACGTTATACTTAATGATCCGATTTTAATTATTCTTTTTTGTTGGTTAGAGCATACGTCCTCAGTTGGTTCTATTTAATTTCATCATTTTCGATCTAGCACTGTTTCAGGTATATCCAAAACACCTTTGAAATATCTACAATAAAAAAAAAATATATAAAAAGAATAGTAGTACCATAATATAAGTAAACCACAAAAATATAAACTTGTATTAGAGTTATGTAAATTTACGTTATACTTAATGATCCGATTTTAATTATTCTTTTTTGTTGGTTAGAGCATACCTCCTCAGTTGGTTCTATTTAATTTCATCATTTTCGATCTAGCTCTGTTTCAGGTATATCCAAAACACCTTTGAAATATCTACAATAAAAAAAAAATATATAAAAAGAATAGTAGTACCATAATATAAGTAAACCACAAAAATATAAACTTGTATTAGAGTTATGTAAATTTGCTCAAACAATTAAAATGATGACCATTATATTTACGACCATTTTTTCAATTATAATGGTAGTTGACTCCTATTATAGTTACGACCTTTGTTCAATGCTGGAAGTCTTCTGACTGATGATAATTATGATAACCTTTGCGTATTACTAGGCATGATTAGTAGAATTTATATTGCTAAACTGTATTTTTTTCCTTATAGGTAGCGCAAGCCAAGCACACAGTAAGTTTAAAGGTAATAATAGGCAATGTACAGCTATGGCATACGTAGCCTCTGTTGTATCAACCATTAATAAACGATCCGTGTTTTCCAAAAACGATATAGATTTTATATTAAATGAAGGTGACGCATTATACATTAAACTAGAACCCAACATACCAAATCATATTAATTCAAGATTCTTGAGCTCTGAAGATTTGCCATCCATGGTTCAAATTGAACAACATATAGTTGAAATTCATGATATGGATGACTATCTTACATGTCTCGCCGGCGGATACTATCCCAAATGTAAAAACGAAATTAATCAAAAAATATCAGAACTCGTAGATATTTTAAAAAAGAAAGTATACAATTCTGAACACAATGATATGAATGACAGCGCTTTATTCATAGGTAATAGCTACACAGTATCATTCTGGCGACATAATAATGAATATTTTTATTTTAATAGTCACAATGTTGACCAATTTAATCAAACAATTCAAAACGGCGTAGCGCGGCTCTTTAAGTGTTATAATATTGACACACTAGCAAAGCTCCTTTTGTCGTACAATATGTCTACAAATGATATACGACTTTATGCTATATATAGAGTACGTGTTTTAAATGTTTATCACGAGCCAATAGCTTCAGTTATCGAAAATACCCATGAAAACGCTACAACTCTACATTCAACTGCAACTTGTCGTGATTATGATATATCTACCCAATTTGACAATTATAGTCCAAAACAAACTGTTGATAACATTAATATTACGGATGATAAAACTATTTCGTTATTTGATAGTGAAACTCCAGTAGATGTCAGTCAATGTATTAATAATAATACGATTATAGACGATACAACAATATCGTTAGTTGATAGTGAAGTTCGATCAGAAGTCAGCCAATGTATTGATAATAGGAGTAATAATCATGATACTTACATATCATTGGTTGATATTGATACTAAATCAAATGTTAGTCAATGTAGTGAAATTTCTCCTTCCATTTTGACAGATAACATTCATAAGTCGGACTCAGCAAATTCCGTTAAAATTAATAAAAAGAGGAAAAACTGTACCATCATTCAGACGAAAGTCAGTGATTTCGGAACAAAAAAGAGAAAGAGAAACATCTCTAACACAGTTCTTAATGAGTTGTTAGGAGATATATCTTCCTCAATTTCAGGGAAACATACACCAGTACAGACCATAATTGAAGATACTAAAACAATAAACGCTTCAAGCACTCAATCCATACTCAGTGATTGTAGTAATATATCGCCCCCCGATTTATTTAAATGCATTACTGCTCCTCTATCAGTGCAACATATTGCTGATGGTTCTAATACAATAAGCACCGCAGCCACACAATCAGTTGTCAGTGAGTGTAGTAATGTATCTCCTTCCATTTTAGGCGAACACATTTCGGCTTCTCAGTCAGTTCAAAACATAACTGCGAATATTATTTCATTAAAAGATACAGATATTCAGTCAGCCGATAGTGAAATATCTCCCTCTATTTTAATTGACTTAAATGCTGTTCCTAATCAGGCACAAGCATTAGTTAATACCACGAATGTTTCGCATAAGAAAATAAAAGCAAAACAAACTGATGACATTAAATTATCTGTTTTAAAACCAGTTGTGGTCATTGAACCCTTAGAATTCAAATCATCGACATCATCAACTAAAAAGGGCAGGCCAAAGAAAATTAAGCGTGGCAGGCCTAAGACCACTCATAACAGTCATCTTAAAGCAGTACAAAATTATAGTGAAAAATATCCAGACGTACATCGTGCTGCAGTACAAAAATATAATGAAAAAAACCCAGACGTTAATCGCGCCGCAGTTCAAAAATATAATGAAAAAAAACCAGACGTGCACCGCGCTGCAGTACAAAAATATAATGAAAAAAAACCAGACGTGCATCGCACTGCAGTGCAAAAATATAATGAAAAAAACCCAGACGTTAATCGCGCCGCAGTACAAAAATATAATGAAAAAAACCCAGACGTAAATAGGCAATCTGTTACGCGATATAATCAAACCAGTCGTAATATCGATGTACCTTTGCGTAGATCTAAAAACTTGATTGGAGAAAAACGTGACGAAGAATTAAATACTGTAAAACCGTTTTCGTTAAAAAAATCCTGTCTTTATTCTTCCGATATCTACGTTTGCCAACATTGTGGCGCCCGTTTATTTGATGAAGAAAAGTCTAGGATTCAATGGTGTTGTGGATCGGGCTCTTATAATATTCAAACTTTTGCGCCCCTCGAGGAAGATTTTTACACACATCATTCTTTTGTTAAAAGACCGCGCGCATACAATAATATCTTTGCCTTTTCGGCGTTAGGTATTACGCATGGTCAACATCAACCAGATGGGATTGCCTTTTTGAAAATTCAAGGCCGAATATACCATCGCGTTTTTGACCTAGCGTATAATAAAACAATGAATAATACTGCGATGCACATAAATGATAATTCAGAACGCGAAAGTATAGCTGCTGGAGAAAATCTTGATATAGATGTCATAAGAGCTATCACCAATTATTTACATAACGTAAATCCATACATAGAGTGTTTCAAACGATTAAGCTTAGAAACGTCCTCGGAAGCTTTTATTCAGTTTGAAAGGACTTCTAGGGCAACCCACGGAAACATTTTAGGCGACCAGCCCGTAGGAAGAGAGGTTTCTGCCATAATCAGCACCGATCGCGAAGAGTACGTTCCGCGCTCTATAGCTGTTTGGAAAATTGGTGATAGCAAGCCTCATACTGTAGATATTATGCACATTTTATATGAGTGCTTTCAATATCCACTATTATACACGTACGGTGAACCGGGTTGGTTTCCAGGCCGTTTAGATAGAAAAGGGGCTAAACTTACACAAGTGAAATATGTAAGATGCCTGTTGCTGTCAGTAAAAAGGTTCAGTGAAATCGGACGATTATCAGAAGAGTGGATAGTTGATATGTTTTGCAGAGTTATAGAAGAACGCTTGCGATATTTGCTACACATGCAAAAGCAAAATAGAAGCAACGAATTAAGAACTGCGCCGCTCCAAGAATTGTTAAACGATGAAACAATCATTGCAGAAGGCATTATACCAGGACGTATATATTTGCCGAGTAGTTTCACCGGTGGATCGCGTTACATGAAGGAAAAATATTTAGACGCCATGGCGACGGTAAATAGTAAGGGACCACCCACTCATTTCGTTACTCTTACTTGCAATCCAAATTGGACTGAAATTAGGCTGTCAACACCTCCGGGTCAACGTCCGAATCCTCTTATAGTCGCTCGAGCGTTTAATTTGCGTTTGGCTGCACTAATTCGTGACATTCGCTCTGGACTTTGGTTTGGTGAAATCGAATATTTAATGCACGTGATTGAGTTTCAAAAAAGAGGTCTACCACACGCCCATATTTGTTTTAGAGTCAAAGGTGGAGGTCCTGTTCATAATTTAGATATCGACAAAGTATGTCGCGCTGACATACCTCCGGAATCGGAAGCTGGTGGTAGATTGCGTAAAGCTGTTGTCGATCACATGATTCACGGACCGTGTGGGGGTGACAGGGCCAACTTGCCGTGCTATGACAAAGAAAAGAAAAAATGCAGCAAACGATTCCCAAAACGCGAAAGTGATGTAACATTTTGTGATGAGAAAGGATTTATCAATTTACGCCGCGACAGTAAAAATGAAGCTGTTATTAAATTCCGCGGCAGGGAAATAAAAGTTAACGACTTATGGGTAGTACCATACAACGCTGCACTATTGTTGAAATATGATGCACACATTAATGTGGAGATTTCGTCGCAACGTAGCGTTATCAAGTATTTGTTCAAATACATAACCAAAGGTCCTGATGAGGCACGGGTAGCTATCGTCGGTGATGGCAATAACGAAATTGAAGAGTATGAAACTAAAAGATATGTCGGATCGTGTGAAGCAATTTGGAGAATACTGGAATTCGACGTTACTGCCCGTGAGCCGAATGTTAAGCAACTATCGGTGCATCTGGAAAACCAGCAGGCTGTTTACTTCAGGCCCGGTAATATTAATGAAGCCGTCAGTCGGGGTGGTTCAGATTTAATTACATATTTTAATCGACCACAAGGTGAAATATTCGACGACATAAAATATATAGATTTTTACGAAAAATATATCATACATACAAAACGCCCAACAACTAAAACAGCACAAATTTTCGAAACTCAAAATGGAAAATTTATCACACCGCGTCAAAGAGGTGAACTCGTCGCGCGAATGTTTTGGGTCGCGCCAAACAGAGGTGAACAATTTTACCTACGAATACTATTGAATTCATTTCCGTGTCGTAGTTACGGGGATCTTTTAAAGCTCGGCGGTTCTGAATGCAAAACCTTTCAAGACGCTGCTAAAGCTGTAGGACTTGCAGATGACCAACAAGAGTACGAATTGGCCATTAAGGAGGCGGCTACATTTTTCACTGGACACCGCCTCCGTAACTTCTTCGTACTTCTTGCCGTTAATGGTGTCCCCGTCGCATCACTGTGGGACACATTTAAAAACCAGCTCAGTGAAGATATTTTGCACAGAATGCCAAACGAAGAAGAGAAAGCATATAATTTATGTCTAACGCAAATCAACAGACTTTTGCGTAAACATGGTTTCACACTCGCGCAACACGGCCTTCCGGAAGTACACGACGATACAACAGAGTTAGGCCGTGAACGCGTTGAATACAATTCAAATACGCAAATTTCAATCGTCAATGAGTGGATGTCAAAACTATCGTCAGAACAACGAGAAGTATTCGACTATATTGACCGTCTTTGCGTCGACAAACAGTATCGAGAAACAAACCCGTGTGCAATATTTGTTGATGGCCCTGCAGGTACCGGTAAATCATTGCTTTTAAATGTAATTACCGCTCATGTACGTGGTAATTTGAAAGGGATTGTCTTGTGCACGGCCAGTTCGGCTATCGCAGCTCAAAACCATGAAGGTGGCATCACAGCACATTCGATGTTTAAATATCCGTTAGATATCGAGGATGATTACGGTTATTGGAACATAACGAATGGAACACAGCGTGCTGATCTAATATATCACTCTGATGTGATAATTTATGATGAAGCTCCGATGGCACATAAATTTTTGATTCATCTTTTGGACAGATCATTGCGCGATTTGATGAATTCAGACAAAATATTTGGAGGTAAAATTATCATATTTGCTGGAGATTTTCGTCAAATCCCTCCCGTCGTCACGAACGCCAAATCAAATTCTGATATATTAAATTGTTCCGTGAAAACATCCTCACTATGGCAAAATTTAAAAACATTTTCACTGCTGACGTCACAGCGTTGTAGAGACGACCCCGAATACGCAGATTTCTTGTTGAGGCTAGGTTCGAACGAACTACCTTCAGTTCAATTCCCAGTAGGTGGAAGAGTTGAATCGGTAGTATCCCTAGAATCAATAGAATTAGTATCAAATTTAGATGAACTTATAGATTTCGTATTCGGATTAGTGATAGATGAACCTGATGTTTGTGCTCATAGAGCAATTTTATGTACAAGAAACAACGCTGTCCGCGAAATAAATTCAACGATATTAGAACGCGTTCCAGGAGAAATGTTACATTTTTACTCTAACGACAAAGTAGAACAGGAAAACACGGATCAGTTATTCTTGGGACCAGATTTCTTAAACAAAATTCAACCACAAGGTGTCCCTGAATTCGATTTAAAATTAAAAGAAGGCTGCGTATGCATGATCACAAGAAACTTGAGTTTTGCAGACGGTCTAATAAACGGGACTAAAGTTATTGTTGTCTCTACTTCACCACGTCTCATTACGGTACGCAAACCGGGTGGCCATGACAATTATTTAATACCACGCATTCTCTTCAAGGCACCAGTAGAACGAAAGAGTCCGTTCGAAATGTGTCGACGTCAATTTCCGCTTCAGGTTTGCTATGCTATGACAATACACAAAAGTCAGGGGCAAACTATAGGCCGTGTAGGAGTTGATCTCAGATCAGATGTTTTCAGTCACGGCCAGTTGTATGTGGCTTTAGGACGCGTGCAAGAAAAACGCAACATAAAAATTCTAATGCACGAAGATAGGGTCATAAATGGTAACCCTTTTGCGACCAACAAAGTTATATCAGAACTATTATAAAAATATCATCATATATAATATAAGATATTTTATTTATGCTGTACACATTGCTTTTATGTTCATGACTTATCTATTAACTACACAAAACAACTGCATGTCTACCTATATTTCACACAATATTATGTTGTTTTAAAATACTAAGGGTCTTATTCATAATCGCTCCATAACTTTATAGTGGGTTTATGGAACTTCATTGATACTGCGCAAAGGACAATCTTTTGCGCAGTACTAATGACGTTTTATAAACCTACTATAAAGTTATGAAACGATTATGAGTAAGGGGGTTTTATTAAAAAAACGCAGAAACTAAACTGTAACAGTTCTCTAGCAGTATTATTTGCTGTTCGTCTACTTTCGCTGGAGCGTGTACACCTCGGTGTACATATACCACACCCCTGCGGGAGGGTGTGTGTATATTAACAGCATAGGTAACATACCTAATGCGCTAGCGTCCCAAGTCAACGACTACGGGACGCGTGTTGGCACTCCCAGCTCGCAAAGTAACAACGGTGACCGATATTATAATACAAATTACATATCATATCTAAACTAAATAAATTACATACATGTGTTTGTAATTTTTTATGTTTCTGCAATTTTTAAATAAACCTATAATATATTATTTATATATTTATTTTTCTATGTAATATTAATAAGTATTTTATTATATTGAATCAAGAAAATGCCGAGACTATAGTTTAAAATCTCTTTCACGGTGCTCTGTTACATAAAACATTGAATCAGTTTTTATACTGTTTCGACCTTCGCTCCACGCACAGTAGGTACACCCCGGTGTACTTCACTCGTTGCGCACACACGTTCCTCCACATCGAACGTTCCACATAACACGATTGCGGTCCAGCAGTGACCCATCGCGCGAAGTGTCATTGTGTAACAGATATTTTAATGCACAAAACAAAGTCGAACAATATGTTTAACATCTTTTTGTTTTACATGATGAATGTCTGGGCAATTTTTATTATACTGTTATCTTTTTTATCATATTTTAATATTATTTTAACTATATCATTGTTTATTTATGAACCAAGTTTTTTTTCAATAATTGTTAAAAATAAATTAGATTCCTAAACTTTTTTTTTTCCTTTTAATATTTGTAAAGCGTGATTATAGTATATTTATTTACCTAAATATATATTATATGTAATATTGACAAGTATTATAATTTAAAATATAAAGTCTTAGAAATGCCGAAACTATTCCTTGAAAACTATTTCATGCTGCATTATTTCATGAACTTTGAATTAATTATACTGTGTGCTAAACTTCACTGCAGTGCATGATACACCCCGGTGTACCTTATCGTCCACCGCAAGGTGGACTCGAACTCGAACATGATGATTAATATCATTTTGAATAATGAATATTTCGGCCAATATTTTATATCATAATTTATTTATCTTTATTTTAAATATATATATGTATTTTTATATATGAAAGGTTAAAAATTGTAACTGTTATATTAATATGCCAATGTGAATCTGTGTAATATATTGTCTTCATGCGAGCCAATTTTAATTGTAAGCTTGCCAAGGGTTTTAATAATTGATAAGTCAAATTGTCTAACAATAATCGATGCGACGCGTGATCAAAATGCTGGCACCTATTTGGCTCAAAGAATAAGCATTGCAATTCAACGGGGCAATGCTGCCAGCATGTTGGGCACGCTGCCAACTGGTACTGGGCTGGGGCATTTGGACTGCCAATGAGTCTGCAATGACTTATGGATATCTAAATGCTTTTATTGTAGTATCTGTAGTGTTGTATATAGTTCGTAGTATTTTGTTGATAAAGGCATGACGCCGGTTACTAAAATAAACTAATAATATAAATGCTTCATTTTGATTTTATATATACCATACATAATTTAATTTGTGAGACTTAAATGACGAGAGACGAAGATTTAAATAAAACTTTTACATAACTATTAGTGTCACCAATGTATATTAATCGTTCCTAAAATGTAAAGTGTTAGCAAGTGTGTAAAAATAACTATTCTAACTTACCCTCATAATATTCCCTTTTCATAAATACCTAAATTTAATATATTCATAGATTAGGTGCCATTCATCACAAAATTGTTAATTTTCACACACTGTCTTTGTTTTTTATTTAAGTTGGACAATTTATTGGTTTGTAAATACTAAAAGCAACAGTTATAATGTAATATTATTTTACAATATAAATATTACGTTACAATTATAATATTTATATTGTAATATCATACATTCATATCCTGAATTACTATGGTTACCTTCTAAAACGTGTACATAACATTTTTGTCATTAAATAATAGTAAAAGACAATGTTATGCAATCCAAAAACTATAAAAATACAAATTGTGACACGGTTTAAATCTAGGATTCCTACAAAAAGGCAGACAAGATGAAGATCTCGAACAATTTGTGTAATTCTCGATGGCACTGAACTTATGAAATATAAGAAGATTATTGAGTGTACAACACGTAATGCAAGTTATACCAACTCTGTACCACATGAGAACACCGAATAAAGATGGTAAAATTCTGAGACCATCAAAACACCAAGTTTACACATGTGTGAGCGATGACCAAGTGTCGTTCTGGCACCGAGGAAGGTAAAAGCTATCTAGCTTCTCATGATATACCGTGATAAACGTCATCAGACATTTACTGTCGTACATCCCGAGTTGTCCGTCTTCAATTTCTGCAAAGGCCAAAACACCCACCAACACTCGACAAATGTGTGAGCGATGGCCAAGTGTCGTTTCTTTGCCGTCGATATAGCGTTATATACCGTGGTTGAAGTGAAATTCATCGAAAAGTATTTACATTAATCCAATATTGTTTTTAAGACGTGTCAAATTTGTATAGGAGTGTATACTTGAAATTGCAACAAGTCGGTGAACTGTTTTGAACTAAATATTTACTGACTTTACTCGAAAACATTAAAGTTTTGTCAGTTACATTTTCAATATTATTTTTTCGTATAAATATTTTACAATATTTTTCGTATAAAACACAAAGTTATGTATGGTTTCTTCAAAAATTTCGATTACCAATTAAACATGGATTTTTATGATGGTACTTAAATTTAGCATTTGGTGAGGCAGTCCTATAAATTCAACAATATTCTCATCAATATTTATATATATAATATATCCGCGTATGTTAATTTTATTCTGTTGTTCATGAGTTTTTCATTGTGTAATGGTATTGATTGTTAGTCGAAATCTTAAAGTACATAATATAAGTTATAATTTATCAATCTGCATGGATTTTACAAGAATTTAAAACTGATGGAATTTACATGTGGCTGTACTATGTATAATTATAAAAAAGAAGTAAAAAAAAAAGTTAAATAGAAAAAAAATTAAAAAAAAGTACAAAAAGAAAAAAAAGAAAGAGAAAAAAAAGGTAAAAAAAAATATATATATAATAAAACTATATGTACATAGTCTCGAAAATCATTCATATAGAATAACACGACTTGCAAATTGTATGACAAACTTAGAATAACTGGACATTAAGAAAATTTGTGATTTAATTGACAATAGTTTAACTGAGTGTTTGTTATAGATTATTTTAAATTACATTTCATTGTCTGTAACTTCAACTTGACAATACATAATAAATGTATAAAAAACTATGTATATAATGCGCGTGTACATTAAAAATAGTTTATCAAGACGATTTCAAAAGCTTTTCGCAAGTAAATACAATATTTGTTATAAACTGTTTAACGTTTGGAGCGATGCGCAAAAATCACATTTGTTTTTATAAAATTTCATGACTAATTGCCAATTTATAACAATATAATCATAAAAAAAACATAACATGTAAAATGAAGACAACATATTATTGTGTATTGTCATAATCGTAAATATATGATATGAAATGTACATCCTTAATTGAATGTTTTTTACACCATTACTGGTGTGTTTCATTTATAACTGATCTTCATACTGAATGACAATACACAAAATTTAAAAAAACCTATAATAGTTTTAAGTTGTACATTTTCCGTGGACTAGGACGATGTTGTTTTTCGGTAATCGTTTATAGAAGCCGACAAACAATATTCGTGACACCACGTTAAAAAAAACGCGCTGGGGTTGTACTCCTTGAGTTTTTGCTTAAAAAGGATTGTTAAACGAGGAAATATAATTACTATTAAATACAATAAAATGTCACCGTACAATGTACACAATCCAATTTATGTAAAAAATCTAGAGTGGTGTGGAAACCAACCCAAATGTGTTGATATTAACATCAGATCAAGATTTTTAGATATATTAACGAATATTTTTGTTCAGAATAACGACAAATTACTCGCAAAACTACTCGAAGGTACATCAAACACTGGAGATGAGGACAAAGCCAAAATACATTGTTAAACAGGTAAAATCATGAATATTACATAATGACTCCTGTTCAATCAATGTAAAAATAGAACTTATCGCGACGTATCTATAGAGAACAAACAACACATAGTGAGTGCCGTCCGGTCATTGGGTTTATTAACTCGCTGCTACGACTCGATCATATAAGTTAGAAACGTATCTGTTCTTGGTTATCGTAATATTTTTTAGATTTTTGAATGATTGTTGTTGTACGTTTCCAACAATAAATATATTCAGTTTGAATTACGTATGTAACGCCATCAATAAAAATGTAAATACCTTATTTTTAAACCACGAATATATGCAGATTTTTGGTTGTTTTTTTCTTATATTACAGGACCAAAATATGAAATCATTTCTATACAATAATTAACTATCCATGCTGACAGAAACCACGATACTTCAAGTTTACATTAGTGAGACCGCTACTGGTGTTTTCAAAAATAATACGAAAAGGTAAATAAATCACGTAAAAATTTTCAAATGAGAGGAACACAAGATTGATCAAATTACAAAAAAAAAGTGGTAAGATGCGTTGCCGAAAGATAATTAATTACACTTTAAAATCTTTATAAGGCACGCCCAGTGTGTTACCGTGTGGGTGGTTGTTTTAACATTTCTGGCTGCTCTCCTATAGGGACATAAAGATAATACACAAGGTTGATTGTATGATATTGTATTTACAGATGGCGCGCCGTGTGGAAGCTATCGCGTGCAGTGTGCCCACTGGGCAGTAGCAGCAGGCGAGTAAAGGCGACGCGACGCGACGCGACGCGTGGCGGCGGCGGTGGTGGTGTTCTCTTCGTATGACGCCGGCACAGTGCAGCGTGCGCCTTCATCCTCCTAACTCCACGCCACGCGACTACTTACATCGATGTTTCGCAACAGATTCATTTGTACGTACCTAACCAACATGTTTATTAAAAACTAATCACTCTAGCAAATAAAATGATTTTCGATGTTTTTATTTTGTCTGTAACAAGCTTAATACGTTGCAGCTGCACGCCGCTGTTCTATCCAAGATAGATAGTGACAACGATAAACTATTAACAAGTTCAACCTAAAATATATCCTAGAATAGAATTTATACCGTTAGGTGCTTGGCGATGGGTTTTCTACTTGACGGCTGTGCTGTAGCCAGATAGTCTGGCTAGAGCCAGACATCTTCATAATACCTTCTGCATCACAATGCACGTATCTCTAATCTCAATGGAAAAATCGCATTTTACCTTTGACAACAACGAAATATTTTAACTAACAATTGCAATTCAACGGGGCAATGCTACCAGGATGCTGGGCACGCTGCCAACTGGTAGTGGGCTAGAGCATTTGTGGACTGTCTGTGAGTCTAAATGCTTTTTTTGTAGTAGCTGTACTGTTGTTTATAGTTAGTAGTATTTTGTTAACAAAGGCATATCGACGCTATGAAAAAAATTACCTAACGAATATATTAACTACATTATCGGTAAAAAAAATTATAATGCTTTTGAAATTGAAATCTTTTAGCAATCTTAATGATAGCTGTGATATGAACTGTAAATGCGATTTCTAATAATGATTAATGAAAATATGAAAAAAGCTCAAGTGTAACGTGTAACCTTTGCTAAAAAATAAATTATGTGACCTAATTTCCGATTAACTTAAATTTCAGATACAGCATTTCATCATCAGGTCGACAGAATCTACTTTGCGCAGCCGACATTAACATTCACAAAGCAGAAAATAAAAGATATAACATTACAGGTATGTATTTACAGTAATTCATTATTATATGTCCATTGCTGAACAAGAGCCTCCTCCTCATTTGGTGGTCATAATACCCATGCTTGGCAGGTGTCTTGGAATTATAGTCGCGTAAAGTGGCAGTTCTTGAGAAGGCAATGCTGCCCACCTTCTGTGTTTTTCCCCATTGTTGCCTCTTGCGAGACCTACAGACATATAGTGGGGGTACAATACTAACAAAAAAATTATATATGATCAATTTATATAGGTACAATGCACCTTTTCGCTTAAAAATTCAGTATTACAAATATTTCAACGAAATACTAAATAGTTCTCTAACCAAAGAATCCCCTCAAAAGTCAAAATCATTTATTCTATTTAGGCGTCTACGAAGCTCATATAAAAGCCAATTAGAAAATTTTAATATTGAAATATTTTACATTGTACTGCCACGTCCAGCAAAAGAGTTTAATAGAGTCACTACGACAGAAACGGGAAAAAACTCAAGGATATCTTAATTATTAAAGGTCTTTTAAAAATGAGTTACAAAATATTATACAATATTAGTTTAAATTACGTAGGTAACATGTTGTAGCGTAGCTTTTAGTTGTACGTGTGGCTTTCATATCTTAAACCGGTTGAGAATTATTGATTATATTAAACTACAACCTAAAAGAAAAGATAGTCTCACTTTAATTCGATTCACTGATGTTTCATTGATGATGTTATTAAAAATATATATTAAACTAAACCTAGAATGGGAACTGGCTCTCTGGGTCACCTGCCAAAACACTGTTTATCAATTATTAGTCCGGCAGATTTATTACATACTGATAACCATCAGAAGGTAGGAAAATAACAAGGCAAGAATTTGAAAAATAATCCAATCATCACATTATTATCATATGGTAAAGCTCAATCCTTGCATCATAAATCAAACCATGGTATGTCTACGCGGAAGTCCATAAATATTGCCTTTGGACCGTCATAGCATCAAAACTATTTTTTGTAATTAAACTGACCACTCATATACTTCAAAACAGGACTAAGCAATGCCTACTGATATAAAGAATATGCTCAATAAACGGAACTGAAGCCACTAAAACGTCTAAATGTTTTTCCAAAACATTTTCTGATATAATAACAATAATTACATATTTTATTCTCTTCACTTAAACCCTTTTATTAAATTTCAGATACTGCATGCAGACATCAGTTTATTGAAACAGCTCCCTTCTCTGATTGGTCAACAAAACTGAAGGATAAAAATAATGTTAACCATATACGACTACATATTGTTTTTCAAACTGTATGGTTGGTGGCATTTTATAATTTTATTTATTTTAAATTTATAACTCATAGGCTAGCCTTTGACCTTTCACCTGATGGTAAGTGATGATGTAATCGAAGATGTTGTCCAGACTAAATAAGAATTAATGGCTCTCAGGAACAGCTGGCGGAACACACCGTGAAGTGTTTAGAGACTGTTTTTCTACTTGAGGATGGTAGCTAGCCAGGCGGGCGTCCACATAATCCCCAATCACCATGCTATATTACGACTGCCATCCTAAACAACAATTTGGACTGATGACTTAACATGCCCTCCTAAGCATCTGCATGCTCAGTAATAATGTCACTAGCGGTCATCCATTCAAGCCATAACCGCAGCGAACATTGCTCAACTTAGTTAGACGGTTAAGAACAACTAAGCAAGCTTCGCAACAAATGCTTCAATGTTCAAGGGCAGTCGCACATGTTTCAGTGAATGTGTTGTTCTTTGGGATCTATTTCCTTTAGTAATAATTAGTTGCTAAAAAAAAAAAGGTAATGACAAGATCGTGACTGATTTTATGCAGAATATTATAATTGCTGTCGAGGCATCATCCAGGAAAAAAACAGAAAAATACAGATGCATGGAAAATCATACACTGCCCTCCCTCTTTAAGGGATTCAAAACACTTTTTGTTCAAACGTTGTTTCGTTATATATTCAATAATTGTATTTTTTTTTAAATTATTCGCCATAGACATGAGTATCCTTAACTTAACATTATATATTTTATTTAAAGGCACGCGGTGGCGGCGGTGCGCGGCGGATGTGGAACTAATGCCGTCGAGGGTGCTGTTCTATGCGCCTAACATCGAACGTACTTTATAATTCTAGGACTGATCTGCGAGATAACTCTTCGTTGCTTTTATTATGGGGTTGTAACGGAGTACACCATTCCCATCTGAATTTAAGCGGTAACCTCTGCATATAACACTGTTACCTAACAGTAAGCACCTGCTTCGCGACATATTTTCTACTTGAAGGTGGTTGCTATCCAGGCGAGCATTTGCAAAAAGCCCTACGGTGAAAATCTCATGCGCACGGCGAGATTCGAACCATCTATCCACCGCGCGACTGTGCATAGCTATTGTCAATTAGCCATTCCTGCTTCAAATATCACCCGCAGATTACTTGTTATATCGTGCTCCATTATATTATCAATCTAGGAAGAAAACTTTCCTATTTGTCTATCTGTGGGTATAACATACTGGCTCTGTTTTTTATTGTTTTGGATGGCATGGTCAATCTCATTTGAAATACAAAATAAAATGATGTGATACTGAGTAAATAGTATAACTATAATTAAACTAACTGATTGCCACAGAAAGAAGATTGTATGTACATAAGTCGCTACCATAACATATTTTTTTTGCATATTTGTTTATAAGTATCTTTACTTTTGATCTTACTTAAATCTATATTGAGCAATATTTTTTGAAAATGTTTAATCCCTCGTGATGAAACCAGTTGGACTAAGTAACAAATTTAAGTACAAGTTATAACCATAAAATGTTTTACTTACAGATGTTCCTTAGCATAAAGCTGCAGAATTGACATAAAATTGATTTGTTGACATGACCACATCGACGATGTCACCAGTACTCCGATCCTGCTGAAGCCAGATGATTGTACTTTGTGGATGTTATCAAAAATTTATACTTTTCTCGATGCGCCAGCTGCGGCTTCAGTGATTCAGAATGAATTCTAATCGATCTCCATATTGAATTTAGTTAAATATTGGTGTAGGTTCTATACAAATTCTCTAAACTTAGTTAAACGAAAGGTGATATTAGTGTGAACAGAATAAGAACTACCATAATTTTGACAATTAGCAGTTTGGTGAATTCTATAGAATCCTCAGCAACGGTGTCTTATCCATGTATGTTTTGTATGATTCACATTCTGTAAACTAAATAAACACAAAATAAAGCTTTTATTAAAGTTTGATATCTACGCCATCTGTTGTGCCGATTTTAAACTAATATATAATAATTGTTACTAGACATGACAAAATGAAGTCACCACATGGCGCTAAAATAAGTAAATTTAAATGCTAAAATTATTGAAATATATTTGTTTTTATTATTGATATTAATTTTGTTTTGATATATATAATAAATAATTTGAATAACGTATGTACCTGATAATTATTTTTTATTGGCTATCAATGCTACTAAAATGCATTAGGTATTAAAATATACTGTCTTCGATTACCGATACACTAAGGTGTAAAAGGGGGCGAGCCTATAGCCATGGCGAGAGTTCATTCTACTGATGAGAATTTTCTAAAAGGGCATCGAGCTATTGCAAAGTACTATGGTTATTCTTGGGACAGTTAACTTATCATTCTGGCAGCTCTCAATTAAAAAAATATGTATGATATTTTGTAAGTGTCGTATGTAAGGATTTAACGATCGCTTGCTGTCATGAGAGAATGTAATTAAAGAAATAGAGTGTTCCTTACGAATAGTAGGATAGCATTACCAATGTATAGTTACACTGAAAATTTCTACGAGTAGGTATGACGCAAGACTTTGTAATCATTGATCGTATGAGACGCAGACTTGTTATTTAAGGTTGGTATGTTTTGGTGTTTTAATTACATTATAGTTAATATTTTCGGAACAACAACGTACAGATGCTACCTCTTTTAGAGATAGGTACTGTACCAAGTTAAATAGAGACGCTTAGATCCCCGAAGTGTGATTTGCCTGGTGGTAAGCATTTTACGAATGGCGCCTGGTTAGCCACAAGCCTCAAGTAGAAAACTCTCGTCAAGCTATCAACTGTTCCTGTAATCCAATACCTAATTTGAGAGTGGGTTTACCTGTACAACATCTCATTAACACCATTGACCGCAATCTCCCCGGATGGTAAGTGATGAAGGTGTTAAACAAGCTTAACCTAGAATAGAAACTGGCTGAGTAGGTCTCATTCATGATCCAGTCAAAAACTACATGCTACATGCCACATATGTACAGATACCCTTTTTTTATTGCTGATAGCTTAGCCTTTGACCACAATCTCACCTGATGGTAAGTGATGTTGTGGTCGAAGGTGTTAACAGGCTTAACCTAGAATTACTGGCTCTCAAGGACAGCTGCCGGACACACCGTTAGGTGCTTGGCGACAGATTTTCTACTTGAGGGTTGTCGCTAGCCAGACGGGCATTCGCAAAATGACCTTCCACCATGCGGTGAAGCTCAAGCCCGCGGCGGGATTCGAACCGTGGACCTGCTGCGTGGCAGTCCATAGCCAAAGCCACTGAGCCATCACTGCTTCGAAAAGTTTTAACACCCCTGTGTTTAGTAGGGAATTAATGTAATTTATCATCTAAAGTCGTATCATTTACAATTTGCTGTACCTACCATACCTAAATAATATTAGAATGCTGAAATATATTTTTTTTCACCACATACTCGTACTTGGCATTTATTTGTAATATTTTAGGCTTTTATGCACACATTTGATACCTATATCATAAGGATATTAGGTAGATACTGCAATAAAATACTGATCTTTGTATAAATATAATCTCCATACAAAATCATAATACAAGGGATAAAAATCACAAGCCGGATTCGAACACATGTGGCTATCCGTCCCTGGAGCTAGGACACGCTATTTCTTTGAATTACCTTGATAAAGGTGAGTGATGGTACGAACGTATCCTTTTGTTCTTTTTATTTTAACTGTATTAATCTATGAGCATCATAGATAATGAGAACAACAGAATTTCATTCATAAATAGACCCATATTGTCCTGCTGATGCCAAGGGTTTAAGAGGACTGAGCATGTGGCATTAGGATTAAATATAATAATACCTTTAATTCTTTAACCGAACATTGTAATCGAACACCAAATGTAGTAAATGATCACAAAGTTTTAGCGAGGAGTGAAAGTCATATTTAGGTACGACGACGAGCGAAGCGAGGAGGAGTGTTAGGTTACTTGTGACCACAACAACGCGCGAGCCGAGCGAGCGAAGCGAGCGTGCCGCGGTAGCGGCCGGCGATGCGCCAGAAAAATTATAGCAAGATGTAGAAACTTTGGTTATAAGTTTACATTAAATTGTGGGTTTAATTTTGGTGATCATTTACTATGTTTTTTATAAAACAAAAAAATATGGCTTAATATCCGGTGGTAAATTAAACATGAGCAGTAAGCATTTCCGCTAAGTCAACTAATTTTGTTTAAGCTTTCCTTAATGCTTACATTAAGGAATGCTTAAGCAAAATTAGCTGAAAAAAGCTGTAGCAAAATTAATGTTTATATGTAGATAGAGGTACAACTATAACCAATATTCATTATAGTTTATATGTAGTGTTGAGGGCTAAATGTATGTAAAATGTACTGTTTTAGAATTGTGGCTTACAATGGGTTAGGTAGGTAAGTACTTTCCACATCTAGGTACCTGAGGCTGGTTTCCAATGTAACTCAATACGATTCAGACACAAAGGGCAATTTTCCCTATACCTTTTTTATGACAGAACAGTACATATACAACGGCCATTATACTTTTTTCTACGTTTCTAAGAACTTAATAATGGAAATAATACTTTGTTTCGAGTACTGAACAGGAAAGTGACCAATATCTTATCGCTGATGGGTTCACAACCCCTATATCCACCCCTACAGGAACGAAATGTGTAATTTTTTCTCTAGAGAACTTGTACCTACATTAATTAAAGTGACCCCTGGCAGTTGCAGCGGACACCCTGTTTGGCCTCTACACAAGCCACTGCAGCACTGTTATATGGCGATCGAATTAAAATTAATTATAACAAAAATGTATGGTTGTTATCATATATTTAAGCAAATTATGTTCCACGTGTATAGACCTACCTACTAACACTGTAACTTTAGTTTACTTATTATATTTTGTACAGATAGAAATTGTAATGGCTAACCAACAAAAATTGTTGTTTAAAACCTAGAATTAAACAACTGAATTAATAAATACCTACTCGTAGATATCAAGAGAAAAGCTAATGAAAATACCTAAGTATTTTAGGTAAGAGCTCAATGTACATAAATATCGTCCCTAACCCTAAGTTGGTAATTAATGTAATCGTCTATGAAATAATAAGTGAAGTACCTACCGACAAACCAATACGTACATATTTTTATAAACAAGTAAATAAAAACTTTAATTTGAATATTTAATAAAAATTTATTTTTAATAATATAAAATGCGTGAGGAGTAGGTACTCGGAGCCACCTAAAACAAAAGAAACATATTTTTTTTTATAAATTTTAAAACAGAAATACATACATTTAATATTTGCATTACTAAAAAAAACATTTTTACATTAGCTGCCTAGGTATTCCATGTACCTTTTATAATTTCATAATGAAGTATTTAGGTAGGTACTCGTAGTTACATACATTTTTGAAATGGATAAATGTGCCCATTATGTGGGCGGAATGCATGTGCTCAGTTAGCGCATTAGCGTTGAAACTATTTTTACAAACATTGGAATGAGATAGTATAGTACAGAGATGAACAAAAATGATTGGTTAATGCGTTATAGGTACTTAAAATAACAAAAACCAATGTGGGTCATCTGATAATAAGATAGGGTTCATAAGCTGACAAACATGTGAAAAAGATTTAAAAAAAGTAGGAAGAAACGATGTTATAGGTACCTAATGCTTCTTATATTTTATTGACATAAAAATAAACACACAGCTTTAATCGCCAAAGGGGTTGGCCAGCAACCAAGTTTCATTCACTAGATAATATGTACTTACATGTTCACGTTTCATGCGATAAGAGAGGCAAATCTATTACAATCTGTCAAACTCAGATCCAGACTCTGGGTATTACTAAAAATTTATACCTGTCAAAATACCTAAGAACTGTCCAACGTGTGGATCGAACCCAGGACCGTGAGGTTCTATTATAGTAGCGCTTTTACACACACACTTACTATCAAAGCAGTCACACACACTTAGTATCACGCTCCCATCTTTGCCCGTGGGTTTCGTAAGAGGCAACTATGGGTAACACACTTGAAGGTGGCCAATGGAGGAACTGCTATCTCACGCTAAGATCCCCCAGACAACTGCCAATCGTGGGGATTATGACTACCCCCTCCCCCTCTCTCCATAATGCAAGAGGCTGTGTTCAGCAGTAGACAATCCGGCTGATGCAGTAATGTACAGTGAAGTGTAGGGTAGGTACCTACCTATACTTAGGTTTCCATTTGGCTTATGTGCGGCGGCGGTGACTCAGAGTGCGGCAGTGTGCCTGAGCACGCCTCTAGAGGCGCGGGCGGTGGCGCTGGCGTCCTGGGCGCTGGCACCGGCGGCGTCTCCTCGGTCTGGGTGCAGGTGGTCGCCCGAGCACGCTTCTCGAGCCGCCACCTGCCTCCGCGGCCTCCGCGGCTGCCGCGGCTACGACTAACGCAGCCTCGGCTACCGTGGCCTCGGCTACCGTGGCCTCGGCTGCCGCGGCCTCGGCTACCGTGGCCTCGGCTGCCGCGGCCTCGGCTACCGTGGCCTCGGCTGCCGCGGCCTCTGTCGCCGCGGCCACGACCACCAAGGTTGGGCCAGTGCCCGCCACCGGCACCAGGCTCTGCCCGACCACCGCGCGAGACGCCCCCGCCCACTACTGCATTTCTATAACTGTTCTGTTGATCGAATATGAATAATTAATTGCAATAAATTGTCATTGAAAACAGATTATACTTTAGTCTCTTTCGCAGCAAATTGAATATAAATATAGGTAGGTACCTATATTCAAGCGCGAAACTTTTATGAACTTTTACAGAGACATCACATGGCATGCACAGTAGGTACTTAAACCCGAATACTGGAAATTAAATGTCCACCAGGATGGCTGGACCAAATGATATGTTCGATTATAAACATGCTTTTTTTTTACTACCTTCGTAGATTAAAATATTTTTACACTTTCAGAGCTGTTAATCCGGTTCCACTAAATCAATCGCTTACATTAATGCTACCAAAGACTAAAAGTTAATTACATTTCTGACAGTATTAAGTGCATTATTCTTAATAATTCCATAATTTGCGTAGTATCATGAACGCATTCAGATTCATTCAGCATACAAATTCTCAAACAGTTCAGATATAAAAAATCAAACAAATCAGTAACTTACTGATTAAATAAAAAAAAAAAGGAAAATTTATCGATGAACATGCTTAGCTATTACCTCCCAAAATCGCAGTAACCAGAGTCACATAAAACGTTGTAAATAAGTACTAAATATTAACATCAAAGAGAGAAAATGATAAAACTGAAAAAAAATAATTGTCTGCCAACCTGACGTCAAAATGGATGATCACTTTAATAAAAAATATTTAGGTATGTACATCGGGTATAAAGTTAACGTAAAATTAGCAACTAAATATGTAGTAAGAATAATATGTTTATTATCGAATATCTGAGTTGGTCCAGCAATCCTGACGGTATGATATTTAAAATAGAAAATAGCTATCTCGTTTAATGAGCATTACTTTGATTCATTAAATAATAATCCTATGGATCACGCGATTTGTAGAATTGAAACCAATATCCTGCCATCTATGTGAATAGTAAATAGTTTAAAATTGAATAAACTTACATACGTTAAATTTACATAATTGATTCGCTTAAAGTAATGCTGTTGTAATAAGTATGTACTGAAATATAGATATACTTACATTATAATTTAAGACATCCATAAGGGCCCTTTGAGCCCCAGGACCTTCACCGAAGATGTTTACTGTTATGTTATTCTGAAAAGAAACATAAAATATATCATACATATACCTATACTTTTAAATTTATACAAAATATCAATTAAGTATGTAGTACAACTTACCATTTTGTTTGGGTATTAAATGACATATAAGTTTTCATTTCCCGCTAAAACATTTTTTTTAATTTTATATTTTCTTTTGTCATTGGCTATAGTCTTAACGACCTTATTGCTTATTCGGTCCGTTTCTTTCACAAAAAAATGTTCACTGTAATATTCTTCTTTGTTTAATTTGAAAATAAACTTAAAATTTATCATACCATTACCTATAATTTCAAATTTAAACATTATAATAAGTACCATAATTACGTATATAGTATACAACTTACCTTTTTGCATAGATTTTATAACAACCCGCTAAAACTTTTTTAAATTCTATTATATTTTATCGTTGGCTTTAGTCTTTACGACCTTACTGCCTATTTTTCTCTCTTGTTTGTTCAATTACCATTCCGACCTCCATGGTAAATACTCGCAATAACTTAGTGTAAGAGTGGGGTTCCTTAGCCGAAGCGACTCAGAACTTGGTACCAATTTTTTATGGCATTAAATTTGGCCCGTAGGTACCATTTTTTTATGGCAGTAGGGTAAATCTCATTTGTCGGCTTCAGTTTGGTTCCTATATTAAGAGTAGGAAAGCAGATGGTTTATGGTTGGATCACTATGGACGCCTGCGCATAATCTACTTATATTGCTGGGGTGCGTTCCGAGGCTCAGAGTGTAGTTGTTTGGTTGTTTCGCAACTTACTCTGAGGTATGGAACGACCGGTTGTTTTATAACCTCAAACAAATTGTGACATTGACAGACTTACATCATTATCGTAATAATAATTGCTATTTAACACTATCACAAATTCGTTTTCCATTTTTATTTAAGTTTTATATTTTGAGAAATGATATTTATATATATATTTTTTGAGAATTATGGGTGAGCGCATCAGATAGAATACGATATAAACGTCAAAGTCATTTCATGTCACGCGTTTTATGGTTAAAAAGTTGCAACCTTCAAAGGTTTGGAACGGTCCAGTTGTGACAACCGAACGCTCTACTCGAAGGTTGTGAACGACGTTAGAGTGAGAAGTTGCACTCCGAGTGCGCTAACCAAGGTTCGGAACGCACCCCAGTTGTAAAAACTTTGCTATTTTAAATTATTAGGCACTTACCTCGAACAAATTTTATAAATGCTGTATTTGGTTACCCAATGTACGTACGAAACTAAAACTGAAATACCTTAAAGTGGCAAATATTTGTATAAAACACTTTAATTTAATACGACCAGCCACCCTGACGTCTGAATAACTGGTCAAAAAATGATGACAAATTACATACAATATATCATAGGTAGATAGCATTTATATTTTATTAATTAAACTTATTTGGTAAAAACGCCACAAGCCATTCTGATACTAACTTCACCCAGAAATGTGATTTCGATTAACAAACTAACTAGAGCCCGCTGCCAAAAATTATACAGTGACTAAGGACCCTGGTACGATTCTACCCGGTATCACTCTTTACTGGCGGTAGGGTGAATATGATTTGTTGGTTTCAGTGAAATATTTAATTTCATTAAAAGTTTGTTTGGGTCGTTGTACATGTATTGGAGTTTAAAACATTTTTTTGAGAGTTGATTTGAGTGTTTATTTAATTTTGCAACTGCACTACAACAAATGCGGGCCGCTGGCGGCCCGCACACTGCCCGAAATACTAGTTTATAATATATAAAGCTCGATTACCACTCACTGACTGACTCACTGACTGACATAAATGTTCTCCTAGAAGGAGACGAGTAGGAGCAAAGTGATGTATGGCAAAAGTGTTCGGGGGGTTTTGGTGAGTATGAGAAAAATCGAAAATCATAAAAATGACGCCTGCCAAGTATAGATGGATGACATATCTCAAAAACGGTACAAGATAGGTAGGGGGTGTTTGAACAAATGTCATAGGGAATCGGGAGACCAGTTGAATGACACCTGTCAAAAATCCAAAATGGCGGATTTCAAGATGGCCGCCATACAAAGTGATCCGAGCCTGCTGAAGCGAGGCCGTTAGGCCGAGCTTCAGTAGGGGCGGAGCAGTTTGTATGGTGGCCGTCTTGAAATCCGACATTTTGGATTTGTCTTACGTGCTCCTATCATTCTTTATACTGCATTTGGAGTATTTTACCTTATATTTTCGACTGTATTAGGAGTTTTTGTGGGATTTTTGATTGAATTTGGAGTTACTGTCCTATGAAAGTGTATAGCGAGCCCGAAGGGCGAGCTCCTGGTGAGGCCGAAGGCCGAACTTTCGGCTCGCGAGGCCGAAGGCCGAGCGTATGGTGCGTGAGCCCGTAGGGCGAGCGCTCGGCGAGGCCGCAGGCCGAGCCTTGTTAGTAACTTGCGAGGCCGAAGGCCGAGCTCAGACTTGCACCGATTTGGCTAGCGAGGCCTTTAGGCCGAGCTTCAGTAGGGGCGGAGCAGTTTGTATGGCGGCCGTCTTGAAATCCGACATTTTGGATGTGACTCACGTGCTCCTATCATTCTTTATACTGCATTTGGAGTGTTTGACCTTTATTTTCGACTGTATTAGGAGTTTTTGTGGGAGTTTTGACTGAATTTGGAGTTACTGTCCTATATTAGTGTAGTAGCGAGCCCGAAGGGCGAGCTCCTGGTGAGGCCGAAGGCCGAACTTTCGGTCCGCGAGGCCGAAGGCCGAGCGTATGATGCGCGAGCCCGAAGGGCGAGCGCCTGGCGAGGCCGTAGGCCGAGCCGTATTAGTAACTTGCGAGGCCGAAGGCCGAGCTCCGACTTGAGAGTATTTTCCACATCTCCGACTGGTCTCCATGGCAACTGCCCGCGGTAACCGAAGCACCTACGAGTGGGGTTCCTTTACAAAAGTGACTCAGAACCTTGGTTCCATTCTGCCCGTACCACCTTTTTATGGCAGTAGGGTGAATTTGCTTTAGTGGCTACAGTATGGTTCTTTATTGTATGGAGAGTTTATTTGGGATTTCATACTTCTATTGGAGTTTTGAACTTATTTTTTTTAAATGTATAAGGGGTTAAGGTAAAGTTAAGTACTGCACAACGAAAACTGCGGGCCGCATGCGGCCCGCACACTGCCCGAAAAACTAGTTATAATATATAAAGCTCGATTACCACTCACTGACTGACTGACTGATTGACATAAATGTTCTCCTAGAAGGAGCAGAGTAGGGCTAAAATGATGTATGGCAAAAATGTTTGGGGGGTTTTGGTGAGTATGAGAAAAATCGAAAATCATTAAAAAGACGCCTGCCAAGTGATGATGGATGACGTATCTCGAAAACGGTAAGAGATAGGTAGGGGGTGTTTGAACAAATGTCATAGAGAATCGGGAGAGCAGTCGAATGACACCTGTCAAAAATCCAAAATGGCGGATTTCAAGATGGCCGCCATACAAAATGCTCCGAGCCTGCTGAAGCGAGGCCTTTAGGCCGAGCTTCAGTAGGGGCGGAGCAGTTTGTATGGTGGCCTTCTTGAAATCCGCCATTTTGGATTTGTCCCAGGTGCTCCTCTCATTCTTCATACTGCATTTGGAGTGTTTTACCATATATTTTCGACTGTATTAGGAGTTTTTGTGGGTTTTGTGACTGAATTTGGAGTAACTGTCCTACATTAGTGTATAGCGAGCCCAAAGGGCAACCACCTGGTGAGGCCGAAGGCCGAACTTTCGGTCCGCGAGGCCGAAGGCCGAGCGAATGGTGCGCGAGCCCGAAGGGCGAGCGCTTGGCGAGGCCGCAGGCCGAGCCGTGTTAGTAACTTGCGAGGCCGAAGGCCGAGCTCCGACTCGAGAGTATTTTCCACATCTCCGACTGGTCTCCATGGCAACTGCCCGCGGTAACCGAAGCACCTACGAGTGGGGTTCCTTAACAAAAGTAACTCAGAACCTTGGTACCATTCTGCCCGTACCACCTTTTTATGGCAGTAGGGTGAATCTGCTTTAGTGGCTACAGTATGGTTCTTTATTGTATTGAGAGTTTATATGGGATTTCATACTTCTATTGGAGTTTTGAACTTTTTTTTTTTAAATGTATAAGCGGTTAAGGTAAAGTTTACTACTGCATAACGATAAATGCGGGCCGCATGCGGCCCGCACACTGCCCGAAATACTAGTTTATAATATATAAGGCTCGATTACCACTGACTGACTCACTGACTCACTGACATAAATGTTCTCCTAGAAGGAGCAGAGTAGGGTAAAAATGAAGTATGGCAAAAATGTTCGGCGGGTTTAGGTGAGTATGAGAAAAATCGAAAATCATTAAAAAGACGCCTGCCAAGTAAAGATGAATGACATATCTCAAAAACGGTACAAGATAGGTAGAGGGTGTTTGAACAAATGTCATAGGGAATTGGGAGAGCAGTCGGATGACATCTGTCAAAAATCCAAAATGGTGGATTTCAAGATGGCCGCCATACAAAGTGATCCGAGCCTGCTGAAGCGAGGCCGTTAGGCCGAGCTTCAGTAGAGGCGGAGCAGTTTGTATGGTGGCTGTCTTGAAATCCGACATTTTGGATGTGACCCACGTGCTCCTATCATTCTTTATACTGCATTTGGAGTGTTTTACCTAATATTTTCGACTGTATTAGGAGTTTTTGTGGGATTTTTGACTAAATTTGGAGTTACTGTCCTACATAAGTGAAGTAGCGAGCCCGAAGGGCGAGCTTCTGGTGAGGCCGAAGGCCGAACTTTCGGTCCGCGAGGCCGAAGGCCGAGCGTATGATGCGTGAGCCCGAAGGGCGAGCGCCTGGCGAGGCCGTAGGCCGAGCCGTATTAGTAACTTGCGAGGCCGAAGGCCGAGCTCCGACTTGAGAGTATTTTCCACATCTCCGACTGGTCTCCATGGCAACTGCCTGCGGTAACCGCAGCAACTACGAGTGGGGTTCCTTAACAAAAGTGACTCAGAACCTTGGTACCATTCTGCCCGTACCACCTTTTTATGGCAGTAGGGTGAATCTGCTTTAGTGGCTACAGTATGGTTCTTTATTGTATTGAGAGTTTATATGGGATTTCATTCTTCTATTGGAGTTTTGAACATACTTTTTTACAACGTATCATGAGTTTTGATATAGTTTAGTACTGCATAACGATAAATGCGGGCCGCATGCGGCCCGCACACTGCCCGAAAAACTAGTTATTATAATATATAAAGCTGGATTACCGTACACTGACTGATTCACTGACTCACTGACTGACTGACATCATTGTTCTCCCAGAAGGAGTCGAGTAGGAAGAATGTGATGTATGAAAAAAGTGTAGAAGGGGTTTGTGTGAGTATGGGAAAAATCCGAAAACTCAAAGATGACGTCTGCCAAGTAAAATTGGATGGCGTATCTCTGAAACGGTAAGAGATAGGTAGGGGGTGCTTGACCAAATGTCATAGGGAATCAGGAGAGCAGTCGGATGACATTTGTCAAAAATCCAAAATGGCGGATTTCAAAATGGCCGCCATACAAAATCCTTCGATCCCTCAAAAAAGTAGCTGGTTCTACCAGAATGAATTGAGTACGGTTATAGTAATGTATTACGAAAATGACTAAGGGGTTTAGCTGAGTAGGGGAAAAATTAAAAACCCTAGAAATGACGCCTGCCAAGTAAAGCTGGACTACGTATCTCGAAAACAGTAAGAGATAGGTTGGGGGTGTTTGAACAAATGTCATAGGGAATCGGGAGAGCAGTCGAATGACACCTGTCAAATGTGCTATAACTCTCATTCTGCATACATTATTTGGAGTATTTAACCTTACAATTAAAACTGTATTAGGAGTGTTTGTGGGAATTTCAACTCAATTTAGAGTAATTGTCCTACTGTCAGTGTAGCGAGCCCGAAGGGCGAGCTTTTGGTGAGGCCGAAGGCCGAACTTTCGGGCCGCGAGGCCGTAGGCCGAGTGGACGGTGCGCGAGCCCGCAGAGCGAGCGCTAGGCGAGGCCGCAGGTCGAGCCGTCTTAGTAACTTGCGAGGCCGAAGGCCGAGCTTAGACTTGCACCGATTTGGCTGAAAATCGATATATAGGTTGTTCTCGTCATCCTTATTCCAAATATGAAATTTTTATTTTGATGACGTCTGCCAAGTAAAAAAAGTTACTCCGATTTGGCTGAAACTCGATATTTATGTGGTTCTGGACGTCCTTATTCTAAATCAAAAATTTTTGTTTCGATGACGTCTGCCAAGTAAAAAAAGTTACTCCGATTTGGCTGAAACTCGATATTTAGGGGGTTCTGGGTGTCCTTATTCCAAATCTAAAATTTTTTTTTCGATGACGTCTGCCAAGTAAAACAAGTTACTCCGATTTGGCTGAAACTCGATATTTAGGTGGTTCTGGGTGTCCTTATTCCAAATCAAAATTTTTTTTTTCGATGACGTCTGCCAAGTAAAAAAAAGTACTCCGATTTGGCTTAAATTTTATATCTAGGTTGTTCTGGACGTCCTTATTCCAAATATGAAATTTTTTTTTCGATGACGTCTGCCAAGTGCAGATAAATCACGTATCTCGAAAACGGTAATAGATAGGTAGGGGGTTTTTGAAAATATGTCATAGGGAATAAGGAGAGCAGTCGAATGACATTTTGGATGTGTCTTACGTGCTCCTATCATTCTTTATACTGCATTTGGAACGTTTTTCCTTAATTTTCGACTGTATTAGGAGTTTTTGTCGGATTTTTGACTGAATTTGGAGTTACTGTCCATCTTTTGTGTATAGCGAGCCCGAAGGGCGAGCTCCCGGTGAGGCCGAAGGCCGAACTTTCGGCTCGCGAGGCCGAAGGCCGAGCGTAGGGTGCGTGAGCCCGAAGGGCGAGCGCTTGGCGAGGCCGCAGGCCGAGCCGTGTTAGTAACTTGCGAGGCCGAAGGCCGAGCTCCGACTTGAGAGTATTTTCCACGTCACAGACTGGTCTCCATGGCAACTGCCTGCGGTAACCGAAGCACCTACGAGTGGGGTTCCTTAACAAAAGTGACTCAGAACCTTGGTACCATTCTGCCCGTACCACCTTTTTATGGCGGTAGGGTGAATTTGTTATAGTGGCTACAGTATGGTTCTTTATTATATTGAGTTTATATGGGATTTCATACTTCTATTGGAGTTTTGAACACACTTTTTTTCACGTATTAGGTGTTTCTGTGAAATTTTCAAATGACTAAAGATAGATGCGGGCCGCATGCGGCCCGCACACTGCCCGAAAAACTAGTTTATAATATATAAGGCTCGATTACCACTCACTGACTGACTCACTGACTGACATAAATGTTCTCCTAGAAGGAGCAGAGTAGGGTTAAAATGATGTATGACAAAAATGTTCGGGGGGTTTTGGTGAGTATGAGAAAAATCGAAAATCATTAAAAAGACGCCTGCCAAATAAAGATGGATGACGTATCTCAAAAACGAAACAAGATAGATAGAAGGTGTTTGAACAAATGTCATAGGGAATCGGGAGAGCAGTCGAATGACACCTGACAAAAATCCAAAATGGCGGATTTCAAGATGGCCGCCATACAAAGTGATCCGAGCCTGCTGAAGCGAGGCCGTTAGGCCGAGCTTCAGTAGGGGCGGAGCAGTTTGTATGGGGGCCTTCTTGAAATCCGCCATTTTGGATTTGTCCCAGGTGCTCCTATCATTCTTTATACTGCATTTGGAGTGTATTACCTTATATTTTCGACTGTATTAGGAGTTTTTGTGGGATTTTTGACTGAATTTGGAGTTACTGTCCTACATAAGTGTAGTAGCGAGCCCGAAGGGCGAGCTCCTGGTGAGGCCGAAGGCCGAACTTTCGGTCCGCGAGGCCGAAGGCTGAGCGTATGATGCGCGAGCCCGAAGGGCGAGCGCTTGGCGAGGCCGCAGGCCGAGCTGTGTTGGTAACTTGCGAGGCCGAAGGCCGAGCTCCGACTTGAGAGTTTTTTCCACGTCTCCGACTGGTCTCCATGGAAACTGCCCGCAGTAAGCGAAGCACCTACGAGTGGGGTTCCTTAACAAAAATGACTCAGAACCTTGGTCCCATTCTGCCCGTACCACCTTTTTATGGCAGTAGGGTGAATCTGTTTTAGTGGCTACAGTATTGTTCTTTATTGTATTGAGAGTTAATATGTGATTTCATACTTCTAATGGAGTTTTGAACTTATTTTTTTTAAATGTATAAGGGGTTAAGGTAAAGCTTAGTACTGCATAACGATAAATGCGGGCCGCATGCGGCCCGCACACTGCCCGAAAAACTAGTTAATAATATATAAAGCTCGATTACCACTCACTGACTGACTCACTGACTGACATAAATGTTCTCCTAGAAGGAGACGAGTAGGGTAAAAATGATGTATGGCAAAAGTGTTCGGGGGGTTTTGGTGAGTATGAGAAAAATCAAAAATCATTAAAAAGACGCCTGCCAAATAAAGATGGATGACATATCTCAAAAACGGTACAATATAGGTAGGGGGTGTTTGAACAAATGTCATACGGAATCGGGAGTTTAGTCGAATGACACCTGTCAAAAATCCAAAATGGCGGATTTCAAGATGGCCGCCATACAAAATGCTCCGAGCCTGCTGAAGCGAGGCCTTTAGGCCGAGCTTCAGTAGGGGCGGAGCAGTTTGTATGGTGGCCTTCTTGAAATCCGCCATTTTGGATTTGTCCCAGGTGCTCCTCTCATTCTTCATACTGCATTTGGAGTGTTTTACCTTATATTTTCGACTGTATTAGGAGTTTTTGTGGGTTTTTTGACTGAATTTGGAGTAACTGTTCTACATTAGTGTATAGCGAGCCCAAAGGGCAACCACCTGGTGAGGCCGAAGGCCGAACTTTCGGTCCGCGAGGCCGAAGGCCGAGCGAATGGTGCGCGAGCCCGAAGGGCGAGCGCTTGGCGAGGCCGCAGGCCGAGCCGTATTAGTAACTTGCGAGGCCGAAGGCCGAGCTCCGACTTGAGAGTATTTTCCACGTCACCGACTGGTCTCCATGGCAACTGCCTGCGGTAACCGAAGCACCTACGAGTGGGGTTCCTTAACAAAAGTGATTCAGAACCTTGGTACCATTCTGCCCGTACCACCTTTTTATGGCAGTAGGGTGAATTTGGTTTGGTGATAACAGTACGGTTCTCTATTGTATTAAGGGTTTGTATGGGAAATCGTACATCTTTAGGTGTTTTGAAATAATTTTTTTTAATGTATAAGGTGTTTTGATATTGTTCAAACTTGCACAACGATAAATGCGGGCCGCATGCGGCCCGCACACTGCCCGAAATACTAGTTTATAATATATAAGGCTCGATTACCACTCACTGACTGACTCACTGACTGACATAAATGTTCTCCTAGAAGGAGGCGAGTAGGAACAACGTGATGTATGACAAAAATGTTCGGGGGGTTTTGGTGAGTATGACAAAAATCGAAAATCATTAAAAAGACGCCTGCCAAGTGATGATGGATGACGTATCTCGAAAACGGTAAGAGATAGGTAGGGGGTGTTTGAACAAATGTCATAGGGAATCAGGAGTTTAGTTGAATGACACCTGTCAAAAATCCAAAATGGCGGATTTCAAGATGGCCGCCATACAAAGTGATCCGAGCCTGCTGAAGCGAGGCCGTTAGGCCGAGCTTCAGTAGGGGCGGAGCAGTTTGTATGGTGGCCATCTTGAAATCCGACATTTTGGATGTGTCAAACGTGCTCCTCTCATTCTTCATACTGCATTTGGAGTATTTTACCTTTATTTTCGACTGTATTAGGAGTTTTTGTGGGATTTTGGACTGAATTTGGAGTAACTGTCCTACATTAGTGTATAGCGAGCCCGAAGGGCGAGCTTTTGGTGAGGCCGAAGGCCGAACTTTCGGTCCGCGAGGCCGAAGGCCGAGCGTATGGTGCGTGAGCCCGAAGGGCGAGCGCTTGGCGAGGCCGGAGGCCGAGCCGTGTTGGTAACTTGCGAGGCCGAAGGCCGAGCTCCGACTTGAGAGTATTTTCCACTTCTCCGACTGGTCTCCATGGCAACTGCCCGCGGTAACCGAAGCACCTACGAGTGGGGTTCCATATCAAAAGTGACTCGGAACCCTGGTCCCATTCTGCCCGTACCACCTTTTTATGGCAGTAGGGTGAATTTGGTTTGGTGGCTACAGTTTGTTTCTTTATTGTATTGAGAGTTTATATGGGATTTCATACTTCTATTGGAGTTTTGAACTTATTTTTTTTAAATGTATAAGGGGTTAAGGTAAAGTTTAGTACTGCATAACGATAAATGCGGGCCGCATGCGGCCCGCACACTGCCCGAAAAACTAGTTAATTAATAATATATAAAGCTCGATTACCACTCACTGACTGACTGACTGACTGATTGACATAAATGTTCTCCTAGAAGGAGTAGAGTAGGGTAAAAATGAAGTATGGCAAAAATGTTCGGGTGGTTTTGGTGAGTATGAGAAAAATCGAAAATCATTAAAAAGACGCCTGCCAAGTAAAGATGAATGACGTATCTCGAAAACGGTACAAGATAGGTAGGGGGTGTTTGAACAAATGTCATAGGGAATTGGAAGAGCAGTCGAATGACACCTGTCAAAAATCCAAAATGGCGGATTTCAAGATGGCCGCCATACAAAGTGATCCGAGCCTGCTGAAGCGAGGCCGTTAGGCCGAGCTTCAGTAGGGGCGGAGCAGTTTGTATGGTGGCCGTCTTGAAATCCGACATTTTGGATGTGTTTTACGTGCTCCTATCATTCTTTATACTGCATTTGGAGTGTTTTACCTTATATTTTCGACTGTATTAGGAGTTTTTGTGGGATTTTCGACTGAATTTGGAGTTACTGTCCTACATTGGTGTATAGCGAGCCCGAAGGGCGAGCTTCTGGTGAGGCCGAAGGCCGAACTTTCGGCTCGCGAGGCCGAAGGCCGAGCGCATGGTGCGTGAGCCCGAAGGGCGAGCGCTTGGCGAGGCCGGAGGCCGAGCCGTGTTAGTAACTTGCGAGGCCGAAGGCCGAGCTCCGACTTGAGAGTATTTTCCACATCTCCGACTGGTCTCCATGGCAACTGCCCGCGGTAACCGAAGCACCTACGAGTGGGGTTCCTTAACAAAAGTGACTCAGAACCTTGGTACCATTCTGCCCGTACCACCTTTTTATGGCAGTAGGGTGAATCTGCTTTAGTGGCTACAGTATGGTTCTTTATTGTATGGAGAGTTTATTTGGGATTTCATACTTCTATTGGTGTTTTGAACATACTTTTTTTTAATGTCTCTGGTGTTTATTTGACAATTCCTACTGACTCAAGATAGATGCGGGCCGCATGCGGCCCGCACACTGCCCGAAAAACTAGTTATTAATTAATAATATATAAAGCTCGATTACCACTCACTGACTGACTGACTGACTGATTGACATAAATGTTCTCCTAGAAGGAGACGAGTAGGGCTAAAATGATGTATGGCAAAAATGTTCGGGGGGTTTTGGTGAGTATGAGAAAAATCGAAAATCATTAAAAAGACGCCTGCCAAGTGTAGATGGATGACGTATCTCGAAAACGGTAAGAGATAAGTAGGGGGTGTTTGAACAAATGTCATAGGGAATCGGGAGAGCAGTCGAATGACATCTGTCAAAAATCCAAAATGGCGGATTTCAAGATGGCCGCCATACAAAATGCTCCGAGCCTGCTGAAGCGAGGCCTTTAGGCCGAGCTTCAGTAGGGGCGGAGCAGTTTGTATGGTGGCCATCTGGAAATCCGACATTTTGGATGTGACCAAAGTGCTCCTATCATTCTTTATACTGCATTTGGAGTGTTTTACCTTTATTTTCGACTGAATTAGGAGTTTTAGTGGGATTTTTGACTGAATTTGGAGTTACTGTCCTACATAAGTGTAGTAGCGAGCCCGAAGGGCGAGCTCCTGGTGAGGCCGAAGGCCGAACTTTCGGTCCGCGAGGCCGAAGGCCGAGCGTATGAAGCGTGAGCCCGAAGGGCGAGCGCTTGGCGAGGCCGCAGGCCGAGCCGTATTAGTAACTTGCGAGGCCGAAGGCCGAGCTCCGACTTGAGAGTATTTTCCACATCACCGACTGGTCTCCATGGCAACTGCCTGCGGTAACCGAAGCACCTACGAGTGGGGTTCCTTAACAAAAGTGACTCAGAACCTTCGTACCATTCTGCCCGTACCACCTTTTTATGGCAGTAGGGTGAATCTGATTTGGTGGCTACAGTTTGGTTCCTTATTGTATATAGAGTTTATATAGTATTTCATACTTCTATTGGAGTTTTGGATATTACTTTTTTTTAATGTATAACGTGCTTTTATGACAGTTCCTACTGACTCAAGATAGATGCGGGCCGCATGCGGCCCGCACACTGCCCGAATAACTAGTTTATTTATAAGGTTCGTCGTATGGAAGACATTATATTCCGCTAGTTGATATATTAGAGAAGAGTCATTCAACCAACACTCGGTTAATATCAATGCATCAAAGATAATATCTAAGCGCTTTAAATATGTAAGAAGGTCCAGAAAATTTTGCTGGATACTTCTTATATTACAGGTTAAGGTTTTTAGTTTGTAGGGTTTGATGTAATCTTTACACATTTCCGGCTTATCTACAGTGTGACACGATATTTCAAGCGTTTCGTCTATGATATCATATAGCTCTTGATTAACCATTGTTAAAAGTATAGTATGAATTTGAAAGGTATAAAAATCTGCTATGTATTTGTGTCACGCATTGTACAAAAAGTTTTAGACGGAATATAGCCGTGATAGTATCGGCATCGCTGTCTGAATTGGGGCAACAGAGTATTGCGCAGAGTTTATGTACTAATTTTAAGGCGGTTAATGACAAGAGTATGGGTGGTGTGTCTGGGTGTTGGTTTAGATTTATGGTGTATATTTGAGTGGAAGCAGTTTGTTTGAGTGGTGGACAAATAGTTGTGCGAATTTGATTTAAATATCGTCGTTTTACATAATCTATAACAAAAATACATTGAAAGGAAGCTATTATCATACACATATTATATAGAAAAACTGTAAACCAATTATTAACGGTTCTGCGGTTCCGTTGAAATTGTAATGGTGCTTCTTGGTGCGTTCTGTCCGTAAGGCACCATAGAATCCAAGTCGTCTGTTGTTTTGATATGAATTGCTGGCTTTCCCTCTCCTCTACGCACGAGCACTCTACCGTTGGAGATCCAGCAAAACCGGTACCCGAATTCCTTAGCACGAAGTCTGGCATCACGAAATAACATCCTGTTGGATTTAGAGAGATGTTCATTAATGTAAACATTGCAAGGGGTCTCTAGGGAGTCCAGATCAGCCGATGTCATCACTAAGTGACGCCGTACTTTAGCAGCTTTCAAGAATTCATCTCTTTTTGCCTTCCTTATAAACCTGACTATGATTGGTCGAGGTATATCTTTATCTCTTGGGATATTTGCTCTGTTTCTGTTTCCCGTGCGAGTTACCCAGTCAATCTCACTTTCCGGGAGGTTGATGCCGACTTTGGTTGCCGTTAACATAACGATGTGTTCCAGGTTTTCATTTGATGTTTCATTTATTCCTATAATTTCTAACTCATTTTTCAAGGACGCTTGTGCCTGCTGACTAACTTGGTTTTGAAGTTGGTATACCGTTTCACGTAAACTATAATTAATTGTGTCTCGTTCTTCGAGGCATCATTGCCTCATTTAAATTTTTTTCGATACATTTCACTATACTAACTATTTCTGTCCAGTAATTTTGGAGTAAACAGGCTGCGTCTGACGAACACGCGCACAAAAAGACAGATCGACACGCGAATAATGTTAGAGGATTTCTTTTTTTTGCGCATGTAAAGTACCCTAAAAAGCCCCAATATTTATAACATCAACAGCTACACTTGTTATAAGAGCACAATAGTTTTCCAAAGTACGCCCAGCAATTTACGCGACAGCAAAGTTGTTGAACAACAACAAATCCGGCAAGTTTGTTGTTAGAGTCAACAATGAAGCAAACTAGCGTCCACTAATCTGGGGCTTTGGGAACGGTAAACCGGATCTGTGTAATATATATTATGTGTATACCTGTATGTATACATATTTATCTTAAGTTCACGCAAAAGGTTGGTTTGTTATATTTGACAAGGTCCAAATATAACAAAATTATTTTTTATAAATTCGTATTGCTTTTCTCTTTTTTCGCGAATATGTAAATTTATTTATTTATAGCTAATAGGCTAGCCTTTGACCACTTCTTACCTGATGGTAGGTAAGTGATGATGTGGTCGAAAAATTTGTTCAGACTAACCTAGAGTTAATGGACAGCTGCCGGAACACACCAATAAATGATTGGCGACAGATTTTCTACTTGAGAGTGGTAGCTAGCCAGGTAGTGTTTAATGCCCTACCACCACGCTGTCACAACTGCCATTCTAAGACAACAACCAGGACAATCGGCTTAATGTGCCCTCCCAAGCACGAAAGCGCTCAGTATAGTAATGTGAAGAGCGGGCAACCATCCAAGTCATGACTGCGGACGTTGCTGAACTTAGCTGATCGGTTAAGAACGGCTAAGCAAACTTCGCTACGAGTGCTTTAAATTTGACGCATATGAAGAGTATAACAGTGTTTTAAAAACTTAGTGTGTTTTTAAGCACTATCTTAAAGATCATAAAGTTAGTAAATGGGGTCGATTCCATATCACGAACTTGATTAAAACTTAACTATAATTGGTCTTAGTCCTGTCAGATTCATTATTTGGTATTTGGAATAAGTTGAACTAATTTAATTTTAATCGCCAAGATTAAAATAAGCTTTCTTGTTCATTTTACCAGAGATAATCTAGAGAATAATCGATGAGCGTTGAATCGAATATAATGATTGCAGGCATGGTTTTTTTTTTAATCAAGATAGCTTCTGCACCACATCATCATATGTTTGGTAAATAATAAAATTACTAGAAGAGATTTGCGGCCAACATTCTCAAAACATTTCTTTATATATATGTTTTAAGTGGTAGTGGAACTAACAAAATCATTCTTAACCAAAAAACTGAGTTAAATGGTTGAGTTGTTTGGATGGATAGTTGTTAGTGGCATATACTACAAAAAAAAAGTGAGTGTTTCCGTGCTTTGAGGTGAAGTGGAGTCATCGGTCCTGGTTGTCATTTTAGAATGGCATGTCATTTCAATGTGGTGGTAGCGCATTTTGCTTTGAGGCAGAATGCCTGCGTAGCTAACTACTATCTTCAAGTGGAAAATCTGTCACCAAGCACCTATGTGTTTCTGCAGCTGTCTTTGAGAGCAAGTATCTATTATATGTTATTTTTTTATTGTGATTGTGACGGAACAAGCACGAGGGCCACCTGATGTTAATTGGTATAACAGATGCATTTCGACAAACTAAACTGCGCCCGTCACCCTGAGACACACAGTTATCGAGTCTCATGTGCCTGTAATTTTACTGGATCTCAAGGACTGCTGCCGGAACGCACCGTTAGGTGCTTTGTGACAGATTTTCTACTTGAGGGTGGTAGGTAACACAGACTGCAACACATCGTCACATCAAGCCTTCAAATAACTAATGTTTAAAAACATCAATTGGGGAACTGGAGTTAGTTTTCTACGAGACTGGCAACACTAAGATTTGTCGGTGCTATTTCTAGTGTGTCATTTCAGTCAGTGGTACTAACGTCATTAGACACTGCAGTGTATTCGGCAGTCTTCTACTGACTATCTGAACAGGCACCACCTATGTAGTGAAACCTACACACAGTTAACATATGACGTGAGGACTGTGAACTAATCAGTCTACATCAGTGCGATCCTATTACGGAACCATATTTAAAGGTTAATGCATTCCTATTGAAACGGTGATTTTATGATTGGAAGATATTGGCACAAGCCTATAATATTTGAAGTTGATCTTATTTCATAGATTCTACAATAGTTGTTCACCATGCCACGTGCTATCAAAGGTGATCATGATAACGCCAGATGATAACAGAAAATTGAAAAGTGTAAGATGTAGTGTGTATAGTGGAGATACCACAATAATGACGAGGTTACCTAACCGGAATCACGAGATAAGAAAAGTTTCTGCAAGGCGAGGACTGGAATGGCTACGATGAACCAAGTGTGTTTTATACATTTGTGTCTTCTCATTTGTACGATACCCACATGTACGCACACGTTAAGAGAGCTTTGCCATTCAAACTTATGATGTCGAGAAAAAACCATACGAAATCTCTAATGTATCTATATATATAACACCACACGTAAATTCGATTATAAAAAAATGAAATTACCCTTGTTTTTACAATCAGTATTTCGCTAAACAGATTATATGTACAGTCATTATGATATCCATTTATAATTTTAAATACAATCGGTCACTGAGGATCTCTCGAATCTAATGTATTTCTCTGTGGTCACTTCACTTGTTCTTCGAATAAAATAAAATATAGTTTAACTATGATGCTTATTTTCTCGGAAAATTATTTTTGATTAAGATATAGTTAAGTTATAATCGAACTAATCTCGAATTGGCCTCAATGATATGTTATTGAAGTTATTTTAGGCTAAACCTAAAATAAGTGGCTCTCAATGCTCTGGAACACATTGCGTGGTGCTTGGTGACAGATTTTTACCGTTTTGTAGTTAGCCAGGCAAGCATACTCAAAATGCCCTATCATTACACAATGAAAGCCTCTAACTACGACCTTACCTGTTGTTAAATTGTGATGTAGTTTTTTTCATTATCAATAAGCCTTTGACTTCCTTTTCATTTGATGTAAGAGATGTCAAGTTACCTCTCCGATTTTTAATGTATATGGAAAACATAGCAAACTAATGCAATTACCTAAATAATGTATAAATAAACTCCAAATAGTTCGCCAGTAATAATTTTCTCTTAAATTCAAAATAGACGAAAGTTTTCTTTACGAAATATTAGTTATGTTAAACGAAACATTAAACTTTGCCCAGATAAACCACCCATTGCCTTTGCGACATTCTGCCCGGGAATCAAAATGGATTCAACTTTACAGTGGGATCCTATACATGATCTGGAAGACTTCGTTTTGCTGCATATGCAGTTCCTAAGATAAGATAGCTATGGACGTAGCTACGGGTAGGCTAGTTGAATTCGCATACTTCTACAGTATTGTGTCGTATGGTGTATTGATGTGGGGAGCTGCTGCTGAGATAGACACAATCTTTACTCTACAAAAACGTTTACTTCGAGCCATAAACAATTGGATCCTAATGAATCTATGCCAAATCTATTTAAAGAAATTGATATTTGAACTTTACCAAGTCTGTATAAATTGGAAAATATTATGTGTTTGTAAAAAAAATGTTAATAAACAGTTACAATTACGGTAATAGCACTAGGAATAATGATAAAATAGAGGTCCCAGGTTTTAGATTAACAAAAACAAATAAAACGTTCTAAGTAAAAAAGGAATAAAAGGCAATTAAAGGATAAAGAGGCAAAAGGATTTTATAATAAAGTTCCTAAAGGTATTACAATGCTCACAGAAAGAAAATTCAAGTTGCACCAGAAGAATGTTTGATTAAGAAATTCCACTAATAGCAGTTTGTGATTATTTAAACATTTCTTATGCTGTCTTGATGGAAAAGCATGGGGCTCACCTAGTGTTAAGAAGTTACCTTTGCTTTTAACAGATGCAGTCACAAGCGGCGATCTGCTCTGCACCCATCATCCTGAGACATAACGTTGTTAATTCTCATGTGCCTGTAATTTCACTGGGGTGCCAGTGATATTATAATAACCTTAAAACCGGACCACAGGAATGGGAACATTGCTGCTTGGCGGTTGTATTATGGTGGCGGTACTTCTCCTGACATTTTTCTCTCTGTAGTGAGGATAAAAATTTAGTGTTTGGCTCGGCAGAAAAAATATTTTACGTTTCTTACCTTTGAAAACTTTTGCTTCGCTCAGGATTTGGTTGCGCCAATCAATAGTTAAAAATGTTTATACTAGCATTTGAATTTACCGCGCAGTTTCATCGCATTTGTTTGACAGTCAATGTAAGATTATTATCTATTTTATTGGCACTTCTGTATAGTTCCTATTCCCCTTCCTTTTTCCACGCACTACCTGCCTCGCGAGTACAAGCGAGACAGACAACGTTCATCGAACGACAATCTACGCACAAAAATCTGCCGACGCTGGTGGAGTTGTTGCAGTACTGCAGTTCCGCTAAGAACACGAAAAATCAATAATGCGCTTCTCCTAATATATAATAATAACGTTGTTGAGTTGGCTCCCAAAATACAGTGATTAATGGACCTTAGTGAAGAGATTTGAGGATTTGCATAGTGACCGTGCCCTCCCGGACAAATCGTCATCAATGCCTGAACTACTGGTTTATGGCAAGCACATGGCGTGACATTAAGAAGATCAGAACAGGTCAGTGCATTTCCATCCTTAATCAGGCTGTATTCTCTCGTTCTTCTCCGCTGCAGCCCGAATTCCTTTCAGGAAGTGCCAATAGCTTAGGTCTCAATCTCATCATATCACAACGTTATTCACCCGCTCAAAATATACAGTCCACTCCCGCGCCACCATTTCTTTTGGTCCTTTTCGAACCGAATTTCGCATTATTTGTAATTGTTTTGCATTAGTATTTTATTCCATACGGAATGAACGCATCGCACTTAAATATCTAGTTAATTCTCCTAGAACTAGGTATTTAGGTAATCGTAGGTATCCTAGTGTATAGGCACAGGAAACCTAACCGCTAAATCATAATTCTCACGCTGCATTCTATTGTAATTTCGTGTTCAATAAACGCATCGCATAGGCTAACAAATAAATTTCATTTTGTTGTAAGTATTCAATTTTAAAGCTACCCACTTTATGCATATAATATTCGTACTTGTTCGTTTGCTGATCGACAACAGCCGGTTGATTGCAGGAACATAGGTTCTTGCATATAATTACGTATACATATTTATCGTGTATATTAATTCTGGTTGTTCAACTAGGGCAGAGACGTTACCTAGGTAGTGTGATATTATTTGGTTTATGTTTTAAATTGCATCACGATTTCTTTTGTTAACATACATACTTTGAAATTAGAAGTAGAAGATAAACATTTTGCGCTATTCGTAGCTCATAGTTAATTGTTAGTAAACTGTGGCTATATATAGGTAGGTATATCGTCGCTATTCTCCGCCGCTTCTTGCGATTATTTTTCGTTTGTTTACTTGCATTTTTAATCAGATAGATATATACGATGCCTCCTAAGGCTAGTAAATCTGATAACGAGTTGAAGCTCTTACACGCTAAGCGGGATATGATTTATTCACGCCTTCAAACAATACACGATAACGCATTTAAGATATCGGACTTGGCTGTAAGAGATTCGTTTCTTTGTTCAATTGAAAACATTGATAGCATGCGCTCGGATTTTGAACACATAGTTCACAGTATCAATGCATTAGAACTAGAGTTAGATTCCGACTATGCAATCAATTATTCAGCGCTTTCTTCATTTGACGATCTTTATTGTCGTATAAAGCGTGTCGCTAAATCGTTAGAATCACCGCCTAGTGTATCTAACTCGCATGTAGTACATAAACTCAATCGCGATAGACCTAAATTACCGCCAATTCAAATTCCAGAATTCAATGGGGATATTCGAAATTGGAGATTGTTTATAAATAGTTTTGAGAACACTATACATCAAAATGATCATTTAAGCGATCACGAAAAATTATATTATCTTGTTGAAAAACTCACCGGCAAAGCCAAAACGGCTTGCGCAGGCATTACACATTGTTCCGAAAATTATAATTTGATTTTAGATACATTAAAGGCTAAATATGAAGATCAAAGATTAGTAGCAACGGCATATTTAGACCAATTATTCGACTTGAAAAACATCACTGCTTGCAACGAACAGAACTTAGAAAAATTCTTGGACGTTTTTGCATCATCTGTTCGTGCTCTAAAGAATCTCAAAATTGACGATTTATGTGACTTTTTATTTTTGTACATCGGTTTAAAAAAGTTGGATTTTGAAACCGTTCGCTTATTTGAAACAAATCAGGGTGGTCACGATAACAAATTACCGCAATTCGACCACTTAGAATCATTCGTACGGAACCACATAAAAATATTGCAACGCACTTCGTCAAAACATGAAGCTAAGAAAGTTTCCGACCGCGCCCGCACGGATGCGGTATCTAGGTCACCGAAGCCGTCTAGCAATTGTTACGTAAACACAGGATCGACTTCTTTGCAATCGATTTGCTCTTTATGCAACTCTTCTCATACGCAGTTGTATAAATGCGCAGGTTTCATGAAACTCACTCCTAATGAACGTTATACGTTTGTTCGTACCAATAACTTGTGTTTAAATTGCCTCAGCGACAAGCACCACGCTTCGTCATGTAATAGTACAAATAGTTGTCGCAAATGTACATCAAAGCATCATACTTTGCTCCATTTTGATAGTTACAATAATGCCGCATCCAAAGTGAGCACAGTTGATTCATCGTTCCGCGGTAACACGTCGCTTGTAGTGAGCTCGGCGCCCGCGTCTGATTGCGCTCGAGGATCTGGTTCTGTGCCGCCCGCACGTCGCGCTCAGCTCGACGGCACCGCGCATACGATAGCAGCCGCCCGCCCTGCAGCAGCCGCCCGCCCTACTGCGGCCGCCCGCCCAGACTGCGCCGCGAATGACGTCACGTTATGTTCATTATCGTCAACTCGAGCGCCTGCAACTGTTTTACTTGCGACCGCTCGCGTCAAAATGTTGGATGCGTATGGTAAACCACACATAGTTCGTGCACTTTTAGATAGTGCTTCGCAGAGTAATTTTATAACTCGAGATTGTTGTCAACGCTTAGGATTAAATTATAGTAATCGCCCTACGTGTTCCGTAGTGAAGGGAATTGGAGGATCTACTAAGGCCATCCAAGGCACATTAAATATTAGATTCGAATCGCGTTTTAATTCCAACATTTCTTTCGAAATGGATTCGTTGGTCGTAGACAAAGTCACCGAACAGCTGCCTACTGTCACGGTCGATACCTCGTTGCTAGTAAATTTTATTGACTTGCCTTTGGCCGATGATACTTATGCCGTCCCAGGAGCCGTCGATATTTTGATTGGCGCTTCGATTTTCCCGCACCTCCTGCTGACGCGTAAGGTTCAAGGTCACTCGGCACACCCCACACCGCACGCACTGGAAACAGTTCTTGGTTTTGTTATAGTTGGATCTGCACCCGCTCTCGTAGATAGTTACTCGACTGTGTCATATTGTTGCGCCGTTGTACCGCCGTTGGAGACTACCATTCGCCGCTTTTGGGAAATTGAAGAAGTCAATGTCCCACCGCTCCTCAGTCCTGATGATAAGATGACTGAAGAAATTTATAGTCGCTCGACCACCCGCGATGAAGATGGTCGTTATGTTGTCGCGCTCCCCTTTAAGGGTGATATATTTTCGCTTGGCGACTCGCGCCAAATGGCTGAAAAACGCTTCCTTTGTTTGGAACGCAAGATGATGTCTTCTCCGAAGTTGAAACAGGCGTACGATGATGTGGTGAATGAATATCTAGATAAAGGCTTCATCGCACTCGCACCCGTTGATACACAGAATTTTCCGTCTTACGTTATCCCGCACCATGGGGTTATTAGGGATGACAAACTCACCACAAAATTGCGTGTCGTTTTGGATGGCAGTGCTAAGACTAGCACTTCTGTTTCCCTTAATGATATTTTGCACTGTGGTCAAAATCTTCAAGGAAATCTGTTCGACATTATCATCAACTTTAGATTATTTGCTGTTGCACTCTCCGCGGACATAAGACAAATGTTTCTTTGTATTGGTGTCAGAAATTGTGACCGCAGATTTCAACAATTTTTGTATAGATTTTCACCGCAAGAACCTTTGAAAGTTTACGAATTTCGACGCGTATGTTTTGGGCTCAAATCAAGTCCTTTTCACGCGCTCCGCACTATCAAACAGTTAGCTATTGATGAGGGTGACTCCTACCCTAAAGCAAAGGCTATCGTCGAAACCAGTCTGTACATGGATGACTGCGTTTTTAGTGTAGATAGCGAGGACGAAGCCATCGAAACTTCCGCTCAAATTATAAACCTTATGAAGGCTGGTCAATTTGACCTAGTCAAGTGGACAAGCAACTCGCAACGCACGTTAGATTCTATTCCACCGTCGCATCGTTTATCGACTGTCAAAACTTTCGATGACAATGATACGCATAAGGTTCTTGGCTTGAGCTGGTCACCTGAATCAGATGTGTTCAGCCTCAAGGTTAGTTCAACCCCACAAACTTGTTCGAAACGTATAATTTTGTCGTGCATAGCAAGGATATGGGACGTTATGGGTTTCGTAGCACCTGTAGTCTTATATGCAAAACTCCTCATTAAAGAACTTTGGCTTTGTAACTGCGACTGGGATGACACCGTGCCTGATAACGTTGCTAGACTTTGGGCTCGCTTTAGAGAAGAGCTTCCTATGCTCGAGCAAATTCAAATTCCGCGCCATGTTGGTATTTCGCAAGACAGCGTTATAACTGTAGTCGGATTTGCAGATGCCAGCCAGAGGGCATATGGAGCAAATGTGTACTTCCACGTTCAAAATGGAAGCAGTATAGCTATTAACCTCGTCAGTGCAAAATCTAAGGTAGCCCCCACCAAAGTAGTTTCTCTAGCTCGTCTTGAGCTTTGCGCGCTTCTCCTACTAGCGCAACTTATTGGCTCCGTAGTCAAAGCTTGTAGACACCGCATTATTCTAGATAGAATTTTCGCATTCTCAGACTCAACCGTCGCTCTGTGTTGGGCCCATTCATCTCCCCATCGGTGGGACACATTCGTTGCAAATAGAGTCACAAAAATTCAATTGGAGTTGTCACCTCAAAACTTATATCATGTTGCCGGGACAGATAATCCCGCCGATTGTCTTTCTCGTGGTTTAACCCCATCTCAAATATTAGACCACCCGCTGTGGTTTTCTGGTCCGCCATGGATCCAAAACGCGTCTCACGAATGGCCGGTGAAGCATTTCAACCCAGCAACAGTTGCAGAACCACCAGAAGAGAAAAGACATGCTCTCGTATCTTCTGCACCGTGTGAAGAGTCTGTCGTATTACGGTTAGCTAGCCGCCTTTCGTCATGGTCGAAATTGCTGCGCTGCGTGGTATACATTTGTAGATTCGTAAAAATACTACCCCAACGCAAGCACATAGTTGCTGCTGATCTCGACAAAGCAGAGTTAATCGTACTCCGCGAGTTACAACGTAAACATTTCCTTTCCGAGTTTAAATGCTTAGAATCAAATAAACCTTGTAACAAAACATTTCAACACTTAAAGCCCTTCTTGCATGATGCTCTAATTAAAGTCGGTGGGCGTTTAAATCAGTCGACATTAGGATTCGAACAAAGGCATCCTATAGTTCTCCCGCGAAAAGACCACGTCTTAGATTTATTGGTTGATTACTACCATAAAGTCCATTGTCACGCTGGTCCCGACTTGTTACTGTCTATTCTTAGACAAAAATACTGGATACTTTCCGCACGTAATTTGATTCGCAGCAGAGTACACAAGTGTGTGTCCTGCTTTAAACTACGTCCGCGTTCCACGAATGCACCTGAAATGGCTGATCATCGGTCTTGCCGTGTTGTACAAACTGCTAAACCATTTGTTCACACAGGTACTGATTTTTGTGGGCCGTTCAAAATCACTATTTCACGTGGTCGTGGCATTCGCTCAACCAAGGCATACGTATGCTTATTTGTCTGTATGACATCTCGCGGAATCCATATTGAATTAACGGGTGACTTGAGCACCCCAAGCTTTATAGCCGCATTTAAAAGATTTTTGTCGCGTCGTGGTCCAGTATGTCGAATGTACTCGGACAACGGTACAAATTATGTAGGAGCAAAACGCCATATGTCGGAGTTAGAGGCTTTCCTACGATCTAAGTATTATCGAACTGAATTTGCTCAAGTTTTAGCTGAAAATCGTATAGATTGGATATTCAACGCACCCACCGCAAGCCACTTTGGAGGTAACTGGGAGGCGAATATTAAAAGCTTAAAATCGCATTTGTATCGCGTCGTGGGATCACAGATTCTCTCTTTCGAAGAGATGAGTACGGTACTCACTCAAATCGAGGCTGTGATGAACACACGCCCGCTATGTAGAACTCTTTCTAGTGACCCTTCGGAGTCTTTAGCATTGACTCCAGCTCACTTCCTTTGTATGACACCGCTTAAATACTTACCCGCAATGGATATTGATGAAGACAGGCTACACGTTCTTTCGCGTCACGCGCTTTTAGACAAACTTGTTCAATCGTTCTGGAAGCGCTGGAGAACCGAATACTTACACACGCTGCAGTCGCGTCAAAAATGGAATACTCCATCAAACCCTATTAGCGTAGGTACGGTTGTCATTCTTACTACCGATAACGCGCCTCCTCTACACTGGCCTTTAGGTGTAGTTGAGGAAATTTATCCTGGTTCAAACGGAGTAACCAGAGTCGTACGCGTTAAAACCGCAACCGGATCATATCTACGCCCGGTTATTCGCCTCTGCCCTTTGCCTAACCAGCAATAACATAGATTCGTTATCATTAATTAGTTCTAGCATACACGCATAGTTTAGTTTGTATTTCACAATAGTACGTTATTAATTTTAGTTTAGATTATTGAAGGTAACCCTTCAAACTGGGGGGAATGGTTGCGCCAATCAATAGTTAAAAATGTTTATACTAGCATTTGAATTTACCGCGCAGTTTCATCGCATTTGTTTGACAGTCAATGTAAGATTATTATCTATTTTATTGGCACTTCTGTATAGTTCCTATTCCCCTTCCTTTTTCCACGCACTACCTGCCTCGCGAGTACAAGCGAGACAGACAACGTTCATCGAACGACAATCTACGCACAAAAATCTGCCGACGCTGGTGGAGTTGTTGCAGTACTGCAGTTCCGCTAAGAACACGAAAAATCAATAATGCGCTTCTCCTAATATATAATAATAACGTTGTTGAGTTGGCTCCCAAAATACAGTGATTAATGGACCTTAGTGAAGAGATTTGAGGATTTGCATAGTGACCGTGCCCTCCCGGACAAATCGTCATCAATGCCTGAACTACTGGTTTATGGCAAGCACATGGCGTGACATTAAGAAGATCAGAACAGGTCAGTGCATTTCCATCCTTAATCAGGCTGTATTCTCTCGTTCTTCTCCGCTGCAGCCCGAATTCCTTTCAGGAAGTGCCAATAGCTTAGGTCTCAATCTCATCATATCACAACGTTATTCACCCGCTCAAAATATACAGTCCACTCCCGCGCCACCAGGATTCTTTATTTGTACCACTCGCTTTGCTCATGGTTCCTTCGCTTGCTCAGGCTTCAATACAAGTACTCGCGCCAAATAACAATTTTGTAGCTTTGCATAACACATAACTATACTTTTCAGTGTTAGAAGCCGATTCAGATTTTAATTATAGTATTTTAATAATTAATTAATAAATTAATAAACTTCTAGGTTAGCCTGAACAACATCTTCGACCACATCATCACTTACCATCAGGTGAGATAGTGGTCAAAGGCTAACCTATCATGCATAAATGCATAAATAACTATTTATTCCATTATCCAGTATTGTCTCATCTACCAAATACTTGAATGCCAATCTGATAGGCTAGCCGTTGACCACTATCTCTCCTGATGGTAAGTAATGATGTAATCGAAGATGTTATTCAGGCTAACCTAGAATTACGGGCTCTCAATGACAGCTGGCAGGACACACCGTTACGTGCTTGGCGACAGATTTTCTACTTGAGGGTGGTAGATAGGCAGGCGGGCATTCGCAAAATGCCCTACCACCATGCTATAACGAGTGCCATCCGAAGACACTAACAGGGACCGGTGGCTATATGTGGCCCTCCGAAGCACGTGCACGCTGATTACTAATGCCACTTGTGGTCACCCATCCAAGTCATGCGGTCATGACTTGGATGGGTGACCACAAGTGGCATGGCGGACGTTGCTTAACTTAGCTGATCGGTTGAGAACGGCCAAGCAAACTTCGCTCGAACCATAGACCATCCTTGCGAGTTTATACCTAATTAATCACACTGGATAATCATCGCTTCACCGCTAGGCGACAGATCTTCCACTTAAGGTAGCTGGAAGCTAAGCTAGCCAAGTGAACATGGAAACTTCTTTACTTTAATCTTCTTAAAGACCAAGTCAAAGCTCTTTATCTGTCCTGGTAGCATAAACTCCATACATCCCACTGGCATCGGCGATAATTATAACAATAGAATTTCATTCATAAATTGGCCATAGTGGTCCAGTCCGATGCCAACTTATAATATTATATTTATACATTACATATGTATGTTTATGGATGTGCGTAAGTATATATGTATGTATTTTGTATGTATATATATTATGTATATTGTATTGTAGATATGTATAAATATCAATACTAATAAGTATATGGTACACCGCCATCCCTTTCCAAAACTTGCTCCTCTTCATTTAACGGTTGTCTGGAAGAGATCGCTTTGAGCGATAAGGCCGCCAATTGTTTACTATTTTTAAGTCAAATATTTAGAATTTTAGTATAGTTTAAGGTGCTCAATAAACAGTGTATCTATCTATCTATCTACTCTAATTTCACTAAGCTCTAAGCCCTCGTACCATACATATCCATTTAGTACACGACCACAACACATAATATTACAATATTTCATATGATAATGGGATGATAATCATAACAAAACATAAAACGATATACCCCGACCCAACTTAACCCTTAAATGAGTGAGGCACTTAAGTGTAAAAAGTAAAGGCGATATACCTACGTCTAATAAGGCCCAAGCCTCCGCGACTTGCATAGCAATGTGAGGTCTCGGTAACAGGAGGTACCTTTGTCTAGATGTGACAAAAATCTATGTAACCCTTTAATAATTACGTTAAATGATGAAAGGTTGATAGTCCTACTTTGATTTCGGACTTTTCGATTTCCTATTTTTTTTATTGTAAATACATGAACAATCTTCCAAATTCAAATCGCTTGGTTTAGCGGTTATAAGTTATCGCATTCTATTGGTCGCGTCAAGGTAATGTTGTTGTGCCGCACGGTACACTTTTCTTAACCACGCTGCCGCGGTAAGGTGTGCGTTCTGCTGTTTTTGTGTTTGTTGTTAATAAATGCATACCGCCGGTGAAAACAAAAAATATAATAGAAATGCACACATATCTTCCCGTGGGTGTCGTAAGAGGCGAATATGGGAAAATACTAGAAGATGGACAGCAGCGCCTTCTAAAGAACTGTCATCTTACACTGCGATCTCCAAGCCGCCAAATATATACGGCAAATACTCCCGTAAATAGGGGAGGCCGTGTTCAGCAGTGGACAATCCGGCCTTTACAGTATTTATATATACAGTTCATAATGTGTCCATTCCAGTTAAGTTTCCCTTACATCTTCGACACTACAAACATGGAATAGCCTCTTGAAATTAGCCGCACCGCGTCCGCGTTTTTATTGCAGCTCTTAGCACGGAGATTTGTAAGGCTGAGACACATTTGGAAATATGTTTTATTATCATCAACTCGTCAAGCTTTGAAGTCCATCACACATACAAAGTGAAGCTCTATACGGTCCTCAGTCTCTGTAGATTCATACATAAAAAAAAGACCAGGAAGCTCCAGATTCGAGCATATCATATAGGGCGAATGGAACGTTGTAATGAGAGATTGTTTACATTACTGTGAGTCTGTCGCATCACAGAAACAATTTAGGTAGGTCGTTACATAGCAATTAGGTATTGTATTATAACTATTATTATTCTTTATCATTGACATTTGTATATATATATTACTATTATTTTTGTGATTCCTTTTTCTCCATTTTGATGATCATTTTTGACATATTTATATTTATGACATTAATTTTATATAATTCTTTAATAATTATCATTGTCATTAGTGTAATTCGTGTAAGCGGTACTAAATGAATATATATATATATATATATCTTTTTTTTTGTAGTTTATAGGCTAGCCTTTGACCACTATCTCTCATTGTTACATGAGTCATCACATCAACCGTAACGTCCGCTGTAGAACGATGTCTCATTTGGAGATTGGGAGATTAGCCAAAATCCCCACGCTTGGCAGAGGTCATAGTTCATAGTTCTTTATTCATATAAGTCATATACGTCATTAAGTTATAATATTATCTTCGTACACTAGTACAGTACATTTAAACATATTATGTAACATTGAATAAATTTAAATAATGTCAATTTGATAAAAATACTTCTAAATACATAATAATTATTTTAAGCTGTAGGTACCTACATCTAGTCTAGTTTACATTTCATGTCAAGAAATTCGTTGAAACTATAAAAGGTTTGGTTGATAAGCCAGCGTTTAACCTTCAATTTAAATGACTTCATGCTTGGTGCATTTTTAATCTCTTCCGGTAATTTATTGTATACCGTGGGACCTATGACGTGCACCAACTTGGTCGACTTGGTAAGTGTGCGAGGTACAGCGGATAGCGCTCCCCGACTGCGGGTATTGTATGTATGGGAATCACCAACTTTAGCAAAGCTTTCGAGTTGATGTCTTGTATGCACTGCCACCTGACAGATGAATATAGACGGTAGTGTAAGAATACCCAGGTCCTTAAAGTAGGGTCTGGCCGAGGTGTCATGTGGTATTCTGACGATTGCTCGTACAGCACGTTTCTGTAACACGAAGGCTCTCTCCCAGTCTGCTGCTCGAGCCCAGAACTCCACACCATACTGCAGCAGGGAGTGGACAGTAGCGAAGTAACAGGGTAGCACTACCTTGGTTGGCAGGATTCGAGCGAGTCGGCCAAGGGCAAAGCACGCGCTTCCCAGCTTCCCACACAGCTTGTCTATGTGGGCTGCCCAGGTGAGGCCGGCGTCTATTTCAAAGCCCAAGAACGTGGTGCTATTTGATTGCTCTATTTTTGTGCTGTTTACGCTTACGTTTAGACGTCGCACAGAACGTCCCGACAGGTTAATGTATATAAAATGAGTTTTCTTTAGATTCAAAATAAGTCCATTCTCCCGAAACCAATTGGACAATTTTTTTGCGATCTCATTTAACTTGATCTCTAATATATCTAGAGATGTCGCTGTTACAATAGCAGCGACATCGTCGGCGTACATATACACGTCGGCATCTGCAATCGCATATGGGAGGTCGTTTAGTAGCAGCGAGAATAATATATTAGACACCGCCGATCCTTGGGCAACTCCCATATTAGTCGTTAAGGCATCGGATCGCTCACGTCCCCCGTCACCATCCACCACCTGGGACCGATCGTGTAAAAGATCCTTAAATACATCTAAGGCCTTATCGCGAATTCCGTAATGACTCATCTTAGTCGATAGTACCGCGTGATCTGCGACGTCAAACGCCCTCGACAGGTCACAGCAAAGCACTGCTACTTTCTGTTTCTTCTCACGGGCTTCCATCACACAACGCAGCACCTCACGCGTCAATGACGTAGTTGACCGACCTTCGCGATATGCGAATTGTCGATCAGATATTAAATGTGTCGACTTGAGGAACGTCATCAAGCGTGAGCTTAGACCATTTTCCATCACTTTCGAGATGGCTGGGATAATTGAGATCGGACGATACCCATCAATATCTTCCCTTTTCCCTTTCCCTTTAAAAATAGGTGTAACTTTGCTAACTTTTAACGGCTTAGGGAACACTCCCTCTTTAAGACACCGATTAAATATAATAGCCAGAATTGGGGCAATGGTACTAGCGGCCATATTCAAAAGTTCCATGGATATTCCGTAAGTATCTTTTGATGGCTTAGGTGGAATGAGCATGGTGATGATATTATACACTTCGTTTGGCGTGAAGGGGCGCAGTCTCAGTGAGCAGTCAGCCGGCGCGCAAGCGACCTGCAGCATAGACTGCACGCGCCCAGGTTGTGCAACTGGAGCGCCGCATGCGGCGGCAGCTCCCACAAACCTGGCGTTCATTGCATTCACTGCATCACGCCTACTAAGGAAATATTCACCACGAGAGTTCTTGACTACGTCTGTGAAGTCAGGGTTATGCGAGTTCATTTTTCCCCTTTGCTCGTTTACAACAGTCCACATTGTCTTTGCTGGGTTTTTGCTAGTACACATACTACGGAAATAATAATTAGATTTTTCTTTGTTTATTAATTCGTCATATTTTTTATTTAAAGTGCAAATAAATTCTTTCAGTATAACATTATCATTTGTCCTGTCATTTAATGATAATATGTCAAGTAATAATAACCTAGTGTTTTTAATTTCGTCAGTTACCCAAAAGTGATTGTTAACTTTCCGAGGAACGCGTCGTAGAGGGAAGCATATTTCATATTTGCTACTAATAATATTAATCACCGACATTGTCAAGCTCTCAATAGATTTATGACTTTTTTTCTACTTCATCCCATTGTATGCTTTCAAGCGCAGCTGTAAAGTTGTGTTGTGTGGTCTTTAAGATCGCAGTAGCAGTTGTCAATTATTCAGAAGGCGCTGCTTCCCACCTTTCCGGGTACAAGCACATTTTATTTTTCTTTGTAGACCTATCCCTGATGCTGGGACATGTTCGTACACTCTGAACTGCTCAGGTGATGAATCATATTTCAAACTTGACTTCGGTGATGGAGCGACATCTGTAGGTCAGAGTGTACAGTAACATATTTTGTTTCGCTTCTCATAGGTAGGTGGTGACTTTCAATTAAATTTTTTATTGGCTTCCTCAAACATACCTTCCTTACGTAAAATTCTGGGTTGAATGTATCCTGTGTATTATCCTTTACATAAACATGGAGAATAATTATGTTTATGTACCAAATTGTATACTAATCCTTACAGACACATGAGACCTAACAACTGTACATCTCAGTGTGACGGGAACAGTGCAATTCATCGTTGATGAAATGCATCTGTTATAGGCAGATGTTAGTCTACTTAACATCAGGTGGGCCCTGGGATTGTAACATAAGAAAAAAAACCATCAGCATATGCGTGAAGATAACGCATACACAATACACATACCTACACACTTACAACCTTACACACACATTCGCGTTTATAATATGTGTTAATAAGGCCTTACTTTGTATACGGTAATCGACTCCCTCTATATTAAAACCATAACATATCATTCCTCTGCCAACATAATACGTGATTAAATTCATTGAAACAATGATAACTGAGCGGTAATAGCTGTGGACTGCCGTGCCACAGGTCCATGGTTTGACCCCCACCGCGCCTGCTTGAGCTTCACCGCATGGTGGAAGTGCATTTTGTGAATGCTCTCCTGGCTAGCTACCAAGGAAATCTGTCGCCAAGCACTTATCAGTGTGTTCCGGCAGCAGTCATTGAGATCTAGTTAAACTACAGGCACATTAGACTTAAAAACTGTGTGATGAAAAATGTCTCAAAAGTGACGAGCGCTGTACTTCGTTATTCGTGACGAAGGGACGAAATGCATCTGTTATAGGCGTTACAATCCCATAATATGTCAACAAAATCTTTTATTTACTAAATAAGATTCCATTCCAGTACGTGATTGTTAAATGTCTGCAGAGAATATTGTGAATATTAACATTAACTTCATGACAATAATAACTGTAGTAACTGTCCGATTTAAAATGCCCAATTCACATGCTACCAACTGAAATATTCTTAACTTCCGAAGGAACTAGAAATCCTAATGGGGTATTAAGTCCTGTCATTAGATTTCAGATTTTTGGATGCCTTGATGTCATCAAGGCATCCAAAAATCTGAAATCTAATTAAATGATGATGTTTTCGTAAGGATGGTAGACAGTTTCGACAATGGGAATTCTTGAAAGAGTGATAGATGCCCAAACAGAGCGTTAGATGCTTTGCAAAATACAGCATTAGAACAAAAAAAAAGTATATATTTACAAAGTCATACCCAACAACAACAGGCCTACTGCAAATCATTTATTTTCGTTAAACGTTTTATCTCTCCGTTGAAATTAAAACTGTAACTTATTTATGGAATTGTCTTTAAAGCCCTTCAATTTGATAGTGATAGGTTTGGAGGTGAAAAATGGCGCAATATGGCGTTTAAAATCCACCAATTTGTTTTTTTTTGTACTTGCTTTTACTTGCGCTATCAAGACGAGGCTAACGATATCTCATACATTAAAATCGTTTAAGCCGTTTATAAGTTATGGTGAATAAAATAACTCACAAACATACATACATAAATGAATGCTCAAACATAACACTCTTTTTTAGGGTAGTCGTGTAAAAAGAAGGGAAGGTCATGCCGATAGTTGTACACTTACCTTTAAACGTAACAATTTCATTTTTTAATTCCGTGCACGTCCACACCGGCATAAGACGTCGATTTTACTAGGGATTTGTCCTCCAGATTACACCCCTTCCCCTTTATAGGGGATGATCACCCTACACTTTATAGAGGATCTAAATCGAATCGGTTACACGGACAAGTTGTGTTATGTCAACAGTATGGGAGTTTTTTTTTTATATTGTTAGATTTGCAATAACACCTGCTATGCGGATTACATAACAAAATCACAAATATACGATAGGAAAAAATTAAGTCATGTGCGGGATTCGAACCCGCGTCCATCCACCCCTTGAGCCGGGGTATGCTCTAACGAATTGAGCTAACATGACATGAGGTCATAACTCAAATCTTTCCTATCGTTCTTTAACCATCGTATTGGGATGGAGCGACATCTATAGTTCAGATAACAGTCTATGTGAGGAAAACTCATGCTTGACTGCTGATTTGTTTAGTTTGTTATTTTGTTCGCTATTTGGCTGTGTACGTATCACATTGTACCTAATTAATATATAGTATGATATTATACCTATTTTTATCGATAATTCAATGTCTAGACAAACCTAACATAGGCTTCAAGACATTACTAACATAAACCATAATGTATATTTTAAATTATTGGATCAATAAATGTATAAATAAAATTAAAAAAAACACTTGCGTTGTACTACAAACAAGACCAATTTTGCAATTGAACCACCAATTGGAAGAAGGGAATAAAAGACGTTTTTGACGAAATAGATTTTTACTCATATTAGCTCTTTTCAATCGTAAAACTACGCGTCAGGTTAAAAAAGGAAATAAAACGGTCAAACGCCATTGTAATACTAGCGGCCAAAAAAGTTGGAAGTTGGAAGAAGGGAATAAATCATGGATTTATTTCTTTCTTCCAACTAACAACCTTTTGTCATACAATTAAAGGTTATTTTAATTTGACATTTTTATTCACTTAAACCGTTAGTAATAACTATATCATATATAAAATATATCAATACTTTCCGGTGCGAGGACATTCCTTTTTGCAATGTGATCGTAATTTTGGAACAGCCAAGAGACTTATTAGAAGAAAAGATAGAATATACGTCCCAGCTCAGTACAACAACTTGATTTCAGAAGCTAAAAGTAAGGGATTTTTGGTTGAATCCATTAATAAAGAGAACATATTGAATTTTAAAACAACATGGCAGCCATTCTACAAGAAAACCTGCAAGTCAATAGATAAAAGTACAACTTTTAAAATATCAAAATATAAACATTTTGAGTACAATAGTGGTAATAAAGGTTACTTAACCTGTTCCGAATTCATTGACGGAATTGTAAAGACATCTTTTTTGCTCCAAAAATCAATAACTAATCCTAAAATACCTGAAGAAAAAGCATACCCGTCAAAACTACCCATAAACGAAAAAAAGATGAATGATGTGCGAAAAATCATACCATATATTCCTGAAGAGTATAAGACGTTTTATGATTTGATTTTGACTTGGCCCACAACAACATTGGATGGTGCTAATATAGATGAGGATTAATACAATATCTTTTCTATGTTACTAATATAATAAATGCTAATATTCTTTAATATTTGTGTTTTTATTTTCATAAATTGGAAAAAGGGAATCATTCCAAGAATTTCAAACTACCCTAACTTTTGTTTATCTTTACATAAAATATTTTTTTTTACAGCATATTATCGGCAACAATGTTTACAACATTTCATTTTAAGATATCATGGGCATTTGATCTATACGTTGAGAGTAAATCAGTTTTTTCTAATTATCTCAGTTCGAACTTTTTGTAATTATTCCCTTCTTCCAATTGGTGGTTCAATTGGTTTTATACTTGTAAATGATGACGCAACCTTATAATTTTAATATTGTTAGATTTGCAATAACGCCTGCTATGCGGATTACATTACAAAATCACAAATATACTATAGGAAAAATTTAAGTCAAGTGCGGGATTCGAACCCGCGTCCATCCACCCCTTGAGCCGGGGTATGCTCTAACCAATTGAGCTAACATGACATGAGGTCATAACTCAAATCCTTCCTATCGTTCTTTAACCATCGTATTGGGTTCGAATCCCGCACATGACTTAAATTTTTCCTGTCGTATATTTGTGATTTTGTAGTATGGGAGTTTATTTGCTTTATATAGTAACTTGACTTTTAGTATGTCACTATTTTGGAAATTATTTTTTTAATGAGATTGTGACTAATCGAGCACAAGCAAATCATTTTATTTATATTGAACTGGGTAGCACTTGACCACTATAGCACCTGATTTTAAGTGCTGATGCGATCAATGATGGAGCGCGTTTACCCAGAAGGTATCTCTTCACTCGCGTTTTGAAGACCCCCATATTGTACTTGACCGGAAACACAGACTCAGGTTTGTTCCATTCCGTGCCGGTTCGTATGATGAACGAAGACGCAAATCGCTTCGTTCGGGTAAAAGGAATGGAATTGTCCCTTGTGACGAAATGCGTCTGTTATAGGCACAGTTACTGCTTAACATCAAGTGGGTAAGAGCTTGTTCTATCACAAACCTACAATAAATTACAGTCGTTAGTCTCATGTTCCTGTAATTTAATAATTAGTAACTGGCTCTCGAGGACGGCTACCGGAACAGACTGTTAGGTGCTTGGCGACAGATTTTCTACTTGAGGGTGGTAGCCAGACAGGAGGGCATTCGCAAAATGTCCTTCCACCATGCATCGAAGCTCAAGCCGGCGGTGTGTATCGAACCACGGACTTGCGGCACCGCAATCCATAGCTATAACCGCTCAGCTATCCCGTATTAAAAAAAAACAGTGAAACTATTCCTTACTGACAATAGGGTTTGGTTACGTAGATAGGCCTTTTCTTAATTAAGAGCCTGAGAAAATGACAGGGCCATTTGCATAGATAGATAACCCTTTCCGACTATACCCTAGATTTTTTCAAGTAATAGTGGGCCTTATTACAATGAAATAAAATACTTGTTCCTTTGGTTAAAAGGATTTTTTAACCGCTGTCATTCAATTTTATGACCTGACCGTGATTTTGCGACTACAAAGTAATTAGTTCAACTTAGCACTTAAGCGTTTTTATTGCGTCTACTTGTAATTAACTTTTTTTCATTCTATAAGATATATAAAATGTTTCTAACCACATAAAGCCTCTAACATTCGGCAATCTATGGCATCCAAAGTGAAGTCGGTGGACGTGGGTTCGATCCCCGACCGGACCAAAAAAAATTGTGATCCAATAATTTGTCAATGTGATTTTTGCTCACCATGCGATAGTGCTTGTAGTCATCGTATTTAAAAAAAAGACAATTATAAAATTGGAACTGCATATGCGTTACGGAAAATGGCTGTTATATACAGCTATATCACAGTATCACACGTTCAAATCTCCAAAATGGTACATATTTAGAGTTCCTGTACTTTCATCCGGAAAATATTTCATATAAATATTCATTAAAATCAAATTTACCAGTCAAAAGAACCTATCAGTAAACGTTGTAAACGTCTTGCTAACATTTTATTCTGCCAAATTGTAGACTTATTATGGCAAGAATACTCATTTCTTTGAAGGAGGCAATATTAAATTATAACAGCTACCGCCACGTGTATTGATTTTATACGCATTAAAAACCCACCTTACTGACTATTTCAACTCTCACACAATCCTCATATTTTTTTCAATATTCCTCAATTTAGTTTGCCATAATCCCCATGCTTGGCAGACATCTTAAAGATTGCAGTGTAAGATGACTGTTCTAGAAGGCGCTGCAGCTCCGCATCCCATGTAGTAAGGGCGATTATATGTAGATTTACCGAACAGACCTCCAGACTGTCACTAAAGTGTCTTTGTCAGAAAAGCAATTCGTTACTTATGACAGAATTCATCTGTTCATTGTTGTTCACTGTTTCATGTTTTTTTTTTAGCAGAGGTTAGTCGGCTTTACATCAGGTGGGCCGGGCCTCGTGATTATTTCGTCACAATTTTAAGTTAAACAACATTTATTAAAAAATAAAACATGGAGCATTTATGGAATCGTGTTTTAAAGCCCTTCATTTTGATACCTGATTCGATCGGTATGGAAGATAAATATTTATTTTATCTCACAATTTGTCGTCAGTTTGTTTTATTATTTATTTTTATGAAACCTAATGTCTGTCAATACGAATCTAACGATATATCTTACATTGAAATCGGTTAGACCGTTTCGAAGTTACGTTGGAATAAAAAAACTCACAGACATACATGAACCCTGAAAACATAAGTCTCCTTTTAAAAATAACAAATATTTTATGAAAACATCAAATTAATATTTTAATAAAACACTTAAAAAATACAAAAATATATCTAGTGACAATTCCGCCTAATTTTCCTGTTAAGCCGACGTGACGTCACAAACACCACGCAGCCAAACCGGAAGAATTTTCGACGCGTTACGCTTCTACACAAAGCATCCTCAGGAGGTCTTGACTCTACTCGTGCGCTCGTAGAGTCAAGACCTCCTGAGGATGCTTCGTGATGACGCGTGGCGTTTGTGATGTCACGTCGGCTTAACAGGATAATTAGGCGGAATTGTCACTAGATATATTTTTGCATTTTTTAAGTGTTTTATTAAAATATTAATTTGATGTTTTCATAAAATATTTTAAAAATATTTGTTATTAAATATGGATTTCCGCAAAGTAACGCCTGAATCTATTTATTATCTTAAGTCTCCTTTTTTTAGGCAGGCGTGTAAAAAACACAATAACAGACCAGCCAGCTGCCAGATATAGAATACAGGCCATTAAGGCTTTAAAGCGACTTCTAAACTGTATCCCCCTCGATCAACGAAGCAGCCTATATACTATATCAGTAATATAATGAAGCATTTTCAGTAGAGCAACAAATTATTTTTGACACTAATGTGGCTCGTATCCGCTGCGGCATAGTTAGGGCATAAGTAGTTGTTATAAAAACAAGCATAGCCTACAAGGTTTTCACCAAAGTAAAATTAAACTTTGGTCGTAGTACAGAGTGGATCAATTTTGGGGTCCCGTACCTAAAGCACAACACGGAACTCTATCAATGAAAGTTTGCTGTGTCTATGTTCGTTCATACATCACAAGGTTTTAGTTCGTAAAGGGAATATAACCTTTAATTCAGATATTTTGTGTAGTATGCCAACCCTAAAACAAATATTGAACGACTGTTAGAACTGAAGACATCACGACTTGTATATTATGTTTTGTTTTTACGTTTCCCTCCCATATGTACACTATCTTGAAAAATTTCCAAATACTGTTTCGCATAAAAAAATCCCCTTAAATATTTCTAAATATGATTACAAGCAATATCGCATGCTAAAAAAAATCGCATATACAAATTTTGAGCCAGGCGAAGGATAAAAAAAACATTTGCTCTAAAATTAAACTCTATTAAATTTTAGAACCTGCTCACAAACGTCTTGCTGTCCCCATTAATTGGCCAGGTCAATGGTGACAACGGTAGGGAAAAAAACTATGGTCTCATTGTCCCCATCAATGGGGATAAGTCAATGGGGAAAGAGGGAACACACCAATTTCACGAGAATTAGTTCGAAGTGCAAAACTCAACATTTCTTCTGTTTCCTGCCCTTACCCCACATCATGTAAATTGGCTTCAAATAGGAAAAAAGAGCTGAATCGTCCTGAGGCTTACTAAAAATAGCGGTAAATTGTGTTCTGTTCGGAGCAAACAACTACAATAATCATGAAATATTACTCTCATGATCTGTTGAACTAACAGTAATGTCACAGAAACCATCAACCAAAGCAAACAAATTGTGTAATGCCTTGAGCCAAATAGAAACATATCAAGTAAACTCAGGTCACCTAGGTCGGAGCTAAGACATAACTTACTAACAGTATGGAATTGATCAGTATTCTTATGAGAGTTTTAAGAAATCGACGTTTCGTATACCTGCTGTCACAAAAATTGAGGCGATATTTTTTTTGTACACCATATAAGATAGCTGCCCTTAATTCCTTTTATTGAGCAACTAATTATTGCTAAACAAAATATGACCCTAACAGTCACAAAAATGCTCTGTTTTACCATCATGCTCGGAGGGCCACCAGACAAGTATAAAGTGTTTATACTATAATATAAAAAATACAAAAACATTTCAAATGTATCGTACGAATTATTACGGATAACTCAAAAACTACTCGTCAGATATCACTCAAATTTAAATGGAATTGGTGGTAAGGCATTTGGGGAATGCCTGTTGGAGGGTTAAAACCTTATTGCTAATCCTGGCCGACTCCAATTTATTGAAATGACTGACATTGTGTTCGGTTGCTTGTTTTATAAAAATGTTTTTATGTCATGTCTTGTGCTTAATAAATTCTGCTTATATTTTACACCAAATACGTGTTTAAATATGATTTATAGAAGGTTATGGTTCAGCAAAAATAGTGCAACGTTATTGTAAATATGTCGGAAACGAAAAATCATAGTTTTTCACATGAAAAATTACGCGGACGTGAAAATTACGTCGAGTGGAAATTTGTTATGAAAAATGCATTGATTCACGACAATTTATGGATCTGTATAAGCGGTTACGGTAAGGATGACAAAACAACGTCCGAAGTGAAAAATCGACGTGACGAAATTGCAAAATCTAAAATTTGCTTGGGCGTTGAAAAGTCATGTTTTTCACATTTGATGTCAGCTGATACGGCGAAAGACGCCTGGAATGCACTGGAACGTGCATATGATGATAAAGGACTCGGTTCAAGAGTGAGAACTCTTCAGAACTTGTGTGCTGTCATACTGGAGAACTATTCTAGCATGGAAGCTTACGTCAATGAAATATTGTCATTAGCGCAGCAATTGGCGAATATGAACAAACCTGTTGATGAAGAGTTTCTTGGTGCGTTGATGCTCAAAGGTTTACCGACAGAGTACGAGCCCATGATCATGGCACTAGAGCATTCGGGAGCTGTCATTACTGCTGATCTAGTCAAATCGAAACTGCTACAGGATCAACGTTGGACTACTCGTGGAGATTCGAGTGAGTGCTTGTATTCTAAAAGAAAAGGCGCTAGTACGAGTGACTCCTGGACGAGAAAAGCGCAGCAGCACAAGGATGAGTCAAAAGCGAAGGATAATTCCGCTAGAAAGAGAGAACCGTGGTGCTGGAAGTGCAGACAGAAAGGACATCTGAAGAAAGATTGCCGGAACGCGAAGGATTCTTCAGGAAACTGTGTCTTATCAGCATATAGTACTGGATCTGACTCGGAATCTTCGTGGTACATAGACTCGGGGGCTACAAATAACATGACTGGCAGGCGTGATTTGATGACAGACTTCAAATCGCGAGATGGTCACGTCACCATTGCTAATGGAGATAAACTGCGGTGTACAGGTATAGGTACTGTTAAGTTGTCGGATAGCGCGACGTTAACTGATGTGTTGTATATACCTAAGCTGTCTGTAAATCTCATATCTGTTTCGCAATTGATTAAGAATGGTTGTATTGTTAATTTTGATACTACTGGTTGTACAATTTCTAAGCTGGGCGATGTTTTGATTAAGGCAAATGACGTTGGAGGGGCTTACAGACTTCAGACCTGCAGTCTAAGGGCGAATCTTACTACTAGCACTGCAACTTGGCATCAAAGACTTGGCCATTTAAGCGCCAACAATATGAAGCTTTTGAGGCAGGGACTTGCTAATGATATTAGTTTTCAGGACGACCCTTGTAAAGACGTTGCCTGTGAAGTTTGTTTAAAGGGAAAGCAAGCTCGGTTTCCTTTTCCTAGCAATCCTGAGAAGTCTGTGGCTGTAAAACGGTTGGATTTAATCCATACCGATTTGTGTGGTCCGTTGCCGGTGAATTCGCTTGGAGGCAAGAGGTATATCCTGACATTCTTGGATGATCATTCGAGGAAGGTGTTCGTGTATTTCCTGAAGCGTAAGAGCGAGGTGAGTGAATACACGAAAAACTTTATTAAGCTAGTCGAAACTCAGACTGGTGACAAAGTTAAAGTTTTGAGGTCGGACAATGGGACCGAGTATGTAAACAGAGACCTTGAAGGTTTTTTGAAAGGTAAGGGGATAGTCCATCAGGTAACTGTGCCTTACAGTCCTCAACAGAACGGTTGTGCGGAAAGGCTAAACAGGACCCTCCTAGAAAAAGTAAGGTGCCTCTTGTATACTTCGAACCTAGACCACAAGTTTTGGGCTGAAGCTGCCTGTACTGCTGCATATTTAATAAATGTGTCACCTTCGAAAAGGCTCTCAGGGCAAACTCCTGAGGAAGCCTGGACAGGTAAGAAGGTTAGCTTGAAACACTTACGTGTGTTTGGCTGCGAAGCTTATGCTCACGTTGATAAAGTGAAGCGGAATAAGCTTGAACCAAAAAGCAAGCGTTGTATATTTCTTGGCTATGACGGTAATGGATATAGGCTCTACGATTCGGCGAAAAATATAGTTTTTCGTAGTCGTGATGTTGTTTTTAACGAAACAATTTTTCCAGGTGTCAAGAGTAAACGGCCCGTGGAGATCTTCTTTCCGACTAGTGATGACGGAGATACCGTTGAAGATGCGGATGTTCGTGATCAGCCTGGGACTGAGCTTGAGGTGGAGATGCCATCACTACAAACTGTAGAGGCTGAGGTTGAGGCGGAGAGACAGGTAGAGCCTGAAGTGTGGTTTGAGGCTGACGAGCAGGTGCCGAGTTCATCTACTGATACAACCAGAATGCCACGGAAGCCACCATCTGACGGACCAGCCTATAATTTACGGCCGAGAGTACCGAGGACGATGTCTGCGCTCGAGACAGAGTTGAGTGAGCCGACGAATGTCAAGGAAGCTTTGCAATCGAGTGATAGTAAGCTTTGGCGGCAAGCTATGCAAGATGAGATTGATTCGTTCAATAAGCATGAGGCTTGGGAGCTAGTTGACAGACCGGCAGACAAGAATATTGTCAAGAATCGATGGTTGTTTAAAATCAAACGTGACGCTAATGGCAAAGTGGCGTGTTATAGAGCGCGATTGGTTGCAAAGGGTTTTACCCAAAAGTTCGGAATTGACTACATGGATACTTTTTCTCCGGTTGTGCGACATAGTTCGTTGAGAATGCTGTTGTCTCTTGCGGTTGAATTAGATCTGAAGATTGATCACCTTGACGTCAAGACTGCTTTTCTGAATGGCAATTTGAGTGAAGAAATTTATATGTCACAGCCTGAAGGTTTCGTCAAGCAAGGCAATGAGCATATGGTCTACAGACTCAAGAAAGCCGTGTACGGGTTAAAGCAGGCGTCACGTGCCTGGTACGATAAGGTAAAGGAAGTTTTACTCGCAGAGAATTTCACGCAGAGCAAGTATGAGAGCTGTATCTTCAGTCGCCGAGTGGGTAAGCGAACCATTATTATTGCTCTCTATGTAGACGATTTTTTCGTTTTTTACGACTGTGACGAGCTTGCTGATAAGATAAAAACGTCACTGAAGTCTCACTTCACAATTAAAGATTTAGGTGAGGTTAAACATATGCTAGGCATCAAAGTACAGCGCACTAGTCGTGAGTTGAAGCTGAGTCAGAAAACCTATATTGAAAAGCTTCTTGAACGTTTCGGTATGAGTGACTGTAAAGTTGCTAAGACGCCCTTAGATGTAGGTCTGAAGTTTTCTGATAGCGCCACCCACGAGAGTAGACTACCGTATCAGGAGCTGATAGGATGTTTATTGTATATAGCTGTGATCTCAAGACCTGACATTTCATTTGCTGCATGTTTCTTAAGTCAGTTTAATACTTGCTACACAGCGGAACACTTTGCAGCGGCCAAACGTGTATTGCGGTATTTAAAAGGCACAATGAATTTAGGTCTTGTGTACAGAAAAAGTGATGAACATGATAAATTTCATGTTTATGGATTTACTGACGCTGATTGGGCTAACGGGGCGGATCGTAAATCTTACACGGGGTATATTTATAAGCTAGGTAGGAATGTTATTTCCTGGGGTTGTTATAAGCAATCGTGTATCGCACTTTCGTCTACCGAGGCGGAGTATATAGCTTTGTCTGAAGCTGCCAAAGAGGCGGTATACGTCCGTGCGGTTCTTGCTGAGTTGATAGGTCAATGTCACACTGTAACCCTGTATAGTGATAATCAGTCTGCGGCGAAGCTGGCTAGTAACCCAGTGTTCCATAAGCGAACAAAACATGTGGACATTAGATATCACTATATTCGTGAAGCTGTTGAGAATAGGGTGCTAGAACTGATGTACATGCCAACAGAGCAGATGACTGCTGATGTGCTCACGAAGGCACTGCCTAGCTGTAAGCACTTGTCGTTTGTACGAGATATGCTTGAAGTCCTCCAGGATTAAGAGGGCGTGTTGGAGGGTTAAAACCTTATTGCTAATCCTGGCCGACTCCAATTTATTGAAATGACTGACATTGTGTTCGGTTGCTTGTTTTATAAAAATGTTTTTATGTCATGTCTTGTGCTTAATAAATTCTGCTTATATTTTACACCAAATACGTGTTTAAATATGATTTATAGAAATGCCCTCCTGGCTAGGCTACCCTTTATTAGAAATCTGTCGCCAAGCACCTAAACGGTGTGTTTCGGCAGCTGTTCTTGAGAGCCAGTAATTCAAGGTTAGTCGATCGAGATAGTGTCAAAGAATAGAATATAAGGTATAAAAATAAATACGACAGACACGCACCCTCCGCTTCACTATGCTTTGTTCTATTAGCTCATACTGTTTCTATACCTCACCGCAGTATACAAGACAAACAACAGAGTATATACTAAGTATCTAGGCAATAAAAAATATGACTTTATACATCAAGATTATTACATGAAACCTACTTTGAACATTGCCATGAAATATGGAGGTCGTAAAAATATTATTTCAAATATGAATTTTGTAGATGACTTTGAAGGACAAATTTGTGGTTCAAATTTTATATTGTAGACAAATAGAAATAGCTGTGTTAAGGTTTGAAGGGCACTGTGGCAAATGGACTCGTGGACTTTGGGGCCAAGAAGGTTGAACAGATTACTTGTACGTTAAACCCCAACGAATTCACCCTAACACAATTCATGTTTAACAATGTGAGCTATGTGAAAGCTTTAAAGAGCTTTTTTTTTTTAGATAAGTCATTATCAATGTATAGTTAACAAAAGTAACAAAAGTATCAATTTAAGGTTGTTTGAACTACGGATGCGTCTAGCCTCACTCTAAATTCTAACATTACACACAAAAATTATTAACAGAGCATAGTTTTGACTTACGAGTAAGATTTTTTTGTTTTTAGTAAGTATGCTTACTTAAGAGCTGCCAACCCGTCTTATTTTTCATACAAAAGCTCGTACGTGATTATGGCGTTGTAACAGATCTTTCTTTGAAACTTTTGAGCTAATAGGTATCTTGTGAACTATGTCTAGGTTTTTATGCAAACAAAAAAGTAAAATTGGGAGAAACAACTTCAATATAAGCCTCCAAAAAGCTGCTTTTTTGTACAAATTTTACCTGTATTTTGGGAGTTCAGATGTACTCATAAATTGTAAAAGTGGAGAATACATTTTGATAGAAACCTTGCAAATATAATGCAGATTCTAAATGACAAACGTTTATTTTGCAAACTTATAAGGCTTATTGAAAAACACGTAATTCCTGAATCGAGTTTTATGAAGTTTACGCACACTATTTCACGTTAAATGTTATCTCGTTCCCATTTGCTTGTCAGGCAGTTGCGGTAAGATGTATGTGTGAGACGGAGTGACACGAAGAGTTGAGTGTCAAGCGCTGAAGATGAAAAAAGATGAAACAACAAGGTTTTCAATCATGCTCGCTTTGACGATAGACGGATCGGGAAGGGCCCTCTTAACCCCTACGCTCAAGTCTATTTTCGCGGCTAGAGGTAAAATACCGGAAGGCGGGCAAGAGCGCCTTATGAGGAACTAATATCTTAAACTGTAATTACTAAGACGCCAAGCGTGGGGATTATGGCAAATCCATAGAACGGCTAAGCAAACTTCGAGCGCTTCGCTGTTTGCCGCTGGGGCATTGCAACTGCACCGTACTCTGGGCGTGGGCCTACCCTCAATACCCTGGGGGAGAGTGCTGATGACACTGCACAGAGAGCGTGAAGCGCTTTTTACCTCCGTCGTCTGCGGCTGTAAAACGCACCGCTATAAATTGAGGAGTTGATGGCTCAACGACACCACAGTGGCACGGACCTCAGCTTCAATCGTTCCCTAAGATTATTTGGCGAGATTAGATCTAATTGTCTACAACTCTTTTGTGCCGTTAAAAGTGGGCCCTACGGATCTTTAAACTGCGACTATTTTATTTAATTCAAAAAACATACAGTATATACATAGCATTTTTACTTTCAAGATAAAATTTCTTTACACCATTTAAGAACTTTTCGCATAAACTATTTAAACTTACTTGCGCTACATTTCCGTATTTAAATATAAAATAAAAAGTAATCAGATATACAAATTGGTAGATTTTGTTGTGAAATAATTAAAAGACAGGGATTAACGCCAAACCAATAATAAGAAAAACTATTTTGAGGCGTGATAAATAGATCGAATTTGGGATAGTTGTCCAGATCTTATGAAAAATGAGTTTTGTCTATTAGTACCAGTTGGAGGAACGTGTAAATAAGTGATGTGTCGCACGGATCTAGTTGGGGAGACACTAACGGGACTTTGTGTTTGCCTCGAGCTCACCGGGGCGAGCTTGTTAAGATTTTTAAGCATTGCCCTTTTAAATTTACCTACAAAATAGCTAGTATTTCAATCACGTCGCATCGACCAGTGGTCCCGACAAATTGTATTTGTCGGAGCTTTTGGACAATAAAGAAGTCTTAAATCTCTAATTAGTAACATGACCTAAAACAACATTAACAATCGGCAAATAACTGTAGCCGCAAACAAGTCCCGTTTAGCGAGGTGACCTGGATGACCTGGGGTCACGGGTAGGGTTGCCACATATTTAAATCACGAATAAGTTTAATAGCGTTAAGAGGCGTAATTTTATTTGAAAAAGTATACCAAGCTTTTGTCACTTGTAAATATACGAGTACTTTGTTGCTCGTGAGTCTTGGCGCATCCCAACTAGTAATAAATAAAGTTTAAATAACTATTTTGGTTTGGTATTTCTTGTATGGTACTATTTGTATCTTGTGTGTGTGTAGTACATTTATTTTTGCCTATGTTTAGGGTTCACACTTCGTAAAGGCGAGTCGTTGATTATCTGTATCCTATACAAGCACATATATATGAGGTTTGAAACTACAGGGAGATGTTATTTATCCCGGTACCTAATTTCTACGGTTCTTGTGCTCACATGCAGTACTCGAAGAGCTTAGTAGCTAGAATATGAAAAACTTAATTTATCATATCTTATCCCACTTACATAGCAGTCGGTGTAAAGTTATGTTAGCTACTTTTAAAAATAAATTGTTATGAAAAGACTTTTTTTATGTTATTGTGACGGAACTAGCTCGAGGCCAATATAAAGTGAAGTGGACTAACCTCTAGCAGATGCATTTCGTCACAACTCACGAATAGCACTGCGCCCGTCACTTTGAGACATAGTTGTTAAGTCTCATGTGCCTGAAATTTTACTGGCTCAGAAGGACTGCTCCTGGAACACACCGTTAGGTGCTTAGCGACAGGTTTTCTTGTTGAGGGTGGTAGCTAGCCTGGCGGACAATCGCAAAATGCCCTTCCACCATGCGGTGAAGCTCAAGCCCGCGGCGGGATTTGAACCATGGACCTGCTGTACTGGAGTCCAGAGCCAATGCCACTGAGCCATCACTGTAAAATTCCTCGTTCTTAAACCGTTCAACTAGGTGAAGTACTGTTCAGTTCTGTTATTACTTGGATGGATGACTGTTAGTGGCATTTACAACTGAGCACTTTTGTGCTTCGGAGCCTACATTAAGTAAGCCCATATAGGAGGCTAGGAAAAACGCAGACACTTAGCATGGTGGCCTAGCATTGTAAGAAAAGCAACCATACTGTCTTTACTGTTCTCTTTTTGCTATGCTGTCCTTGTTAGACACTTTCCAGTCTAGGTCTTACCTGTAAACCATCACTGACCACTTAATTACTTATCATCAGATGAAATTGTTGTCAAAGGCTATCCTATGAGAATTAAAAAAAAAATTATGTACCGACTTAAACTTTTTGGTTAGAAGCTCAAAAACTCAAAGACAACGTTTGTATGAACTAAACTTGGAGTTTTTTGCACAATGAAACCAAAATCCAGAAGAAACTCACCAAAGACAGTGACATTGTTCAGTTATATATATAATTTATTTTTACAAAATTTATTTTAGACTACTCATTTAGCAGCTGTCTTGTATATGCTTTGTGTATTAAAAAGCTGCCTTGCGTATTAAAAACTGTTTTATTCCTCATTAACAAAAAACTACAAACTACGTACTTACTACAGCTACCATAACGAAAGCATTTAGGTAACATAAGGCCATTGCAGGCCCACAGGTATCCCACTACCAGCCGGCAGTGAGCATGCTGGCCAAATAAGTATAGCTTGGACCAAGAGCTCTGTTAATGTAAGGTAAGCTCCCAGCCCCCACGGACCTGATTTCTCTATACCATACAGCTCAAACATGTAACCACTACCGAGATTACTATACTTGTGCCACTGGAGTTGCTCCTACAAAGTCTACTCAAAACCATTCAACAATGTCATTACAATATTGCATTTTACAAGCAGTCATACTTTGTGATGGCAACCCTCGGCCCCAAAGCACCAGAACAAATATAGCAAACAAGAGATCCAATGTTGGCTCAAAGCGGTTGTTATGAAGCTTTAGTTTTAGTTGCGAACTTGGGTATGGTCGCGGAAATATATTAATGTTGAATGGTTTGGGCATTTCAACTTTGATATTTGTTTAAATATTTTATCTGAAATATAGTGTTATATTTCGATTACAATTTAGGCAGATACAAAAGAAATGAAGCGGTACAATCTTCTGCAAATGTACGCCATAAAATGTTTACTTATTTATTGTTTTTATTCTTGAACAAATATTTTAAATAAGTAACAAACAACAACAATGAAAACTAGTATCAATTGACATGTTTTCGTATAAAGGATTAAAAATATAGCTGTTTGACTCCATTACATGGAAATAACGGTTATTATAACACATGAAAATATGCTGTTTTTGAGTTGAATAGGTCCAATTTGGGAAAGTCAACCAGTTCCTCATTACTAAAGGAAGAATTGTGTCTATAATTTAGAAGAGCTAAATGGGCGATGAAGACAGAAAAAGGTATTCTAACTCAGCCGCACCACTTAGATAAGAGATCTGGTGAACTTATAGTGACTGTCCTATTTTGACTAGTGCACAAATGTCAGATATTGGTATTCTTTTCTGAAGTGGTAGCATATATTGCCGCATAGATAGATAGATAAACTTTATAAGAAAGACTGTCAATTTAAATTTACATAATTAGATATTGGTCTTCTTTTCTGAAGTGTTAACATATCTTGCCGCATAGATAGATAGATAGATAAACTTTATAAGAAAGACTGCCAATTAAAATATGTCTTCTCGTAATTACTCGTATATGTAGGTACTTAAGGTGGAAAGTCACGACAAGGCCGGGTAGCATTATTATGGTGGTTGGGCATTTTGAGAATGCCCGCCTGGCTAGCTATCACCCTCAAGTAAAAAACCTATCGCCAAACACCTAACGATGTACCGGCAGCTGTCTTTCAGAATTAGCAATTCTAGGTTATATATCATTACTTGCCATCAAGCGAGATATTGTTCTAGTGGTAAGCTATCAACTATAAATAAAAATTAAAGTGGGAACGCACGTCCATGACGGAATTTGCATGCTGGTAGGGCATTTTGCGAATGCCCATCTTGCCAAGAATGTAACGGTGTTAACTCCTGTCACTAAGAGCCAGTTATTGTCAGGTAAGATTGAGGTCATAGGCAAGTATGAGCAGAAAAATTTTGAAGCACTCGTAGCTTAGTTTGCTTAGCCGTTCTTAATCGATTAACTAAGTTAAGCACTCTTCTTCTATCTTATTACCATCAGGTGAGATAAGTGTCAAAGGCTAGCCTATCATGTACATAAAAAAATATATTTTGGTAAACAATACGTGATCATGGAATTCGCGATACTAGGAGCATATCGTTTATAATATGTTGTAAAGTTATTGAACACTAATTGATATTATTAATTTGATTTTAACAGCAGTCGCTTACTCATCAAAACCCATTATTAGATAATAATATTTATTTATTGATCATCCAACAGACTATTAACAATTTTAAATATTTTTTACAAACATAGGACCAATTATAGGACAACACGTATAGAATAATTTTTAAACGTAATCACTTAGCTATACGTTAATTAGAACATACAACTTTCTACTCTTAAGACAAAAGTAACTCACGAACTTGTTTACAAGGTAAAAAAAATAACATAATAAAAATGTAAGTTGAACTTTTGGTGTTGTCTATCTATACGATGGTTAAAGAACGAGAGGAAAAATTACAGTTATGAGTTATTGACATGTTAGCTCAGTCGGTCAGAGCATACCCCGGCTAAACGCGCTGATGAGCGCGCGAGATGACGCGCGTTCGAACCCCGCACATGACTATAATTTCCTCACGTAAATTTGTGATTTTTTAATGTAATCCACAGAGCTTGCGTTATTGCAAAAATAAAAAAATCTTAATCACCTTTTACGACATAAGCATGAGTATGTTAGGGAACAGTACCTACATATATGATTAAGTTGGTAACACGTAGATTCCTGTAAATTGTGCCAGTTACCAAACAAGACTTCTTTATATAATGTTGTTAGGTCATGGACCTACAAAACCCACAAACCAAATATAATCCTAGATCGCTGCACCAAGCCTAGATAAGACGAGGGTTGGCACAGAGGAGACAATTCAACCGAGACAAATGAAACGTACGTAGGCCGCGGCTCGCGCTCAAGTGCTCTTCAGGAGGACTAGAGGTGGGATACAGTTGAAGTATGGTGGTATCGATAAGTTTTAAGTTTAACAAATTAAATAGATTAGCTAAAAACAAGTCGGGATTTGATTTATTAGGGAGCTGCATCGTAACAATATGGTAAAGTAAAATGTGTGTGATATTTTCACGTCTTAAACAATATGAATCAGTGGTTGTAGTATTAGTTGAGAATGGAGTACACCATAATACACAATAAGTACAAGTCCTTAGAACTAATCTATACTAGCTTGTTTGGTTTGAGTACGGAAGCCTAAAAATTAAGTTTTTTAAATGAGAATAGCTTATTAAATTTTCGTACTTACATTAGGGTGATTCTAGATAATCTACATTTATTAACTTAAAAAACAGGGCAAAAATGTTGAACACATTAATCAAAGGAAGTTTTATAGGAAGACTCATATCTTGCAATCTTTCGGGCATAATAGTCTACTATCATGCCCGAATGATTGCAAGATATGAGACTACAGGAATTTCTTGGCCGGAAAAACACAATAATATGTCGGACTCGGGCTTCGATCCCAAAACATTCAAAACATTCAAAAGTGGAGCTTTTATACGATCAACAACAAGGCAGTCGCCATTAAAGCGCTCGTAGCGCAGCTAGTCTAGTCATTCTTAAAGGATCAAATAGGTTAAATACCCAACGGTATTTAATATGATATTAACGGTGTTTAATATTATTATAAGTAGTATTATAGTAAGTTAGTTAATTAACATTAATTTAATGAATAGATTCAGGCGTTACTTTGCGGAAATCCATATTTAATAATAACAAATATTTTTTAAATATTTTACGAAAACATCAAATTAATATTTTGTTGCTTGTCAAATTAATATTAATAATTGATGTTTTCGTAAAATATTTTGAAAATATTTGTTATTATTAACATTAATTGTTAACTTGAACAGCGTCTATAACTGCAGGTGAGAGGCTAAAAGCAATAAATAAAAGAAACAATTTAATTTATTTAATATGAATTAAAAACCATGTTGTCACTATATACGGTTACTTTTCAAAATGTATTTACCTAAATAAGTACGTATAGGAACTGTTATTGGGCCATAGCCCAATTAACACGTTTTTTAGTTGAATCGATTCATTTTTGCCAAGCCTCATGCAAAATAATAGTATTGAATAATACATTAATTCCTGTGTACAAAAGTCTATTGATAATTAATTTAAGGGTCATGTAAGGAAAAAATCTTCTTCAGTCATGCCTCACATAAAGTGAACGCAAGACTTAAAATATCATGATAAGAAATAGCGTAGGAAGAGCTACTGGAATTGTACTGTTCATAATACCGTTATAGATAACCCCTGGTAGAGGACGGTTTGTTATTCGTACTATCGACATCGATAGCAACTCCTGTAACTACCACATCCCTACAAGGAATACAAAATTGCATAGCAAGAACCAACACAAATGCACTTCGTCGGCACAATGAGTCGAGAACAACTCGCACACATCTGTACACTGTGAGCGGTGAGGAATTCTAATGTTATCATTTGTTTGTGTTACATTGTTTCAAATATTTATTTAGGAATCATATTATATAAGTAGTCATATTATATATTATAATCATTATGACCTTCGTTCTTTCAATCCACTTTATGTAAAACCGGTGAAGTAGTTTTCTACAAAAACACTTATTTAGTCATCACTTCACTACATAGTATAAAACAAAGTCGCTTTCCGCTGTCTGTCTGTCCCTTTGTATGCTTAGATCTTTAAAAATACGCAGCGGATTTTGATGTGGTTTTTTTTAATAGATAAAGTGATTCAAGAGTAAGGTTTATATGTAAAATACATGCATGATATAGTACAGAAACACCGATAATTTTAGAGGTTTCTAATGTGATGTCGTAAATAGACACATTTTTTGCGGTTACATTGCAAACGCTGGCTGAATCCTACGAGATAGATCAAAATAATGTACTACATACAGTATTGTACGCCTTAAAAAGGTCTACAAAAATATTTGCAACGGTGTATGTCTATGTCTTAGGGATAACCCACGATAACCATTTTTTATCGTTTACTTTTTACGAGAGTTAATGGCTTATTTACAAACCGATTTTAAGCAATACAGCATTAATCCTTAAACAATTAAGTACTTTAAATACATTATGCATTTAATATAGATAAATATGGCCGTTTACAACATGTAATTTATATAAATATTTTCGAAGATATTTCAGATTATTTAGTATCAGCATTGCACCGTGCAAAGCCAGAGCGGGTCGCTAGTAATATATATAATGTGTATGAATATATCATTGCTACGATTTTCTGAACGAGCCACCTGCCTGAGTCAACCCTCAATGAGAATGCTCTCGTTGTTAGTATAGTTGTTAGATATAGCGGTATGAATATAAATAGCTTTGCTATGAGCCTAAAGTAAAGCAACATCCTACTCAAAATGAAGCGAGTCACGCTGCATTGCACTGCATGCTGACCATTTGACACATTTCCCCTTGTCAGCTATTAATTGTTATCCTCCTAAATATACAATTGAATTGTAATTCAAAATAAAAATTACTACTAGAAAGCATTGAAAATATGTTTAAAAAATCCGCTATGTGCAAGTCAAACTCGCGCACAAAGGGTTCCGTATCTATACATCATTAGACACTATATTTTAATCTTATTTTTTAGTTAACACGAAGGGTACGGAACCCTGATAGTGTGACTCCGCTATAATAGGTACATTATTTTACACAGTTCGTATTTCTTTATTGGCATTACACATACAGGTCCTAATATGATATTCGTTTTATGAGAGAGAGCCCTATTTATTACATCATTCGTGTCGTTTAAACAATGAAATAACAGTAAGTACATAAAATTCACAATTCAATTAATGCCCTAAGTCATTGTCAGACCAAAGCACGACAAAGCAATCGAGGAAGAGAGGTGCTTAAAATCCAAGAATCCTATAAAAGGAAAAGAGAGTAAACATAAGAAGATTGTGTTTCAGAGGTCATTAGCTGAAGCATCCGTTTTCATTATTTCAATAATTCCTGTAATTTCCTCAACAACAGCTCCTTAACAACACAAAAATTTGCTAACGCTATAATGGGCTTAGGTTTTAGAGATTTGTTTACACAATTTTCTGTGTTATCAAGTCTCTTACAAAGGTTTTTCTTTGTACGCATATTGTGTGAGAATAATCCCAAATTGCCAATAAATTCTAAATTAAGTACAAAAGGGATCATATTCCATAGAATATATTTAATAAATAGTTGAGTATATCAATTACGCTTATATATCCTAGAAAACTTTTATTTTCATTTTTATTGCTGATAGGCTAGCCTTTGAATACTATCTCACCTGGTGGTAAGTGTGAGTATACGGTCGAAGATGTTGTTCAGTATAATTACTGGTTCTTAAGGACTGTTGTCTGAACACGCCCTTTAGTGTTTGGCGACAGATTTTCTACTTGAAGGTGGTAGCTAGCCAGGCGGGCGTTAGGAAAATGCGTAGGGCATTTATGTATATATTTTTACCAATAAATACTATGAATTATGATATTTTTGGCAGTTCTAGGGGTATTTCTAAATATGATTACGAACACTATTGCGTGCTAATTGAAATCATATTTACAAATTGTTGGAAGACAATTATAATTTTTTGTCCCTGGGGGGAATCAAACCTGCGTCTTCTGATTTCGCGCCTGATGCCTATTACACTAAGCCACCGGAACATATTCGTTTGAGCCTAAAAATATCGTGCTCCAATAGTTTGTTAATGTAAAAATTACAGGCATTGTAAATGGCTAAAACCTCTTAGGGTTGACTTCTACTAGTCCTAAACAAACATTTTGAGATGTTTTTTTTTGTGTTTTTATGCCTACTCCGAGCCAAGAACGCCCAACACTGGACCGCGGTGCTCCTTTCGAATAATATCTACATCGAGCAAAGTAAAAAAAACATGAAAGAATACATTCCAAGCACAAGAGACTTTTAACATCAGATGGTCCTCGTGCTCATGCAGTAAAAAAAAAACAAAAGAAAATTAAAAAATAAACCAAAACAAATTATTTTCAAAACAAAAAAACATCTCAAAATGTTTGTTAAGACTAGCAGAAGTCAACCCTGAGAGGTTGTTAGTCATTTACCAATAACCCTGTATTTATACAGGATTTATCACTACCACTGGATTTGATTCAAGTTAGACAGCTAAATTCCAATTTAAATTACACAGAAATTCGTAATGTTATTCATAATATGGAAGTGGTTGTGGCCAAATCCGGAAACCGAGACATCCACCTTGAACAACCTCCGGATTTAAATATTTGTTCTTCTCTTTTGATCTCACATATCAAAGTCAAAGGTTTTCCTGAAGTCTTTATGTAAGGAATGTTTCGTTTTTGTAGCAATTTCTTAGTTCACTGAGTAGAACGTAAATGGGTATAGACAGGTGACAGACATTACTTGGTGCTTTGGAAATTTGTATTGAGTATTTGTATTTCTGTTTGCAAGATAAGAAATATTTTAAAAGTATAAGATGGAAATTGTGTTCTGTGAGGAAGTTTCAATCTTCACTTTACGTTTTAAAATGTATTAAAAGAAGCGGAGGAAGAGTGTGGCTGTGATTTGAATGTATCTGCGGAAGCTTAAAAGATATATAAAATCTAATATTTTTTAGTGTAGAATATGCAAGTCATGAAGAGATAAGGTCGTATACAAGAGCCACAGTTGACTTTAAAAGCGATCTTCTTTCACAGGATGTATTTAAGACATGTGGAAAAAATATACCTAGAATTATGTGGGTTGCCGGGTTAAAATGTCACCTCCCCGTTTCATCTCGTAGGTATAATCAAATCCCAAATTATGTCAAACTAGCGGTAACCCTGAATGTTTTCAAAACGAGGCTCAAACGCTGGCTGGTTAGCTAATCGTTCTATAGCTACAATGAATTCTTGACATTTAAAAATAATAATTCTAATGTTATTTGTTTTACTTATATTCTATTGACATTTAAACAACTCAATCAATGACATTACTGCATAATACTACTAGATATATTGGATGAACATGTTTTATGATTTTTATAATAATATTTCGTTTTATTATTATTGTTATTTATTTTTTAATGTGTATTTCATATAAACACATTTTATATGGCCTTAAACTGTGCCCGGTAAATGGCAATAGGCGCACCCCCTATTACATGGGACCATACCAGTAGGCGAAACGTGGGTGTTTACACGCCTGCTTGCAACTTGCAATCTTGATGCTATACAAACAGAAAATATCAATTGTATTTTTTACTCATGGTAAAATAATGTATTGTTGACGTGTATATTGGTATATAAATAAATGACTAGACTAAACTAAACTATTTTATCATTATTTAAATTTAAAACTTTTCTCTTACAATTAGTAATTACGTAGAAATTGGCCAAGTGCGAGTCGGACTCGCCAACGAAGGGTTCCGTACCATTATCTATACAACATTAGACAGTATATTATAACCTTTTTTCTAGTTTTTACGAAGGGTACGGAACCATTCGTGCGCGAGGCCGACTCGTATTTGGCCAGTTTTTGGTATTTGATGTTATAACGGCAACAAAAATACATCATCTGTGAAATTTTAACTGTCTAGCTATCAAAGGCAAGAGATACAGCCTGGTGACCGAGAGACAGATAGACGCGACAGAGAGATCGATAGACGAACAGTGGAGTCTTAGTAATAGGGTCTCGTTTTTACCCTTTGGGTACGGAACCCTAAAAAACTACACAAGAACGATTACGATGAAATCGAAACCTCCAGGAAATATCGTATGAAAGAAACCTACCAAGATTCCAAGCTTCATTATCTGTTTACTGAAAATAGCTTTCTATATGTGCGTATTAAGACATAAGCGAAATGATTATAACACGAGGTAAGTATGTTTTGTTTTACCGACGCTATCGTCTTTTGTAACTAGATACAAAATAATGTATTCATTGTCTAACTTGCTTTGTAAATGTCATAGTTTGTAGTTTGCTCAGTAACATAATTAATATGTTGAAATTGGTGTTCAATAAAAATTATTTGTATTGTATTATAAAATAAGATATTATTGTCTGGCTTCAAAACCGTCTTTTTTTTTTTTTTGTGCCTGATAGGTTAGCCTTTGACCACTATCTCACCTGATGGTAAGTGATGATGTGGTCGAAGATGTTATACAGGCTAACCTAGAAGTACTGGCTCTCAAGGACAGCTGCCGGAACACACCGTTAGGTGCTTGGCGACAGATTTTCTACTTGAGGGTGGTAGCTAGCCAGGCGGGCATTCGCAAAATGCCCTACCACCATGCAAATTAAAAAAAATATTTTATAATGTTCACCACATCACGATGCATGCTGCGACGCCTTTCTCTACTAGGGCCTAACAACACTCTTACGCTTTGTGTTCACCACGCTGTTACTAATGACTTGCACCATACAACGTCTATTAGAGAAGCCACCAGATTTCCCCCGAGCCCCGTGGCTTTGCTGCGAAAAACTAACTCCCAAGCCAACTCACCTTCTCGACATGATTGGCTTAATATGCCAATATCGGTGACGCCAAGAACTGTCATTGACAGTCGTTTACGTTTGCAATCAGATGTGTGGAAGCCGAACAATCTGCGGCAGGTCACGGTGCCCTCTCCTCTTTGTACCCTTTATTTACTAATGTGAGGTAAGTACGATATGCTTTCAGAGCTACACATCAACATATTGGGGACTAAAACATAAAATTGCCGTTTCGTAATGTATTTTTTTTTGGCACTACAAGTACTTTTTTCTCTGATATGTATCTGTATCCATTCAGCAATTGCTGAATGTAAAAAAATGATAGTTGAACATCAAATGACATGTCCTTTTTTAAATCTAGAATGTTATTATTATCTAGTGAAAATGTTTTGCTCTTAAAATGCAGGTCTAATTTTTATTCAAACTGGCCAGTGCGTTGTAACAGCAACTTCATAATTAATAACCCTATTATTTTAAACTGTGTTTTCGCTAACAACAAACAAGAACGAGACCAAGTTCTTTTCAGTTCACTTACCAGTCTTAACTCAAGCATGCTACACTTACTGAAACTGAAGGTAAGAAGGGCAACTTAGCAACACTTCACTGCCCTATTCCGACAACCAAATTATACCCCTCGTGGCAAACCTCTACAGAAAAGCCCTTAAAAAGCGTAACTCCATTTACCTCCAACCAATAATTTCTATAAATTAATGGTCACACAAAATAATAACTCTTTAGCGATAAGATTTACCTCGAAACCACCCGTGTAGAGCTTTCGAAACACAATTAGTTCAACGACCTCGCGTAACCTATTTGCTGCACGCATGACTTTTTCTTCATATAAAAACTATAGCTATACAACTACCCTTTTGTTCACAGACGACTTCTAAACGTCTTACAAGTAAAATGCTGATATAATTTAGTGTTTTCTCTTATAATTGTGAAGGTTTTCTTTTAATTTTAAATCAAAATAAACAATTCTTTTACAAAAGATTTGTCAACAGTAGCATAGAAAAAGAAAAAAAAGGTTTGAAGAGACAATGTTATATGATTCAGTCTATATCAATAAGTATAAAATTAGTGATAACAATAAAGTAGGTATTAATAGCAGGATTACGATGGTTCCTTAAGGTATACTTTGAATAAGTCAGGACAACTAGGCAAGTGCATAATTATAGAACTTGATACTTTTCTAAATTTGCTAAAATAGTACATTATGCAACAAGTGCGCGAATTTGTTTATTACAATCGAGCTGGGTTTTAGAAAGCTAAATGAAGTAGAGATTGTAATAAATAACGCGCACGAGTTTCATACGACGTTTTTCAACACACTTGCGAGGAAGGATTACGAAAATATTTTCTTGATCTTTTTGATAGCAGTAATAATCTGATTAAAAAGTTTATAATTAAATCTTCTAAAGTTCTACTTCAGTATGTAAAAAAACTCTTTGGTTTGTTTTTATATTTTATAACAAACGAAACAAATCTCCTTGGTGAGAAGGGTGGAAACGTTGTTTTTTTTTTCTTTTTAAAACACGAGTGCGTAATAGTTTATATTATAACACTAAAATCGGTGCATTTAAAGTCCCATTATGAGCGAGTGTGTTGAAAAATAAGATTTTAGTTTCTTTTTAATGTTTTTAGCGTAATACTAGGTGATAATGCCCTTGGTCACCGGGCTAGAATCCCTTATGCCTACCCTTATCTATCTACCCTTATCTATACATCTTCCTGTGGGAGTTGTATGGGACTACGAATAGAAATAGATAAATACGACAAGAAGATGTGCAGCAACGCCTCCTGAAGAATTGCCATCTTATATTGGGATCTGCGAAGCGTGGGAACGTGAGGCGTTCTTTCAACAACAGTGGTCGTTTTTCAGCTATTATTTTTTGTTGTTGATAGGTAAGCCTTTGACCACAATCTCACCTGATTTTAAGTGATGATGTGGTCGAAGGTGTTAACAGGCTTAACCTAGAATTACTGGCTCACACGGACAGCTGCGGAACACACCGTTAGGTGCTTGGAGATAGATTTTCTACTTGAGGGTGGTCGCTAGACAGGCGGGCGATCGCAAAATGCCCTATCACTATGCGGTGAAGCTCAAGCCCGTGGTGGGACTCGAATCATGGACCTGCTGCGCGGCAATCCATAGCCAATGCCACTGAGCCATCACTGCTTCAAAAATGGTAATGAAGAGATACTGATTCTTAGGCACGACTTAAAAACTACTTAACAATTTAAGAGTGCAACATTTCGGGTTGTATCTCTCAGATCTCGAATACGTGAAGGTCTGCAGTACGCGTTGGAGGCATTTCTGTTTTCGCTACTGAGACCGAAAGCAGAGGCGCGAGAATGTTTCGTTTGAACCATTCGTGCTTGCCTAGTCGTTCTTAACCGATCAACTAGGTTATTTACTGGTAGAGTGTGCGCTAGGGTTTTATACTACTGAGCACTTCCGTACATCAGAGAGCACGTGAAGCCGGCCGTCGGTCCCGGTTGTTGTCATAGGATAGCAGTCATTATAAGCATGGTGGTAGGACATTTTGCGAATGCCCGCCAGACTAATTACCACTGTCGAGTAGTGTCTGTCGACAAGCACCTAATGGTGTGTTACGGCACATCCGGCAGCTGTACTTGAGAGCCAGTTCTCATTTTAGGATATGCTCGATAGACCATCACCAGATCATCCTTTAACATCAGAAAAGACAGTGGTCGAAGGCTAGCCTCTTAGGAGTAAATAAAAATAGTTTTGGCGTTTTAAACTTACTATATTTAAATCAGTCGTAGGCCCATCAATTAGACTACTATGCTCGTCTGAATGAAAGAAGTGTTTTTCACTATAAAATAACAAGAATAGGAACTGACTTCGTTGACTGAATAAAGTGAAATGAAAAGTATAAAATAACTAAAGGAAGTCTGTATCATGCTGATCCAAAACACCTCACATTATTATGTGTACAGGTCTGACTTCCTCAAGTTATTTCATACCTTTTTTGTGTTGGAATTTGGTAACGCTTCTTTTAAAAATATTATTGTTCACATTTTTTAGTAGTGCATACTGCTTACGAGATCATTCATTCAATAACGAATTGATTCAGGCGCTACTTTGCGAAAATCCTTATTTAATATTAATAATTATTTCAAAATATTTTATGAAAACATTAAATCTATATTTTAGTAAAACACTTAAAAATATATCTAGTGACGATTCCGCCTAATTTTCCTAGTAAACTGACGTGACGTCACAAACGCTACGCAATCAAACCAGAAGAATATTCGACGCGTTTCGATTCTACACGAAGCATCCGCAAGAGATCTTGACTCTTCGAGGAGCACCGCTCGGCTAATTAAAATATGTCTACTTATGATTCATTCGCCTTTAAATACTGTTCACCAACAAGAGCTGCAATTATCATTAAATCATCCAGGTAAGTAATTACATTTAACTAAAAAACTACTCAACCGATTTGGACATGGGGAGCTTCACTTTCGTTACAATTGGCGTGGTATCTCTACTTTTTTAATCTGTAAAGGCATTTTTAATCGATTTCCTAGAAAGGAGGTTCTCGAAAAGACTTCTCTTTTATTTTAATGATGATTTTTTTAATGTTTTTAAGCGATTTCTCCGACAATTTTATAATGGACTGATGTTAATGTTTAATATTTTTGTTTTGTTGGGTGGAGAATACCTCCATATTGGTCCCATTTAAACAATGTTACTGAAATTTTTGTTTTTGAAGCAGTGATGGCTCAGTGGCATTGTCTATGTACTGCCGCGCAGCAGGTCCATGGTTCGAATCCCGCCGCGGGCTTGTACTTCACCGCATGGTGGAAGGTCATTTTGCTAGCGACCACCATCAAGTAGAAAATCTGTCGCCAAGCACCTAACGGTGTGTTCCGGCAGAAGTCCTTGAGAGCCAGGGAAATTACAGGCACATGAGACTTAACAAGTATGTCTCATGGTGATGGGCGCAGTGTAGTTCGTCACTTGTGACGAAATGCATCTGTTATATGCAGAGGATATCGCTTAACATCAGGTGGGCCTCGTGCTTGTTCCGTCACAATAATATAAAAAATTTAATGATAATATATAATTGTCAAAAGGTTTCAACGACAATTACAAAGTCAGTAGTAAAATTATAATATCACGGCTATAACATCCCTGCGACGTATCCAACCTACGTGAAAGGAAGTTTACGAGAGTGAACCTCTGTTCATTACCCAACTTGGGGTAGATCTGGTTCCACGGGAAATTTAACTTATTAACGTTTTTAGTTTAACCGCAACATACATTTTAGCAGCTTTATTTACTGATTGCATGTTTTGAGGCATTTGGGATGTATATTTTTTATCTCGGACTGAAAATAATAAGATTTTGATAACATATAGAAAAAAACGCGCCGATATAGCAGCACATTGACGTGTTGTAGAGTTTGCTGCGTATTAAACACACCACCGGGCTCTATAAAGCCGAAACATAGTACGTATACTACTTACAAGCAAGTATGCGCAATTCCAAGTAGGGTTAGCTTTAGGTTAGTAGCCGTCAATGGAATCTATGAAATTGAACTAAAGTAAAACAATACGTGCTTATTTGAAGAATTGCTGAGCCGTTACTTGGATCAGGACCTAACCACTGGACCGGGCTACATTACCCAAAAATGCTCTTACTAAACAACATTATTACTCAAGAGTTGTATATGAAGCGGTTGATACTAAGATTAATATATCAATTGGGAGGATAGATTTTAATTATTAAGTTACATCATGGAATCCTGTAAAAGAAAGTGTCTGTGGCGTAGTTTGCATTACGTCGAGGTGATAGTGATAAAGGCGATAAGATGGAGATAGAATCAAATCGTTCCCGCCACTCCTAAAAACGATGACACCCTTGATTGCGTTCTTCGGCTATTTCATGGTTATCCAAAAATTATATACTTATATTCCAGCGTAATACACATTGTACCCATGTTTTGCAAAATACATATTTTGAATTTGAAATCTTCAGTCTACTCGTGACCACGGTCAATGCAATTAGATCGAAACATCAATGATAGTCAAAATATGATTTATATAAATGAGTTTGGTTCGCAAAAGTTTAGAGAACAGTATGAGCAATATATATTTGGCTAGTGAAAGGAAAATCGTACCAATCCCACATCAGAGGTTGGAATACGAGTAGGAAGTTGATGATGACAACCGTCGTATATCCAACCCTCAAGAGGTTTACGAGAGTGTACCTCCGTCCATTACCCGACTTGGGGTAAATCTGGTTCTACGGAAAATTTAATTTATACACATGTTTTTAGTTTAGACGCAACACAAATTGTAATTGCCTTAATTAACTGATTGCTCGTTTTGCGGTGTTCAAGGTTGTTCATATTTTGTTGTGAAGGTGTTGAAGAAGGAAGCTAAATTGTTTTCAACAATCTTTTATTTTTCTTTGTAAATTGTACTCCTTAAAATTTTAATTGTTGGTTAGGAAAATTTTGACTTTCAGCGGGACTTGAATCCAACAAGACCATACTGTCACATTACCAATTATTATACCATGGAAGCAATCTAAAACTCAGAGAAAAATATTTATATATTTATTGATATTTTAATTACCATTAATGCTAAGCAGAATCAGGAGAGGGAAATTCAACTGCCCAGCACCCGCTTCCATAGCATAATTGCTAATGCTAAAAACAATTTTCTGGGGTCGCGGGTTTTGGTACCTCTAGTAGGCATATTTTTTCCTTTGCGTTTTCAGTAATCGTTACAACATACTTTTTCATTTACTTCTCATTAAGCACTTAGTTCTGGTGGTTTAATATTATTTTAATTCGCTAATAATTTCCTTTGTATTTCCGTTACTGTCTTATATTACTCTTTGAAGCTTTAAAGTGACTTCCAAACAAAAAGTAGATTGTTGTTAATTAAGCGTGTATTTAAAATAAACTTAGCTACCTCCATTGGTTAGAACATATGTCCTAACGGTGAATTTACGTAGCTATTTTTGAGAGTTTTCTCATTCTAGACTTAGCCAGCTTACAACATCATCGCTTATCAAAAGGTGAGATATACAGGGTTATTGATAAAATGCTAACAGCCTCTTAGGGTTGACTTCTGCTAGTCCTAACAAATATATTGAGATGAAAACATGTTTTTTTTTATTGTAATATTTTTATATCTTTGTGTTTGTGTATGTGTATTTGACGGAATAAACACGAGAACCATCTGATGTTAAAAGTATCGTGTGCCTGTAATGTAATATTTTATTAATACTTAGCTCGATGTAAACAACAATGAACCGCGCTGCGCTCCCTTTGAATAAAGCTTTGAATATTTACATCGAGCTATAAGCTATCATATATATTTCACAAAATATGAAATATTACATTACAAGCACAATATACTTTTAATATCAAGTGGTTTTCGTGCTAATTCAGTCAAAAACACAAGAATAAACATAGGAAAAAAAAAAAACATCTCAAAATATTGGTTAGGACTAGTAGAAGTCAGCCCTAAGAGGTTGTTAGCATTTTACCAATAATCCTGTATATCAATATATACGGAACGGTAGTCTATCATCAATAAAAAATGACTATATTACCCGTTCTCCGTTTACAGCCCCATCTCAAGTTTCCAGGCTGTATATGGAGAGTGAAGGGCAAACAGGTCAAGGGCTGCTCTCGTATTTTACAACTCTATGACACACCCCTTTACGACTACATAAATTTTGCAAACTTTGACGAGTATATGAAAGTGTGTTGCTTTTAGACAGAATAGTCGGCTGAGTTGCGAATGGGCTAGGTATATAGCTGCTTACAAGATATATTTTTTTTATACTGCTACTTGGCAATCTGTCTATGAAAGATAAAAGTCCAATGGACTGACTGAGGATCTCTGAATTCGTGTCTTTGGTTTGTCCAGTGAGTCATCTCTTAGTCTCTTTCTGAAAATCTGTCTGGTAGCCCTTGAATACTGTGTCGTTTTAGACGACATAGTTTTAGGGTCCCCGATCCTTGCAGTTTGCCAGTATTTATGTGTCTATTCAGTCTAGACTGATAGCTTCTGCTGTTATTTTTTGCATAAAAGTTAGAGTTTTATATGACTTTGTGCCCTGAGTGTCTCCAAATTAGAATGACCAAGCTTAAAACTGATCTCTTTTTCCAAAGCGCATTTAAAGAAGTTTGTCAGATCCTCTACTGTATTTTTAAAATATACCTCAGTGACTTTTAGTCAATATTATTGATATGTATCGACTATGATTTTACAAGAAATGTCATATCGAGTTGGTTCTTTTAAAATTTTGGGTCAAAATTTATTTCCTGTTCTTATGTTCGACCAAAGTACAATTAGCTTAGGTAGACTTAAAAATGGCTGCCGATGTTCTTCAAAAGTAACCCATATATATCTGGATTTAAGACATATATGGCAATGAATCCAGATAACTGCTCGAAGGACTAGAATACGAAGATAGTAGTGACAAATTGCATATACACAAAAAAATACAGCAGCATAAACTGGAATTGTTCAAAGATTTTCTGAACCTCCAGAAAACTCTTCAAATGCCTGTTTTTGCCAAGTCCCTTCTAGCTAACATACACCTAGCATACATCTACGAACAAGGGTTTGACATAGGTAGGTATTACGCCATACTTGGAAGACACTTAAACAATAATGACGCCTTTCATCTCGTTTTACAAGCCGTAAGTTGAAAACTTTGATTAAAACGTGAGATGTTTCCTATAATATTCTGTAATTATTTATTTATTAACACTAGCAAGTGGAAGATCTCTTCAACATGAGTCCATCTTGGTGTGTACCGTGTCTCACTCATTGTAAGGTATTTTGCCTCGAAGATACAGAAGACACAGACGAGCATAAAGTCGGATTTACAGACATTTGAAATGCCTGAGAACTGAGAGCCATAAGCATTTATGTTTACTTACACCGTTATGCCAAATTTTAAATAGTTTTTTGAAGCAGTAGTGTGCAAACAAGTGGACAAAGGAGATACGTTTTTTTATTTATATTCTGATAGGTGATGATGTGGTCGAAGATGTTGTTCAGGTTATCTAGAATTATTAGCTCCTAAGTGCGGCTGCAGGAACGCACGTTAGGTGCTTGGCGACTCGGGACTGACGGCTTAAAATGCTTTCCTAAGCAAGAGATCCTCTAGTCAGGAAGGCTCATGCCAATCTAGCGGTCACCTATGCAAGTCAAGACAGCAGCGGACTTTGCAAGTTGATCAGTACGAACTAATAAGCAAGCTTCGCTGAGAGCGCGTTGAAAGTCACAATATTATAGTAAAAAAACATTTTATAAACGCACAAAAGCCTATCTTTATGCATGGGAATATAACCTTCCAGCTATCTAGTTTAAGCGTATTAAATTTTACTGGAACTGTATCAAAATAAAAATTCCTATAAAATTTTCCTCCATAAAGTTTTCAATAAAACCCGGTTTGAAATAAAAACCGCGGTCTGTGTTGACTGAATCAGTCATAACCTGTCTGATAAACGACTTTAGCTCTTAAATATCAGGGTACAGATGATAATTTTGTTTGCATCTATTTATTAATTTCTAGAGTTACCCCAGAGAATTCAGTTTCGCCTCTATATTTTGATGTTTGGGTCTTTTGTAGAGAAATTTTGGAATACATGGAATATTGAATTTTGATGTATTGTTTATTTGGAACTGTGCTGGTATACATTAAGCATATCGTCAAGGTTAAATACTCCCGAAGGGGTATTTGAAAGTATTTGAGCACCTATACTCACTATGTTTTTTTTTTATGCATGATAGGTTAACCTTTGACCGCTATCGCACCTGATGGTAAGTGATGATGTGGTCGAAGATGTTGTTCAGGCTAGCCTAAAAGTACTGGCTGTCAAGGACAGCTGCCGAAACACACCGTTAGGTGAGACAGATTTTCATACTTGAGGGTGGTAGCTAGCCAGACGGGCATTCGCAAAATGCCCTACCACCATGCTATAACGACTGTCAGCCTAAAATAACAACCGGGAACGACGGCTTAACGTGCCCTTCGAAGCACGGAAACGCTCAGTAGTAATGTCACTAGCGGTCACCCATCCAACTCATGACCGCGGGCGACGTTGCTTAACTTTGCTGATCGGTTAAGAACAGCTAAGTAAACTTCGCTACGAGCGCTTCAAAAATATTATTATTTATATATACAGATTTATGTATCATATTAAGTAAGTATATTGTATGTGTGATTAATTTATATTATGATAAGTTATAAATATACAGTGTAGGTAACATAAAGTACCTAAATATTTAACATGATTACTTTTAATCTTATTATTATACACCACCGTCATCTATCACAGCTGAATTTCTCTCCATCCGTTGTCTGGAAGAGATCGCTTTTAGCGATATGACCGCCAATTGTACAACATTACTTATATGATATTGTTTATAATTATTGTTATTTTGGTGTACAATAATGAGTTATCTATCCATCTATCTATACTTCCTGTTACTTTTGTTCCCATGTTTTAGTGTCCCATTGCTATCTATCGGGAAAAATCTAAAACAATTTTTTGTGTTATTTTATGTTTTTGTTATTAAGTGATGAGACAGACAAGCCACCTGCCTGAAGGTAAGCGTCACGAGTGTCCATTTCAGTTGCAGTGTCCTCGTTCTGCTTGACACTGCATTGCACTCGTCATTCTAAGACGTTTGTTCTCATGTCTCTTTGGTAAATTTGTTTAAATTGCTACAATACTCTTCACGCCTTAATACTAAATTTGCACACTACTGCATCGAGGTAGAATATGTGAAACTGCAGTGGTACCCAACAAGACGGAATTTTGCTGAAGAGCAGCTGATACCCAATCGTAGTGTATTTTCAGATGTTGTCTTTTCGTTCGCACTACACACTGCGGTTTAGTTTTGTACAAATAAATAGATTTACTTCTAATATAAAACTGTATGTAGTGATAATTCTGTAAAAATTTGGTTAATTATAATAGCCGAAATATATTACACTGCGTTCGCTTCTACACGAAGCACATTCAGGATTACAATTCGAGCGCATGATTGAGACTTTCAACACCTACTGACATGGTATTCAGACATTCTAATAACGCCTTAAGGGTGAACTGGCCGGCCCGTTCTCCATACAAACGTGGTAGGGTGATCACTCCCTTATTTGAGGATTTAGGTCCAAAATAAAGCATAATACCGATTGATCTCGTCATTATCTAGGCTTGTATAATGCCGAAATTTTAATAAGTTAATTAACTTTTTCATATAACATTTTCGAGGCTCATAACTTTCACCTTAATTATCTTTTTAAAATTTCGGCATCATACGAGCCGAGATAATGACGAGATCAATCGGTATTATGCTTATTTCTGGACCTAAAATCTAAAATAAGGGAGTGATCATCCCACGGCGTTTGTATGGAGAAGCGACCGGCCAGTTCAACCATAAGACACGAAACTATCAATATTTATACGAAAATGTTAGTACTAGGAGTGTAAGTATCAATACCTGTAATTGATCTTAATAAGAGCATCATATGCTTTTATTAAGTAAATGATTTCAAAATACGAGTATAACAGTACTAGTAGTATACGTATCAATACTAATATCTGTAATTGACCTAATAAGAGCTTCAAATAAGCTTTTATTAGAAGCATGCGATTAGTAAACGTTTGATATAGGAGTATAACAGTACTAGTAGTGTACGTATCAATACTATTATCTGTAATTGACCTTAATAAGTGCGTCACATTTTCGTTTATTCAGTAAATGATTTCGAAAGACGAGTATAACAGTACTAATAGTGTACGTATCACTACTAAAATTTGTAATTGACGTCGTATATGCCTTAAGTGTGTAAGCGCCGCTTGAGGCATTATTTTATAGGTAACTTTTTCTCACACCTACCCACATTTTATATATATGCCCAGTGTAACAAACGCAGTTATAAGGCCAATAAATGAATCTTATCTTATCTTATCTTATCTTATATTTCGCTGCACAGTAATAATACTGGTCGTCATTCGTGAAGGACGACAGTCTGGATTTACGCTCCGTTCTCACCGCACATACGTAGATGCTTGGTGAAGATTCCACCAGCACTATATGTTCTTACCCGCGCCGCGCATTGTGATCATATCATAGTACAAAAATCGAAGAAATATAGTGAAGCAAGTGAGGAAGCTCTGGCCAGAGGCTACAACCAGGAGGACCCGTGAAGACGAGGATAACAGACGAGTTCCAGGTACCACTGTGCAGCTTCTTCATTGTGTTTATTTACTTTATTCCGCTCTTTATATACTTTCACAAGCCTATGGATATACCTCCGCACTTTCTCCCACTGGCAACGGCTTGTACTGCTCAGCCGATCAGTGGCGGCTTCAAAGTGAATAATTTTAATAACGATTACACCACTTTTAGTAGTGTAGGGATCAATAAAAAAAATATTTGACCTTAATAAACGCCTAAATTGAATAAATTTGTAACTGACCTGATTCATAACTGCGTTCATTGAATTAATTATTTTTAAATTTGAATATACCAGTACCAGTAGTGTACGTATCAATACTTAAATATGTGATTGACTTTAAGAGCGCTTATATGCCTAAATTGTATAAATTATTTTGAAGTCCTAGTATACCAGTACTTGAAGCAGTGATGGCTCAGTGGCATTGGCTATGGACTGCCGCGCAGCAGGTCCATGGTTCGAATCCAGCCGCGGGCTTTAGCTTCACCGCATGGTGGAAGGGCATTTTGCGACTCCCCGCCTGGCTAGCGACCACCCTCAAATAGAAAATCTGTCGCCAAGCACCTAACTGTCCTTGAGAGCCAGTGAAATTACAGGCAAATGAGACTTAACAAGTATGTCTCAAGGTGATGGGCGCAATGTAGTTCGTCACTTGTGATGAAATGCATCTGTTGTAGGCAGAGGATACCGTTTAACATCAGGTGGGCCTCGTGCTTGTTCCGTCACAATAACATAAGATAAAAAAAAGAGTACATATCAATACAAAACTTTGTAACTAATAAACATAAGAGCGTCGTTGAAACCTTTATCGAATAAAGATTTAGACTAAGACTTTGATGTTGTTTTTTAAATTCACGAGCAGCGTGTAATGAACGTAAAACATATTATTTCACATATTTCCTATTTCAAGATATTTACGTTTGACCTTTCCCTTACCCCTTAAGATAATGATAATAATATGTGCTTAGCATCAGTTCCCCATTCGGTACACATTTGTCCCTTGACCGTGGGCTATATGTATAACGTGACAAAAGTGACACACGACGGAATGACGTGCAGGGCGTGTCTCTCGCTTAATGTCTGTTTGTGGACCAAGTTAAAAGGTTACAGATATTTGGATGATTGGGAGTTTATTATGTTTTTTAGATGCGTCTCACGCCTGATGTCTGTATTCCTTCGAAAAGGTAGGGTATTTGAACAGAAACAATTCACTGCTTATAAATTAGCTCTCATGCAATAAAATACTAGTTACTTTGCCTGTTGTGTACTAGTTGTGTTACTTTCTTCTGGTCACATTTTTAATTATTAATTTATTTAAATCTCCAGTCTGTAACTTCAAATTTTTCAGACGGAAAAACTATAATATAATTTTGTCTGATTCGTGACAAATATTGAACCGTTATAGCACTTCAAGATACAAATCTAAAATGTTGACACTATGAAAATCATGGTAACTCCTACTTTAAATTATTGCATTTGAACATTTTAATTAGAAAGACAATCAGTATTACTTCCCGATTGGTGCACATTCGTCTCACGGCGATTGTTGACAATAATGGCACACGATGCTAACCTAGAAGTACTGGCTCTCAAGGACGGCTGACGGAACACACCGTTAGGTGCTTGGCGACAGATTTTCTACTTGGGGTGGTAGCTAGACATGCTGGCAATTGCAAAAAGCCCTTCCACCAAGCGGTGAAGCTCAAGTCGGCGGTGGGGATCAAACCAGGGTACTGCGGCGCGGCAGTCCATAGCTATTAGCACATAACCGGTGCGTCGAACCTACGCATTTTTAAGTCTAGGTTAAAACGCTGGCTGATCAATCGAACGTTTTACAGCTACGAGGAGTTCCTATCACATATATAGGAATTCTTATACATAGGTGGTAGGCATTTATTATTTATTGATTGTGAGTACTGTGAGTACTTCTTCCTATGATTAATTTGTATTTTTATGTTTCTGACATATATTTATAAGTACGTTATAATATTATTATTATTTTTTCTGTTTGTATTTACTTTTGACATGTATTTTTTCTTTTTTATTATTTTGACGTATTATTATTATTATTCAATTATTCGACATTGATGATTATGATATTTCAAATTATTTAATTAATTTGGTAAATTTAGAGACGTAGATTATAGTATTTTAATTATGTTAAACTGTAATATGTCTGTTTCTTTTTTACACATACTGAAATGTATTTTTGACGTGTATATTATAATACCAATAAATGAATATGAATATGAATATTACCGCTCGGCCATCATTGCTTCAATACTAGCCGTTATGTATATGAAATATTGTGTCTATTTACTATTAGTGGAACTAGTTCACTTTGTCCTTCAATCAGAATTCAAAACCTAGCGATGTTAACACTGCTGCGAATTTAAGTAAAAAGGGACTTGTAACCACAAATACCTCGAGGGCATCTTCTTTATAGGACAATTTTATGATGATCGTGGTATGCAAGAATAGGGTTAAATCTACTGTACTATCTAGATCTTTGACTACTACGTGATTATTACCTGTTTCTAAATCATTTTTCTTATAGTCTTAATTTTTCTGATTTGAACCTTTGACCTCTATCTTACCGGATGGTAACTGATGGTGTCGATCAGGCTAATCTAGAATTACTAGCACTCAAGGACAGCTTTGGAACGGATGGATTTTACACTTAACCCATTGATATCGACAATAATGATAACAATAGAATTTCATTCATAAATTGGCCACAGTGGGTCAGCCGATCTCAAAGAGTGGTACCTATCCAGGTGGTCATCCGCACAATGCCATCATAAGATAATACAACCGGGAACGACGGCTCAAGAAGCATGAAAATGCTCAGTAGAAATGCCACGTTTACCCATGTTGCATTTCATGACTGCAGCGGACGTTGCTCAACTTAGCTGATCGGCTAAGAATGGCTAAGCAAATTACGCTACAATTGCTTTAAAAATATTTTAAACTTATTTGATTAGGTAATGATATTTTTTTTATTTCAGATAGGTAAGCCTTTCACCACAATCTCACTAGATGGTAAGTGATGATGTGTGTGAAGGTGTTAACAGGCTTAACCTAGAATTACTGGCTCTCAAGGACAGCTGCCGGAACACACCATTAGGTGCTTGGCGACATATTTTCCACTTGAGGGTGGTCGCTAGCCAGGCGGCCAAGCCAAATGCCCTTCCACCATGTGGTGAAGCTCAAGCCGCGGCGGGATTAAAACCATGTACCTGCTGCGCTGCAGTCCATAGCTAATGCCACTGAACCATCACTGCTTCAAAAATGACATTATACTTAAGAGTTCTGAAGCGCTTGTCGCAATACTTGGTCTTCTTAACTGAAACTATATTATGCTTCTTTCTCTGAGGTCAATATTTGATAGGTGTTTTCTACTGAGTGTTACTGTAGTGTTTTTTGAACTGAGTTCTTTCATATATTAGTGGGGTCAACGAGCTGTCGGTCATTGTCGATTTCGTAGCATTGCAAGAGGTACGCTATGCCGGAAGTCTTCAGGCTGCCTGACAATTTGCATGATGGTAGGGCATTTTGGAAACTAAACCTGGCTAGTTATCACTTTCGCCAATCTGTCATTGAGATCCAACTTCCATATTATTAATGTATGCCGGTTTTCCATCTTCGACTACATCAACACTTACCATTACATGGGTTTGTGCTCAAAGGTTTATATATCAGCAATTCAAAGAATAATTATAAAGATCACAAAAAAACGACTCCTAGTTGCTACTTGCATAAATGTGCGGTCTTCCGCACATTTATGCAAGTAGCAACTAGGGAGCACCCTAGTTAAGAAACTAGGGTGCTCCCTAGTTGCTACTTGCTAGCCAACAGTCCCTTATTTCTCGCACAATAAGAGTGGGTAACGCTTAGTATATCACAACAATATCTTAGATGACATTTGCCATTTTTGCTCGCTACTTCCTACTACTTGTGACACAACTGAAAGCTGGCTCGTTTGTCTGCAGCTATCAAATTAGCCGTTGGATTGCCCCTTTGGCCCGCTAACTGAAGCTAATGCGTTGCGGACCCTGCGTTCACTGTCCGATATTTAGTACATTTTAGTAACTTTAAATTTCGTCACTTTGTTTATGCTTAGAGCATATTATTATTTACCTTTTGTGAATGCTATTGTATGTATAGTATGTCTTTGGCTTGGTAGTAAATCTAATGCAGACTTTGTTTTCAATGTATATGTGTATTCGACGGCATAAGCACGAGGACCACCTGATGTTCAAAGTTTCTTGTGTCGGTAATTTATTACTTCATTTATTTTATTACTTTGCTCGATGTAAATATTCAAAACTCTATTCAAAAGGAGCGCGGCGCGGTCCAGTGTTGCTACGGCGGGCGATCTTGATTAGCCAAAAAACAAAAAACATTTCTCAAATTTGTCAAGGACTAGCAGAAGTCAACCCTAAGAGGTTGTAAGAATTTTATCAATAACGCTATATATTATCTAAACCAAATGATTGAGCAAAATTATTTGTGATGTCAAGTATTAGTCAAGTCAATCGGCGTTGGCTGACTGAGGGTCAATTTCACCTAACTACTATACGATAACACTATACAATGATAGTTTTTATTTCGATAACCAACGGTCCTTACATATGAAATTGGCGTTTTGTATGGGAGGAACAAAAAGTCGAATATTTTTTAATATAATATATTTAATTAATCAAAGTATGAACCATTATTTTCTATGCACTTTTGCCATCTCATAGGTAGTTCATTGATCCCTTTACTAAAAAAACCAGTCGGACGGGAATCAATAAAATCTTTGAAGGCGATTTGGACTGCCCCATCGGAGTTGAATTTTTTCCCTTGCAAGAAGTTATCCAAATTTCGAAAAAAAGGTAATCTGTTGGAGCAAGGTCCGGGGAGTACGGAGGATGTCTTAGACTTTCCAATTGAAGCTCTTCTAATTTAGTAGCCGTCTGTAGCGCAGTGTGTGGTCTAGCGTTGTCGTGAAGCAGCAGTGGCGTGGAGCGATTGACCAGCCTAGGTTGTTTAGCCGCTAGCTTTTCCATCATGGTTTGCAATTCCTGACAATAGACATCAGCCGTAATAGTCTGGCCAGATTTGATAAAACTGTAATGAACAATACCGGCACTAGTCCACCAAACGCTTACAAGTAACTTTTTTGGGGTTAATTTTCGCTTGGGGCAGGATTTGGCTGGCTGGCCAGGATCTAACCATTGCGCTGAGCGCTTCCGATTATCGTAAAGAACCCATTTTTCATCACAGGTAATGATTCGGTTTAAAATACCTTCATTATTGTGCCGGTTTAGTAATGTAACGCAGCAGTCGACGCGCGTTTGCCGGTTTGTTTCAGTCAATTCGTGAGGTACCCACCTTTCAAGCTTTTTAATCTTCCCAATTTGCTTCAAGTGAATTAAAACAGTTTTATCACTAACATCGCAGCCTGCAGCTAACTCGGACGTGGTTTGCGATGGATCCGCTTCCACAATAGCCTTCAACTCTTCATTATCAACTTGAGTCTCAGGCCGTCCACGGGGCTTGTTCTGCAGGTCGAAATTTCCAGAACGAAAACGTTGGAACCAAAAACGAACTGTGTTTTCTTTTGCAACACGACCGCCATACACATCATTCACCCTTCGAGTTGTTTCCGCAGCACTAGTGCCACGGCGGAACTCGTACTCGTAAATAATGCGATATTTAAGGTTTTCCATTTTGTAAAATGAGTGACGCAAACAGAAAAAAACAGAAGAAAAAAAACAAATGAATGACGATCATCGAAGCACAAATACATGAGTCTATAGCTGTACAAATTTGAATTTGGAATTCCTTACCAAAGAGGAGAAATTCGTGATTAAAGTGGCCAGTACGAAAAACGCCAATTTCATATGTAAGGACCTAATATAATAGACCTCTGTCACCATATAGACATTCAATGATGTTGCGACATTTTTTTAATTTGCCATGGTATTGAATTTTATGAATTTTGATTTCAAACAGATAGCTGTGGCAAAGGAAAAAATCTTATCAAGGATAAAAAGTTGTATCGTCAAATGTGGTGGTGTAGCTCCAATACTAAAACAAATATGACCACCTTGCTACAGCTAATAATACATACTATGTCTCTGTCCACGCTGCAGGGCACTCAGTGGTGATAAAAGTACAAACCAAAGAGTTTGCTTACGCTACGACAAGAATCCAACAAACTTAAAATTTGCGTCTATGTTTGACATTCAATTTTTTCTAGGTATAGCTGGTAGGTAAACCTTTGACCACCATCTCACCTGATGGTAAGTGATGTGGTCGAAGTTATTACCAGGGTTAACCTATAATTACTGGCATTCAAGGATAACTGCCGGAACACACCGTTAGGTGCTTGGAGACAGATTTTCTACTTGAGGCTGGTCGTTACCCAAGCGGGCATTCACAAAATGCCCTTCCACCATGCGGTGAAGCTCAAGCCCGCGGCGGGATTCACATGAACCTGCTGCGCGGCAGTCCATAGCCTATGCCACTGAGCCATCGGTGTCTTAAATAATAGCAAAAGCTTCTACATTTTTACGGATTATAGTATAAAGTTATCTGCATATTAATTTAACCCTAGATTGGTGATATCAGTATTTCATTAGTTTTATTTTCATCACTTACTTTTAACTTCAAAGTTCTAGCAATTAAACTACAAACAAGGTTGGTAAAAATCACGTATTTGATTATAATCTGTTATCGATTCGCGATCACTGTTCAGTAAAATTAAAAGATATATTTATAAATATTTAACATTATAAAATGAAAAGATCATTCGTTGCATACTTTTGTATGCAACGAATACACTACTGGACTGATTTGGATGAAATTTGGTGCAGAAATAGTTTGAGACCAGGGAAAGGACATAGGATAGATTTTATCCAACTGCGCAAGAAGAGGTTAACCGGCGCGTGCGGAGCCGCGGCCGAAAAGCTAGTAAATTATAAATCCAAGAATTTAACTTCGCTCTGACGACCTTCAAGTGACCTGTTTTTATAACATATTATAAAAAACACCTACCCAAACGGATAACATAATCCGACCTGTCGAATTATTCATAATTTTACCGAGAGCCGACCTCTAATACAACTAAAGAGAACTTTGAACTTATCCTCTTAGTTAAAACACAGAAAAAAACAAGTTAAGCTACTTAGTCCAGCTTACATATTTACCCGCACTTATTCTGTTCTCCAGCTTTTGCAGCTTACCTGAAATAGTAAAAACGAGTATTTAAAAATTTGGTAGTACTATAAAGTTGTCTTAGGTCAGTCACCTCATAACCATAATCATTGCAATGTGTTTGATACGTTGGGTCAAAAACAATGATAAACATACATGGTTTAAACCGTTCAGAGTTGTTTGATTACATTTTTTTTTATTCCTGATAGAAGAGCCTGTGGCCTCTATCTCGACTGCCATCGTAAGACAACAACCGGGACCGATGGCTTCACGTGCCTTAGGAAGCACAGAAGCGCTCAGTAGTAATGTCGCTAGCAGTCACCCATCCGTCTCATAAAAATGGCGGACGTTGCTTAACTTTGCTGAGAGGTTAAGAACAGCTAAGCAAACTTTGCTACGAGCGCTTCTGTGCTTCCTAAGGCACGTGAAGCCATCGGTCCCGGTTGTTGTCTTACGATGGCAGTCGAGATAGAGGATTTTAGGATTTATGTTTAGTACATAAATTCATTACACGACATGTAAACATTTGGAATCCATTTTAGGATTTATGTTTATTATTACCGGGTGCTAGGTTAGAATGTCTACCCATCCCATTTCTTTCCGTGGGAGTCGTAAGAGGCGACGACGGGAAACATACCAGAAGGTGGGAAGCAGTGCTTCCTGAAGAACTGACAGCTTATACTGAGATCTCCAAGACGCCTGCCAAGGATTATGGCAAATCCTCCCAATTGCCTAAAAGAGAAGACCTCGTTCAACGGTGGACCTTACAGTTATATACCGTTATGGCAATATTAAAAGTAGCAGAATGGGCCTTCGGTGTCATTAGACATGAGGACTTTAACTAATTTATTTTCAGTGCGAGGGTACTCACTGTTTAATGTGCTCTTTACTGTTTCAAGTAAAATCTGGAGCATAGACTAATAAAAAAGTTGGAGTTCGCGGCTTCACTGGTACTTATGTGTGGCTTTACTACGAGTTTTACAAAGTTTTGTTTGGTAGTATACATCACAGCGGCATTGTACAGAGATTGAATTAGGTTCCTGCTTAATATGGTACAAAATATAATTATAATGGAGTACTAAAAAATATTGTCAATTCGACGCTGGTATTTGTATTTGCTCATGTTTACCCATAACTTTTTACATATTTTTAATGAGCTAAAAAACTGTCGCGAGTTGTACTTATTGAGAATATAACTCCAATTTGGTATCATTTCAATATTATCAATTTCCGACAAACAGTTTTTCATATTACTCAACAAATGAACAAATATTAAATGAGTAAAAAATATTATTAAGAAACGGTTTTATTGTAAACATAAACATAATAGTGATGCAGGGAATGTACTTAAAGCTAAGCAAGGTAGCTACCAGGTACCAATCATCAAGTAACTCTGTTCATCAATATAAGGCATTGATCAGAAAAGATAAAAATAAATCAAAACGTGGGGCGTATTACAAGGTAAAATTTCAACAAAAAAATATAAAATTGGACCATGAAAGTGTGTGTTAGTTAAACATCCTGGTATCGATTTCAAGCAGTTATTTCACATTTGTCAGTGTTAGAAAAAAGTTTTCTTGTTTTAAAGTTTTGTGTATATCACACAACTAGTACCGCGAAACTTCAACAATGTTTTAATAAGATTATGTGTATTTGTTTTGATGTCATTGAAAGACATAATATGGCAACCCCACATAAGAAAAATATGAGTACGTAGGTAGATGATAGTGATTTAATAACCATGTCACCAATTGAATCTTACGCTCTTGTTCTTGCTTGTAATGTTATCTAGAAGCGCCGACGTAAAAAAGTTTCATTGGTAGGAATATTTTTGGTGCCCATTGGCTCTGGGAAGGCTTAGTTAAATACGTGCATAGGTTGGTCCGGGACAATTTGTCCGTTCCAGCATCACGATCTTAGTACAATGTGATTTAAAATCCCTTTTTTTTACTAGCCGGACCTTAGTCAGAACTACAATTATGCGTAGTTGGATACGAGTTACTTGAGGGCATGTTTATCTGACGTGGAGATGATATGAACTGACCACCAAGATCATGTGATTTAACGTTGGACTTTTTCTTGTGGAGTTTTTAAGGTCTATGCGAATAATTCACAAACCACAATGATCTTCAAAGCCAACATAACCCATGCCATAGCTTAAATTCAGCCTGAATTATGCGCCAGTCACTGAAAATTAGACATTTCAGATGCACGCTACACAGAGAAGCCGCATCGGACCTTTGAACGATGTTCAATTCCACACATCATGGCATTGATAGCACAGACTTTGTTTTATATCAATATAAATAAAGGAAGCGTTTAATGAAATACCCTGTACATTCAGATTGACTTGAGAAACTTATTCCTGTATTTGGAAGTCGGTATGACTTTGACTTTAATTATAACACGCCTATAAATCTATTGAAGTAACGAAATGGGAAAACCTCGGAGAACATTAGGTACTCATGTTTTCATTGGAGTGGACACTTTCTAGAAAATTCAACTCGTCGACTCACACCATATCCCTATATCGACGACCTTGAACGATGCTGAGGGGAAATATAGCAAAGATCTGTCTGTCTGTATTAACAGAATTTTAATTAGAGGAGAAGCAAAACTAGGCCCCCATTCCACTATTTAGGTTTCTTTTGGCTTGTACTGCAATGTCACTACATTTGGCAATGATAGTTATTTTAAGGCAGTTTCATTTCATTGAAAATACATGCTATTCAAAATTGGTACTCAAACAAATAACATTTGAATTTTACGAATTTTGAGGGCACACAATTTAGATCTCAAGCGGGAATCGAACCCGATTTTACGCTTCGGGCGCATTAACCACTCGGCCATCGAAACATGTAAAAGTTGGTTTTCAAATTGTTGTTTTACTATATAAGGGGATGGTGTGACCATCAACCAGACCATTGGACTTCCTCTGACCGAAAGAAGTGCTGTTTAATTTTTTTTACTTTAATAATGATGTCGTCCTCCACCACTAATTTGGGTTTGCCATAATCTTCTCGCTTTGGGTCTTGGAGACCACTGTATAAGCTAGAAGTTCCTCGGCGATGCTGCCCAATTTCAGGTTCGTTAGTCGGCTCTTACGACACCCACGGGAAGATATTTGCGGGTAACTTTCTAGTTCACCACACCCACGGGCGCCTTTGACAAGTATCTCACCTAATGGGAGGTAATTGATGCTGTTGAAGAAGATGTTGTTCAAGATAACCTTGAATTACTAGCCCTCTAGGATAGCTGCCAAAATACACCAGTGAGTGTTTTCCACAGATTTTCTACTTGATAGTAGCTATAGCCAGGAGGGCATTCACAAAATACCATTCTAAGACAACAACCGGAACGAACAGCTTCACGTACCCTCCAAAGCACGAAAGCGCTTAATAGTAGATACCACTAGCAGTCACCCATCCAAGTTATGACCGCAGCGGACGTTGCTTAACTTAGTTTATCGTTTACAAATGACAAGGCAAGCTTCACTACGAGTACTTTAAAACCACTTAACCTATAAGGACAGATCCTCAGGCTTATGTGCTATACCATACTATCAGCGGGCAGCATGCCAAACATGCTAACTGCTTTATCTATTTGTATCACAATCAGGGTTGCCATCGGGTATGCCTATAAAATTCTGACAAAAAGCCTGTTTTCTAGTAAAAAGTCTTGACATTTTGCTACAGCGCCAAAATAAGTAGTAACTAAGATAATACTTAGGTAGGCGCCACTAAAACAGTACTTTCGTCTATTCCTGGAGTGCCAGTCGTAACAAAAGACTTGTTTGGGAATAAACTCAACGAATTATATTTATTTGTATTTCTCTCCCATGTCAACTTTCAAATAAATTTTCTGGAAATAGAAAAGTAGCGCATCTCTGTATTAGATATTGCCAGAATATTACAATATATAAAATTCATGAAATTCTATTCATTTTTGTCAGAATTAAATGGTAATAACTACAAACACAAATTATGTATAAAATAAATAAATATAGGTGTATACGTAACCTTTCGCATGTTAAAAATATTAGTATCGAGTAGCAGGTTTAAAGTTTGATAGTTTAAAGAATTAATATAGATTTCGAGATCTTCTATTAAACTAGAATAGAAAACTTCATGCGTGTAACTTCATTGGAAATAAGTTGTAACTTTTTCAATTATTTTCTTGGTCGATGGGATAGGCAATTCAAAATACATATATTTTATTTGACTCCATTCGTATTGCGATTAGGTTAAGGTTGTCATTAGTCAGGATTTATCCTTACATGTCAGGACTTTTGGTTCTTATCAGAATTATTCCGGATTTGGACAAGGTAAGGATTTATGAATTTTGAAACAAATCGAAGAAATAAAGTTTTATTGATTGTTATTTAGTAAGAATTAATTTGGTACATTTCATAAGAATAATAATTGTACCCATCATTATAACACGAAAAATTCATAATTACATAATTTTAATAAAAACAATAATGGAAATCACTATCTGTCCAAGTAATTAATGCAAGTTTGGTACATGTTTTGCCCTTCTTGGTTAAACTTTTTTTGATTCTCTAATGTGCACTTAGCGAGAAGTTATCTCACTTTGATAGACATAAAGTTTACTTCTGCTCGTGCATATTAAGTTCCATAGATTGTAATATTCTGGCAATATCTAATACAGAGATGCGCTACTTTTCTATTTCCAGAAAATTTATTTGAAAGTTGACATGGGAGAGAAATACAAATAAATATAATTCGTTGAGTTTATTCCCAAACAAGTCTTTTGTTACGACTGGCACTCCAGGAATAGACGAAAGTACTGTTTTAGTGGCGCCTACCTAAGTATTATCTTAGTTACTACTTATTTTGGCGCTGTAGCAAAATGTCAAGACTTTTTACTAGAAAACAGGCTTTTTGTCAGAATTTTATAGGCATACCCGATGGCAACCCTGATTGTGATACAAATAGATAAAGCAGTTAGCATGTTTGGCATGCTGCCCGCTGATAGTATGGTATAGCACATAAGCCTGAGGATCTGTCCTTATAGGTTAAGTGGTTTTAAAGTACTCGTAGTGAAGCTTGCCTTGTCATTTGTAAACGATAAACTAAGTTAAGCAACGTCCGCTGCGGTCATAACTTGGATGGGTGACTGCTAGTGGTATCTACTATTAAGCGCTTTCGTGCTTTGGAGGGTACGTGAAGCTGTTCGTTCCGGTTGTTGTCTTAGAATGGTATTTTGTGAATGCCCTCCTGGCTATAGCTACTATCAAGTAGAAAATCTGTGGAAAACACTCACTGGTGTATTTTGGCAGCTATCCTAGAGGGCTAGTAATTCAAGGTTATCTTGAACAACATCTTCTTCAACAGCATCAATTACCTCCCATTAGGTGAGATACTTGTCAAAGGCGCCCGTGGGTGTGGTGAACTAGAAAGTTACCCGCAAATATCTTCCCGTGGGTGTCGTAAGAGCCGACTAACGAACCTGAAATTGGGCAGCATCGCCGAGGAACTTCTAGCTTATACAGTGGTCTCCAAGACCCAAAGCGAGAAGATTATGGCAAACCCAAATTAGTGGTGGAGGACGACATCATTATTAAAGTAAAAAAAATTAAACAGCACTTCTTTCGGTCAGAGGAAGTCCAATGGTCTGGTTGATGGTCACACCATCCCCTTATATAGTAAAACAACAATTTGAAAACCAACTTTTACATGTTTCGATGGCCGAGTGGTTAATGCGCCCGAAGCGTAAAATCGGGTTCGATTCCCGCTTGAGATCTAAATTGTGTGCCCTCAAAATTCGTAAAATTCAAATGTTATTTGTTTGAGTACCAATTTTGAATAGCATGTATTTTCAATGAAATGAAACTGCCTTAAAATAACTATCATTGCCAAATGTAGTGACATTGCAGTACAAGCCAAAAGAAACCTAAATAGTGGAATGGGGGCCTAGTTTTACTGCTTAAAGATGTTCAAAGTACTTTGCTCTAGATACGAAAAGGTGGTCGCAGGATATGATACTAGGTTTATCTTGTTATTAAACCAGACTTTGTGTTTTTTCAGATTATAGTCGGATTCAGTATGGAACTTATATACCAAGTTTTTGTAGGGCAAAAAACCATTTCAACTTTTATGAGGCACCCTTTTGCAAAACCCGGATTTCATATATTTTCTTCGTAGAACCTAAATACTTGTTTTTATTAACCTACTTCTTACTAATACACTCACCTAAGTATTTATTGCAATTTCTCCGCCCGTCACCCCGTGACCTTGATCACTGCAAAGTGTTTAAAACGTCGCGACAAGAATAATATTAAATATACGCGATTTAAAACATTTAAGATGGTTTGGACATGTGGAGAGAATGAATGAAATGAGAATGACTAAACAGGTATACATGGGACAAGTAAACGGAAGTGTTGGAAGAGGAAGACCTAGGCGAACGTTCCGAAATCAGATTGAACACGTTCTGAAAAAAGACCAGGTCAAGAGTACCCTAAACCGACGCTTATGTATAAAAGGATTGATGAGTGTAGATGAAGCGAAAGAGATATGTAAGGATCGTAGTAAGTGGAAATCCGTGGTCTCTGCCTACCTCTACGGGAAAGAGGCGTGATTTTATGTATGTATGTATGTAAACCATTTAAAGTTCAAAGTCAAAGTCAAAGTCAAAGTCAAAGATTTTTATTTGCAAGATGTAGGTAATACATGTTGTAACATTTATAATATTAAAAAGTGCCATATACATCCTTGCCATAATTAGCATGCAAATGAATACAAAAGGCAAAGTGATACATAATACAAAAATTAAAATATACAGATCTATGTCATGTTATTAAAAATAAAATTAATTAAACCAGTAATATAAAATATAAAGAAATGTCAGTAAATAAATAAATGTCAACGAAAATTTGCAAATAAGATTAAGTCAAAATTTAAAGTTATAATTCATAGATTTCATTGTCATTTAGATAATCAAATATATTGTAATAACATTTCTCCATAAGTATTTTCTTAACTTTTAATTTAAAGCTAGATGAATTACAATTTTTAATGTTTTCTGGTAATTTATTATAAATCCTTGGAGCCATACAATACACACTTTTATTTAGCAAAGCCGTACGAGATGGTAAGTTGCACAGTCTTGACTTGTGCCTAATGTTAAAATTACATACATCACCCATTGACTCAAAATAATGAAGATTATTTTTTACGAAAACAACAATCTCATATATATACAGGCATGGCAGTGTTAAGATATTGCACTCTTTAAAGTAAGGTTTACAACTGTCAGTAGATTTAAGGTGTGTTATCGCCCTAACGCATCTTTTCTGTGCTATGAATACATTTTGTTTGTTTGAACAATTTCCCCAAAATATAATACCATATCTTAACAAGGAAGCCACACTCCCATTATACGCTGTTAATGCAGTGTCACGATTAACTACCTTCGAGAGGTGATGTAGTGCGTAAGCCAAACTATTTAATCTTTTTATAATTGTGTCTGTATGGGCTTTCCATCTTAGTTGCCGGTCAATATTTATTCCTAAAAATTTTGTTATGTCAGTTTTGTAAATAATATGATTTTGATACATAATATCTATATTCAGGTCAGAGTCTCGTTGACTAAAATGCATTATCCTAGTTTTTGTCATATTAATTTTTAAATTATTGTCTTCCATCCAATTAATAACGTCGTGTATAGTATTATTGATATTAACAAAATATTCCTCATTTTGTTTTTCAACAATAACTGTACTGTCGTCAGCAAACAATGTCATGGGATGTTGAGTGCACCTTGGAAGATCATTGATGTAGCAAATAAAGAGTAAGGGACCTAAAACACTCCCCTGTGGAACACCGTAGATAACCCTGTGTGCATTAGATATAATATTTTCTTGGGATTTCTTTTTCAAATTCAATCTAACTATTTCGGTTTTTTGAAATCGATTGGATAAGTAAGATTTAATCAGTTCCAAAACGTTACCTCTAATACCATACCGTTGCAGTTTGTAAATTAAGATGTCATGGTCAACACAGTCAAAAGCTTTGCTCATGTCCATATAAATTGCAGATATTGGTATTCTTCGATCTACTTTTTGCATAATTAGTTTTAGAGACTCAAAGATAGCCATGTTGATCGATTTTCCCTTTCTAAATCCTTTTTGTTCCTTTGCAAGCATGTGGTTATTTTCGAGGAAATTATATAAGCTTTCATGAATTATTTTTTCCAATACTTTTGCAAATACTGGTATAATAGCGATTGGTCTATAATTAGTGATATCATTTTTGTCTCCTTTTTTATACAGTGGTTTAATTATTGATGTTTTTAACCCTTCGGGGAAGATTCCCTGTTCTATGCTTATGTTAAATATATGACTTAGGGGAAAGCAGATTATTTCTTTCACATATTTGGAGACTTTCGTGGATATCTCGTCAAAACCGACACTGTTACTATTCTTCAAACAGTGTATTTTTTTGATTACATCGTCTGGTGTTGTTGGGGCAAGAAATAAGGAAGAACACTGATTCGGTAGTTTCTTCGCATGCTTTGAATTTTGGTAAGAAATAATATTTTTTGTCTTATTATCCTGAATATCATTTGTGAAGTAATTGTTAAAAATATTTGAGATTGCACTTGATTCAGTAATTATTCTATTTTCATAATTTATTTCAGATATAAAGTGTTTTAAATTTGGTTTATCTTTATTTATAATCTGCCATGTTGCTTTTGATTTATTTGTAGCAGACTTGATATGATAATTGTTTTGAGCTTTTTTTGTAAGCCTTATAATTTTTTTGTAAAGTTGCAGAGTATTTTTGCAAAGAAACTTTATTCAGATAAGTGGGTGACAATCGATATCGCCATAACAGTTGTCTTTTCTTACCACTACAAGTTTTTATACCTTTTGATAACCAATTTTTGCGTATTTCATTTCTAATAGTTATTCTTTTCCATGGAAAACAGAGATCGTAAAAAAATTTAAATGTTTCCATGAATATTTTATAGGCAACATTTGGATTTGATGCATTATACACTTCATAAAAGCTTAGACTATTTAAACATCTTTTAAAGATTACCATATTCTCGCTACTTAGGTCTCTCGTTAATAGGGTCCATGATTTAAGTTTGCATGTTTTTTTCACGGGACATTTAAATAGTTGAGCATAATGATCAGATAGAGCCATCTCAGTAATTTCACCTTGCCCTGCTCGTACATTAGAAATAATATTGTCAATACATGTCTTACTGCTAGGTCTTGTAACTTCATTAAATATGAATCTTAAATTATAACACCGTAATATATTTTCAAAATTTAAACTTAGATTGTTAGTCTTCAAAATGTCAATGTTAAAGTCACCACATAAAATAATTTTTTTGTTAGAGTTTTTTGTAATAAGTGTCAGTATGCGTTCTAATATTTCAAAGAATGTGTTAATGTGCTGCGGTTTTGGAACTCTGTATATTGCTACTACAATTACATTATGTTGTATTAGTTCTATAGCACAACATTCAACTATATTTTTAATTGAAAATTGTTTAACAATTGTAATATCGGTAAATTCGAGGTGGCTTCTAATTAAAATACACGATCCACCTCTCCTTTCTGTCCTAAAGTAACTTGATGCTAATTTATAGTTAGGTACATTTAAAACTAATTCATCTCCATCTTTCATGTTATGTTCAGTTACACATATTACGTCGACATGTTTGCCCGATTCATACAGGTCATTCAATGCAACAATTAACAAATCCAATTTATTGACTATACCTGAAATATTTTGATGCATCACAAGAATATGATCATAGACGAAAAAAATTGTCTTTTGAGGTTCTGTCATTATTCTGAATTTGATTTTGATGTGTATGGCCGGATGTGTCTTTTGTAATCCTATTTCGTGTCACGACCGGAAAATAGTCAGGTATGGTCTTTTTTATATCAACAGGCCTAATATGTTCCTCATTGATAGCATTAATTTTTTTGAAATAATATGGTATGGTACCTTTTTGAGGCCCATTTACATTTTTTATTTCAGTGCTACTTTTATTACATGTTTCAAAAATTTTATTTATGGTATTTACATATCGTGGCAAGTACTTAGTGTTATAATCATAAGTATCTATCCAATAGTTTATTCTTTGACACATATCTCTTTTTTTATTTCTAGCAGCCTTATCTATATCAATAAAAAAACAGTTTTGTATATTCTTAGTAAGGTTTTTAAGTAAATCATTTAGTTTCTGTTCATTTAGGTATTTGTTTCTTAAGATACTTAGTAGATAAATGCTAGGACCTATAAGTGTCTTCAAAGTGGCATATGTATCCAGTAAAATTTTTGTCGGATTTGTGTCTTCTTCTCCCAGACACAGTATTAGCTTGTCATCTTTGTTAAAGGTGATTGTCTTGAAAATCTCAAGAAGGCTCTCCGCCTTCGCTTCTGGCTTCAATATGGCTATGACTCTATATTTTTCATAAATATTATTGATGCGGCTAGAAATAAGATAGGACGCCAAATTTTTGCATTGTGCACCTCCAATGATTACAATTTTTTTCTCTACTGCGGTCTTGTTCTGTGTAGTGTATTGTCGATTTTGTACTATGTTACTGGTTTGAGGTTTAGTTGTGTGTTCGCCTTCTATATTTTCTTTATTCTCATTACATTGAATTTCATTAGATATAGGGTCATTTGTTTCTATTTTAGTTTTATTATTAATTATATATTTTTCATTTTTAATAGCTTTGTGATGTTTTTTTAGATTTAATTTAATTTTCTGCAACATTCGTCTTATCTTTTTCGACAACTTATTTTTCTTATTCACATTAAATTTATCTTTGATTTGTTTATTTTTTTGCACAGAATGTTTCTTTTCTTTGTTTTCTTTGATTACTTTCGTTTTTTCTTTTTCTTCTTGTAGCCATTGTGATAATTGTAGAATTTTCTGTTGTAACTCAACTATAGTGTCAGCTTGTGTTTTAGAATTTGTACCAAGTGAAAGTCTCTGCTTTTTACGCTTTTGACCTGGTATAGGAGTACTGCAGCCATCCCCGAATTCAATTTTTTTATAAATTTCGTTTATTTCGTTAGCCTTTTGTAATTCTCTTTTTAGCTTTCCGATTTCGAGCAAAAGGTTTTCCACTTCATTGTTTGCTGCTAACAGATCTTTCTCTAAGTTTATAATTTTCTCCTGAAGTATTAGGCAAGATGAGTTTTGATCGAAATTCATTTGGGAGGTTCCGATTCTCGTTGATTCAAACATGGAAGAATCGCTCAATGTCCCCAGTGAATTTGCTCGTTGTCGTCGGTAATTTCGAAACGTAATATTGTCAGTATCCATATTTTCCATTTTATAAATTTAAAAATAATCTGGTTTCCGAACGCAGTTTTTCTTATTCAGTTGGCAAAACTGTATTTCCAAGACGTCAAAGTCAAGTCGTTTGGCATAAGTTGTCAGTTAAATCGAAAAACTGTCAACAGATATCACAACACAACAGAAAAAACTTCACACAAAGAAATGTATAAAAGACATGAATATTTGCCAAAATTTGAATCTTTGTCTGTGTGTGTAACAATCAACGTAATTTTAAAAACATTTACAATGATAAATTTTCAATATTGTTGCTCACCGATGTGTAAGAGTGTCATCAATCTGTTTATAGGTTATATACGCCGCTGCTAATCACTTTCACAATCCAAAAGGTACAGTATTTACATTTATTATTCAAATTTAAAACAGGAGCTCATTTAGTAGCAGTGCACATTAAGGGCACACACACCACAATTGAGTGAGAAAGTTGTTTACTATGTGTAATAATCGCGAAACCCTAGACAACATGATATAAACTTTTTAATATATTATTATCATTTGATAAGAAATACGCCATACTGACACATATTCTGTGAATATTTCCACTGGTTACATAGGTATCTACATACTGTATCAGCCAGATTGTCTACTGCTGAACACAGCCCCCCATTATGGGGAGTTACCCTTATTTCCCTCGCTTGGCAGGCGTCTTGGGCATCGCAGTTTAAGATAGCAGTTCCTTAGAAGGCGCTGCGGTCCACCTTCCGGTATTTTACCTTTAGTCGCCTCTTACAACACCCACAGGGGTGGTGAAATTCTAACCCGGCACCCCACAGGGCATCTATAAATAAGGTATCTACATAACCACTTTGAAAGTCTGATACACGGATGGTATGACAGCGGTGGCTAAGTAATAGGGTCCTCCTTTTCAGCACAGGACCCTGACAATGCAAAATGCGCACCCCACAAGAGTGTCATGTTTTAGTGTCCTCCCTGAAGCTTTATCTTCAAACTTGTAAACGGTTAGTATGTAAGAATGCTCCCGATAGTAATGTACTTAAGTAATAAATTTATAAATAAACTTAAAAAATGGCACGGACCCTGGAGTCTGTGGAAAATCATATAAACCACACAAAAAAAAACTTGTAGGCGGAGTAGTTGAAAAACTAAATACAAACAGTAACTAAAAATAATGTCCAGCAAATGGCCGTAGGTGGTTATGCTGTCAAGAACAGTTATTGTTCGCGTATGGCACACGATGTGTGTGATATCAAAAACTGAATCTACTTCGTTGCTATGTTGTGTTCAGAACGTTATCGTACACATTTTTTACAACGCCGGAAAGGATATAAATATTTTTTGGTCAACAGCCTATATTTTTTTTTATCGTCTGCATCGAGATGGAGCTGTAGATAGCTATTGCACACGTCGTTCAATGCTGTTACCATTTTATTCGAGGAGAGACACATGTTTTTTTAAGCTAGTTGTATTCGTAGTTATCTTCATAAAAAGCAACGATGGCCGAGCGGTAATAGCTTCCCCACTACCGGCGAAGCCGCATGGTGGAAGTGCATTTTTGCTATTGCTCCCCTGGCTAGCTACCACCCTCAAGTAGAAAATCTATCGCCAAACACCTAACGGTGTGTTCCGGCAGCAGTCCTTGAGAGCCAATGAAATCACAGGCACATGAGACTTAACAACTATATCTCAAGGTGACGGGCGCAGTACAATTCGTTACTTGCGATGAAATGCATCTGTTCTAGGCAGAGGTAAGTCCGCGTAACATCAGGTGGGCCTCGAGATTTTCAATATCATACAAAAAAAAATTGGTGATATCACACTCCATCAGAAACTAATTAAAGTAAGGGGCAGGGATATCCTATTTGTTATTTAATGCATTCAGGCATTACTTTGCGGAAACATAATTAACTATGCGAGTGAGAAACGCGAGCAAATTATGTCTTTATTTATGTCCGGCGTTAGTCCAACTATTGTCGTCTACAGGTCACATTTCTCTACTGATTCTTGTTTAATTTTGTGAGCAGGTTCATTAAAATTATAGGGAATTTTTTTCCGATCCAGATTTTGGATTTTTTTTTAAACGAAGGAGATATGGTGTTGTAAAAAGTGAAAAAAGATATTTCAGTCTTGAGGTATTCAGAAGGATGATATATAGTCGGAGCTACCTGACTTATTCACGTGAGTTATCCCGTATTATTTACTAAAATGAGTGAAAACAAGTTTTGTCCAAATCCTTAGCCGGCATACATACACATAGAAATACTTTCACGTATAAAATATTAGCGTGAGTCCCTTAAACAGCCAGGCATTGTGAAGAATGATTAGGCATTCTATACAAAGCATTATAAACATACACAAACCACTCAAGGCTTTTCCAACAACTCGTAGTGCGAAAAGGCAAATAAAAAACCCATGCGGTTGGCGGTCGCAAACTGAACAAGTAGGTAATTACTAAAATGATCGATAACGTTTCTGGCGCCGTCTGGCCTGCCTGTGGTATAAACACCTGCCTAAGTTAATTCAAAGAAACATTATTTTGCTTGGTTAGCGTAGTTTTCATATTAACACCATTAAATTTCTTTCGGATGGAAAAAGATAACTTCTAGCGGGACTTGAACCCGCAAACCCCAGAATACGTTCCTGCGGCATGACCAATTATGCTATGGAAGCGGGCGCTGGACAGTCGAATCTTCTCCATCCGTTTGAATGCACGTCAAATTCAAATTCAAATATATTTATTTATCAGAATATTATACATTGTGTTCTTAGATTATATTTCTTAGGATCAAATATTCTACCGTTTCCGGTGTACAAATATTGTATATGAACTCTAAAATAATGCCAGAATAATTATTATACCAATTATTGTAAATATAATTAATACAGGTTTCTAATACTACAATTTTTATATTACAATAAAAATATTTGGATGTTACAGATAATATAAATATAAAATAATCAAGAATGTCAAGTTTACAATTAGTCCTACAATTAATCATCTAAAATTTTTTTAACTGAATAATATCATTTATTTATTAGGAATTTGAATAATTGATATTTAAATCGACTTGTGCAATGTATCTTAAAACTATCGTTCGTCTTTTTGACGTTGGTGACATCTAACCAAATAGCAGAAGACTATTTACTTAAGCTGGTAGGTTGATATACGATCAACACTGAACACCAAATTGATGAAACCATTTTTTATTTTGATGAGTATTATTTTTATAAGAGCATGACGCATGCTAAGCGAAAACATAGAAATTATTTTGGATGGGAAAATATAACTTCCAGCGGTACTTGAAAATATCACCATTACAAGATATAATACAAGAGCGTACAAAAAGTGTACGATAGAAATGAACTTCAGCGGAACTTGAAATGGCAATCCCTGACATCGAAATAGGATAAGCATCCTTTCAATTAATTCTATTTCCACACTGAAACTTTTTTTTACAAAATAATGTAATCTCGCGTTAATTCTGTTTACTGTAATAGAACAGACCACATAGATAATTTTAATTAATGTGTATAGAAATTTGATTTAATAGAACAAGTGACTTCAAAATTCCAAATTAACTCCAGTTGACCAACGAGGCAGCCAGTTAATAGTCATATAGCAAAATGCCCACTTAGTTATTGTAACCAAAAAAAAATAGTATAGTAACAATTTGATTTTTTACTTGTTTATTTTTCAAATTTTTTGCTTTTTAAATGGGAAATTCATACTTGTATTCAAATGCAGGTGTAGATTGTCTACAAATTGAATTTTACATTCAAAAATTAATTGAAATTCAAAATTATGGTTTATTACTTATACCATTCAAACCGCCCCGTGGGGTGCCGGGTTAGAATTGCACCTCCCCATATTATCCCGTTGGTGTCACAAGAGGCGACTAAGGGAAAAATATTGGAAGGTGGGCAGCAGCACCTTCTAAAGAACTGCAATCCCCAAGCCGCCTGCCAAACGTGGGGACTATGGCAAATACCCCGTTAATAGCGGAGGCTGTGTTCAGCTGTGGACAAGTCCGCTGTTACAGTACAGTACTTATACCATCATTTTGAATTTTATTGAATGGTTTGTGTGAATTTCCTTAATTGTATTATCTAGTTATTATTGTTTTTAAAGAAAAGACAGCCTCCTGCTTAAGAGGCCTACCACCTTGTTAGCGGTAACCGTCGGTAAAGACTGGCGGTTACCGTATCAAGCTATGCCTTGACATTATGCTTCAGTGACGTCACACGCTGGATCCACCGGAAGACCAGCGCTGGCTTTATAGCCAGCATATGCTGAGACGGGTCCAATTAAAGACGTTTAGCAATAAATTTATTTATATTTCTATTCATATACTTCTATCTTATATTTCTATGTAATTAGTACCTATTATTGTATAGTATTATCTAGTGTACTTATGTATATGTAACGTCTTTAATAAATAATTTTCATTTCATTTGAGGTCTAAGTCGCCAGTGGGGAGGTACCCTTAATCAAGGTACCCCACACACGGTCCCCGGGTGTTGCCAATCAGATAACAAACCAGGTGGAAGGCATCTTAAGGAAGAGGCTGTCCATATGTACCACCGCAGTGACAGGTATTCTACCTAATATAAGTAGAGTGCAAACACCGCTGTGTTTAAAGGAACCTTACTTCGTTTACCATCGTGATAATGATGATTATGAACAGTTTCTTATATTTTGTAATAAAAACTAACGTGGTTTTCACTCACTTTAGTAAATAATACGGGAAAACTCACGTAAATAAGTCAGATAGCTCTGACTATAGTTTCAACCACATCCGGTGGTCTTTTTCAAGGAGAGCTCGGGACGCCCGCGTTGGCCTCTCGCTGAGCACTTCTTCTTATATGCCAATCCGGGATCTATATTATATCTATACTCTAGATTTCATATAAATCGGTTCAGCCGTTTTAGCGCGAATGAATACCAAACATACACACTAACATCCTAAGTGCAAATGGTCAACTCCACTTACAAACAAAAGCATTTATAATATTCAAGTGATAAAGGCTATCTTAATATCAATATCGAGTTACACAAAATAACAAAGTGCACGAAATACCCAATTAAAAATAAAATGCTTAACTAGTAAAATATTTAAATTCGACTGCATTCTAACATTAATATTTTCATCATTACTACGAGTATTATTCAAGTGCTACGAGTATATCACATATAATACCAGCACAACAATAGCATTCTTAATATAGCACTATGACGCAAAATGTTCGCGCTAATGCGACTATAGCATGCTTTGCTAAACGAAAACTACACTCGTGCATAATGATTTGCAAATTTGAACTTTATTCAAAGGTCTTATGAGAACAAATATTCTATAATGGTTAGGTCGTTTAGTGCATCAGCAGAAATCTATTTATGTTGCGTTCTATGATTCCTATCAGCTTTAAGTGCTACGGCGTAGACCTTTCATAGAAATCCGTAGCGCTGTAGCTACGACGTGGATTGCTTGTAGGTATGGATCGCATAATCGATTCGGAGTACAACACAACATTGCAAAGCGACTTTCTATTTAACAACTAAATTGTTTGGCAAGGAACAAACGCAGCCGTTTTTTATTCAAGATTTACGGAATAATGAGAATTAATTCCTAAGATGTGCTGAAAATAACACCATTTTTTTTTATTTGATAGGTTTCTCTTTGACCACTATCTCACCTGATGGTAAGTGATGATGTGGTCGAAGATGTTGTTCAGGCTAACCTGGAATTACGGGCTCTCAAGGACAGCTGCCGGAACACACCTTTAGGTGCTTGGCGACAGATTTTCTACTTGAAGATGGTAGCTATACAGGTGGGCATTCGCAAAATACCCTACCACCACGCTATAATGACTGCCATCCTAAGACGACAACCGGGACCGACGGCTTAACGTGCCCTCCGAAGCACGGAAGCGTTCAATAGTAATGTCATTAGCAGTCACCCATCCAAGTCATGGCCTTGGCGGACGTTGCTTAACTTTGCTGATCGATTAAGAACAGCTAAGCAAACTTCGCTACGAGCGCTTCTAGTTTGTCGACTATATGCTTGGACTGGGCGGTAAAACACATCTAGACTATCCTGCTATCAATCGCGACAGATCATTGTTTTTACGAATATGAAGAGACGAGTTACTTTGCTCGCAGTTACTGGTCGCATAGTAGAAGTACCTATTACAGTAACAGTGTGGAACTGTTCTGCTTGCCAATGCACTGCACAGGACACTGGGACATTACATAATAATAACATATGTTCCCAAAAACACACATTCACATTTTTAAAAGATATTTACATCTTAATCTTACACAGAAGTTTATAAATTATAGCTATCAAACCCCTCGATCACGTCTGACTTGAAACAATAAAAATCTTTTCAATCGATCCATTTGTTTAGGGGCTACGAAGCCACACACCAGAACCCTTCTTTTGACAGGGGTTAAAAAACGTTGATAAACATGTTTTTACTCATGTACACTAATATTAGGAGGAAAGATTTATGTATTTGTATGTAACGAATAAATTAAAAAAATACTACTGGACCAATTAGAAAAATTCGTTCACCTAATGAACATAGGCTATAGAATATTTTCAATATTAATTTAAAATTTTCGATAAATACCCCTCCGAAGCCGGGGTGGTCCGCTAGTTTAATATATTTTCGAATAGGTATAATTATATATATTATTTTAAGATATCAACCATAATACACTTTGGCTAAATTTCAAACAACCACCTAACTGTTAATGGTTCAAAAGATGCAACCCTTTTCAAAATAGTAAAATTTCCGAGCGTCAAACTTGGCGAGCAAACTTTACAGTAAGAAACAAAGAGTAAAAACTATCTAAGTGTCAGACAGTCTCAGACTAAGGACCCCGTACCGAACTTTTGTTTGGTATACATGCTTACTACATGTAAGTATTTATATAACGTTTATTGACACAGGACAATGTTTATTATTTCAGAAAATACAGGGTTATTGGTAAAATGCTAACAACCTCTTAGGGTTGATTTCTGCTAGTCATAAGAAACATTTTGAGGTGTTTTTTTTTTGAAAAAAAAACATATTTTGTTTCATAATTTTTATTCTAGTATTTTTCTACTCCGAGCGTAAAGCGCCCGCAGCGGCAACACTGGACCGCGCCGTGCTCCCTTTGAATAAAGTGTTGAATATTTACATCGATTAAAGTAATAAAATTCAAAAGTCAAAATCATAATCATTTTATTATTTTATTTTATATTCAATTAAGGCGTCTACGACGCTCTTATGAAGGTCAATTACAAATTTTAATATTGAAATATTGTACTGCCAAGTTCAGCAAAAATATGTATAGAGCCACTGCGAGAAGAATGGGCAAGAAACTCTGGGTCGTTCTTTTGAATGTCTTTTAACAACGTGTTACATACTATTTAATGAAATTATTACCATATTTTTTTAAATCACGTAGGCGACAGGCGATAGCTTGGCAGAGGTGGAATTGTCCACGCATTTTGATGTTTAAGTAATCACAAACTGTGTAGTAGGATTTCTTAACCACCATGTTTTTCACATGCAACTTGAATTTTACTTCTTTGAGCGTTGTGATATGTTTGGGAACTTTATTATAAAACCGCACACAATTACCTAAGAAGGACCTTTTATTTGTATTTGCTAATCTAAAACCTGGCACCGCTATTTTATCTTTATTCCTAGTGTTGTAATCGTGATTGTCACTGTTTAATATAAAATTACTGAAATTTTACCAAATATATATTATAATTTCAAACATACACAGACTCGGTAAAAACTATACCTACATTTCTGTGAAAATATCCCTTAGAGCTTTCCTAGTATCTATTTCATATATGGCTCGAATTTCACGCTTTTGTAAGATAAAGATTGTCTCTATCTCAGCAGCAGCTCCCCACAGCAATACACCATACGACAGTACGTGAAATAAACTAGCCTAGCAGTATTCACGCCTGTGAACTGTCTTATCTTACGAACTGCATATGAAGCAGAGCTATGTATGTCTTCCGGATAAATCATGTATAAGTGGATCCCACTGTAATGCTGAATAAATTTTAATCTGTATATACACCGTGTCCCAAAATTCAACGATAAGCCGGCATCGGTGCATGGACCTACTCATGACTCCTCGGAAAAAAATAAAAAAAAATTATAACTGTTTTTTTTTATTAATTACAGAGACTTTTATAAATTTCATCGATATTCGATACCCATTATGCTATTTTCAACTACCATGACCACAATTTTTGACATATTTTTGATATTTTTTGTGCATTAGCAACCTAAGAAGGACGGCTATCTACCACAATCCTTTAAAATTACAGAAAGTCTGTAGTTATTTTACAAAAATCAGTAAAAAAAATTTTTTTTCTTATAATTTTCATAGATTTTAACATTCTATGCACTTTCTATAGTCTGGGTTAAAAAAAAAAGTGTGGACACTACCATGGCAAGTTTTATTAAAAGTTGGCGCAACTTTATAAAAGTCTCTGTAATTAAAAAAAAAAAGTTATAATTTTTTTTTTTTTTTCCCGAGTAGTCATGAGTAGGTCCATGCACCGATGCCGGCTTATCGTTGAATTTTGGGACACGGTGTATATAACTATATATCTTTTCTTCTTTTGTGAAGAAAAGACTTACACTGCAGGTCTAAAAAGTTCCTGACTTACGATGAGCCCGTTCTTTAGTTTCAAAGTTCATTAAATTTATAAAACTACATGAAAGCTTTTCAAAACTTCCAAAAATGAAACGAATTATTTTAACGTCTACTATTTACAAATTAAAACTAGTAATCATCTTTGTATTTCAGTTCTCAAGTAACAGAAAACCCATTAAAACTAACAATCTAAACATGAATTTAAATTTAATTTAACTCTGTACGAAATACTTATCTAATTCAAATAATATTATCATTAAAATTTACATTTATGGTAATTCTACGACTGAGACAATGTGAACAAGTTTTTTATTTTATAACTAGTTAATCGCCTATGGCTCTGCCCGTCAACCAAGGCACCACGCATATATTATTTTTCATCTCATCATACTCATCAAGATCCTACTCTTATTTAAATCACGTGTGGTCGGTACACTATATCTTCTCTAACAACACAGAGGACAGCACAATAATGTAAACAATTACACGTACGTGTAAAAACCTACACACCACCACCCTCACCTACACGCCCCTACACTTATAGATCACTAAGATATAAACGTATAGTTCCCGCCATGAAGATATAAGACCATCATGTTCCATACCCTACACTGGGATGTCGTAAGAAGTGACTAGTGATAGAAAAAGGCATCTAATGAGCAGGAATGCCATTGCACACGTCATGTGATGCAGATTGGGCGCATAAAAGGGCTCCTTACCTCATCAACACCCTAATAGTGAACATATTACCAAAAATAGCTTTCCTGAGGAAGGTTGGTGTAAGATATCGGACATATATTGTGCAGCAATGATGACCGAGCGGTAGTAGCTATGGACTACCATGCCGCAGGTCTAAGATAGGCCCCACTGCCTGCTTAAGCTTCACTGCATGGTGAAAGGGCAATTACAGAATGCTCGCCTGGCCACCTACCCTCACCCTCAAGTAGAAAATCTGTCGCCTAGCACCTAGAAGTGCGTTCCGGCAGTCTTTGAGAGCCATTCAAATTACAGGCACATGAGACTAGAAAAAAAAATGTCTCAGTGTCACGGGCGCAGTACAATTCGTCTCTTGTGACGTATTGCATCTCTTATTAGCAGAGATTGCCGTTCAACATCAGGTGGGCCTTGATCTTGTGCCAACTTTTTACGATAATATGTTCTTGGGTCCCTTTTGCGTTGTTACAGATTCAACCCGATTTGGGAAGGGTATACGATGATGGACTGATATTTGGTTTGATATTTCTCTTTTAAAGCAATGCTCTTCTGATTTTTGCTTCCTTCGGAATGGGACTCCTTTTCAGTGGGAAATTACTGTTTGACAGTGAAAAAGATACATATTGTATGCGCATATTTCAATACCAGAGTCGAGTTTTTGCATATATTTTTTTCATTACATAGTCTCTTAATTGATCTGAATCAGCCCCTTAAGAACAAAGTACCCTTAAAAGTAAGGCTTAAATAAATTCAGATATACAGACAAAAGGTTTTCATCTTGTTATTGGACTTATAGGATTAAATCAGATTAAGATTGAACACCCTCATGACCTTCTGGAGGCATTTTACAAATGAAACCAACTTTAAAATAAATTAAATAATTCAGACGGTGACATGAAATTGTAATCACTCAGGTTTGATAATGTTTACAATAAATGGAAAGATTTTTAACTTCGTTTTTATCCTTCAATATAACGTTTTGAAGCAATGATGGCCGAGCGGTAATAGCTATGGACTGCCGCACCGCAGGTCCCAGTTCGATCCCCACCGCCAGCTTGAGCTTCGCCGCATGGTGGTAGGGCATTTTGCAATTGCCCGCCTGGCTAGGGACCACCCTCAAGTAGAAAATCTGTCGCCAAGCACCTAACAGTGTGTTCCGGCAACCAGTGAAATTACAGGCACATGAGACTTAACAACTGCGTCTCAACGTGACGGGCGCAGTGCACTTCATGACTTGTAATGAAATGCATCTGTTATAGGCAGAGGTTAGTCCACTTAACATCAGGTGGCCCTCTAGCTTGTTCCGTCACAATAACATAAAAAAAAAAAATAAACGTATTTATTTTTATGTTAAGTCAAATTTGTTTGGTTTAGTACTTGAATAAAATCTTAGGGAGAGGAACAAGTCCAACGGGGTTGCCATAACCCCTACGCTTTGCAGACGGCTCTGAGATCACAGTGACAATTCTTCGTGTGTTTCCCTATGTTGCCTCATACGACACACATAAAAATATACGGGGAGAGGCTGTTAAATGCTGGGAACTACGATAATGTTTGCCGCTTGGACTGTAGACTTTTGCATCACAGTAGTACTGTGCACGCTACCAAGTGGTGGTAGACTGCTTGTTGGCCTGCAATGGCCTTTAGGTTACATACTGCTCATTTCTTGTTCAAAAGTTGTCTAGAGCAATACAACGCTGAAATGCATACATTTCTCTTGGTACCTTGGCGACTCATCCAAATTATTTGCTTATAATATTTTGTTTTTAGTCACTATTATTATGTCCAAAATATTTAAATAATTGAAGTTTGCACTATAATCACACCATATATGACAATTTTTTCTAATGTGTTCAAAAATATTAAACACAACCCTTATATATCCACAATATACCCCTTCACTCCTTTCAATTACGAAACAAGCGATCAATAACGAATCAAAAGTAAAATTAGCAGAAAACTGGTTAACCAAAGGCTATGAAATTTAATTTATTCAAATGCATATATGGTGTGATTATAGTGCAAACTTCAATTATTTAAATATTTTGGACATAATAATAGTGACTAAAAACAAAATATTATAAGCAAATAATTTGGATGAGTCGCCAAGGTACCAAGAGAAATGTATGCATTTCAGCGTTGTATTGCTCTAGACAACTTTTGAACAAGAAATGAGCAGTATGTAACCTAAAGGCCATTGCAGGCCAACAAGCAGTCTACCACCACTTGGTAGCGTGCACAGTACTACTGTGATGCAAAAGTCTACAGTCCAAGCGGCAAACATTATCGTAGTTCCCAGCATTTAACAGCCTCTCCCCGTATATTTTTATGTGTGTCGTATGAGGCAACATAGGGAAACACACGAAGAATTGTCACTGTGATCTCAGAGCCGTCTGCAAAGCGTAGGGGTTATGGCAACCCCGTTGGACTTGTTCCTCTCCCTAAGATTTTATTCAAGTACTAAACCAAACAAATTTGACTTAACATAAAAATAAATACGTTTAATTTTTTTTTTTATGTTATTGTGACGGAACAAGCTAGAGGGCCACCTGATGTTAAGTGGACTAACCTCTGCCTATAACAGATGCATTTCATTACAAGTCATGAAGTGCACTGCGCCCGTCACGTTGAGACGCAGTTGTTAAGTCTCATGTGCCTGTAATTTCACTGGTTGCCGGATGACATGACGTCATAGCTCAAATCTTTCCTATCGTTCTTTAACCATCGTATTGGGATGGAGCTACATCTATAGTACCACTTGCGTTGTACTACAAACCAGACCAATTTTGCAATCGGTTTTATACTTGTAAATGATAACGCAACCTTATAGTTTTTTAATATTGTTAGGTATGCAATAACGCCTGCTATGCGGATTAAAAAAAAATCTATCGTATATTTGTGATTTTGTAATGTAATCCGCATAGCAGGCGTTATTGCATACCTAACAATATTAAGAAATCAAATAATCGGTTTGGTTTTTTTGAGTTGAAGTATGGGAATTTACCAATCGCGCAAATTTTCTTGTATATACATGTACATAGACAATGATGTATTTTGAGTGTCAAATAATATCGTAAGTACTGTGGTTCTAAAAGACCCTCGTTACGCGACCCCACTTGAGAACACTTGCGAAAGGGTTCAGAGAAGGAATGCCCTTAGATTGCTAGGTCTATTGTGTGTGTTACGATTTATTATAATGATCAGTTTATTTGGTTTGAGTTTGTAATATTTGTTTGTGGGTTTCTATGAGTACTCTTAACGTAATATCGGTAGGCATACTGTTTTTACTCTTCATTTCAATAATGAATTTTGATAAAATCTCATAATTTAACATTCAACACAGTTCGTAACGGGCCTTTAAATGCACCGATTTTAGTGTCATAATGTAGTCTATTACGCACTCGTGCTTTTTTCTACTTAACCGCACTTGTGTTTTAAATAGACAAAAAAAATGTTTCCACACTCCTCATAAAGGAGATTGAAGTTTGTTTCATACGTTTTTCATATAAAAACAAACGAAAAAGTGTTTAACCTACTGAAGTAGAACTTTAGAATATTTAATTACAAACCATAATCAGATTATTATTGCTATCAAAAGTTTAAGTAAATATTTTCGTATCGAAATTTTCGTATTTGTGCCTCGCAAGTGTGTTGAAAAACGTCGTATGACATACGTGCGGTCTAATGATTACAGCCTCTGCTTTCATGTAGCCCTCACCTACGGCTCGGGCTAGCAATATCGCCTCTGCTGTAATTATCAACTTACCGCACTTATATCAATACCATAAAATACGTCCAAGAAAGGAAGAGGCTCTCGATTGGACTGTATGTCTTTTTACCGTACCCAAAGGGCAAAAACGGGACCATATTACTGAGACTTCGCTGTCCGTCCGTCCGTCCGTCCGTCTGTCACCACTTAAGAATGATGATAGCTAGACAGTTGAAATTTTCACAGATAATGTATTTCTATAACAGCTATAACAACAAATACTAAAAACAAAATGAATATTTAAGAGCCATTTCACAAAATCACGCTACTGAAGTTTAGGTAAATGCCAGCGCATCGCTTACACAAGCGAAAGAAGTGACGACGGAATAGCGTGACTGTGAGTAAAATATTTTGATACTAGCACTCATTAATAAAGAAATGTAAGTTGCGAATTTAAAAATTGTGTGATTGGCATGAGTAAATAATCAATTTCTTGTCGATTACTTGCTAATGTTATAGAAAAGAAGTGGGCATGTACATATTTATGAATGAAATTCTATTGTTATCATTATCGCAAATATCAATGGGTTAAATAGTCAACCTACATCGTGAATCGTATATTTACATTTCATCTTTGATGAATAAAAAATAGATATGTTTGAATCATTTATTGTAACAATAAACTTAAATAATAAAAAAAATATACAGCTTAAAATTCTATAAATATTTGACGTAACGGCATTGATTAAAAGCTGCGGACTAAAAGCTCTTTCATTTAAATTTTCCAAAAATTGCTATTTTCCTCGTTTACACTCTTCAGTATCTATATCCAGTCGTTAACACTGTCTGCCATAATGACCATGCATAGGATTGAAGTTTATTTTTCTGTGCATCCGGAAAACAACTTAGTACCAACCACAAACGTCCGACGTTTTTGGTTTTCCATTACTTAAACATGTCACCCTCATATTCCCATACCACAATATATCACCTATACCATTAAAAAAACAACATTTTCTTCCATTTAGTTTGAGTAGACCAAACAGCGAAATGTAAATATATATTTACAGATTTTGAGATTTTTTTGTTTTTAAATCGAATATCTTTGATGCAATCTATAATCAACGTATATACTTCTTGATACTAATGCAATCCTCACTATATACTCTTATGCTCACTATTTCCTCTATGGAAAATAAATGATAATACACCTTTTTATAAAAAAAAATACTGGAAATGGGGTTTGAACACACGACAAAAATGGTGGGAAATAGTAATTTAATTGCTATTTTTATTTTTTTGTAACTAACTCACCTAAAACTTCGATTCTTCTTTTAATATGATAATTTACTATTGTTCTTTAGCCATGAATTGTTAGAGATTTTTACGCCAAATATTTTAAAGTAACAAGATTAAAACAACCCAATTGTTTTAAGAACTTTGGCGGGAAAACTGTATTGGAGAGCAATATTTTTTTCTGAAAAACTATACCACCTACGGCTGTGGTCCTTCTTTGATATTATTATTTACATGTAATTTATACACCTGTATTATTTCAGATTTTTTGGTTTAGAAGTTTAAAATTAGTTACGAGATTATTTAATACGCAAATTTGCATCGGTAAGTGTTTGCGTTGCAAAATGTATCGAGTGAAAAATGACTTATACATATGCAAAATTGCGGTTTTCTAGGTTTATAACTGTTGACGTAGTTACGAGATTTATATGAAATGACGTAATATTTTGGTGCCAAAATGTAATTTGTGCTGGTTTCAGATTTCATCAAAATATTCAAAATACTTCCGTTATCTCAGAAAAATATGGATTATTTCTTGTATGGGCAAGGATGCATCCTTTTGAAAACCATTTGGATTATGAAAGTCGGATTTACGCAGATTTTATGGCAAATTTGTAAATACGACTATCGACCGCTAACTGGTATCCCGGTTTATACAAATGAGGAAGGTAGTTTAATTTCCAGCTAAAGTTATCGCTGTGTTCACTTATAGTCATAAACTGAATCCAAAAATATTGGAAACCAATTATTCGCCTGCCATCTTATCCCCCTAAAACAAAAGTTATTGTGAGTTACTAATTTAAACTAGAATAATATAAAAACTAGCAGACCAAAAAGAAGAAGTCAACCCTCTGAGGTTGTTAGCATTTTTCCAATAACGCTGTATAAGGCTGCATAATTGTGACGTTTCCTTTTTTTAACACAATGGATGAACAGAAACTAAAGATGTAGTTACTTAACAAGACAACAATACTTATATTATGGACAACAAATATGAAGTATAGTTTGTTACTTAAAAAAATAAAGACATGATCAAAACTCTGTGGTCGCACTATAAACTTGCGTCTAAGCGTTCCGCGTACGAAACGTCAGAGCAAGGCAAAACGAACACAGGTCCTACCTCGATGGGCGCTCGCGCGGTACTGATCGCCTCGCGCTTGTACATTTCAATTTATAAGCATTTCGAGTTATGTTAAATATTTTTTCTTGTCTAACAAAACAGAGTTAATATCACAATTAATTGAAGATCAGATTAATAAAAGAATGGACTTTCTTTTCATATAATATCTGTTTGGAATTACACTTTATTAAACGCAATATATCGTGGTAAACTGCTGATATAATTCGTGGAAATTGGCGCAAGATCTTTATTTTTTTTTTCTACAATGACGATTAATTATCGATATTCTAGTACACTATGTGTCAACAGGATTATATGCCTGATGCACAGTTTTTTTTTTAGTTAATTTGATGAATATTTATACAAGAGATAGAACTCTGAAGTTGGCTATGTGTACTTTAGTTCGTAAAACAAGGTGCGGGAGATTAGTCACTACAAAATAATTAATGTCATGTTTGTAAATCTGGTACATTAACTGAAAAGAAAACAGATTATTCTATTTTTATCAATTATTAAACAACTTGTAGATATTTCCTATGATAGTACATTAAGCGCTTAAAATCTTCGTATACCGCGTTAAAATGTAAAATGCCTCTTAAGGGGGCTGCCATACAACAAACTTGATTTTTTACCGTTTCCTGCTCGATACTAATAACGGTGACAGGCTTTAACTATTCACAGAATATTTAATTTTATGTTCTCTTGAAATGTAATTAATTAAAATAAAATTAAATAAATAATTGAGGGGGCTCCCATACAATAAAAGAGGTTTTTGCCGTTTATTGCTAAAATAATAATAATGAAAACGAGATAATGGTACGGAACCCTTCGTGCGCGAGTCCCACTCGCACTTGGCCGGTTCTTTTTTCGATATTTGTTACGTTATGCCAACGATGAATTTATTTTGATGTTTTTTATTGAGTAGTTAAGATTTGTTAGAGTATTGTTGTACCACTAGGTTAGTCCTATTTATATATCATCAGCTTCAATCGAGTACCTCGCTATAACGTTACAGTCAATAACTAAAAAAGTACTTGCTAGTAAACGAGGTATCTCGATGATATTATATCATATAAGGTATAAGAAATTGCATTTGCAATTTTTTTAAGTAGTGATGGCTCAGTGGCATTGGCTATGGACTGCCACGAAGCAGGTCCATGGTTCGAATCCCGCCACGGGCTTGAGCTTCACCGCATGGTGGAAGGCCATTTTGCGAATGCCCGCCTGGCTAGTGACCACCCACCCTCAAGCAGAAAATCTGTCGCCAAGCACCCAACGGTGTGTTCCGGCAGCAGTCCTTGAGAGCCAGAGAAATTACAGGCACAAACTTGACAATTATGTCTCCAGGTGACAGGCTCAGTGCAATTCGTGACTTGTGACGAAATGCATCTGTTATAGGCAGAGGTTAGTCCGCTTAACATCAGGTGGGTCTCGAGCTTATCCTGTCACAATAACATGAAAAAAAAAATTGCATATCGGTTAAGAATGCTCACGTTATGTTTATATAAACTTATATATACGTGACGACCTTTAATTGGCTCAATGGTACCTATTTTTAAGATACTATACTGTAAAGTTTAGTCCGTGGGGTGCTGGGCTAGAATATCACCCCCATAACTACCTGTGGGTGTCGTAAAAGGCGAGTAAAGGTAAAATACCGGAAGGAGGGCAGCTGTGCCTTCTGAGGAACTGATCATAAACTGTGATCCCCAAGATGTCTGCCGAGTCTTGGGACGGCGAACCCCCATTAATGTGGGAAGGTGGTGTTCAGCAGTGGGCAATCTGGCTGATATAGTAATACTGTAAACGACAGCTGTAAGTAGGCCTTCCTATAAATAAATAAAAAACAAGATTTTAGCCGTGTGTTCTCATAAGCAGTATGAATAACTAAATAGAGTGCATTTTTTGTTATGTAGTGAAACTGACTTCCATGTTTGAAAGCATGAAATAACTTGTGAGGTCAGTGATTTGAATCAGCATGGTACCGAATTCAACAAGTAATTTCATACTTCTCAGTTGAAAGATGGTTCCTTTTTGTTAAATAATTGTTATCATATAAAATATCTGAACATAATTTAATTAAGTATTAAAACGTACAGAAAAACCATAAAAATAAAGCACATAGTAGTTTAACGTACCTATTAACAGAGTTGAAGAGAAAAAAGATTCTTGATTCTAGAGCTCTTTATAATAAACTAGCTTTTGCCCGCGGCTTCGCCCACGTGGACTATCGGAACCGTTATTACCAGTTCAAACATAGTGTTCCATGCCTAGTGTTGTAACATATCGATAAAGTACGTACTCAGCCGCAATGGTGAAATTGTCTCCACTTAGCATTAGCGCTTTTGTTACACTTAGCATCATAAGACAATATTGCAAACTCTTGCCAATTAGCCACTACATGGCTGACAATCTCTGAATTAATTTCCTGAGTCCTATGGAATAAATAGGACAGGAATTGAAAGTGGCAGCACTATACTCGACTTGCCTGTCGTACTCGATGCCTCATCCGAATCCTGATGCTCAGCGCTTAGCGTTCTCTCCATGCTTTGTAAAACAAATTTGTAAGAAAAAATAATCATAAGCTTAATAACTGATTTAGAAAATTATCTTAACTGTACAAAGACACAATATTATTACTAATTTTTTTAGTAAAGTTTTTTTAGTAAGCTAGGTTTTAATTATATTTTTATTAAATATAAATTGTATTAATTTCAAGTGTCTGCCTATTCCTGTTCAAAAGATACATCAATATTACAGATGGACTACCAGGCCGAGCGCCAGCGGTTAAGGTTCAGGTGATATTCAGCTCTAACAAAAAGTATTAGTATGGCATGTTTTTGTTTTAAGATCTCTATCCAGATACCAATTTTCATCACTATAACTGCAAAAACAATGACCTTTCCATACAAAGTTTCATTCCCAATTTCACACACTTAAGTCTTGCCTGTCAAAAATATGTTGATCATGTATTTTTTATTTGTAATGATCTATCCGAATACAAATTTTCAAAACTTGGACATTCGTACAAAAGATTTTATCCATTTTTACCCCCTTAGCGTTTAAATTTCAAAAATCCTTTCTTAGTACACCCCTACGCATTAAGACGAATACACCCTCCAAATTTCAAGTCTCTGCTACCAGCGACCAGCAGCATCTATCACGGGGAGTGTTCTGAGGAATACCGGCGGTATGCCTTTATTAACAACTAAATACTACGAACTATATACAACACTACTAGCTGTAGTGTTGTATATAAAAGCATTAGCTCTAGCCCACTACCAATTGGCAGCGTGCCCAGCATGCTGGCAGCATTGCCCCGTTGAATTGCAATGCTTATTCTTTAAACCAAATAGGTGCCAGCATTTTGATCACGCGTCTCATCGACCAAGCGCTCTGATAAGTTTTGGAAAATACGATGAGCTCCCGGTCCCCACGGACCCAACGTCTCTACACCAAACGGCTCAAATATGTAACCCATACCGAGTTTAGCATACTTACGCCGCTTGATTTGGATTAAGAAAGATGTGACGGCGCTAGTGTGAATTGAAACAATTCTGAGGAATTGTTCGATTCAGATCGCCAGCAGAAGTCCCGACAAAGCATGATGTTTCATCAATTTTATGTCGACATCTGGAAGTCCACAACCTTGCGATCTTCACGGCATTTTTTACCTCGCATTGCCCCAATATGGAACCAGCAGCTGCCAGGTGTAGTATTTCCTAACAGATACGTCTTCGAAGCCTTCGAGAAGAGAGCATATTCCCTCCTTAAAGGCAGGCAACGCATCCTCGAGGCCCCTGGTGTTGCGGATGTTCGTGGGCGACGGTAATCACTTACCACCAGGTGAGCTGCCTGCTCGTTTGCCCTCCTATCCCATAAAAAAAATGTTCTTGAGAGTAAAATTACAGGCAATTTGTCTCAGTGTGACGGGTGTAATTCATCACTTGTGACGAAATGCATCTGTTAAAGGCAGAGGTTAGTCCATGTAACAACAGGTGGACTTCGAGATGGGCGGGTCTGGGTTTATCCATTAATAGTTGCTTTGCCTAGCTTGCACGCCTCGCGCTGCTTGTTTTGGATAAACTCAGGCCTTCCTTACTCATCCCGGATGGGTAAGGAGGCAAGGGTCTTGGGGGAGAGCGCAGGTCGTGATGATCCCCAAGGCAAGTCTGACGGTTACCTTCCCGTGGTGCTGCCTGTTATTTGTTTATTTCCTTCCGAAATAAACGCAACAGAACACCGTCAGGCGCCGCGTATATTGTTATCTATATGTGTATGTATATGTATATATTGTCTCTGTATATATTAGTATTATATGTGTATATATTTTAGTTCACAGGGCTATTTAACCCCTTATTAGTAACAAAATTGTAAAATGCTCGGTACAGACCGGGGCCGTATTTAACTGTTTGTCATCTGTATTATACGTGCTAAGGTGCTTAGTACCTCTGTAAGACAGATGACAAAATAGACTTACGGTGTATAAATTGTAGTTTTAAGGCAAGGCTACAGATAATTTGTCATGTTTATGAGTAGATGAAAAACAGTTTGGCGGTGTGTGTGTTAAAATAGGGACCCCTCTAACTGGCAAACACCAGCGCCTACTACCGTCAAACGTATTGTTACATAATCGAAAATAACCGCTGTCTTTTATTTGGTAGTGACCCCTGTTCCGATAACTCACGTTATTGGAGGCGGGGACAAACTGGCTGGACTAGTTCCAAAACCCCGATGATAAGTGTATCCTTAGACTTCGGGAAAATACCTCCAAGGTATTGTCAGTCTTCTGAACTCTAAACTTCCGGAGGCTTGAGTAGAAAGATTGAAGCCTGTCCATTCCCCCCCGAAAATTTGCTTATGGTCACGATTTATAATTTTTCTTGAATTATTTTGTATGTCGAAATCGCTGACTATGTCGAAGTTAAATAGAGACGCTAAAGGTAAATTTACCAAAGTCCCTTCTCAGGGCCAACCTATTGTGAAAGTTTTGTCTGAGGACCGCTCGAGCGGCACTTCTGAGAGCCGAGAAAACGGCCCTTCTCAGGGCCAAACTTCACGGGTTCCTTCCCGGGATCCGTCGGAGGTCTCCATGGGAGATGAAAGGAGGTCGGACGTGGAGTCCGTATTTGAAGAGTCGGGTGACGAGGGTGACAGCTGCAGGAAGCGGCCTTACTCCTCATTCTACGCACCCGGCTATCTGGAGTCGGACACAGAGACCGAGGGGACCGCGGCCGCGAAGGTCAATACGGCGCGGAGGGGAAGGGCGAAGGGCACCAAAGGAGGCCCCACGCGAGACGAGTTTTTAAAGCCACCGCCAAAGCCACTGGTGGAGCAACTGGCGGAGGTCCTGCAGAGCAGGAAATACAAGAAAGGGTCGGCCGCTGTGGCCGCCGGAAGTCTGCTCGACACCGGAAGCGATTCCGATGTCCTTCCCGGGTTTGGTGACATCAGCACACTAAACGCCCAAGAGCTGAGGGCTCACGCAGGAGGTATGCTCGCCTGCATTCTAGAGGTTGCCAAGAAATCTGGCAACCTAAAGGGCGAGTTTGTTGCTCGCCTGAAGAGGTCCGCGTCGACCCTGAGAGAGGTAGTCGACGCCCTGGCATGCAGGAGTGAGGCCGAAGAGACGCGGCGGCTAAGAGCCGAGAATAGTCGCCTGCGCCTCGAGATGGAGGCCTCCAAGGCAGAGGTGAAGGCGCTCCGTCGCGGCTTCACGGAGGCCAAGACCGAGGCGGCTGCCGCTATGTCTGCTGCTGCAGCAGCCGCTGCCGCCGAGACGCCGCCCCCCCCTGCTGTTGTAGTGGGGGCAGAGTTAGTGGAGCAGATGACGCGCTCCTTGACTGCCACGTTTGGGCAAATGCTCAATGCCCGACTCGCTGGCATCGAGGATCGCCTCCTGCCAGCGCCGGTTCTTCGCCCGCCTCTCCGAGCGGACGCCAAGAAGGCTGCAGTAGCGGTTGCCCCCCCACCCCCGAAACCGACCCCTCGAAAGCGGGTTGCCCAGGCCCCGCAGGCTACTGCTGCCACGCCCTCGACTTCGGCTCCCGTCGCCCCCCCCTCGACTGCGGCTCCCAACGCCCCCCCAAAAACGACTCCAACTGCTGTTGCCAAGGCGGACACCTGGGCAACAGTAGTAAGAAAGGGGAAAGGCAAGGGGAAGGGCAAAGCGTCCTCCTCGGCAACGCCCACTCCCGCTCCTGTCCCAGCAGCTCGTGCCCCCCCCTCCGCCTCGAAGCCTAAAGTTAAAAAGGCTTCCGCTGCCGCCGGGCCCAAGAAGGCAAAGGCGCTGAAAGCCTCCAAATCCGCGGCTGTTGTGCTGACGCTGCAGCCCGAAGCCGCGGAAAAGGGGGTTACCTACAGCGCCATTATTGAGGCGGCGCAGGAGAAGGTCGATCTCCAGGGATTGGGCATCGACCGGATCAACTTCCGCCAGACGGCCACGGGAGCCAGGATGCTCGAAATTCCTGGCTCCCAAAGCAGCGAAAAAGCGGACAGACTCGCGGAGAAACTCCGCGGTGTCCTGTCCGAGGTGGCCAACGTCGCGAGGCCCGTAAAGTCCGTGCAATTGCACGTGACGGGCCTGGACGACGCCGCCACAAAGGAGAAAGTGGCGGCGGCGGTCGCCAAGGTGGGCGGCTGCGACGTACTCCACGTCAAAGCAGGAGACATACGTCGCAGCTATGGCGGGACCGGCTCCTCCCTGGTTTCCTGCCCGATTCCAGTAGCCAAAGTGGTGCTGGCACAGGGCAGGCTGTTGGTGGGGTGGAGCTCGGTGCGAGTGGTGGCACTGGCGGCGCTTCCCATGCGCTGCTTCAAGTGCATGGGACTCGGGCATACGCGCCCACAGTGTCCCTCGTCGGCAGACAGGGGGGACCTGTGCTTCCGTTGTGGAGGCGCAGGCCACAGGGCGGCAAGCTGCCAAAGAAGGGCCCCGCACTGCGCGATATGCGCAGAGTCGGGGCGACCTGCCGAGCACAGGATGGGGGGACAAAACTGTGTTCCCCCAAAGACGAAGGGACAGGCCGCCAGGACCCCGGCCATCCCCCGACCGGCAGCCAAAGCCGCCGCTCCTGAGGCTGTTCGCCGCGCGGCGAGCATGGAGGTTGTTACGTCCGACTGATGGATCAAGTCGGACAACACAACCTCCTGCAGACGAATTTAAACCACTGCGTCAGGGCTCAGGATTTGCTAATGCAGTCCCTGGCGCAGTGGCGAATCGATTTGGCGGTCGCTGCGGAGCCCTACTACATTCCCCAGTCCCATCCCTACTGGGCTGGGGATCTGGACGGCTCCGTAGCTATTATTGGACGTGCCGGTGGCGGCACCCCCCTCTCGGTGTCAGAGAGGGGTTCGGGGTACGTGGTGGCCAAGTGGGAGAGGTATGCGGTAGTCGGCACATACTTCTCCCCCAATAGAACCGTCGCGGAGCTGGAGGTCTATCTGGACCTCCTGGCCGCGGCGGTGAGAAGACAGGCGCCACGTCAGGTCCTCCTCATGGGGGACCTGAACGCCAAGGCCCAGGCCTGGGGCAACCCCTCCACTGACACTCGCGGGGAGATTGTCAGGGAGTGGGCGGTTGCCGCAGGGCTGACCCTGCTCAACAGAGGGTCGGTCCACACGTGCGTGCGACACAACGGGGGGTCCGTGGTGGACGTTTCGTTCGCCACCCCGGAAGTCGCAGCACGTGTCCAGGCCTGGAGAGTGGTGGGGGATGTGGCGACTCTCTCGGACCACAACTATATACGGTTCGAGATCGCCACCTCCCACCAAGGAGGGACTCGGCGCGTGGATGGGGCACTCTTCCCGCGCTGGGCGATTGGTCACCTCGATGCCGAGTTGGCTGAAGAGGCGGCTATGGTGCAGTCGTGGGTTGCCGGCCCCATGCACCCGGAGGTGGCCGTCGCGGCGAGCCGGTTCCGGGAGGCGGTGACGGCCGTCTGCGACGCCGCCATGCCGAGGTCCCGACGCCACCCCGAGCGCCGCCAAGTCTACTGGTGGTGCTCGGAGATAGAGGATCTCCGAGCGCGATGCTCGGAGACGCGGCGCCTCTACTATCACTGTAGGAGGCGCCGTCACGGCCGGACGGACGACCAGCTGCCGGCGGAGCAGCTGGCGGCCGAGCAGCTCCTGTATGGTGATGTGAAGACAGCCAAACAGGAGCTGAAGCTGGCCATCGGCCGGGCTAAGGCCCTCGGCTGGAGTGAGCAGCTGGAGGGTCTCGACAGGGACCCATGGGGGCGCCCGTACAAGTCTGCCCGGAATAAGTTCCGGGGCAGAGCGCCCCCTATCGCGGAGTCCCTGGAGCCAGAGCTCCTGGAGAGGGTGCTGGGGGGTCTATTCCCCGACAGCGACCCCCACTACACCCCTCCACCGATGGCCACCCCGTCCTTCCAGGAGGAGGAGGACCCAGCCTCCATTCCGCCTATTTCAGAGGTGGAGATGGAGGCAGCAGTCTCTCGCCTGAGAGGCAAGAAGACTGCCCCGGGACCAGACGGGATTCCCGGGCGGGTCCTCAGGATCGCCCTTAGGGAGATGGGCGGTCAGCTTCGGGAACTGTTCGACGCGTGCCTCACGTCGGGTCAGTTCCCGAAGCTTTGGACGGGCGATTGTGCCTGTTGCGGAAGGAAGGGCGAGACGCAGACTCGCCCGCCGCATACAGGCCAATCGTGCTGCTGGATGACACGGCGAAGCTGCTGGAGAGAATAGTAGCCTTCCGTGTCATCCGGCACCTGGGGGGAACTGGGCCTGACCTTTCAGAGGCCCAGTTCGGATTCAGGGCAGGGCGGTCGACGATAGACGCCCTGCTCTGGATCAAGGGGTGGACGCAGGACGCAGTCGGCGGGGGGGAAAAGGCGTTGGCTGTCTCGCTCGACATTGCCAACGCCTTCAACAGCCTACCGCACGGGACAATACGGGAGGCGCTCCGCTATCACGGAGTGCCCCTGTATCTGCGTAGGCTGTTGGCCGACTACCTCCGGGACCGCGAGGTCCTGGTGGAGGGACGCGACGGTCTGAGGCGACGTCGCGTGTCCTGCGGGGTTCCACAGGGGTCGGTGTTGGGACCGCTCCTGTGGAACATTGGCTACGACTGGGTGCTCCGCGGCACGTTTCCCGCAAGTATGCGGGTTGCGTGCTACGCGGATGACACCCTAGTCGTAGTCAAGGGGAGGGACCTCGGGGAGACGGTGCGGCGGGCCACGGTGGCAACAACACTCGTGGTCGGCCGCATACGTGCCCTGGGGCTGGAGGTCGCCCTCTCCAAGACCGAGGCCCTAATGTTCCATGGGCCTCGGGGGGGACCCCCTCCAGGAACGAGGATAGACCTGGACGGGGTCCTGGTCCGGGTTGGGACCCAGATGAGGTACCTGGGTCTCATCCTGGACGGGCGGTGGACTTTTGGGGCCCACTTCACCCAACTGGCCCCAAGAGTCATAGGCGCCGCAGCCGCCCTTGGGAGGCTGCTGCCCAACGTGGGCGGCCCGAGCGCCACATGTCGTCGCCTGTACTCCGGAGTGATCCGGAGTATGGCCTTGTACGGGGCACCTGTCTGGGTGGACGCCCTCGGTCGCGCCAATAAGGCCCTGCTGCGTCGTCTGCAGCGGGTCATCGCGACGAGGGCGATACGCGGGTACCGGACGGTGTCCTGGACGGCGGGATGCGTGTTGGCCGGTGATCCCCCCTGGGAGCTCCAAGCGGAGATCCTCGCCGAAGTTTACCACTTCGTGGCGGCGAGGAGATCCCGCGGGGAGCCTCCAGCGTGGGAGGAGGTCACGCGCATGCGACGGCAGGCGCGGGCCGCCCTGTTGCGGCGGTGGACGGAGGACCTGGCTCCACCGGTCCCTGGACAGAGGACGGTGGATGCCATTCGCCTGGTCCTTCGGAGGTGGGTAGGGCGGCGATTCGGGTCGCTCACCTTCCGATTGGTGCAGGTGCTTTCCGGACACGGATGTTTCGGAAGGTACCTGCATCACATCGCAAGACGTGAGGCGACCCCCGCCTGTCACGAGTGTGGAGCGCCAGAAGACACGGCGCTCCACACGCTGGAGGAGTGCGCCGCGTGGAGTCCCATGCGGCGCGCCCTCACAGCGGTCATAGGCGCAGATCTGTCGCTGCCGAGCGTGGTTAATGCTATGCTCGGCAGCGACGGATCGTGGCAGGCGGTGGTCTCTTTCTGCGAAGAGGTGATGGCGCAGAAAGAGGCTGCGGAGCGGGCGAGGGAGGACGACGTCCTCGCAGACCCGCTCCGGCGTAGACGAACTGGTGGAAGGAGAAGGCGATTCGGGCGCCTTCTCGCTCTATCCTAGTGTTGTGCGGATCATCGGTGGAGAGTCGGGGGATTCTCCACTGGCTTGCACGATCCCACACGTCTGGGGGATGGCCCTAATGAGCTGGGTCATCCCTCCCTTGGCCGGGGCCCGTCACCGGTGACGGGCCAACCGCCGGGGCGAGATGGTGATTGCTAACGCTACCCCATCTCGCCCCGACTAGGCGGCAGACTGCTCATCCCGGGTTTTTAGTGGGTAACCACACATACTACCCCCCCGTGGGGGTAGTAAGGCCCCTCAGGCGAGGACTCCCACATAACCACCCTGCTCCCCCCGGAGCCGGGTGGTATCCATAAAGGATTTTCCCGGGTCAAAAAAAAAAAAAAAAAAAAAAAAAAAAAAAAAGGTGGACTTCGAGATTGAGCCGGCACAATCACATAACAAAACAGCAAGTACACAGCAATGTATGATGTAGATATAAAGTTATCAAAACCAACATAAACTTTTTTTTTACGTGTTAAAAATGCGAGGCATTACTCGAACTCAGTTTTTTTACACCTATTAGTTATACCTTGGCATTACATCACTATTCTGCTACATTAGAGTAACGAGGCTGTTAAAATAACTCTACATTAGCCCCAGACATGATAGAGTACCCAATATTATGGAAAAGGGTAACGTCCCCTGAATAATTTGTTAGAACCGTTCAATGCTGATAATTTATTGATATTCCACTTTATAGTTTCGGGTTGCGTAACGTTAGGGTTGTCGAGGGGTGGAATTTTATCTTTTTACTGATACTAAAGTATTTTGACTATCAAAGTTAAGCTATCTAGAAACCTTGAAAGATAAATTAACCTTGTCTTGTAGGTTAGGTTTAAAGAAGTTTATTCTCAAATAACATATGGTGCATGGTGGTAGGGCATTTTGCGAATGCCCGCCTGGCTAGCTACAACCCTCAAGTAGAAAATCTATCGCCAAGCACCTAATGGTGTGTTCCGGCAGCTGTCCAGAGGCAGGCAGGCAGAGCCAGTACTTCTAGGTTAGCCTGAACAACATCTTCGACCACAGCATCACTTACCATCAGGTGAGATAGCGGTCAAAGGCTAATCTATCATGAATAAAAAAAAAAGTCACTTACACGAGAACATGGTTAGACTTAAAGTAGTCAATAGACATTCATCGTCACAAGAAATAGCTATACAAAATATACACGCATCACTTTAGTCAACCATCATGTGTCCTTATTGCCTGAATAAGGTACTGAGCTATAATAGTTCCCTTTTGAATGCCTTAAATGAGTTTACATTTATATTTGAGGGTATCTTATAATAAAATTGCGCTCCTACAATTAAACATTATTTTGCCATAATTTGATTGAATCTACGTAAGTACAAGATTACTTAGCTCTTACAAACTCTATGGTGTTTACAATTTTAATATCCATTTATTCTACTTGAGCACCATGTATACAGGCTGGCACTCTTTACATTCACGTGAGCACGATTTGAAAGATTCTTCACCGAAGCAACGGCGATCTTAAATACTCAAAAATGTTTACAATTTCACTTATTTCACATACAAAAATGCCGTTAAATATTAATTTAATAACTTTACACATTTACGAGAGATGGAAGGTTGCCGGTGAAATTACAGGCACATGAGAGTTAACAATATTAATTACATCTCAGGGTGATGGGCGCAGTGACGAACTGCATCTGTTTTAAGACGAAGGTTTATATGTTTAATTTACGCATAATATAGTAAAGAAACACTGATAATTTTAGAGGTTTCTAATGTAATGCCGCAAATAAACACATTTTTTTGCGCTTAGATTGCAAATGCTGGCTGAACTCTACAAGATAGATCAAAACAATGTACTACAGTATTGTACACCTTAAAAAGGTCTACAAAAAGTCTACAATGGTATATGTCTATCTCTTAGGGATAACCCACAAAACCATTATTATACCTTACCTTTTAAGAGAAATAATGGCTTATTTCCGAAGCGATTTTAAGTAATACAGCATTAATTCTCATCCAATTAAGGACTTAAAAACATTGCACATTTAATATAGATCAATATGGCCTTTACAGCATGTAATTTAAATGAATATTTGCGATGAGATTACAGATTATTTAGTTATTAGTTTTGCATGGTGGCAGGGCATTTTGCAAATTCCCGCCTGGCTAGCCACCACCCTCAAGTAGAAAATCTGTCGCCAAACACCTAACGGTGTATTCCGGCAGCTGTCCTTGAGAGCCAGTAATTCTAGGTTAGCCTGAACAACATCTTCGACCACATCATCTTACCATCAGGTGAGATAGTAGTCAAAGGCTAACCTATAAGGCATAAAAAAAAACTGCATAGCACCCGTGCGAAGCTGGGTCGGGTCGCTAGTTGTATATATAGTACCGAAAAGTTAGGGAGTGGCTTAACTTGGCGTGTTAGTCACTTTCGTTTAAGCAGACCCAATGAAAAATGACAATACCGAACCGAGTATCCCAAATAAAGGAGTGGATCACTAAAATGTCAAGAAAGCTCAACTCAGGCTGTATGAGATAGGCCGCAAACTACACGCCAATGTAACTAGATCCTCCACCGATCCAGGGACTCCTCAACTATGAAGCTTTGAGGGGATTTGTTGTTTTCGGCAGGGCTCAAGTTAAAATGGTGTAACCGAACTCTGAGTCGGTCGGGGAAACGACGCAATTGCCGTCCACTTTTCTACGCGGGTGATTTATTTCTTCATTTAGATTTATATAGAGTTGAAGGAGTTGTTTATTTTTTTTACCAATGTACAATTGACATTTATGTTTGGAAAGCTCTATCATAAATACATAGATTTATCAGCTATAAATATTATTTATACCACACCCACTCAGAAAGCGTCTCATAACACGTTCAAAACATGTTATAATGTTTCAACCAGATGCGGTGATCACCTTTCGTTCATCGAACAACAAGATGCAAAAGACCCTAGTCCTTATATTAGTTCTGATAATGATTATTCGAATAGTGTCTGTCACTACTAGTAACAAAAATCTCTAATCAAACAATTCCGTAAAATGCAGTCTGGTATTGGCAAGGCAATTTGTCAGTGTTCAACGTAGTATCGATGTTGCGTGTCTTCGGGCAGTCGGGCCACGCGTGCCCCTGACTTTTGGAGCTGTGGCCCTGTTTATAGTATGTATGTATGTAGTAATATGTATATATAATATACATACCTAGTTAGGACTTCACTATTGACATTTTCTGAGTAGTATTGTAGGTTTCGGTATGTTTTTTTTTATGCGTGATAGGTTAGCCTTTGGCCACTATCTCACCTGATGGTTAGTGATTATGTGCTCGAAGATGTTGTTCAGGCTAACCTAGAATTACTGGCTCTCAAGGACAGCTGCCGGAACAGAAGCAGTGATGGCTCAGTGGCATTGGCTATGGACTGCCGTGCCGCAGATCCATGGTTCGAATCCCGTCGCGGGCTTGAGCTTCAACGCATGGTGGAAGGGCATTTTGCGAATGCCCGCCTGGCTAGCGACCACCCTCAAGTAGAAAATCTGTCGCCAAGCAACTATGTATCAATGTGACGGGCGCAGTGCAATTCGTGACGAAATGCATCTATTATAGGCAGAGGTTATTCCACTTAACATCAGGTGGGCTTCGTGCTTGAATCGTAACAATAACATAAAAAAAATCTCACACCGTTAGGTGCTTGGCGACAGATTTTCTACTTGAGGGTGGTAGCTAGCCAGACGGGCAATCACAAAATGCCCTACCACCATGCTATGACGACTGCCATTCTAGGACGACAACCAGGACCGACGGCTTAACGTGCCCACCGAAGCACGGAAGCGCTCGGTTGTAATGTCACTAGCGGTCACCCATCCAACTCATGACCGCGGCGGACGTTGCTTAACTTTGCTATTCGGTAAGGAACAGCTAAGCAAACTTCGCTGCGAACGCTTCAAAATGTGACGTAAATGTCGTAAATTAAGAACTAAATGGTATAACTTTATCAGGTTCTGAGCAAAACTTGTTAAGGTTTCAAGAATAGGAAAAAATTGTGAGCGTATTGTATGATAATATTTCCAGAACGTAATTGATATACTCAAGCGTTACTTTGCGGATTTAATTTATTATTATTTATTCCATATTTAATAATAACACTTTTTTAATAAATTTAAATATTAAGGGTGTCTCAGTAAGAGTGCATTTTTTCAAATAAATACACATATTTTTGAGAGAATTGTGATTATTGGATTGTAAAGAAGACATATTCTGATTAGGTATAGAATAAAATATCCGTCAAATGCCCCCACGGCTCTGATGACAGGCCATTTTGTCTTAAATTATGCTAAGATGGAAGCTTGTACGTATTACCTATTTTAGAATTGTTTGTTACTTTTTTTTTTTTATTACCGGTCCAGTGCTACATCTTTTTAGAGGAGGGATTTAATAAAGAGCGAGAGGAAAAATTAGAGTTATGAGTCATTTTCATGTTAGCTCAGGCGGTCAAAGCATACCCCGGCTAATAATGGGGGTAGTAATAATTTTGTAATTCAACAAGTTATTTCATACTTTTCAGTGTTAGAAGTCAATTCCAGATTTCTTATAATTTTTGTACACATACTGATTTTCAATATAAAAAAAACACTTCATTATGTAACTTAAGCTTTTAAATGTCTATATTATACCGTAGTAACATAAGCCCTTTATCACTTTGGAATTTTTCTTGCTGAATATTACTAAATAAAAGCCAACTATGGGAAAATACTATGTGTTATTTATAATGTGCCATGACACAGTTCCGACGTATAGTCAACGCAACGACATATATAATTATCACTTATATAATATGAGTGGTATATTGCAGCCTATTATGCACATAAACGGTATATTATTATACTAGCAATGATAATATATTTTTCAGCCCCTGGAGTGCCGGGCTAGAATGTCACCACCCCTCTCTAACCGTGGGTGTCGTAAGAGGTGACAAAGCGTATCACACCAGAAGGTGGGCAGCAGCGCTTTCTGAAGAACGGATATCTCACACTGCGATCCCCAAGACGCCTGCCAAGCGTGGGGATTATGGCAAACTATCCCATAATAGGGGAGGCTGTGTTCAGCCGGCTGATACAGAACAATACAGATAATTTCTAAGAAGTGTTATCGTCGGGCGGGTGTAAGGCAAAGCAAAAACTTTGCAGTGTATGATATTGTGTATTAAAGTTCATTTAGATGGAAAAATAATTGGCTACTAACGCGAATTGAACCCGCGACTACAGGTATACCCTTAGTGTTGCAAGGTTTCCATAGGCTGCGGTTACCACTTAACTGCAGATACGCCGCCTATGGGGAATAAAAAAATCTATTCCCCACATACTAACCGATTCCTTATAAAAATGATAGGGGTAAGAAGTGATGTTGATTTCGTAATATTGTTGGAGCAAATTGCACATTATATAATCTTGACGTAATCCAGAAAATACATGAGTTCATTTTGGCGAATTTATTGGGAAATACACTATATTTATTATTCCCAGTAGAACCAATGAATGTTTGTGGGCTCATTTTACGTGCAATATTATAATACAACCATTTAATGATTTACGTTTGTGGGACGAGCAATTTGTTCACAATATGCTAAGTTACTGTCTGTAACAAATAAAGGCTATTAAACACTCGAGAATGTTCTGCAGGGTATTAGAATCTACTCGCTACCCATTCACAGATTAATTAAGAGTTGCGACGTAACACATACATCGCTCTCAAACAACAAAATTATCGTTATTAAAATTTAAGCACTCAAACTACGAGTTTAAGTGAAATATAAGATCAATTAGTCACCCCGTGACCACGATGACTGCAAAGTGTTTGAAACGTCGCGCGTCGGGACAAAAATAATGATAAATATACGCGATTCAAACCATTTAAAGTTGTTTAATTACTATGTGAAATATAAGAGCTTAAGGTTACAAAAAGTGTGCGTTTCCAACTTTTAAATACTGGCCAAGTACCAGGTGGACTCACACACTGGGTTCCGTACCCAGAATAAAACATAAAATCGTTTTTTCTACAGACTTCAAAAAAGGAGGAGGTACTCAATTCGATTGTATTTTTTTATGTTTGTTACCTTAGAACTTTTGACTTGGTGAACGGATTTTGATGATTCTTTTTAACTTGAAAGCTGATGCTTGCCGTGTGGTCACATTTACATTTCATCGACATCGGTTTAGCTGTTTTTGAGTTACAGTCCAATAACTGAATAGTATTGCATTAACACACATTACAGTGAATGTCAATCGATCCAATAAGCAAGGGTCACTAAAAAGGGTTTTTTTTTTTTTTTTACAAAACATATCACGGATTTTTGAACCATCATGTTACCAACTTCAACAAGTTATTTCACAAATTTTATTGGCATTTTTTGGTATTTTTTTTTTAATACTTTCGAAATCCTTAGCGCCTGACCGGCCTTTGGCAGAATTTTAATTAATTATTTTTTTACACCAAATTTTAGTCAATAATCATACCAACTTTGACGATTTTATGAATTAATGTTATAAAAGTCAGAGGCGGAATTGTACAGGCATTTTTGTCGTTTAAGAAATCACGAACTGTGTAGTAGGATTTCTTAATCAATATGTTTTTCACGTGCAACTTGAATTTTCCTTCTGTGAGTGTTGTAATATGTTTGGGAAGTTTATTATAAAACTATACACTATTACCTAAAAAGGACTTTTTATTTGTCTTTTTGAATCTAATACCTGGCACCGCTATCTATTTTATCTTTATTCCTAGTATTGTAATCGTGATTGTCACTGTTTAATTTAAATTTACTCAATTTTTTACAAACATACATAATATTTTCAAATATATACAGACTTGGTAAAGTTAAAGTATCAATTTCTTTAAAAAGATCCCTCAGAGATTCTCATCTATTTATCGTCGTATCTAAAGGATTTGATGTTTAAAGCGAGACGAAGTAATTAAACTGATATCGTAGCAAGAATCACCGTCAAAACAACGTCAAACTGTCGAACGTGGCCACAGAAATATAAATCTTATCGTTTCAGCTTTGATCAATCATGTGGATTGTCTTGGAAGGGGAAATAATTAACCTACCGCCCCTTTAGGGGGTCCGTACTAGAAAACGGGACCCCATTACTAAGCCTTGACTGTCAGTCCGGCTGACCGATGGAGGGCTGTATCTTTGGGACGGTAATCGGTAGTCGGTTTAAATTTTCACTGAGTATGGTTTTTTCATCAGCGTGTATTTAATTGTTATTTCGTAAGAAAGGTTGAATCAAAAGTCAAAATCATTTATTCAATTTACGTGACCACGACGCTCTTATGAAGGTCAATTACAAATTTTAGTATTGAAATACTCTACATCGTACTGCCACGTTCAGCAAAAAAAATGTATAGAGCCACTGCAAGAAGAACAGGCAAGAAACTCGGGGCCATTCTTTTAAACTTCTTGTAACAATGTGTTACTTACTATAAAACACAATAATTCCGATATTTATTTAAATAATGTAGGTGACAGGCGATAGCTTGGCAAAGGCGGAACTGTCCAAGCATTTTTGTCGTTTAAGTAATCACAAACTGTGTAGTAGGATTTCTTAATTTAAATATTTTTCACGTGCAATTTGAATTTTCTTTCTGTGTGCATTGTAATGTTTGGGAACCTTATTTTAAAACCGCACAGTATTACCTAAGAAGGTCCTTTTATTTCCCTTGACCAATTAAGAACCTGGTACCGCTATTTTATCTTTATTTCTAGTGTTGTAATCGTGACTAATTTAAATTTATTCAATTTTTTACGAACATACATAATATTTTCAAATGTATACAGACTCGGTAAAGTTAAAATATTAATTTCTTGTATCTCGCTTGTAATGCATACAATTAACATACGTCAAACTTAGTATGATTATTGTCCAATATTTAACGTGCAACGACAAATACTTAAATTCGACCAAGTGCAGGTTGAATTCCCGTTAAGGATCTCGATGTGTATGAAAAAATAACGATTTTATGGTATATATTGAGTTTGTACGGAAACCTCGGTGTACGAGTCTAACTTCGGCCGTTTATTTTTTATTGCCACCTCCAATTAATTTCACCAGATGGTAAGTGATGATGTGGCTGAATGATGGTGTGGCTACCCAGGTGGGCTTTCACATTACCTCTTTCCACCATGCATTTTAGTAAAGCTAATCACGGGATACCAACCAAGGACCTGCTGCGTGGCAGTCTAACTAGTCAAAAACTGCTGCAATATTTTTTTTTTTAAGCGAATCTAATATGAAGTTTTAAGCTCAAAAATCTTTTTACGTTACCAATTATATTTTCAAAATTACAGTTACAAACTCTTTGGAACTCTTTTAGGTATGTACTAAAATCACACTTAGTTCACGTTCGTATTTATTACCATTTGTACCTAGGTTATTCAGGAAATTGATTTTTTAAACTTTGATAATTTTAATATAAATTATTGGCCATCTATGTTCTTTCTATAAATATTTTCATTAAATATTTTTTGTATTTTTAGACTATGGCTAACCTTGAAGAAATCTCAAGAAAATGTACAAGCAACATTTAGGGAGTCTGCTCCTGCGTAAGCAACAGTTACATATTAGTTTCGTGAATTAAAACGTGGTCGAGAGAACCCAACCGATGACTTCAGACCCAGCCAACCAACAACTGCAGTTACTCATGAAAATGTTATGAAGGTAGAGTTGGCAATTGAGGGAGAAAAAAAAAGAGAGAAGCATCACACATCAAGAGATTGAGGCCGAACTGAAAATTGTATCACTGGCAATTTCTGCCATCCTCATTGAGCTTTCCATATAAATGTAGTTTCGTCATATTTTATATACCAAGTGTACAATTTCTGTAAAATTTTGTGCGCATATTGCTGAGCCTAATATTTATGCTTCTGGTATCCTTGTTTTTCGATTTGTTTATTTTACCCCTAAATTATTTTGTCCCTTAATGTTAAAATAACAATTACCATACAAAACTAATTTTATAATTATTTTTGTAAATACTTAATTTTACGAAAATCTGGCAAACCAGAAGCGTAGATACTAGGCTCCAAGATATACTAAGATATACTGGCAAGATATAATGCAAAATTTCACCGAGTTTGAACCCATAGTATTTAAAATTTGACGAAACTACGTTTGTATGAAAAGCGCTCCGTGAACTCTACTCTTAAAGTACGGAAGCTTGCTTTGCTTTGGATACCTCATTCTATCACCGAATATCACACATGTCGCCGTGTTACCTGGTGCAAAATTATGCTTGAATAGTTCGAAGGAGGAACTTCGCAAAACGTGTCCTAAATTACAACATATCCTTACAATTGACGAAAATTTTACCTACAGCTACGATTCTCTCACAAGAAAATAATCCACGCAATTGAAGCGCTCGTAGCGAAGTTTGCTTAGCCGTTCTTAACCGATCAGCAAAGTTAAGCAACGTCCGCCGCGGTCTTGAGTTGTATGGGTGACCGCTAGTGATGTTACTACTGAGCGTTTCCGTGCTTCGGAGGGCACGTTAAGCCATCGGTTGTTGCCTTAGGACGGTAGTCGTTACAGCATGGTGGTAGGGTATTTGCGAATGCCCGCCCAGCTATCTATCACCTTCAAGTAGAAAATCTGTCGCAAAACACCTAACGATGTGTTCCGACAGCTGTCCTTGAGAGCTAGTAATTCTTGGTTAGCCTGAATAAAATCTTCAACCACATTCCCACTTACGATCGGTTGATATAGTGGTCAAAACGCTAACCTATCCAGCATAAAAAAATGTTTTCGCGGTCGGAGCATTAATATAAACATTATATCAGTCTTTTTTCGACACAGTGGACCAGTAAATCTGGTAGATGACCCAAGAACAGCTACTGGTTACTGGTATTGCGAAGTTTGCCTGCCTCAAGTTGTCGGGGAGTTAAATACCGAGCAACCAAGAAGTGGTGTCCGGCATTATTTTTCAGCAAGATAACGCTCAATCAACTGCTAGAGCCATGGACTATTTGGTTACTTCGGGGGTACAAATCACAGAAAAGAGAAATTTCTCTATGGTACAAATGATATCCAATCCTCCTCACAAATCAGATTTAGCTCCATGCCAATTTAGTTATATCCCACAGCAAGAAAAAAATACTGCGGCCGTCGAAGAATTTCGGAGGATATTTTTGGACCTTAAATATATTTTTTTAAAGCTAGTTAATTCAAAGACTATACACGCATTAGGGTTGAAAGGAAATATTTTGAACATCTATAAACAAACTTTTTTTATATCCCAACTATTGTATATTATATCTAACTGACACTGATAAAGAACACAATAATCTAATACATCAAAAGGAAAAAGTATTATATTTTATTTTGTCCCCGCAACCACTCATGTCCGATCCAATGGCTACACGCGGGTTGACAAGCCAAACTCCTGTATCACAGTTGGCGGTCTTAAATACCAATTGTATTCCCGACATTTCCTCAGTTTCTTTTTTAAACAAAAATAAATTGTATGGCCACATGCGGGTTGGCAAGTCATACCCCTGGATTGTGGCGTTAAATACTTTAATTTATCCGACAAAAAAAACTATAAGAAATTTGAAGATTTTCGATAGAGCTTATTTTTATGCCATCCAGCCTGTCACCGAAACCGGTATCCACAGGTTTTTATTTATTTCTCATAGGTATACCTTTGACCACAATCTCACCTGACGGTAACCGATGATGTGTTCGAAGGTGTTAACAGGCTTAACCTAGAATTACTGGCTCTCAAGGACAGGTATCGGAACACACCGTTAGGTGATTGGTGACAGATTTTCTACTTGGTCGCTAGCCAGGCGGACATTCGCAAAACGCTTTTTAGTTAAACAGTTAGAATAAATGTATTTCTTTTCCGTCAACATCTCGTCATCTACGATTTGCCAGAAGCTTTTAATTAAAATGTAATATCGTGCACAACTATTTTCAGACTCCGGGCCGCTAGTCAGAAAGCTGTGTATCTACCGGAGATGTGCCAAGAAGATCAGCGGTGTGCGAGGAAAAAACAATAGGATTTCTGCACTGAGTGAGGCTAGGACAATGAAGCTATACTTTATTTTATCCTATATTTTTGAAGCAGTGATAGCTCAGTGGCATAGGGACTGCCGTGCAGCAGGTCCATGGTTCAAATCCCGCCATGGGCTTTAGCTTTACCGCATGGTGGAAGGGCATTTTGCAAATTCCCGCCTGGCTAGCGACCACCCTCAAGTAGAAAATCTGTCGCCAAGCACCTAACAGTGTGTTCCGGCAGCAGTCCTTGAGAGCCAGTAAATATACAGGTAAATGAGAGTTCGTGTCAGTGTGACGGGCACAGTGCAATTCGCCGTTAACGAAATGCATCTGTTATAGACAGAGGTTAGTTCATTTACAACAGGTGGGCCTCGGGCTTGTTCCGTCACAATAATATAAAAATAAACCTATTTGTGGAAATTTTTATTGCATTGTGATATGTCTTTGATGGATACATAGCCTTCAGTTAATTCCAATTACTTTCTGACTTGGGTATCAAACCCGGAACCTCGAGATTCCAAAGTGTTTTAAACCACTTCACTAACTTAGCGTAAACGCCTATAAATACAGTAATAGAATTATTTTACGCTCAGAAAATTACTTAACTACAGGGCTGTCGTTCCAAACTATCCATTTCCTATCCAATTTATATCATCGCCTAAATGAATTTATCAGATTGTAGGTAAAAGAAAAGTTTCCATGGACGTATTAGGGAAGGTTCTTTGGGGCTCGCCTCACAATTGACTAAAACTTTCACAAGAAAAATCGCCGTATATTCTATTTATTGGGAAAGGGAAACGCATTTTTCAATATTCTGGGTGCTGTTGATGTTCGTAGATAGTGACAGTTTACCACAGTAATTTGCTTCTATTGCAATAGGTGGCTCAGTCTATTTATCGTCTTTTGACTACCATCTCACATGTCAGTCAGATATAATCGAAGAAATTAATCGTAACAAATTGTCTGCTGTTTTACCTTTTTACAAAAATGTATATTGGTATTACAATTGTATTAGAGCTTTTACTAAATTATCCTATATTTTTTTCTGAGAGTGCTCAGTCAAATGCACTCGCACATGAATTAAATTACTAATTCTTTTAGAATTATGGCTAGCTATTGGGGTTCTGTGATCTTTAGCCCTAAATTACAGCCCTCCATATCCTCATGAAGCAGTTGTAAGAGGCTTTATAGGAAAAAAAACAAAAGGTGGGCACTAGCACCTTTTGAAGAACTGCCATCTTATACTGCAATCCCCATGACGCCTGCCAAGCGAGCGTGGGGATTATGGCAATACTTTAAAAATACCTGTGTTCAACACGGTTCAACAACGGCCACCGTTGAACACGGTGTCCGTTTTCCATTTGATGTTGATGTGATGTGTTGAGAATAATTAAAACTATCCAAGTAGGCATGCATGAGAACGATCATTTTATCGAGATTATTTGGGTCCATCTAGGTTTTTATTTATATTTACATGTAAGTAGGGTGTGAAGGCAACTGTTCTTGAGAGGCAGTGATTCTAGGTTAGACTGAACAACATCTTCGATCACATCATCACTTACCAGCTAGTGAGATAGTGGTCAAAGACTATCCTATCAGCCATAATAAAAAAAACGTTCTTTACACATGGGTGGAGTAAGAAACTCCCACATGCATGGGTCCACCCAGGTAGAGAACCTAGATGGAGCATAGCAATAGAGTACAAGCTTTACCTAATATAACTTTTGGACAGACATTATCATAATAAAATACCACATTCAAAACAAAATAACCTTTTTTTTTTTTTTTTTTTTTTTTAACGTGTGAAAAATGCATTTACGCATTCCCGTCCACCCCGGGGAAGGTGGCCGGGATATGTCGGGCTCGACACCAACTACTCCCACAGCAGCAAGTGCCCCTACCGACTAAATAACACACGGTGTTCCATCTTTACCGCTTCTCGGCGGGATCGCAGGGTCGCTTTAGCACTCAACCACGAACCCGCCACGGTTGTCCGTTGCCGGACCCCTCCTGGGGTGCTACCCCTCACGACGCACCAGAACACATGGCACGTCGCTACCACCCGGGGACCAAGCCCGCAAATGGGCGTCAGACGACCCCGCTTCCGACGCCCAAGGTCCCCCTGCGACGGGTCAGATGAGTAGCCCCGTCGCCTGCTACTTCGGCCGCAGAGGATAGGGAGAGCGGCGCCTCGCTATACCAACACTCCTCCTCCCCTGCGGCCCCTCCGCGTCCGCCATCCAACGGTGGCGGCCCCGCCGTGGCCACGGAAGGTAGGGAGAGCGGCGCACCGTGATACCGGCACTCCTCTCCCGCCGTGGCCCCTCACCGTCAGCTGTGGTGTCGCCCATACAACACCACAGCCCGCCTCAGATGCGGTGCTGCCCATACAGCACCGCAGCCTACCCGTTGCCGCTCCAGTCTGGACTTAGAGGCAAAGCCCAGTGGAGCGGCCCCTCTGGGGCCGGCTGACTGCCCAAGCCAGCACGGCCCCTGGTTCCTCTTCGCTTCACCGTGGGTGACGAAGCCACGGCTACTAAGCCCCACCGCCACGACAAGGCGGGAACCCTTCGGGGGGAAAACAAAATAACCTGCTATATATCAAAGCTTCTGATAACAATGATTTTAAGTTTGTACTGATTAAGGTGACCTTGACTGTCCCTCCCTATAATCTAAGCCTGAATACATGCTCAAAGTTTCCCTATATTTACGACGTTCCTATACATTACTTATCGACTGTAGGAACTTTCGGCACTCTGACTCGTATCTGGTATAAGTTTGATACAATTTCTTAATGATAACGCTGCCTCGAATACGTACAAACTTTATATGATATGTGTATTACCTGTACATATACTTATACTCGTATTATAGAACCTTTATCAGTTCCTAGTTACGACAAGTAACATATACGATATAAGTTCAAAGTATTTTCTAAGGATCGTTGATAAGAGAAGAACTAATTAATATGTTTACTTTTTAATAACTTATTTTTTCCATTGCTGATAGGCAAGTCTTTGACCACTATCTAACTTGATGGTAAAAGATGCAATTTTTAGTAACTCTCTAGATTCTGGAACTGTGCCTGGTAGATGGCAATAGGCTCGCAAATGTATCATGATGCACATGGGATCAAAAACATGACTGGAGAAAAGTGAGCTTACACAACTCTGCCCACCCCTTCAGGAAATAAAGGAGTAACGATACATTGTTATGTTTTTTTATACCTCTTGGTGCCACATTCTTCCAGTATACCGAAGTCGAAATCTCATCTCACAGTTTATATATGTCCCTAGCTAATTATAATTTGTGCTAAATATAGCCATCCCGGGAACCTCCGAACTTTCCAGACGTTTCTAATAAATTAAATAAAACGCAATTATGCCGTCTGTCCGTCCATCACCTTATGTAGACCTGCTCGAAATATCACGTGTTGTTTTTACTTTTAGCACTTGGGAGTTTTTTGGGTTCCCCACGAGGTGTTTTTATCGAAATACTTCTTTTATTTATAGCTGATAGACTGATCCTTTGACCACTAACTCACCTGATGGTAGGTGATGATGATGAGATCGAAAAAGTCGTTCAGGCTAACCTAGAGTTACTGGCTCTCAAGAATACTGACGGAACACCGGTAGGTGTTTGGCGATAGATTTTCTACTTGAGGGTAGTAGTAAAATGCTCAACCATGCTATAAAGACTGTCATCCTAAGGCAACAACCGGAACCAACTGCTTAATGTGCCCAATGAAGAACAAAACCCATCCTAGTCATGAGGATAGCGGTCATTGCCTAACTTAGTTGATCGAATAAGCTACATTACGCTTATTTGATAGTATTGATGAAAAGGCTTATCATCCGGATGTTAAGTCTTACTTCCATGCTTCATAAAGCAGCAGTATTTAGTCTTTCTACTACTATACTGCATCAACCGGTTCATCAACTGGTGAACACAGTCTCCTCCGTCTTAAGGGGATCGCAGTGTAAGATGGATGTTCTTCAGAAGGCACTGCCGTCCACCTCTTGTTATGGTGGCTATGCACCCCGTGGGGAATACTATGGGACTGAATACCATGCAATACAGATGTCTCGAGTCTGTCTTATCGTTTCAATCAGTACGTTATCACCCCACGTCGATACACCGAAGTGATAAGTTAATCTAACCAGTGACATCCAAGCCCAGTAGAGAAACGTGGGAGAAGCGAAGGGTAGACAGAAGCCACTATTGGATCCAACAACATATCCCCCATACTGTGTACACAATTCATGTAAACGATAGCCATGGTTAGAGTCTACTATACCTCACAGTTCTGACCTACATCTACAATATGTGGAATTAGCTCCCTCCTGCTATATTTCCGAGTACTTTCAACCTAGGGATTTTTCAATGGTGTATTGACAGAGTCCTCAAAGATCAGCAACGTATTTGTAAAGCAATATTTTTTTGTTGAACGTGGCAGTACTCTGTAGACTATGTCAATATTAAAATTGGTAATTAGCCTTCATAAAAGCGTCGTAGACGTAGACTAAATTGAATAAATGATTTGGACTTGGACTTTGACATTGGCTGCCGATGTTCACTTACTATCAGAAAGCCTATCAGCTTGTTTCCACCTTTGATCATGATATTATGACTTAACTAACGTGACGCAAAAAAACTATGCGTGGTAACCCTAAGCCTAATGCTAAAAAGATAGCTCTTATAAAGGACAGTGTCACTATCTGATAGCCCCTTCCCAAATTTTAATTAAATTATATTTTGTTTAATGTCAATTGATGAATACACCTACACAACGGCAAATGGGGTTGTTTATTTTGAAACTAGTTTAATTAAAGTTTAAATTGGTTTCTATAAACTGACACTTGAATATCAGTTACTTTATATTATCATATTCTATTTTAGAATCAACGAGGATATATTCACGCGTGTATTTTATATTGTTGCTGATATATAGATAGGTCCTTGACTACAATGTCACCTGATGGTAAGCGATGATATGGTCGAAGAAGGTACATAGAGTCACTGGTTCTTAAGGAAAGCTGCCGGAACACACTGTTAGATGCTTGG